>CM054393.1:2420000-3020000 GCA_028858755.1 Ara ararauna | reverse complement strand
AGAACTTCCCAAATTTGGTGAGAGCTCTCCTGAAGTCAAGCTCAAAGGGTCGAAATTTTGGTGTGTCCTAGAAAAGAGAGGTTGCTTAGATAACGGTCCTGACCACAACCATTGTGTATTTCAGATGGCAGAACAGTGCAGAGAGATAGTGCTTCTGCTTGGCCATTCTGTCCCCAGGATCTCTTTGGGGTGACTCTTGGGACAGTTAATACTCTGTGCGTGTTATTAGCAAGCTAATAATGGGGTATTGAAGCCATGCTCTGCTAGACACTGGTTATGCACAAATAACTGGGATGCTCTGCCTCTGAGTCATTGCCAGTTTGGGTACTTGTCCCAGCTTCTGCTGGGGTCTGGGCAGCGGGTGACAGTCGCTGTTCCTGGGCTGGTGAAAACACTGTGTCCTTTGGGGACATCGCTCACTGCAGTTACCAGTACTGAGATTCTTCCCTTGGGGCATGTTACTCATTCTTCCTGTGCTTAACCTGGGACCAGATCTGCACTTTTGGGAATCCACAGTAAGAACACCTAGTGTCTAACTGTGGCTTGGACCCTGCAGGTCTGTTTGTGGGAAGCCTGCAGTAAACAGCTGATGAAAACAGCTCTCTGCAAGCCACACTGCACAAGTGGTGTGAGCCGCTGTGGTCTGCGGGTCCAGAGGGAGATGTAACAGCACCTCATGTTTTCCTCAGCTGTTTCTCAAAAAACATGAGGATCAGCCGGAATTTCGTTGCATTTCAAGCTGATGGTTTCATAAAACCATGAAATGGGCTGGGTTGGAAGGTACTTTGGGTGGCTTCTCTTTTAAATACTGACCCGGAAAGCCCTTTGCCTGGCATGGCTGTGAATGATGAGCTTCTCCAGGAGCACTCTCTCAAACTACATATCTTACACCTCACCTTTCCTTCTCTGAAATCCCCTTTGTCTGACTCTCCTTACTTCCATAGCTCTCTTCTTATTCAGCTTGACAGGCTTTATCTCTAGAAAGTTATAATGTCAGCATTGTGACTGAACATACCCAACACAGATTTGTCAGTCATGTGTCCTACCCTGCTCTCATCTAAAGAGCTGTAAACTACGGAGGAGACACCTCTGGAGGAGGAGTCTGTTTAGAGAGCAGTGGCTTGAAACTGCTTCATTTTCTTTTTAATACTTAAACATCTAAAAATCGCTCAGCCGGATTTAAAAAGCACAGGAACCACCAAAACCTGAGGTGCCATCAGGCATCCAAGCGGCTTTCAGAGCTGGGGCTTTTGTGTCTCTGCATTTCAGTTCTTCCATTTATAAAATGCCACTCCTGGGCTTGACAGCCTCATGGTGCAATAATGGGAGCTGCATAATTATCCCCCTGAAGAGCTGAGGCTGGTGGGATTGTAAGCATGGAATAATCTGCTTTAGAATTTACCCTGGTAGCTGTCATTGCTGAGAGGCTTTAATTACACTGTAATTGCTCTGATAGATGATCTCCTGTCTGTGCAGGAACTTCCTATTTCTGTTTTCCAAAAGGAAAGCAGCGTCTTGACTTCTGCCTTTGATATCAGAGGCAGACGCAGGACTTCTCTGTGTGCTGAGCTGGAAGTCACAGATCTTTTGCATTGAAGTTTGTTGTGTTTTTGAATGGCAAAGACATGAGGAACAACCTGAGCAGGCAGCTTTGCAATAGTGGAGGGAATTTGTGTTAGCAGGAATGAAGGGCTGGGAAGCAGAGGCTGTCATGTCAGTAATGAACAGGGGATGCCATTTCCCTTTGAGGCAGAGGGATGGGATGCACTTTCTTGACTTCAGGCTCCTAATGATATCTTTAATTTGCTTCATCTGTTCTCAAGATCATAGAATAATCAAATGGTTTGTGTTGGAAAGGACCTTAAAGCTCCTCCAGTTCCAACCCCCTGCCACGGCAGAGACACCTTCCATTAGAGCAGCTTGCTCCAAGCCCCATTCAACCTGACCTTGAACACTGCCAGGAATGGAGCAGCCATCTAAGATGTTGCAGTTCTGGGGATTGAATGTGGATTATTTGTGATATCCTTCTCATCAAAAGGTTTATATTCATCTTAGAATCAGATGCAACACAGTGGTACTGTGGGCACAGTCTGGCATCTTTCTGATGTTACCCTGTTGCTAACACTGGGATAGGTTTGTCCTTAAGGGTGACTAATGTGTGGGTGGATATTAGCTGAATATTAGCGAGAGGGGATGGGCAGAGCTGCAGACCATTCACCTCCACAACTGCAGCCTCTTTCACAGCTTCTAAGCTGAATTGTAATTCAGGGAGTTCTCTGTATACCCTGTATTTTCCCTAAATAGCTTATTCGCTGTCACATAAGAGACTTGTTCTAGCAGATGAATAACCTGGCCTTCACTTTTTGCCGTACAATGGAGAGATTAAAATACAGAGCTTATAAATTGCAGGCATCAGGTCCAGCAAACTCCTGCTCCTCATCAGTTATAGCTGCCATGGCCACATCAAAACCACTTCAACACTGATGTGAAGTTCTGAAAGGGCTGCTCCTGCCTTCATAGCTTGACACCCAGTGTCTGAGAGCGTGAAGAGCAGCGATGACAGCATGTTCCCATGGCACAGCCCGGCTCTGCAGCTGAAAGGAAAATCATCACCCACACAGATGGCACATTCTGAGAGCTGGTAGGAGACTGTTGAGTGAATAAAGACCCGTGTAAACCTTCTTACCTTCAGAGCAGAGAGAATTCTCAGGAGGAAGACAAAAAAGTTAATATGTAATCTCTTAAAATTCTTAATTGAACCAGCATGTTATATTTCACCAGTTTTTCCTTTCCATTTGGTCTGTGAGGTAGAAAACCTCGCACAGACCAGAGCTGACATTGCTGCCTGTGCCCTGGGGAAACCTTGTCCTCAGTGCTCCTTCCTTTCCTGAGCCCACCACTCTCTGAGGATCTGAAAGGCAGAGCAGGATGAAGAGAGCACTGACACTGCCCGCAGGCTCAGCTGGTTCTCTGGGAGCAGGGCAGTTTTCTGCACTGCATCCAGCCTTGCCTCAGTCTCCCTGTAAGGAAAGGAGCCAAACAAGACCGTGACGGAGCTACCCCTGATGCACTTTGTGGGGAGAGATGAAGTCGTTAGGGGAGAAGGGATGTGATGTGAGAACATACGTTGCCCACACATACTTCCGTTTGCCCACACACTTCCCATACCTACTTACACACTCCTGGATTGCAAGACAGGGATGCTGCCAGCACTTGAAGGGGTGGTTGGCTTAGATTTTACTCATTCTCCTTGGTGCCATATATTCCTACACCAAGGGCAGCCCTCCAGGAGAAAAGCACAGCCTGATGCTACTGATTGCATGCTTAAAAAAGCAGGGAAACATTCCAGTCCAATATCTTCCTCAGAAGATCCAGTGGCTCGTATCAGTTTCTAGGATACGAGTTTGCTTTTCCAAGGCCTCCGTATCTTAGCCTGTTCCTTACCCATATTCAGCCTATTCACACTCCTTAGTGAGCAGCAGCTCTGTGTGCCTGTTGTTAGTGCTGCTCACCCAGGACTAGCCAGGAGAATCAAGGATGGTCCTGTTCCATCAATACTGCTGAAGGCAAAATAGCAATTTGGGGCCATTCATGTTATCCTGAGATTAAGGAAGTGACCTAAAATAATAGAAAATAGGGCTAAATCATAGACAAATCATAGAAAATAGGGCTGAAAGGGACTTTGGGAATGCACCTAATTCATATCCCATTTGAGGACACCTCTGCCACTTATCTTCTCTTTGCAGGAGGTTGTTCAGGCTGTTCCTCTCTAGTGCAGGAGGTTCCCTCCCTTTTCCACAGGCTTCTCGCTCCCATTCCTTCTTTACCCAATGCATCAGTTGAATTTTTATACTGTAGGAAAAGCTTCTTTGTCCTAAACCTGAATGTTTGCTTTTCTTCATATCTACCCTTCAAGCACATCACATCTAACATCAGGATGCTTCTGTGGCTTCTCAGTCCTTCGAGACTCAAACTGTATTTCCTCTGAGTCACATTTTCTGGGGTTTTCATCTTGCCTGTCCTTCCCTCAACTGACTCATCACCGTTCGCACCCTGCTGGAGCTGCAGTGCCCCAAACCAAAGGTGATGCGCACACACGTAGGAACTTGCTGGGTTTTTTGTCTTCCAGTCTTCCTCTTCCTGTGCCCCTTCTGTAGAAAAATACGAACGCGGCTCACGTTGAGCTCAAACTTGTCGGTCTCTCTTTAGCATGAGTGTAAATCAGGTTTTCATTCTCTTATTGTAGAACTATTTCTTCCTAAATGTGAACTTTACATTTGTCCTCACCAAATTAAGCTTTTTTCCTTTTTTTTTTTTCCCAAACCACTCCTCCAATTTGTTGATGCTCTGGGTTTTTACACTCTCAAGCTGTGTATTGTCTCCAGATTTGGCACCCACATTGTTCTGCTTCACTGGAATCACTGTTGAAACCATCTGTAACAGTCCTGGAGCAGAAGGGGCACTGGAGAACGCAAGGGTTTCCCTTTTGAGAAGGAGCCTCTGGTTGCTCAGAGCACTGTTACAGATGGTTTCACAACCACATTTCATCTTGTCCAAGGGAAAATTGCTGAAATTTCATTCTCAATTCTCAGCTGTGGCATGAAGCCACCAGTCCCTGTCCAGTGTTCTTTGCTGCCTGCAAGTCGAGGGGTTGCAGAAAGAGGAACTCGCATGCTGATGGCTTGTGCTTGTCCTGTGGAAGGTGTAGTCTGGAAGTAAGATGGGGTTTGCCCTGTACATGGTAGTGTTCAGAGAATTCCGCCATTCAAGCCTGTTGGTACAGGCTGTAGCAGACTTCACTCAGCGTAGTTTAAAAATTGCAGAGTAATCCATGCTGCTTTTAGATGTTGATACTGCGAAAGCCATGTCTGACAATCAGGACAGTGAATTACATTGGTGTCGTGGTTTAAGCCTCTATAACTCACGCAGTCGCTCTCTCACTCCCCCCTCTTTCTTCCCCCCAGCTCCCAGGGAAGTGGGGAGGAGAATCGAAAGAATGCAACTCCCACAGGTTGAGATAAGAACAGTTTAGTAACTAAGGTATAACACAAATCACTACTGCTACCACCAATAATAATAATGACAAGAGAAATACAAGGGAAAAGAATACAATCTCTCACCACCAATACCCAGCCCGACCCAGCAGCGAACCCGCACTTTTCTGGGTCTCTGCCCTCCGTTTTTACATCCTGGGCATGACGTGCTATGGTATGGAATGCCTCTTTGGTCAGTTTGGGTGAGGTGTCCTGTCTCTGCTTCCTCCCGGCTTCCCCTCCTCCCTGGCAGAGCATGGGGCTCAGAAAGTCCTTGGTCAGACCAAAACATTACCAAGCAGTAACTGAAAACACTGGTGTTATCAGCACTGTTCCCAGGCCGAAAGTCAAAAACACAGCACTGCACCAGCTACCAAGAAGGAGAAAAATGACTGCTAATGCTGAACCCATGACAATTGGGCTTTCTGTCTTTTATGAAGCTCCTTCTTGTTATCATTTGTCTGCAGAGGAGGAGGATGTGGAACTGGTTCTGATGCATAGCCAAGGTCAATCAAACTCAAATGTATAACGTGTGGATCCTGCAACAGATGCATTGCAGTGTGTGCAGGGGAGGAACATTTTATGTGCCACTCCTGTCATTTCTGTTCTAACCTTGTAATTCCTGTTAAGTGACCAAGCCTCCCTCAGATGCCGGGTGCACTGACACCTCAGTGTCTCCATGAGCAGCAGCTGTGTCTGCAGACACTCTTCTCTTGCTGACTGAACCTGCTTTGATTTGCCCCTCAGGAGCCCTATTACGTCCGTTGCATCAAGCCCAACGACAAGAAGTCCCCGCAGCTCTTTGACGAGGAGCGGTGCAGGCACCAGGTTGAGTACCTCGGCCTCCTGGAGAACGTGCGGGTGCGGCGTGCCGGCTTCGCCTACCGCCAGACCTACGAGAAGTTCCTGCACAGGTAGGAGGGGTGACTCCGTCCAGCTCAGGTGTTGCAATGAGGTGTGGGATTTAGCTGTCTCCCCTCAAGTGAAGAGTAAGTCTTGAATCCTCTGCGCTCTCAAATTGTGTGATTGAGTGTGATAACATGGGTCTAACAGGGACTCTGTTCTCCTTTTGTGGCAGCAGATGTGTGTAGAGGCAAGTAGAGGCTCCACTTCTGCTAAAATCCATTTGCTGTATTACTCTCTGCAGCAGGAAAGTGTACTGAAGTTCTTCCGCAGAGCATAACCCTCAAACCAGAACTAATTAACTTTTGTTTTCTCTCTGAACATTGTCTAATTGTTGCAGAGGGGCAGATAGACAGGCAGTATGTGTCTTGGGAGGTGCTTGATGGTGCACAGTGACACGTGCGCAGGAGAAAACCTCTGGACTTTAGAACTGGAATTCTGAAGAGGGATAGCAACGTGACCCCATTAAAACGTGGCTTTGATACTTCTTGCCCTCTTAATTCCTACCAGACTTGTGACAAATTAAATGTTTTTGATTGAAATTTGTCTTGTGGCTTCAGTGAATTAGTCTGGGTAGTGAGAATTCCACCTCGTGCTGATGAAATAGTGAATTGAGTTTTCGCTTCCGTTGTGGAATCAGATGAGAAAAAGGCTGAGCGTAGAAAAACATCAAACTCTTTGAGCAGGTGGGATGTCATGCATTAGAAACGAAGTGCTGCTGAAAGATCTTTGCCTGTTCACAGCGGAGATTTGCCTGGATATTTCATGATACCTGAAGTGGAACAAAAGGGTCTGGCTCAGTAAATACAGCCTGCAGGGCTGTGTATCAGCTTTCTTCAACATCATGCAGTGGTTAGAGCATGCTTTCACCCTCACATGTGGAATTCATTACAAGTCACTCTTCAGATTTGTGTAATTACTATTAATATAAACAGCTGCTTTGTTTTTAATGAAGGTTTGATGAGCTCCTGTAAGCTGAAGACCAGAAGTCGTGTTTACAGCCCGTAAACCAAATTAGCCCATGGCAACTGGTTCGGCTTTCAGGCTATTGTAGCATTTGTTCTACTGGACCCTGCAGTGGGATTAATCATCTCCAGTGTGAGGGATCAGGCACTGTATTTGCATATCATGCTATTGCCTTTTCTAAGTTAAAAGCCAATAAATAACAATCCTCTGGCCTGGATATTTGGTTTATTTTTACCAAAATTCTTTGTTCCTTGTCTTTGGATAAGAAACCCTCTTAACAGGGGCCAGGGGAGATGATCTGTGGGACAAGCTGTACGGTTTGAGTGGTTTGTGAACTGGGATCACAAGGGATCTCTGTTCCTCTATATTTAACATGCTCACTGGGAGACTGGGAATGTGGAGGAGGCTCCAGGCCCTTCAGCCCTGGACTCCTCCACTGCATCTGTGGCACATCTTAAGACAGATCCACAGTCACTCAGTGAGAAGTGATTTTGGGACATAACTTTGTCACCTCTTCACTTACATTGGCAAAAATACTGTGAAAGTTCAGTCCCACAAACATGTTTAACTCCCTTACAGGCCCCTGCAGCTTTCAGATTGTCTGAGCCCAAAGCAGGTACCCGTGCTTCGTTTTGCTGATTCCTCTGAGAGGAGACAGGGAGATACATATCAGGAGATACAGAGATGAAAGGTGCATATATATATATAGGTGCATGCATGCTTTTATATATATGTATGTAGCTGTGTATATGAAATCATACTAAAAATAACACTGTTTTCTGTAAGAAGAGTTTGTTGCTATTTAGCCCTGCAATACTGTATGGTAGTTGATATATCTATCAGTAGGAGATGAGGCAAAGCCCAGTTAAGACCATACTAAATGTCCTTTTCAAATTTCATTTGAGCTCTGTGTGCACCACTCTGCCCTTGCCAGTTTGTAGAGAGTAGAGCCCACATGTATTTTTGTTAGACCAGGAGATGTTGTGTGTTCACTTGGTAACTACATCTTCTGATTGGGTGGAATTGCACATCAGGGCCATGTGTCTTAAATAGATGTGCTGCATTCTTTTTATGTATACATATATGTATATGTGTTTATATATATAATATATAGCTTACTATCAAAAAGAAGCTGATAGGGTTTCAGGAAGGGGTCTGTGTGTGGGGCAGGGGGAAGGATGGTGCCTGTGAGGCGTCTGCAGCCATGGCCACAGGCGAGCGTAATCCAACACGGTCACGGCATCCACATGCCTGTTTCCAGGCTGTGTTGAATGTAGCTGTGTGGCATAACTCTAACACTGATGGTGTTCCCTGCATAGGCACCTCCTTTGTCCCCACCCCCTTCAACAGCTTATTCCAGAAGGCTAATTTGATGAATGAAAGCAGCAGGGTGATGTTATTTCCATTCAGGCTGATTTTAGTCCATTTCGTAACTCCTTGCAGTGCACCCTCTCCCCAGTAAAATAGTTTATTTCTGCATCCATTTAATAGGAGCTGAAAATTCTGCATGTCTGAAACATTGAGATTGATGTTTGACTTTGATTGTGGGCTTCTAAGTAGGGGAGTGCTTCAGATTGCTGCATGCTTGTTTTATTTAGAACAGGAATGTGGGTACTGTTACAGTGAAAATGTCTATTACAGTTTTTATTATGTCCATAAATCTTACATAGAAAATTCATTGTTGCTTTGTGCCAACGTGTGTTCACCTGATCAGCCCTTTGCAGGGCTGGTAAATCGTACAGAGCTGAGTGGGATCTAGTTATTCTCATGCTTGATTTGTAGTTGTCTTAGTTCCAATCTGCATTCCCTCTCCCAGTGTCAAAAGCAGCTTGGAGAGTAAGGATGGGACATAACAACTACAGGCAGTTGTGTTCACAACTGTGGTAGTCGACTATGTGCTACCTTGGTAAATAATAGATGTTGTTAGTAATGTGGCGAACCAGAGGAAGATGTTAGAAATGTGAAATACCAAAGTGATGAACAAGAGAAATTTTTTGCAGGATTGTTAAATGTAGGCTTTCTGACAAGGCACTTGATTGCAGTTGGCTGCTCCTGCACAGTATGAGCACACCAAAGCTGCTCTTCTCACCAAAAATAACTAACATTGAAATGGAATGCTGAGAGTGTGAATAAAGGAACTGCCAAACCTGCAGGAAGACAGTGGTGAGGTTTGTCATGTTGCATCAGTTTGGTGTTGATGAAGTGAACTCTTCACAAAATCATGCCTCTTGTATTCATTTTCCTTGGATTTTGAGGATCACGACTTCCTGCAGAGGATGTCTTGAGGTTCTTCTATCTATAATCAGTTTTATTAGGATTTAGATCATAATTATTTCTAAAACCTGTTGAAGGTTGGCCTTGAGAACCTGGATGACAGGTTTACATTTGTGAATCATACCTTGTAATTCCAGGTACAAGATGATCTCGGAATTCACTTGGCCAAACCATGACCTCCCTTCGGACACAGATGCTGTGAAGAAGCTCATAGAGTGCCATGGATTTCAGCACGATGTGGCTTATGGCAAGACCAAGATCTTCATCCGCACTCCTCGAACTCTGTTCACCTTGGAGGAACTGCATGCCAAGATGCTTGTGAGGATTGTCCTCTTCCTACAGAAGGTAAAGCTTCGTTTGCTGCATTAAAAACCTCAGTTCAAGTTCCTTAAACTGCGTGTCTCTGGATGTGGTGTGATGTGCTGTGGGCTGTAGGGCCTATCAGTTTGTCAGTTACTGTTTAAAAAGCTTGCTCTTTACTGAGTGAAAGCAGCTCCTGGAAACTTGCAGGAGCTTGTATGGATGAATTGTAAGAGGGAGGCACAATGGATGTTGAGACAGGCTTAAAAGCTGTGTAAAAGCTTAGTAGTGGATCTCTAGCTGATGGCAAGCGTCAGTTCTAATGGTAAAAGTCTTCGGGGTGCAGGGAAAGGAATGAATGGGGAAGACAGTGAGAAAAGAGACAGGGAAAACTTTCCCCAGAGGCCATCAAGGAAGAGAAGGGACAGGATTCCCAGATGCGCATCCTCCCTGGTGTCCTTCCTGGTGCAGCATGTGGTCTCCCTTGTCATATTATTGCATTCATAATTACTGAGGTTTTATCAGGGCCCGTGTGAAATCCCTGTTGTTGTTTCTTATGATACAGTTGGTGCTGACAGGAGTATACAAACACTGGGGCCAGATGCTCGTGCATCTGGCTTTATTAAGCGTGGAGTATCCGTATTATGGAATCCCCTAATGTAAACCAAAAAATACAGCTGAGGGATACAGAAAGAAGGGATGGTTTGCAGACTACTGGCAATCATTTCCTGTAAGAACCTATAACATGCAGTAGTGGAGGTTGCAGGTGCGAGCTGAGGAGTTACAGCGCAGGAACAAGGGAAAACACTGCGCACAGGCTCTGGAAAACCGGCCTCAGCAGCTTGGGTGAAAGAGTGACAGAAAATAAAAGTCCCTTAGCATTACAGAGGGTAAGACACCTCAGGCAATGCACATCAGGACCTGTATGATTGTCTTTCCCCTCTGACCACGGGATTTGAGCTCCTGATCTTCCTGGGTTTACCCTTAAGCGGGTTTACCCTTAAGCCGTTTTACGTTCTGTGACTTCAGGGCAAACCCATTCTGAGACTTTGCTTAGAAGGGACTGTTCTGAGCCACTGGAGTTTGTTGTGACTTGGCCAGCTCTGAAATCATTGCGGTGCGTTTTGGGGCCACAACAAATACAAGCTGGTTTTGTAACCTCAAAACCAACATACACCGGAGGGATGCAAGTACAAGAGCTGCTTTTAGTACTTGCTGCAAACTGCGTTCTGTATGAGTGTGACCTGTCTGGTGAAGAGCGACAGCTTCTGCCTTTCAGAGCCACGGAAGTGGTGGAACTGACCCTGTCATTAGCCGGGGCTGTTGACTCGTGCAAGACTTTTAGAAACATGTTTCTTAAAATGGCTTTTTCTTTGTCAGTCTTGGAACTTGGGAAACAAGAAGACTTCTGAAACCCATTTTGCCCACCAGAAATAGAAACTGCTGACAGATGGGTGTAAAAAGTTCACAGAGAAAAAGTGTGCTCTAAATCTGTGCGGTTAATGTAAACTTGCACAAACTTCCTAAACCTGAATTGCTTTTGGTGAAGAGACACTGAAGGAGAATTCGCTTGCTGCAAGCTTTAATAGTTTTGTGAAACACATTTCTTGTGTTTACCAGGTATTTGGTCTGATTCCTTTTCATGGAATCTCAGACTGGTTTGGGTCAGAAGGGACCTTAAAGCTCCTTCAGCTCCAACCCCTGCCATGGGCAGGGACACCTTTCACTAGAGTAGGGTGCTCTAAGCCCCTGTGTCCAACCTGGCCTTGAATGCTGCCAGGGATGGGGCAGCCACAGCTTCTCTGGGCACCCTGTGCCAGCGCCTCAGCACCCTCCCAGGGAAGAGCTTCTGCCTCAGAGCTCACCTCAGTCTCCCCTCTGGCAGATTAAAGCCATTCCCCTTGTCCTGTCCCTACAGGCCCTTGTTCAAAGCCCCTCTCCAGGCTTCTTGTAGCCCCTTTAGGTATTGGAAGACTGAATTCCAGGTCTCTTCCCTGTAAATGATAGCATGCTTTTCCAAAAGCTTATTGTTATGGAGTGCAGTGGGTCTGCTCTGTGGGACCCCTCTCAAACACCTCTGGTAGGTTCTTTTGGATTGTTAGCTGCAGTTCCACCGCACTCACTCGGCCTTCTCAGAAGGAGTTCCCCATCTGCAGCCACTTTTCTAAGCAGGTTGGTCTCATTTGCCTCATTCAGCAAGTTCACTGGGTCATACCATCAATCTGGAGTCTCTTTCTTCCAGTGCTGGTATGAGGTAAGCTAATGAGTTCGTGCTTGAATAAAGCTGCAGAGGGGACACCTTGCTCCCAGATGACCCTGGTTTTCATATTAAATGCCTGAGGAATTGAGAGGTGACCTTTGCTGCAAGTGAAGGGTGCAGTTACTGAAGAATGATTTGAAAGGCCCAGCCTGGCTGTGCTGTAAAACGGACGATGGCTCACTGCAAGGTGAGCGCTGAACTCCTCCTTCAGCTAAAAGGCACTGACCAGTGTGAGGCACAATGTAACAGCAACACACCAGTTTCTGTGAGTCTGCTGGCCTCTTCTTTTGATGGCAGCTTCAGAATTGCATAGTCTGGGCTGTGATCTGGGCTCAGCAACCTTGGAGGAGAGCAGGGCTGAAGATTTTTGCCTGTACAAGTACCTGGGTAGGAATAATGGATCAGCTCTGGCTCTGTGAGGGACTTTGCTATAGTGGTTTTGTGTGACATCGGACATGTTGGGTTATAGATAGAATAACTACAGTGCTTTTGGGGTTTCTCTTGTTCCACAATCAACAAAAGTGACAAAAGTTAAATCGCTGGTGCCTGTTGTCATCTTGCTTCCACACCTCCTTGCCCTGTGTTCTCCTTTCCCTGGAGTGGAGAGGGACTAATACAACTCTGCATGGAGGCATCTTTCTCTTCTGCCAAAACTATTGAAACAGGACAGGTAGCACCATCTTTTTATTCTCTTTCTCTGAGAGATTCTAATTTGCTGATAAAAGATCTGTGGGGAAAAGGCAAGTGCTGAAGATACTGAAGACTTTGAAGAAAGCAGAGTGTCCAGAGCTCGTTTTCTGGAGCTGAAGCCTGCTGTGATTCACCTGTGTCTCTGTTCATACTGAACGTTCTTCAGCCAGGCTCTGCGGTGTTTGCAGAGTGATGGAGAGGAGCTCTTCAGAGTCCTGGAACTTGCAACTAAAGCCAAGGAACCCTCATGAATGAGGAAATGCTCACCACACAGCTCGTCAACCAAGGAATGGGCATTGGGTTATGTCTGTAAGTATGTAGTTAAGAGACCTTGTACAGTGTTAAATCTGGAAAATGCTTCCATTTTCTTTCCACTTTCGGTGGTCTTCTGGATTTACTGCTAGATCTCGTTCTCAGCAGTGTCAGATAGCTCCTGTGCTCATGCACCTGCCACGTTCTGCTGCCAGTAGATGGGGCAGTTGGAGACTGACAGCGCTGCAAAAGGAACAATCAACACAATACAAAATCAAATCAGGGTAAGGATGTGAAGAGGCCTTCTCTGTGCCCTGCAAACCTCGGGGCTGTATCTTCATTTCTGTTCACTGCTTGCTTTCAGTTGTTTATTGAAAATACACATGGAAATTTAATTCTTGCTCTTTTTCCCTTTAGTTTTGCCTATAGCAGCAGAGGCTGAGTGAGGCAAACTGTGATTCCATCTCAGAGGAAAGAGATTAAATTGATCTTTTACAGAAAATAATTGAGCCTTCTGTTGCATTTGAATTTAGGAAAAGGAAAAGACAACTGGAGGTAAAATGTGGTGTTGTTACAATAGGCACCTGTGTGACAAAAACTGAGGGAAGATGTAAGGCATAGCCTTCAAAGCCGCTGATCACAGGCTGGGATCGAGGAATGTTTGTCTGCACAGGAATGGTTTTAAATGGAAGAAGAATCTGCATTTAGCAGTTCTGTTTCTTGGTAGCTTTAAATGTCTATATTTCTTTAAACGTCTTCATTTCTAATTATATATATTAAGTGTTTTATTGCTGTCATACAAATCACAAGCCTTTCAAAGAGAGGTTCAGTAATTATCTGAAGAGCTTCATCGTGTGAGTACCCCTTAACCCTTAACATGATGCTGGTTCCTTTGTTTAATGATGATAAGAACTGGCTGCTTATGTGTTCGGTTAAATTGCATTAAAACTGACTTCCAGTGGAAGGAGATAATTTTACTTTCCTTTGTTCCACATCTCCTGAATGGCTCCTCCGTTAGATTTATCTTCAGCGCTCCTTTTTTTCTGTGATCAAATGTTAGTGAGATTTCAGGCTGTCATTTTAGTTCAGACCAAACCCAGTCAGTAAGCAGATGTGATTTAACTGTGGCAACTTGCTGTCTCCGGGAGAATTTACCAAGTGAGAGCCGTGTCCAGTATTAGCAAACCCATATGGCAGTGGAGATGGCACTGCTGGAGTCAAATCGAGTGGTCATTTTAGGAGCACCAGCTGAGAACATCCCTGCATTTTGTGTGCTGCATTTGAGTTTATTTACTATACTTACAGTCTTGCAATCTCTATGATCACCTTCATGAATGCAAATGGAGCAGCTCTAATGTTAATGATGAAAATAAAATCAAATAAAGCTGCCATAAACCTCCTTTGCTTTTTTCTGCCCTTGGAACCATTCCCACAGATTCATTAGCTTTGCAGAACAGTGCTTTGTTCAAGGAAAAGAGCCCAGCCAGCACGTGCAGAATGCAAAAATGATGTATCTTGTCAATATAATTTAGTGCACTATTTCAGTGTAATTTTATCAGAGCACTACAGCTGCGGCTGGTAATCGCTTCACTAAATCTCTGCTGCCTAATGCAGAGGAAGCAGCACTTGTGCCTGCCCTGCAGCCCAGTGCCTCCTCGCCAGAGCTCCCAGAAGCCCTCCCAGCCCTGGGGGTCTCTGTGGTGCAGCCAGACAGAGCTGCACGCCATGGTTGTCCCACCATGGCCAAGTGGTATCTCCATCCCATCCCCATGCACGGTCTGCAGCGGCTTCCATCCCAAGAGCTGTCACTCGCAGCTGCGATTTCCATGGCAACGTTCTCCAGCCCCAGCAGGGAAGAGCAGAGAGAGCTCCATGGCTGACTTGTCATCATGTAATGTTTTACCTGCCCTTTCTTCTCAGCCCCATGAGTCCTTGAAGCACAGTGCGGGGAGAAGCACTGACCACAAAGGGAGACTTTTGCTCTGACAAAGAAGGCATTTCCATGTCAAATTATGGATAAGCAGTAGCAACCTGGTGTGGGTTTCGTTCAGTGACCCAAATAAAAGGTGATGCACTGTGTTTGGCATCCGCACTGGGGGCATTGACCACCCTGAGGGAATTGTGAAGTTCTGAATATAAGTGAAAATAGGTATGTAATTCCATGTGGATTTGTAGTGTGAACTGAGGCTGTGATCTTGAAAGGCTTTGGCAGGGAGAAGTTGCTCCTTCCTGGGGAGCAGTGGGTGTTGTGAAGGACCAAGTAAAATGGAGAACTGGATGTATCCCCTGTGTTGACAGCGCCAATTGCTTTATGGCCAAGCTGATCTCTCAGCAGACTGATGGACTGCTTCTCCCATGCCGCTTGCCTCCTCTCATGCAGGGCTTCATGGACATCTGCCCCATGCCCTCTCAAGTCCTCTCTTCCCACAGAGAGGAAGTGTCCTAGCTTTCTTGACTGCTCCATGTTTGGAGTTTGTTTGTTGCTTCTGATTGTCCCTGTGGTCTTTACCAGCAGTAAACAGTGACGATGGTGAAATGACCTGTATTTGTTATCTTCAGCGTGAAAAACTGTACCTGGAGTTTTCGTGGGATGAGAGAAGGTTCTGCCTTCTAATAGCAGCAGTGTTCTGGTCATCGCAACGTTTACTTCCCTAATACAGGAGCTTTGGCAGTTCTCTCCATCTGTTCATCTAAAGCTACCTCCTTTCTCCCAGCATCTTCCTCCCCTGTTCATTGCCAGGCACGAGATACTCCGTAGAGTGCCACTGCGATGGAGCCATGGGGTGAGTGCCCTTTGTCAGGACAGCGGGGCACTGCTAGGGGCACCAAATGGACCTGGAAACTCACATGAGTGGAGTGGTGAAGCCCAGGCTCCTGGAGGCTTTCAGGCTGAGCTGCAGCAGCAGCAGCAGCAGCTCAGGTTTGGCCTGGCAGGAGGCTGGGAGCAGCAGCGCATTGGCTGCAGCCGCTGTGGAGCAGCAGCAGGTGCTGCAGGAGGAAGCCCCATGGCTCTGCACAGGTTGTGCCGCAGCACAGCGGGCGCGGGGCTCACGTGTGCTGCTTGCTCACAACACCTTCCTTTGTGTGTTACTGGACACGTCCTGTCAGTACAATCTAATTAGTTGATTGTGCTAACTAAGTGGGACCCTTCTCTCTTTCCTGATTTATGGAATATTGTTTCTCTTAAACAGAGCTATAGAATGAAAGTTTTTCAGCTGAGTCATGTGGAAGGAGAAAATAGCTTTTAGTAAATGAAGCAGCTCTTCCCACTCGCCTTTTACATGCTCTGTAATGTGATCTGTGAGAACGGGGAGGCTTTGATTTAAACCAGTTTGCCTCAGATCTTTGCTGGAATGTGCACTGGTTTGAACTGGGAAAACACAGATCACAAGTCATGGGTGGACAGGGTGGTGGGTGCTGCGGGTGAGCATCTGCTGCTCCATCCTACCCGTGCTCTGCAAGGAGGTGGCCCTTTCAAAAGGCAATCAGCAATAGTCTGATTAAAGCCTGCTTCAGCTTTGAGCAGTTAGAGTGCAGTGCCTCCAAGGAGCCTTGGGCAGCCCTCGCTCGGCTTCTGCGCTGCACTATTGACTTAAATATTTCATAACCTTTCCTGTTTGAGCTCCTTTAAAGCTGTGCGGGAAGGTTCCCGCCTGTGTGAATTTCTGGCTGGGTTCTGGTTTATTCTTTGCAGTTTGGATGCCTGGAGGGCAGCTTGTGCTAGGGCAGCATGAAATATTGATCACGCAGCAGCTCAGGCTATGTGAAGGAGGCCCGGTGGGAGGAGGTGTGCCGTGTTCCAGCGCACATGGAATAGTTTCCCAAGGTTTAGTGAGTTGCAGAACTGCCCGAAAAAGATGACCCCGGTGTTTAATTTAGATGAGCTGGGTTTGTTTGCTGCATCCTGGACATCTGTTTGCTCCCTCATGTTTCACTTGTATGCTGGGTGGGTTTTCTTCCCCACGCGCAGAGATTGCAGCATTTAGGTCAAATGTAGATTATCCCTTTTGCCATGGAAGAACTACAGTGAGGTGATCTCGGCATTCCAGGCTGGCTTTCCCTGTGCTCTGCAGGGCCCATGTGCTTGTTTTCCGTTCTCTCTTATACTGTTTGCATGGGGAAATTTTCTGTGGAGGGGGCATGGCAGGGATGTGAGCTGATGAGGGCACAGATGAGCCTGGGCTTCAAAAGAAAAGCACCAAGCCAGGAAAACAATCCATTTTAAAGATATTCGTACCCCATTCTCCGCGAGAAGTTTGTTCTTCTCTTTGCCTTTCTTTTGGGAGACGCTGCTATTGCGGCTGTTAGGAAGGGCCTTCCTCGGAGTGAGGTTATCCAGTTGTGACAACTTGATTTGAGGACAGGCTTTTCGTGAACAATGCAGTGCTCGCATGTAGCCAAGGGGCATGCCTCGGCTGGATAATTGGATTTGGAA
Source organism: Ara ararauna (assembly GCA_028858755.1). Taxonomy (NCBI): domain Eukaryota; kingdom Metazoa; phylum Chordata; class Aves; order Psittaciformes; family Psittacidae; genus Ara; species Ara ararauna. The sequence goes on along the minus strand of CM054393.1, from coordinate 3,002,887 downwards.
GGCTGGTGTTCGGAGCGACTGTGACACTTCCTGCTGGGAAGCCAAGTTCTGCAGCGGTGCAGCTGATACAGCATCGGGGTGATCTGTTACCGTGCCTTTGCTCTCCAGGGGTCTGACTGGTGTCAAGAATAACCCCAGCAAGAGCCTTTCCTCAAGAGCACGCCTGCTTCCAGCACAAGGAAGCAAAATCAAGACCTTGTTCTGTATCTATAAAACGATTCAAAATGTTTTGGGGGCTAACTGACAGAAGTGAAGCTCTGCAAAGCCTTCAACAGCTTACACAAATTTACCGTGCCAGTTTTTGTCTTGAGCTCCTTTGTAACATTGAGAAGACTGCTAAGCTGCTACTGGAACCCTTTGTTCCTCATTTCTATTCTTAATAAATGAAAACATGAGAAGCTGGCAGTAGGTTTTTACCCAGTTTATCTTGTTTACTGACCACACTTGCCTTGAGGTACAGTGACGCTTGAGTCTGTTCAAATGTCTCAAGCAATCCAAGTCATCTTCCCTTTTCTTTTTAAAAGGGCACAAATTATGTTGGTGCTCTTTAGGTGTTCAGTTATTTTATCCTAGCTGCTGATTCAGTCTCATTCATACAGTTTATATATCTGCCCTCAGACCTGGAAGTGCTTAGATTTAAATCAGCCTCATGCACTTTCAGGTGAACTCTTTGGCCAGGGCAAGTTGGTTTTAGCTTGTGCCTTCAGGAAGCCCTGAGCTTCTCAGGAGCTCTGATGCCCCTTGTATGGCAAAGTTCTTGTATCTTTTTATGATATGGAGCTTATCTAGAACTCCACAGTTATAATTGAGTGTGCTAAAAGTGACTACTGAAAACCAGCATGTGTGATGCAGAGGATGCTGCTTTCCCTCAAACTGTGCAATGATTTCAAGGAATAAATAAGGAAATGTTACATATTATTTTATGCGCATGTAGTGTTGAGATTTTTAGCACCAGTCCACACCTTCCAATACCTAAAGGAGCCGACAAGAAAGCTGGAGAGGGGTTTTGGAGCCCATCTCAATCTCCTCTCTGGCAGGTTAAAGCCCTTCTTCTTGTCCTGTCCCTGTAGGCTCTTGTAACACGGGTGGTCTCTGCCTATGCTGGTTTCCAGGCACAAAGACGACTCGCAGCAACTCTGCATGCAGCAAGCTGGGGGGATGTCACCGTAGTATCATTTGCCTATTTACTTGCTTTTCAGCGCACAGCCAGAATAGATATTCCCCAAACTATTTTCAAAGCTTTTTTTTTTGTTTGTTTTTACTCAGAGTTAACATTGTTTCTGGGTACACGTCAGTGTTTTTTCAGTGACGTTTTAACTGCATTTGATTGACACGGAGGTCACTTCCTTGACAATAAAAGTAATATATGGATGGATTTCAGCGGAATAGGAGTACAGACAGGAAAAACTCCCCTGCCTTTCGTTGCTAAAGGTGTTTCTCCCTGCTCCCAGGTTTGGAGGGGCACTTTGGCTCGCCTTCGCTACAAAAGGACAAAGGCTGCCCTCACCATCCTCAAGTATTACCGCCGCTACAAAGTGAAGTCCTACATCCGGGAGGTTGCACGGCGCTTCCACAATGTGAGGCAGATGAAGGACTATGGGAAGCACGTGCCATGGCCCACCCCACCCAAGGTGCTGCGCCGGTTCGAAGAGGCACTTCAGACCATTTACCATAGGTACAAAGGGAACCTCTTGTCTTTTCAGTCTAACCTAGAGGAGAGAACAGCTACTGCTTGTTTCAGGAAACCTGGAGAAGTGACTGAAGAACCTTAACTGGGTGTCACAGATGAAGATGTCAGTGGCTTTTGGTACCCTGGACACACAAGTAATTACTCTGTTTCAAAGATTTAGTCAGGATGGACATTGTATTTCCTTCCTTGGCCCCTTTCTGGTTGGTTTTAAAAGAAAGGAGCTGGTGCTGTTAAATGAGGGGGAGCAGAAAAGGAATCTTGACTTCCTGGAGAATTTTTATAGTAAACCAGTGTTTTTCTGCAGTAGAATAAGCAATATTCCCCTGTTCAGCCATATTCCATTCTGTAAAATAGAAGTATTTTATGCCTTTATTACACCCTAATATCTGAAAGCTGGTGACCTTGGTAAATTGTAGGCAAAGGAGTTACAATTCCAGTTTGAAAAATGACAACTTCTGGAAGTTGCTGAGCAGGAGAAGTGTTGGCTGGATTGTGCCTCTGGAGATCTCCAGTCCAGCCATCTGCTTGAAGGGGAATTATCACCAGCACTAGATCAAGTCAGCCTTGCTTTTTTTCCCCAGCTGTCCCTTGAAAGCCATCCACAGCCTATCTGCTTCCAGAATAAGCTCAATTACCATAACTACGACATTTTAGTTGCTAAAAGACTTTCCATAGCATTAATCCTGGAGACTTGGTGTCGTTGATGAAGGCTGGAGTGTGGCATGGAGTAAGGGATGGGCTGCCCTGCCCTGTTCCCTGTTACAGCTGGTTAGGTTTCAATTGTAGGGCCACATTCAGCTATTAAAGGAGAATGATGTTGTAAGTGAGCCAAAAAATGGGCTTTCAAGAGCTTTATTTGTAAACAGATATGCCAGTAGTTGGCTTCTGGGTATGGGATGGGGACCATGTACCAGCCATATCTGTTAGGAGTCAGAGATGATATTCTGTGACTTTAAAGTGGTAACTGTCATTCTCAGCTTCATGAATGCAATGGAGGGACTTCATTTCCCCTTGACATTGGTAGGCTGGGGCTGCTCTTGTTGTGCTGATCTGGGAGAGGTTCCCATAGTGTGTGGAATTGATTCAGGTGTTCTGTGGCAGGTGGAGAGCTGGTGAACTCATCCGGAGCGTCCCACCAGAAGTCCTACCTCAACTGAGGGCCAAGGTTGCTGCCATGGAAGTGCTGAAGGGTCACAGGGCTGATATTGGCTTACAAAGAGCATGGGAGGGGAATTACATCGCCCTGGTGAGTACAGGTGAAGTGATCAACACAGTGGCTGGGGCTTAGGGTGCTAAAAGGGTGGAAATGAGCAACCTGCTCTAGCGGAAGGTGTCCCTGCTCATGGCAGGCTGTTGGAACTAGATGAGCTTTAAGGTCACTTCCAACCCAAACCAGTCTGGCATTCTGGGATCCTGTTCTTGCTACTGCACGGCTGCCACTTGGAAAAGTGACTACTGGTTTCTTGAAGGGGGAGAAGTACTTTGAAATTTCCTCTGTAAATGGGTTTATGTAGTTTCGGAATCTTTGACTTCTACTGCACTAGGAGTGGGTTTCCTGAATGCTGAGCCTCACTCAAGCATTGCAAGCAGCATGAAAAGATAATGAGTGATGCCATCAGCTGGCCCTTCAGTGGCTAACGCTAGGGAAGAAATCAATGTAAAGCTAAGATATAATAAGGGATAAGATATAATGGGACGTTAAGAAATAACGTAAAATGAAAAGGAGCAAAGAAGTTCTCTCTAGGCAAGTTGCATTGCTTCATTTTACTCCGTCCTTCCTCTAAGCAGTTTGTTTTGTTCAGGGTTTTCTTTCAGAAAGCAAATAGATGCTCTGCAGCTCTTTGATGAGGCAGAAGCTGGAGGAAGCTTTTGGACAAGCTAGTGCAGCTGCAGTCCTCGGGCCAGCAAGGATGTAACACAATTATCTGTGGTGAGCAAGAAGAGTTACGTGCCTGTCTTTGCTCTTCCAGAAATCAGACAACCCTCAGACCACGGGCTCTTTCATCCCTGTTGCCAACGAGCTGAAACGGAAGGACAAGTACATGAACGTTCTCTTCTCCTGTCACGTCCGCAAGGTAACGGGCATGTGTGTGGTGTGCAGGCACATGGGCTGCCTGGGGAAGCTTCTTGTGATCCAGGTGAAACCTTGGGAAACCCAGGTTGAGGGAGGAATCCTGGAGATGCTTTAACAGGCAGCAGTTCAAAGCAGATTCAAGGAGCAGTGTCAGTGATTTTATGATGGATATGTACCCTGGAACCTATTGCACCAAAGGGTGCTTGCTTTGGGTTGCTTCTGTGGCCTCTCCGGGTCAGAAGCATGAATAAATGCACTTGTGCATATAAAATTAGAAATCTCTTACTGTTCCATTAGGGACAAGGAGATACAGGAGAAATTTTTGCCATTTTTCAGTTCAGGCTGCAAACAAAGTAATTCCTCTTCTAATGCATTGAATGAACTGGGTCCAGGTTGTTGCTGTCTCTAGATAAACTGGAGTGATTGGGAAAATACAGTATTCACGTCCTAAAGATGCTGTCATAGGAATTGTTGATTTGCATGGGTTTGGAATGTCAGGGAAGGGAATTTCTCAGGCTCTGTATGTATGATGTACATGTACCTAGTGTGAGAGTTTCATTTTGGTTGTTGTTACGTGAGTTTGAAGCTTTTAAGTCTTTCTGTTTCTCTCGCTTGGTTCTGAGTCAGCCCTGAAGGACCATCTCCTGTGCAAGCATAGGGGAAAGCAAGTTTCAGAAGTACAGATCCATACCTTGCCCTGGTCAGTAACTGCAAGCACAGAGCTCCTGCCTTTAGGCAAGTGTCTGAGTGAGGTTTTATTGCTTGTGGTATATGAAGATACTTGAGCGCACAAACAGGCCTTGTTCTGTCCTGGCTGGGAAATCCATTCTCTGCTGTGACTTGTTGCATTGGTGTCCCAGCACTTCCATAATAAAAGTTTGGAGGTGAAATTGATGTTACCTACCATAAATGAGATTTCTTCCTGAGCCTGAGAGGTACTTTCAGTGCATTCAGAGGGGAAGAAAGCTTCAGCTTCCCATTGTGCTTAAAAAGTGTAGCTCAGCTGACAGCAGAAAATGCTGCAGACTGTGAGGTTCTCGACTTGCAGGCTGGTGGGGTTTATAGTCTCTTTTTTGATCTTTCTAAAGGTTAAATTGTTGGTCACTTTCTTCTGTCAGAGGTCAGGCTTAATCCTCCCATTGCCTGCTTAGTTAGGGATACCTTTGAGATCATCAGCAAAGGTGGGTGATGGGTCAGTTGGCATGGGGGGAATCAGAATCCCAGGCTAGTTTAGGTTGGAGGGTCCTTAAAGCTCATCCAGTTCCAACCCCCTGCCATGGGAAGGGACACCTTCCACTAGAGCAGGTTGCTCCAGGCCCTGTCCAGCCTGGCCTTGAGAGCTGCTGCTCATCCGCTACCTGATTGTGGCCAAGTCTTTGAAGTCGTTAATAGTTTTCTTTGTCTTTGGTGTTAATGATCTGTGGTTTCTGGACAGAAAAATACAGCTAAATTTAGGGAAAATACAACATCTCCTTTAGGAAAACAATGGCCTTAAAGAGTCAGTAGGAGTACCTCTCCACCAGCAAATAGATAGAATCATTTCAGTGTTGCTGTTGAGGACAAGTCTGCAACTTTGTAGGATCTTTAACGATGTGTGTAAGCCTGGCAATTTCAGGCCATCTACATGTTTAAACTCAAAAGCAAATGATCCCTTTCAAATCCATACTTGGATATAATATCTGTTTGAGTGAACCATTTGTCTTCCTTCTTGTATGGACAAGAAATATCCAGGCAAGCCTGAAGTGAACAAAAGGTAGAAGACAAACAGTCCTGAACTTTGAAAGCTAGCAGGACAAAGATTTTGCATTTCAGGATTTAGCATTTCACTTTCCAACCAATGCTTTAGGTATTCTATTATGCCTTAAATTTGAACATGGGATTTGCAGACTAAGCAACAGTAAAAACTGTTGGAAAGCCTGTGAGTGACTCCGTGCTCTGACTACAAGACCACAGTCTTTACCCTGAGAACAGCATAAACCTTCTTTTACTCTTCACTTACCACAGTTTCTATCTTGAGCTGTCTTTTTGAAGCAAAGGTGTTTCTCTAGTCAAAAATACAAGCTGAGGCAGTCTGCCTTTTACCCCAAAAGTAAGAGCAGTCTGAGGGTCAGCCTTTGGTGCTGTGCTACAGGGGGAGTTTCTTCCAATTGCTAAACTCTTCCCTTTTGGGGAGTTTGGGAGGGACCTCAGGGATCATCTGGTCCAACGTTCCTAGGCAGAGCATGACCCAGAGTAGATGGCCCAGCACTTTGTCCAGCCGAGTCATAACAGTGTCCCACTCTGAGAAGTCCACCTGGGGACGCTGGGGAGATTATTCCAATGGCTGATCATTGTCATTGTGAACAATTTTCCTCTTGTTTCCAGTTGGAATCTCCCCAGGAGTAACTTGTGCCCATCACCCCTTGTCTTTTCTACGTGATTCTGTGCGAAGGGAGTCTCCATCTTCCATCTTTCAGATAATTGCAGCCTAATACACCTCTTCCTTTGAAAAGACATTAAAAGGATAAGCGTTGGGCGGTTGGAATAGACACAAGCTAAGCCTGGAGTTCATGTATTTAAACCTGTTTATGTCCAGAACATACCTTATGACCTCTGAGATATTTGTTAACCATTAAATTATTTGAGACAGGTTTTTTGTAGCTGATGATTGACGTCGTTCTAAGTCAAGGAGGTGACACCACCTCCTGCCAGCCAGGAAACTGCTCCTGAAGTACTGGGAACTGCTGGTGAGACTTTCTTTAGCTCGAGAGCACAGGGTCTTCATTTCAACAGCTTGAGCTGAATGATAACGGGTGAATGTGTTTGGGCTGAAGCTTATATAGCTCTTGTAGAAGGGCTGTGAAGAGGCTTGGAAGTCTCACTGATGGGAGGTGTGTGTGCTTGCTTTCTCCTGGTAGGTATAGTAGAAGCAGGTCATCTCTGCCTATGGAAAAATCCATCTTTCCTGAACACTGTGGTGCTCTTCATTGTTTTCAAAGGAAATTTTCATGGGTTTTGCCTTGGAAAACCAAATGTGTATTTCACATGTAGCACCAGGTTTTGTTGGATTACCAAGGAAACAACAGTGTCTCTTTTTGGAGGGGAGCGAGCTTTTCTTCCTACTTTCTCCCTTGTCATTCATGCCACCCAGCTCCCTTGAGATTACCATCCCTTCCAAAGCCAGTGCCCTGCAGTGTCTCAAGGCCCCAGGCAGGGACCTGAAAAGCTCATTTGAAGGTTTTTCTGCTTCATTTTCCCCCATCAGCTAGTCAAGAAGCTAAAATAAGGCTGATTCCTATTTGGATCAACAAGGATATAAATAAAAAATGCCCCAAAGGTGCAGAGCACACAATGCCAGGCAGGGCTGGTCTCTACAAGGATGGAAGCTATATCTGGGAACATAAGGCCTGCCTCCACTCCTACAAAATCAAAAGAGTCGTGGCATTTGCAGTGGTGCTGGCATTTGTCCGAATCTCTTCTGTGCTGCTTCCCAACGTGACAATTTCCTTCTAAACCCACAGCATACATAAATACAGCTTTGGTGCATGAGGCACCAGAAGCAATGGCTTGGAAAGAGCTGGAAAAGACCTGAGTAGTAGAGCAGTGAGAATTTGCTTCTCAGGTGAGGTAAGCTGCTAGCCTTCCCCTTTGGCACCTCTCTGTAGCTGTTCAGCTGAATTTGTTGCTGAGCGTGAACACTAAAAACCATGGGTAACCACAGGAGATGGAATTTAAAACAAGCTTATAGAACTACTACAACATTACATTGTCTTGTGAAGGCTGTGTGTGCTTTCTGGCCCCAGGATTGGTCCTCCTGTGCTCTGGGGCTCTGATTGCACGGTCTGAACTGTCTGTCACCATGGTCTCTGTGCTGGACATGGACAACAGACCGGATGTTGTGATGGAGATAAGAGCAACAAGCAGGATCACGGCAGTGAACAGCTTGTGTTGTCAGGCTCTTTAAATATTCAAAATAAATCAAACAAAGCCATTTGTGGGAAGCCTGGTGGGACGGCATCAGCTGCGAGGTCACAGCATCAGCTCTGAAGTCACAGCATCAGCTCTGAAGTCACAGCATCAGTTCTGAGGTCACAGCATCAGCTCTGAAGTCACAGCATCAGCTCTGAAGTCACAGCATCAGCTGTGAGGTCACAGCATCAGCTCTGAAGTCACAACATCAGTTCTGAGCTCACAGCATCAGCTCTGAAGTCACAGCATCAGCTGTGAGGTTGCAGCCCGCACACTGGAGGAGCCTTGGCTTAAACTCCCAAGACACAGAACGTGGTGTGCAGGAAGCTGCTCACCCCAATTACAGTGTGAGGAGCCTGTGCTACTCTGCTCAAACAACTCAATGTGTGGCACCAGACACTCCTCACCTTCTTCCTCTGGGCCATTCTGTGTTCCATAGCCTTTCTTTTTTTTTTCTCTCCCATTCATCAGCTTCCTAAAATAACTCCAGTTATTCAGTATCTCTTCCTGTGAGCTTTTCCAGGCCCTCAGCCATGTTCTTCACCTTCTCTGAATCATTAATCTCCTCCACGTTCACCATCCTGGTGCTTCACACAGTATTCCCAGTGAGACTATCTCACCCAGGACATCATTCCCTGTGCTGATGCCTTGCTTGTTTTTCAGCTGCCTCACATGTTTGTGCCAAGATCTGCGCAGAGCTGTCTAAAATCATCTGCAGTTAGCTTTCCTGAGCTGCGGCTGCTAATTTAAAGCTGTCATAGAACTCTTCAATTTGCATTGTTTGCCTTTATCAGTTCTGAACTTTGTCACTCTGCTGCCTACTGCCTGAGAATATTTAAGTTTTCCAGTTGTCTCCTGCCTTCACCTAGGAAAATCCTATTTATGTTCCTCCCCTCATCACATCTCACCCTTGTCTACCTTTCTCAGTTGATTAATAACTCTCTCTGTGAATGTGATAAACCGATAACTCCAGTTTTGCCTGAAGTGGAAAACAATTTCTACTTCATGTCCTACTTTCTCACTTACTTTAGTTAAAGCTTTGCATCTTGCCTTGTGCCTATTCGGTACCCAGGCTCTTGTGGCAGTTTAAAGTCTAGATGGCATCAAAGGTTCTCCTTTGGTGTGGTGTTTCCTGGACAAATGAATTGGGATGTTAGTGAGATGTGTGTTCCTCTGTGAGAATCCCACTTGCTGGAGCCAAGTGGTACCAGCAGCCTGAGAGAGTATTTGGGATGAGTTGAGATGGGATGGAGGGAATTGAAATGACCAGTGGTTAAAAAAGAGATATGAGCAAAGGCATGACCCTAGGGTATGAAACTGCCATATGTTTCCTGCCATAACATGCTCCTCCCAGTTCTGTTTTTGTAATCAACCATACTAATTCCATAAGGTGGGAATAGTGGTTTATTAGCATCATGCTTTTGGGGTTATGAAGGCACATACACAACGTAGGAACAGCAGCCAGGAGCATCTGCCTGGGCTTGGTGTCTGCTGGTAAACAGAGATGCAGTTTGAACGCTGCTAGGGAAAAGCATCTGTCCTTCAGTTCATTGAAGACATGGATCTTCCCAATTTGCCAACAGCTCTGCTGGGTAACTCTGGGAATGCTGCTTCTCAAAGACTGTATTTCTCTTGTTATAAAATGGGATTAAGGGGTCCCTCTTCCCTTTTCACTGGTTGGAGACCAGTGGAGAAAACCTGTTGAAGAGCTCTGGGAGTTTTGTATGTTTGCCGTGTGAGTTTGGTATATTTACTGCTGTAGAGCTCTACTCTGCATGCTCCTGCAGCGATCAGTGGGACTGAAGATGTGCTGCTTTGCAGGTCAATCGCTTTAATAAGGTGGAGGACAGAGCAATCTTCATTACGGACCGACACCTGTATAAGATGGACCCTATGAAGCAGTACAAAGTGATGAAGACCATCCCCCTCTATAATGTAAGTACAAGGAGTGGGGAACGTCATCCTTGGGCTCTGTTAGTGAAGGGGTGCATCTACTTCTTAGCTCCATTTTCATACCATAAAACAGAAAAAAACCTGGGGTTTTTTTGATATATTTAATGTCTTTAGAATGGTTACAGTGCAATTAACTGCAACACCAATGCATCATATTAGCTTTTAATTTCAATGCATAAAATAAAAGCTAAACCCCAAACTATTCATTACTCCATCTTCTGCTCATTCTTCTGTTGGTTTTTATTTGCTGTGTGCTGCGAGATCCAGGCCCCATAAGGGGGGTGGCATTTCACAGCAGCTCGTGACACGGTTTCTGGGTCTCTGGGGGTTGGTTTGATCCTTCCTGGCATGTTTGGATTTTTTTAATGTGTTTGTTCATGTTTAATGTAAATCTTATCAAAGCTAAATTTGGAATTACAGTGAGGTATGTGCCCTTCGGGGTAGCAGAGTTTGGCTGCCAGTGACAAAGCATCAGATTGTCACTAGGAGGAAGGGGGATGGGGGAAAAAGCCTCATCTTAGCTCTTCAGCATCCTGGAGTGGGGATTCAGCTCCTTGTTTGCTTTCCTCAGCCTGAGGTAACACTGCCACTGTTATCTTAAACCTGCAGAACCTGGCTGAGTTGCTTGGAAATGCACACAGATTTGTTGGAATATTTGCATCTGGAGAAATAACAAATGTGACATCCCGCTATTGCTAAAAGAGCAGAGATGGGATTGGGGTAATGCTAAAATCCAATCTGAAAATGTGGAGGGAAGGATTTGCTCCGACTGCACGCACAGTGTTGATTTTATAGGTCCTCTCCTTGGTGGCCACGTACCCATCACCCACCGCAGCGCGCTGGAGTGACGCGCTTGTCCCCAGCGAGAGCACTGCCTGTAGCAAAGCGACATCTCTCTCCCTGGCAGCATCTCTTGTTTTGAACAGACATTGCTGCCAGGCAGGCAGCAGCTGCAGGTCATCCTCCTCACTTGATGTTCTGTTCCACTGACATTGTCTCTTAATTGTGCAAAATGGAAGCATCAGCAGATTCTGCTGCTAAATGGCTGATTCTCACTTGTGCAAAATGACTTGTTCAGCTCCAGAGGCTCTGAGCAGAGTGCATCTCCTGGCTGGGTGGGGTTTGTGAAGTGTCAAAGTGAGCTGGGGTGGACTGGGTTGGGCAGGGAGGAATTTTGTCCATCGCAATTTCCATCTAGTAAGTTTCTTCACTCTTACCCAAAATGGCCAGGCCACTGCAGTTCACTTCCTACATTAGTAATGATAGAGACATCTGTATGTATCACCGCTTTACCTGTGTGTCTGAGAGGTTTAAAGGTGGAGCTTTTTTGGAGTACATTTCCCTGACAGCATGAGCCCAGATTGCTCTGAAATCCTTAAGGCCTCAAACATGAAAGGAAATGAGCAAGTCAGATACAGCTTTAGGTTACCTATAAAATATCCGTTGCATAGAAATGTTAGTAATTGTTGTTTTTTTCCCCAAACACATACATATAGTATGGACTATCCATTCATATAGAGTGCTGTAGCACAGGCTGTATGGTGCTGTCTGCTTTGCATTTCCTCTGGCACCAGATATGTTGGTGGGCTGTGCAAAAAGGTTTCTTGCTTTTAGAATACTTGCATTTCCATAGGTGTAAATCAGCTTTATTTGTACATGTGCAATTATTCCTTTCAGCAAGCTACCACAAGGCTTCTTGACCGAACAGTTTCCTTCACCTGAGCAAATGTGAAGGGGTCCTGGAGTACTTTCTTTGCAGGGGAGGGATGGGTCCAAAAGACCTTTCATTGACTCATACAGGTGTCAGAATAACATTCCAGAGTGGAAATTTCCTAGAATCCCAGACTGCTTTGGGTTGGAATGGACCTTAAAGCTCATCCAGCTCCAACGCCCTGCCACGGGCAGAGACACCTTCCACCAGAGCAGGTTAAGCAGTTTGTTATTCCTTTTTGTAGTCACCTGTTATATTTTGTTACTTACTGATTTGAATACACTTTGTCTTTCACCTCATGAGCTGCCTTGTACACTCCCATATTCCTGCATGCCTCATCCCTTCCCACATGGTTATCCTTTAGCAGTGTACAGGGACCTGCGATAGCCATTTAGTGATATAGAGATTTCTCCTTTTTCAGGGAAAGAACAATTATTAGAACTTATAGGAAGAGTTTTGAGAAGCAGAGGGTTATAATTACTCCAGTCCTGATGTTTATCAGTGTATCAAATATGTCCTGCTAGAAAGATGTGCGTTCTCTGAGAAAGATGGATCGCCCTTCCGATATGTAAAGGTGAACCCAGCTGAAATTCATCTGCCTGTTCACTGTGCTGCTCACTGCCAGCATTCCAAAAGCACCCTGTCAACACAGCAGCATCCTTAGGGATGGTGTTTCCATGGAAATCTCATTGGAGACAGTCAGCTGATGCATGTTACGACCATAAACTTGTTTTCGGCTGAAGAAACCGCACTACAGTGCCCATCTCCTTCAACCGTAGGGACATGTACGTGGTTAATCACAGCCCGGAATGCTGCTCAGGTCCCTGGCTCTGCCTTGTGGTGCTTTGTGTCCCGTCTGAGGCATCTGGAATTCTGTGCAAATGATGACAAAGCAATAGGTTTCCTCTCAGCCCTATTTCGCTGTATCACAATGCTACCTTGGGGTGTTTGCTGTGTACAAGTGTTCTGGCAGTTGCCTCAGAGGTACCAACAGACAGTTAGCTTTTTGTTCGTACCTGGAGAGAAAATGGAGAATGGCAGAAAGGAATGAAAAGGCAACTGAGCAGCAGAAAGGATCTTGCAGCTCGCTTGCTCTGAGCACAATAAAGGATGTTCTGTGGCTGCTGAGCGTTTTCTCCTGATCTTCAAGCAGAGTTAATAAGCGTGTTTGTAAATACTGACATAAGCCCCTTCTCTGAAATGATTTCTTTTGTGTTCTGTTTATTTGTTCAGAGAGTCTGATGGGAAGGGGTGAAATAGGAATATTTTCGAGGGCTCTTGGGCTCCTCACACAGTTCTGTTGAATAATTAATGTTTAAATAGGCTTTTCAACTCCAGCCATTTCAACTTGTTCATCTTTCACACTCAGTGCACATTTAAAACGTCGATGGCAGTAGTCCCTGTGGTGCTGTTGTGCTCACAGGATGGTATTTAAGCATGCAAATTAATTTTAAGGGACACTATAAACCCAGGGAGCTGTTAATATCTGAGCATGAAGTGTAGCTTGGTTTTGAAGTATTTCCTAACCTCAAAATAGCATGAACAGTAGAGAATAAACTCCATGTGTGGGGGGGATATCGTGCAACTGGTATCAGGTGGTCTCTGCAGAGATCAGTTAGTTACAGCAGATACCAGCAGTTACAGTAGTTCAGACAGGCTGTTGTGCTGTGATAATAAACCAACAACATGAGAAGAATGAGGATACTCAGAGACTGGAGCACCTTCCGTATGAAGACAGACTGAGAGCACTGGGGCTGTTCAGCCTGAAGAAGAGAAGCTGCATGGAGACCTCAGAGCAGCTTACAGTGTCTGAAGGGGGCTACAAGGATGCTGGAGAGGGACTCTTTGTTAGGGACTGCAGTGATAGGATAAGGGGAATGGCTTTCACCTGCCAGAGGGGAGATTGAGATGAGCTCTTAGGCACAAGTTCTCCCCTGTGAGGGTGCTGAGGCACTGGCACAGGATGCCCAGAGGAGCTGTGACTGCCCCATCCATGGCAGTGTTCAAGGCCATGGGGCTTGGAGCAAGCTGCTGTAGTGGACAATGTCCATGGCAGGGCTTGGAGCTGGATGAGCTTTAAGGTCTCTTCCAGCCCAAACCTGTCTGGGATTCTATGATTCTAAGTACAAGTGATTCTTGGGTAGTGTTTCATCTACTGCACTGCTCTGTGCTGTTTTATTGTGCTTCTCTGGGAGGATGCTGCTGTCTGGTGTGTGTTAGACATCCAGATCTGGAACAGGCTTCTTGGACATAATATGTTGTGACTGCTAAAGCAAACACAGGGATCCAGGCTGTGTCTGAGTATGATTCATGCCTCTGAAAGGAGTGAGTAGTCTCCAGCTTCATTTGTGCTAATATCCTTTGCAGTGCAGGCAGTGGGGTCGCATAGAAGGTTTCTTTCATAAAAAAGGGAATAATAAGACTTTGATTCCCACAGAATGGCATATTGGCACCTCTCACTTTTAGGAGAATGTGGGTAGCCTGCATACCTGGATTGCCACTCCTCAAAATTCTCTTCATTGGCTTTGGGAAATGATGAAGACAAAGCTTTTAATGTGCCAAAGAGCAGTTACTAACAAACACAAAAAAACCCAACCCCAAACTGAAACCCCACTCCTTTTTACTTTGTCTAAACACCAGGAACTTAATCCATGCCAAAATACTGGAATTCTCACAGCTTTGTGTGGTTTGCAATTGGCATTGTTCATGAAGATATCTGGGCTTTCAGTGAAACTCATTCTTCTGTTATCTGCATGTCACTGCATTGCCAGTGCTGCATTTGTGAATTTGAAAGTGGCTGTTGGCCAAATACATGGTTGTTGTTGGTTTTCCCTTGGGAAAGCAAGCTGAACCCTCTCCAGCCTGTCCACATCCTTTTTATACAGTGCAGACCCTGCTGCTATTTCACCTTGACTCTTCCAGCTTGTGGGAGCAGTACTGAGGACCTGCCTGCTGCTGTTCCCTGAGCTCTGGGGTGGAGGTAGAAGCTGAGAGCGAGTGGGGGCATCTTGGAGAGGAAAAACATGCCTGGCGAGTAGCAAAGATCTATCAATGTATATAACATTGTTCTTGCTTTCTCTTCACAGTTGATAGGATTGAGTGTCTCCAATGGAAAGGACCAGCTCGTGGTCTTCCACACGAAAGACAACAAGGATCTCATTGTCTGTCTCTTCAGTAAAGAGCCCTCTAATGACAGCAGGATTGGGGAGCTGGTGGGAGTCCTTGCCAGTCACTTCAAGAGGTCAGTGTTGGGATTGGATTTTGTTGAAAACTCACGCATGTAAAACATGTCAAATCAGAAACTTCCCCTGAAGTCATTTCAATGCCAGTCATGAACTTTTTCTGTGTCACTTCACTGTATTACTGGGATACTTGAGCAACGTTCTTTTTCCTTGCATTTTTGGGACACACTTTTTAGCTACAACACATGGCTTGTCCCTTCTGCCTTCTCTGTATGTGTTTGTTAGAGCATGAGTGTTTGGGGACAAATATCACTGAAGTTGCATTTTGAGTGTTCACAGTGTCTCCTGAAAGCTTCTTACAGTCAAACTCTTAACACAGAAAATGAAGACACAGTTCTTCGTGTCTCACATTGCTCCCCCAGCCCCCAGTAGCAGTGAATGATTTATTGCTTGAGCTGTAAAATATCATCTCTGTTACCCGAAAATTGTCTCTTGTGTAAGTCAATGCAAAAGCTGTTTTGTTGGTGAACAGATAGTGGTTCTCCTGCATTGAGCAGAACTAGAAACAATCACCTTTATACTGTAGAGCAGGTTCAGGGCTGTCCAGACAAGCATCACAGCAGTGACTACATGCAGGCAATCACATAAAAGTGACTCGGTAGAGAAATGGTGTGTGGAGCAAACAGCCCTTCAGCGCTGTGCCCTGCTCCTCCAGAACAGATCCTCATGAGGTCTGATGTTGATCAGCATCACCTGAAGCTTTGGCTTTTGCCATTCACAATGTCATGTTCCATTTATGACCCATACGGAGGAGTCTTTACAGGTAAATACTCATGCCAAGCTACAAGTGGCAGGACAAAGAGGATGAATTTAGGTTATATTAGGTCCCTGGGTAATTATCAATATGAAAGCAAGGGCATGCTGGTTTAGCCACTTCTCACCGTGTGAAGCTCACTGCTGTCTGTCTCGCTGGAGGTAGGTGCTAAGTTAATTAGAAATTAATTCTCTGCATTGCCATAATTTGTTTTGGGCAATTCAGTACTGAAAAGCCGCAGAAAACATTCTCTGCTTTTGCTTTTACCTAAATGTAGTTGAATTTCAAAGGTAGCTGCTCTTGAAGGCTCAGGAGATGGTGGGTATTGCAAAGCAACACACTTCACTTGGGGAACCCTGTGAAGTAGCTGGAGGCCTTTCATTCCAGGTGACATCATCTTGAGGCAGCTGATGCTCCTCAGTGCTTTATAACGCATCTCTAATGTTGGGAAGAGCTGTGAAACCCTTGATAACACTCCAACCCTGTATGTCCAGTGTTCAGACTGCCCTAGTTTGCTGTGCCTTTTTGCCAGATGTTCCTACAAAGCGCTTGTCTTTTTTGTCCCAGTGGGAGGCACATGTTCTTCATTTTAAGGAATTGTGTTGTGCGGCCATCGGTCTAAAATACTGCACCTTTCCGATAAGGGTATAAACTATTGATCTTCCATTTCTTGTTAACTAATGTTAACAAGGAATTTTTTCTCTTTAAGACTAATTATTTTTTATCTAATCACCATCTGTAGAAGAATGAAGAAGAAATACACTTGTATGCAGTTTAATCTTCACTTTAAACAATCATAGAATCATAGAAAATGAGGGTTGGAATATTAATATATATATTAGCATTTTTTTAGTGCTTTGAGTGACAAATGTCAACACAACTCATTCAACAGGAGAGCTGGTCTAAAAGGCCATATTTCTCTAACATCTAATAAAAATTACTGGTTTAATGGTAATATGCAGGAACAGCTCGCATTAGTTTTCCAAATACCCAAATGTCATGGTTTCCCTCTTCAAAGCAATATCTGGAAATCAAAATAAAAGGAAATATTCTTGGTTTTCAGCCACTTTCCATTTTCAAAGAGTAAAATCTCCTGTCAGTGAATGGGATTAGCTGACCCCTTGCTTGAGAGGCACTTTGGGAATTCCTCATGAAACGGGATTAGCTGAAAGTCACTGTGTGCCTCATGGCAAGTGTCAGGTTTCTCTGTCCTGCCTGTAAGAAAGTGGTTGCTGTGAAAAGAAAATGGATTCAGCAGTAAAATCTTGAGCCCCAAAGTTCAGTCTGTGTGACCCTGTAATGGGACTTCAGAGCTCTGCTCCCACAGGGGCATGGGGAGCTGCTTCCTTGGGTTACACTTGAGCTCCTCTGAACATACAAAGCAATTTCCAGCCACCTCAATCCCAGTCCTGAAGCCCCTGTTATGGGGTTTTAGCAAGGGTAAGGTTGCACAGCTCCTCTTGGTTATGTGCAGTGGTAATGGTACTTCAGCTGTTTGTGTAATAAAATCATGTAGAATCCTGTGGTGTTTTGTATTAGTGCATGGGAAAAGTGAGGAGGAGGCTGGTGGTGTCATCTATGCTGAGGGCACCTAAACCTCACTCAGATGGTTTGTTTCCAGGTTCTGTTATGTTCCCAGACTCTTTGAGCTCAATGCTGACACATCTTGCATTGGGAATTTTGGACATTTTCAGCAAGACGCAGTTTAGACATTGTAGAAAAAGGTTCAAAACAAGCTGAAATAGAAGAATGCTCCACCCCTGGCAGTGTTCAAGGTCAGGTTGGACAGGACCTTGGGTGACGTGGTCTAGTGTGAGGTGCCCATGACAGGGGGTTGGAACTGGATGATCTTAAGGTCCTTTGCAACCCAAACCTTTCTATGATTCTATGATTAATGTTTGGTGTAAGATACCTCAGGAAGATTTGCATGGGGAAGCGCAGCCTTACAACCCTCAGCATCTTTCTTTACCTGCCTTCAGCAGTATATGGGGATGCATACAGGGGATATATCTGGGATTAAAGCTTTATTATGCTAAATGCTGTAAACAGGTAGATCCTGGTCCAAAGACTCCAGAGTGTGGGGGGGGGGGGAGCAGTGGGGTTACATCATTGCACCAGGGGAGCAGAGGCTGCAGGGCCTGGACTTAGGAGAGACCAAAGCTGAGCTTAAGGTTGGGTTATGCCCAGCCTAGGGGAGGCTGCTTTTGGGCCTTCTGAAAAACCTTTATTTGGAAGCAATAAGTGCACTTTGACTGCTTGCCTGGTATTCACATCTTGAGCCATAAATACTGGTTTCACCAGAGTTGCTTGAAACTTCAGATGAGTGCAGTATTCCATTAATCCCCCTGAACTCCATAAGTCAAGTGTCAGAATAAAACTGTACCAGAATTGCAAGCTATTTTGGGAGACTAAACGTATTTGATACAGAGAGAAGAACTCACAAATGTTTTCTCTGGGTTTTTGCTCTTTGCAACAGCTCGTGCTGTGGCAAACAAAGCTTCCTGCAAGCATGTTTAAGTGCGAGTTTGTTAAATTTGCCATTATCTAAACAGTGGTGTTTAAGGTTGAGCTCCAAGAGCGCTGCCTACGGGGTGATTTTTGTTAATAGTATGAACACAGAGATGTTTGTCAGCCAGATGGGAAGGAGCACTCTGTAAATACACATTTTCAATCCGTTGGGAGCAGTGAGGATGAGGATTTTATATATTTTTGAGGCTGTCCATTAAAAAATGACAAAGGAGGTTCAACCTGCTTTGATTTTGCTGGTTTAGGAGAAACTCTTCAGCTCAGTGTTGAGCACAGGGGAGCACAAATCATTAAGGAGAGTCCAGTTTGATTAAAATCAGTTCAGTATTCTGTGTTTGAATTTCTTCCACTGATAAGAAGAAACGAGCCAGGTATCATGCAAGGGGTTGAAACCCTTCACTTTGTCATAAAGATGCTCTTTGATATCCAAACTGTGCTGATTTTAATCAGCTTAAAATCATTCCTTTCCTTTAAAGCTGTTTACCTTTCTTTTGTAGAAACCGTGATTAACTGCTGACACGAATAGATTTACATGTGAGTTAAAACAAAAGCATCTTGTCTGTAGTCAGTGAAATCTGGGGGAGATGGTGGGGAATTCATACTCTTGGGCTTTGGGGACAAAGAAAGAAAGAGGAGCCCAAACTGGTCTTTGAGAACACCAGTGTGGTGATGTGCTGCTCACAGAGCAACCCCACTCCAAGGAAATCACTGTCTCCTCAGGCAGAAAGCCTCTGCACAAAGGAGGGGTGTTACCACTGCTGCTATCAAATTAATCTGTCACTTTAGCTTTGGGAACGTTAGGAAAATTATCCAGGACCTGACAGTGGGTGTCAGCAGCGCCAGTGATGAGCACTCTAACTGGAAGTTTCCATTGATGCTGTTGGGTTTTTGTTGGCTAAATGGGATCACAAGGAGTTGAGAGCTGCTTTGGAAAACCGGGCTGGGCAGAAACTGCTTCTAAACTGCTATTTAATAGGGTTTGTCCTTTGTCACTGCTGCCAACTAACCCGTGTTTAGCTCTGATTCAGCCGTGCCAGTGGCTGACACCATTGTTAGCAGCGGCTGGAGCTGACAAAGGACCAGACTTTATTCGTCTCAGGCTCTTCCCTAATGTTTCTTTCTGTGCTTGAGCTCTGGTTTTATACAGATTTCTATTCATAATGGATTTGTAGTAAAATTCAGGGTGTTTTGGGTGGGGAGCCCTAACCCACAGGTAGCTGCTGGCTTTTACACACCAGTTACACTGTGGGAAAAGAGATTCCTTATACAGAATAAACTGTCTGAAATACATAAGCTAGAAAAATTGGCTTCATTCTCTCAGCTTGTCTTAGTGACGTGAAAAACCTTCCAAGGATTTCACCAAGCTTTACCTCTAGCTAATTTATGATCTTCAGAATCTGGTAATTCCTGTGTAGGTTTGTCATTCTCAGTTGCAACTTGGGTTAAGAAATGAGTTTTCCTTTGTAAATACATTGTGTAGATTAAGTATTTGTTGCTTTCAGTGACTCCTGGGCACTAAGGGGCGGAATTAGAGCCCCCTGATGAAACCCACTTTCTTTTTAATTCCTTTATGCTTTGGAAAACCTTTCTTCAGCTCTTGATACAACTGAGCTTTCCAAACACTTGTCCTGCTAGAGGGGAACCCATAAAGGATCTTGGTAGAAGGTCATTTCCTTAAACTCCATCTTCCTGATGTTGTTTCTGCAGCCGAGCTCGTTCCCTGTCTCTGAAATGGCTCCTTAGCTCCCTGGCCAGGGGTCCCTTTCCCAGCTCAGGTAGCTTCTTGTTACACTTCTCAATATGTTCTTGGCATGGAAAACCCCCTTTGTCTCCTGCAGTCCTGGATTTGTGATGCTGAGAACAAAACGAGCTCAGGAGAGGGGCTTGGGCTTTCCAGAGGCTGAGCTGAATTTTTGCACCGAATTTTGAATTCTTTATTTGAGTACTTGCCCTCGACATCAAAGAGTCAATTCTTTGTCTGATAACCTGAACAGTAGCAACTTATTGTATTTTATGGCCTGCCTTTGGGTATGAAGAGGTTTTATTGTCAGTTTTTCTTCCCTGGCCTGCCCGTGTCCTACTGCTATTGTCAGCACAAATTCTGTCTGAAATCCACTTAGAGGAGGATTCTGCTGTGGCAGAAACACGTTCAAGTTACTTTATCCCAGGATCTCTGTGTAACTTCAGTGCTTTCTATCTCTAAGCAGCACCTAGAGGGTAAAGCTCCATCCAAATGTTCAGAGTCCTCCTGGGATGGAGATCGTGGTAGGAATGAGAAGTTAGTGTAGAATCGTCATAGAATTAGAATGGTTTGGGGTGGAAGGGACCTTAAAGCTCATCCAGCTCTTGGCTTTCAGCAAGACTGAAAGTTTGACATGAGCCACCGCCTTGCCCGCTGTTAACAAACTGACGTAAGCAGAAAGTGTCTTCTCAAGACCCCTCAGTGGTACAAGCCATAGTGCAAAAATCCCAAGCCACATCCTGAACCTGAGCATGGCGCCACAGGAGCTGGCTGACGTGGCAGCATCCCCCTGCCAGCCGCACGTACGGGGTTGCACAAGGTTGTAAATAGTGATGATCTTGCTGTTGGTTTAATTCTCAACCAAAGCACTGGCTGCCTGCTGTTCCAGGAGCCCTTCCTCTCCAGTAAACAGATGGCCCCACGTTGGCTGGCCTTACCCAGGCTTAGTTTCACCAGCAAGTCAGTATTATCAAGCTGTCAAAGGACCCATCTGCCCCAAGCAGCTGTCCTGGCATGCAGCAGTGTGTGTGCTGGGAACCTCCCTGCTTCACACATCTCAGGCATATCAAACTTTTACATTTGGGTTTTATTTGGGGAGGGGGTTGTCATTCATGCCATCTGCCTCCTGCGCTTAACTGAAGGGATGCTATGTTAGAAAACAAGTGACTAGAGAAGAAATCTTTTCTGTTTCCGTTGTAGCCTGTGGTCTGACACATCTACACCGGCGTCGTTTACTGAACTTCTTTTAAAAACCTGAGATTTGGACTCAAAAGGGATGCACTTTTGGTGTCAACACACACCTTCAAACTTGTGCAGATCCTGGTGTGTTTCATGCCTGCTCTCCCAGAGGCCACCGGAGCTCAGCCATAACCTGTTTCCTTCCCTGTGCCGTGGGATGCTGCTGACAATGGTGCTGGTTGGGGTTCTCAGCCCCCAGGAGACCTGTGTGTGATTCTGGTTACAAACCTTCAGAGGTTACAAATGTCTTCAGGCGATGCTTAAACATTAGCAGAAGCTGATGCAGTTTCCATTTGCGTGTAGTGGGTCACTTGCAGCAGGGTTTCCTACCCTGACTCTAGTTAGTTCTGATTAAGGTTCTTGGTGGCTGCTGTCCATCAGCTCTGCGGACCAGATTCAGGCTCATGAACAGCTTTTCCCTTTAACTGCACACCTTCAGTTTTAGAAAGAGCTGTTTGGAGAGAGCTTCCTGGAGCCAGCTGGAGTTCAGACTGCTTTCCTTGCCAGATGTGATGGATGGATTATGCCTTTGTGTATATCCTCTAGAGGGTAATGCTGACAGGAGCTGTGTTGTTCCCCATTTCTGCACCATGCTGTGCTATGAGCTGTGTTATCCATTCAAGATGCTTTAAAAAAACAACAACTATTCCACATTAGAAATAGTCACCTTAAACAACCTGGCCTGAAAAAGTGCTGCTGGTTACAGGCTAATGGGGCAGGTCATGCTTTGAGCTGTAAAGCCTGGAAGTGATCAAAGTGACGTGCTGCTTTGTCTTCAAACCCAGGCTTTTTGAGGCAGAACATCAAGTACTCAGGGATGTGTGTGTGGGGAGAGGTGGCAGACGACTCACAGCACAACTGCTGCTTTGCTTTGGAGGGACTAAATGAGCTCAAACCTCAGCAGTGGTGTGTGAATTGTTGCAAGGAAATCTGCTATAACAATCCTTTAATGCTTCAGTTGGTGGCTCCAGCACTTATCTTGCCACCGAGCTGGAGCCTAATTGTGCTGTAGCCGGCATTCCAGCAGCCCTGGGGCAGCTCCACAGGTTCCCTTGGGCACAACCTGGCTTTTCTTGGGAGCTCACATGGGAGTCCCTGCAATTACAAGTGCCAGCGGCACTGCTGTGGTGCTGAGCCGGCGGCTGCGCCCAGAGGAAACCAATGACCCGTTTTCTTCCTGCAACACTCGCTGCTTTGATCAACAGCCAACAGAAAGCACTTCATGAGCAGGGTTTGGTACCGTGCAGGCCAGGGGAGAGGGTTTGTCTGCAGAGCCCTTCTCCCCCTGCAGCCTGGCTGTGATGGGGCAGTGAGGGCGTCCCTTTCACTACAGGTAGTTTCTGTCAAGGGTCTCATTTGGGAGGTGCAGTTCTGTGTGGTAAATGCAGATGAATTTGTCCTGTCCCTCCATCCCTTGTCCAAAGCCCCTCTCCAGGTTTCCTGCAGCCCCTTTAGGCACTGGAGCTGCTCTGAGGTCTCCCCTTCAGGAGCCTTCTCTTCTCCAGGCTGCCCCAGCGCAGCTCTCTCAGCCTGGCTCCAGAGCAGAGCTGCTGCAGCCCTCACAGCATCTCCATGGCCTCCTCTGGACTCGATCCATCAACCATGTCCATTCATCTGACATCCCAGTCAGCCCATACAGTCTGGCAGAGCGTGATATTTGTATGCTGGAAGGGAAGCAGCCACAACACAGGAGCTGAGCAACTTTTGGTGGTGGTATTGCTTTGAAGCCAGTGGGATCCTGTTCCAGACACAGCAGTGTTTTGGATCCAGTGTATCCTGCACTTGGATGTCTGCAGACCACTCTGCAGTGAACAGTCAGAAAACGGCCGATGCTGCTGCTTGGCTCTGTGGGTTGCCATCCTTCCAGGCTTTGAGTGGCCGCTGCAGTTTGGGTCTCTATCCACATGGTGAAGCTCTTCTTCTGGCCTCAGCATGTTCCTCTGTTCACCTTCCTGGCCTTGGCTTCCCTGCATAGCAGAGAGAGTGGTGCCAGAGAGGAGGCAGCTACTGCATGGGCATCCTCCTCCTTTTCCTCTGTCTCCCATCTTTCTGCCAGCACACAGTGCTCACCAGAGCTCCTGGAACGCTTTGGGTTTCTTCCCACTTCTCTCTTTTTTTTCTTGACCTTTTCCCCCAAATCCTGCTGTGGAGCTGGGCAGGGGGGAACTGGGACAGGAGTGCTTTGAGGTTCATTTGTTCAGCACAAGAAACCTGAAAGGTGGGAAAAGAAACCAGAAAGAAAAGAGCATAATGCTCCAATTCCATTAAATCCCTTGGCATAAAATCAAAACCTGCATTTCCCTGTATTCCTTTCCACGCTCAGTTCCATACTGGGAGGCCAGACAGCCACGATGCTGGGCACGTGGTGAGGTACAAGGCTGGTTTCAGAAAGGTAACACGCATTTTCCTCTGGAGATGCTGCCCTCACTGGTGGGGAATTGTGTGAATTCTTCTTTTCTCTGGCATTTCTCTCAAATAAGGATTCCAGTGACTGACAGGGAAAAAGACAACAACAAGAAATAAGCCCCATCCCGATGATATTTACTGGTGACCTATTTAAAATCCTCTTTCCTCATCCTCAGTTAGTGTGTGTGCTGAAGTGCTGTCTGGCTCGCAGTCTCCAAGGAATTGTAGCAGAATGCTAATGAACGCAGACTGTGGCCCCTCGTTTGTTTAACAGCCCTTTCTGACAAGACATGGTTTATTTTTCCTATTGCATCATTAAGACTTTCCTTCCCCCCCCCCCCCCTCAACTTGTGATGGATTTTCCTGTTCTTTTCTCTCCCTGCTCGGAAGCCATTGTGTTCCGATTGCGGCAGCGCTGCTCTTTGAAGAGCTGCCGTTAAATCACAGGATGCCTTCATCTTCTGATTTTTTATTCCTTTTTCTTTGGGAAAATCAGGCTTCCAGCTCTGTCCCGGGGAGGCTGAGCTGCGCTGTCAGAGGCCTACGCTGAGCATCCTTTCTTCTAGTGAAAATGACCCCATCGAGGTGATTATTTAGCAGACGTTTCATACCTACTCTGCTGTCTTTATGTAGCGTTATTGTAACTGGGTTTGCAGAAAATCATCAGCGTCGTGCATGTAGTACCTCTCCCAATTTCTTCTTCCTAGTTTTATTCTTTACAAATTCCTTGAGAGGAAGGATAGGATGTTCCACCTTGCTCCCCTCTGCACCAGGCTTCCTCATGAGGAAAGTTGGGGCGCACGTTCCTATTTTCAGGCACAAAGAGTATGACGTGATAGTCCTCATCCATCTTCCGTGTGGCACTCGCAAACTGGCAGGAGACAAGTAGGGATTGACTGGAAGAGCTGCCAGAAAAGTTTTTGCCACAAACCGTGGCTTGCTGGAAGGGAGAAAATCAAGATTCCAGTGAGGAATAATCTGCCTGGGTCTGTGTCTGTGGGAGTTATTCCAGGCAGATTAAATGGTGTATTTAAAAGCATACAGAGCCAGCAGCTGGCAAAGCAGGAGGAAGGAAACAGCTCCAGTGTTGTTGACCAGAGACTCTTTGTTACAACCAGTGGGGTTTTAATGTACCATCTTCTTATAACCTTATGGCTGCATAGATTCTGATGGCTGATGTCACCTTTAAATGCACATAGAGCACGTTCCTTGTTAAGAGGCATTGATCAGCACTTGTGTCTTGTCTCCTTATCTCTTTAATTTCACTTAATCTTCCAGAGCCCATGGTATAAATTAATATCCCTAGTGTACAGGGTGCCCTGCGTAAAGCATTTTTACATATAAATGGCACAATATATCCTGTAACAGAGATGTGATTCATAGGCTATTACATGTTGAATCTTAGGTGGAAGCCAGCTCACTAATTTATACAAAGTAATTAGATTCTGAATTAAATGCACAAAAGGTTTTCATTTTTTTACCCCTTCTTGCTTTTCCTTGTGTGAGCTCAGAAGATGAGCTGACATTGAAGAAGGTGAAAGTGTTCTTCCTTCTCCATTGCCCTGGCAGGGTATCTGCTAAGGAGTCCCATGGGGCAGACTGAGGTCAGATTTACAGAGCTGCCTCCATCCCCATGTGCCCTGCTCACCGAATGAGCTCCGCTCCAGAAATCACTGCTGCGCACTCAGGCCTCAGGAGTCTCTTCCTTCTCACAGAAATAGGTTATATTTGTGTTTGCATGGATTGCTTTGCCAGCATAAGATGTTTTATTGATGTACAGGTTTGTACAGGAGTTTTATACTGCATCCCTGGAAGTTGCTCCAAACCCCATCCAACCTGGCCTTGAACACTGCCAGGGATGGGGCAGCCACAGCTTCTCTGGGCCCCCTGTGCCAGCGCCTCAGCACCCTCACAGGGAAGAGCTTCTGCCTAAGAGCTCATCTCAATCTCCCCTCTGGCAGGGTAAAGCCATTCCCCTTGTCCCTACAGGCCAAAGCCCCTCTCCACGTTTTCTGTAGCCCCCTTTAGGCACTGGGAGCTGCTCTAAGGTCTTCCCGCAGCCATCTCTTGGGTTGCTGTATAATTTTCTCTGTCCTTCAAATACATAATCAGTCTCAGCCTGCTTATCTTCATTTTTCAGAGCAGTGATCTGACCAGACGTGGGCATCCAGGCTGGATTTCAAATTACTTTGCAGGTATAAATGTCAGGGAAGATGAAAGGTTGAAGCTTTGTGGAGTAGATGAGACTTGCTGTAAAGGGAACAGCATCTATCTCTCCGAATGCTTTGTTCCTTTTATCCATGAGGACAACTGTCTTGAACAGCACATTTCACTCCCCCATGCCAAAGAGCTGTGCCAGTACAGCTGTGTCTATATAAAAAGTATTTTTCAGCAGCATGTCAGTCTCTTTGTGCATCTTCCCACCCCTTGCTGACAGCTATTCCTGGGCAGGTTTGCATTTAGTCTAAGCCTTACTGAAGTGAATGCCTCCACAGGGTTTGCACTGGGTTAGCTGAAGAAGTTTAATTAAAATGGAGTTCCTTTGTGTCTAGACAGGTTGTGAATGGAGGTGGGGTTTCATACCTCTAAGTAGCCACTTAGTGGAGGATCTTGAGCTGTGGCTCTGGGGATGACACACTCGCCCCATCTCATTTGAGGTGTGCCGTTGCTTTACCAGGCACTGTTGAAAGAGGGCTAATGGGCTTTGGTTTGTTGTTTTATCTGAAGCTCTGTCATCCTTCTTGTTTCATTTCCAACAGACTCAGAACTGCTTTTTCAAGGTACTTGCCCAGCTGGAATATCCCTAAGTATGCATAAAGTCCCAGGTCACGTGTTCCCAGATTTCCATACGCAAAGCACACCAGAATGGTTAAGCAGGAGCTGTATAATTTTTTAAACAAAGGTAACAAACCAAGGAAGAGGTGGAGGTGATGAAATGAAGGTGAGGAAAGAAGCAAATGAGATCGCTGCTGTGTAGCTCTGCCTTTCCTCCAGCTTCCGAGACGCCCTCACTGCTAATGAGTTCGATGGCTTTGGCTGTGTCAGCTGAAACACCTTCTGCTGGCCAGTGGTAGTAGGTGTTGTCACTGGTGATGGTAACAGGGACTAGGAGGAGATGGGGTTGTTTTTAGGCCACAAGTCTGCTGGATTTTCCAAGTCATGAGTTTCAAAAAGGGAAATAAAGAGGAGTTTTACTGCAGAGTAGGTGGAAAGCAAAAGGTTTTATCCAGCCACATTCTCCCTATGTTCCCCCATCACACTGTAGCCATTTATCAGATGGACTGAGCCACAACCAGCTCTCATCCTGCTGAGCTCACATCCTCATCATCAGGGGAAGTCACCCCAAGCAATGTTGCCTGTCGTGGACTTGAAGACCAGTCTCCAATTCCATTTGTGTTCCTAAGATGCAGCACAGTTTTATCATCAGCTCGGGTTCCTGTTCATCTGTGTTCCCCAATTCATACCAGGTTTATGCGTTGGCATAAGGACAACATTCTAGGGAGGAACTGTATGCACAATTAGGGTGTGTTGTGCCTGGCTGTGGCTTGCAGACATTGCTCTGAGGTTCAGAGCAGTAAGGCCGCTTCTTAAATTGTACAGAAAATATTTCTAAAGTTGTTGATCTTACACTATGTTGTAGGTGATGATGCAGAATAACAATAAATCTGTTCATCAGACTCCCAAGCTCTTTTCTAAGGAAACAGGAGGAGATGCAAAGGGATGTGCCCAGGACTCGGGGTCCATGCATGGTTACCTGTGTCAGCAGCCTCTCTGCAGAGCAGGGAGTCAGCACTCCTCAAGTTCTCCCTCACTTGCCTGCATGTAGGCTGGGAGATTCCACCATCATCAGCTCATCTGTCTCCAACTCAGCTGGGACTCATCCCTTTTGGCATCCCTGGGAGATATGTTACTGCATCTCCTGCTGGAGTTCAAAGGAATTGGGTTAATGAGCATAAAGCAGTGAACAGAAAGTAGCCCATCAAATTATATTGGCGTTTGCTTGTCACTTGATCCGTCTTTGATCCCTGTGATGCAGGCAATTAAATACAGCAGCGATAAACACAGACAGATCATGGCGACCTTACAAGCTAAATTTAGTCTTTCTCTTTTGTATAACATGGTCTGCAGATGAAGCTAGAAACTGGATGAGCTGGGTGAGGGACGAGACCAAAAATGAGTGGAAAACCTTTTGTCTGAGGATGTGGGAAGAGGCTGTAACATCCTAAAATCCTCGGGTACTTCAGCAGGCTTGGAAAAGAGTCAGCAGCACAGTCTGTGAGAGGGGCAACAGCTCAGGGACAGCTCCATCAGAAGTAATTGTAGCTGACGGCTTTGGCTTCCACGCTGCTGAGCCAGATCCTGGAGTGGGGCGCACACAAGATGCTGCTTTTGTCTGGAAGAGCAGGAGCAGGGAAGCAGCATCAGAGCCCTGCTGGTGGGCAAATAGGGTTAGGAAAGAGCTCTGCACTGCTGCTATTGCATGGTGTGTATGATGGCATAGGCCTTTGGAACAGAAAAGGGGTGCTCCCTCCATCTGTTGCTGGGATAACATATGCAGTAGACCAGACCTGACCCAAGAATCAATGATTTCCTTTCAAGTTGTTCACATATTCATTTGAAGAGCATCCTCTACCAGGAACTGGGAGAGAGGCACCAACAGATCCGGGAGGTTCAGGGCAGCAGCAGCAGCATCCTCCAGTGAGTGGCCCTGCAGCATTTCTGCTTGGGCTGTGAGCAACACTTTGCTGCAAGGTTGGCCCTGGGAGTGTTTAGTGAAGGAGTGCCAAGAATGCTGCTGCAGGAAAAGCCAGGGAGCCGAGGCTTCTTGTCAGCATGAGACACGCCACCCTTGCTGACAGGCATTCAGCTCCCGTGGCTGTCTTGGAGAGGGCTTTCACCAGCCTGTGGAAGGCAACACGTTAAAGCTGAGCCATGTCAAGCTGTAACACTGGCTTCTAAAGAGAAATGTCTGATGAGCTCCTGGTGGGGTGACTTCCCTTGCAGCTGCCCACAGCAGCCGCAGCCTGCGCTGGGTCTTGCTGCATGCTGTCAGCTGAGCTCCAGAGTGCAGGAATTAGAGGTCAAGGTCTGACTGCAAGAATTACGCTTGAAGGCATCTTAATTGTAACTCCAGGCTTAATTGTTCTTTTATAGCATCGTGAAAAATATTCAGGGGGCTTGTGGAGTGGAGCACATCCTGGAAATGCATGGGGTGGGAAAATGTATTTCTGCAAAGCAAAGCTGTTCTGTTCTGCCATGACTCAGGCTCGGTGCTGTAGAGCACAAATAGGAATGATGCAGCAGAGAGAGAATGTTCCGTGGTGAGGAAGGTGGCGGTGGGGGCGTGCTGCACTTTCAGATCCCTGCACGGTGAAGGAGAAAATTTTTAGCTTCTGCAAATGTTTCACTTCCTCCTCATATGGCAGCAGAACTGAACCGATCCCAGCTCCGGAGATGATACTACCAGAAGCTTCTGATCTACTCAAAAGATGCTGGCTACTTCGGTGCTATGAATAACCTTAACTGGGGAGGATCTTTATCTGTAAAGTGGCACGATATTAGTTACATCTCGTGTTTGTCATGGGCCAGTTGTCAGAGCGGCTTGTAATATTTTGCATTGAATTATCCTCTGCAGCCTTGACTCAGCTCAGGATGGAGACAGCAGCTGGGCTGCGCAGGGGCTTGGTATGGAGCTGCTGCCCTGCCTGCAGTCTCCTCTTTAGCATAAGCGTTCCTTTTGTACCTGTCTGCAGGGATGTGTTGGTATGTCCATTGCATTCCACTGCAGTTCTATATGTGCTCAGTTTAATTTAGGTGGGTGGGAATTGAAGTACCTTTAATTGTAAAGACAAATTCAAGCCCTGGGTCTGTTGGGGTTTTTTAAACCCTCAATAGTGTAGAATATTTTAATCAGCTTTATTAATTCTGTGGGCACAGGAGTTCAGCCCATGCCAGGTGCACCTCTGAAAGGAATATTTCCTCTGGATAGCCCAGTGGGCCCGACGGCTGCTGCTCACCCCACGAGGGGAGCAGCCCCCCCGCGTCAGCCACACCGCAGAGAGGCCGGGACAGAGCAATGCCTTGCTGGGATCTTGCCACACAGCCAGAGCATCTTTTGTTTCAGCCTTTCTAGGAACCAGCTGGAGCAGAGCCAGCAAGGAGGGATGGGAAGGGGGACGAGGGAAGCCTGGGCTTCAAATACAGATGTGGAGGGGGGCTCCATGGTTGAAGAGGAGGGGAACACGATCATCCTTTGTACACTGGCCACTAGACAAGCTGCCCATGCTGCTTGGGGGTGATGGTGATTTTGGAGCCAGCGAGGTCCCCGAGCAGGGGACAGTTGCCATGGCAACAGCAGCAGCATCGCGAGCACTCGCTCTCAGACCGCGCTGGTGGTTTAATGGGTTCATTAGCAAATCCTCACAACTAATAACAGCAATACAAATATGAAGATGGCTCAGTGGCAGTGGTGGGGCTCATGAAGCCCCTGGGTTGTGGCTGTGGGGTCACTGCTGCCCCTTTCTCCGCATGGAAGCCACACTCGAGCGGTGATGGGGAGGAGAAAGGCTCCTGCCTGCATCCCCGTGGGCTGCAAGAGAGGGCATTTTCTCTTATTTTTAGCACTATGCTTCAGCATGGATAGAAACCCTTAGCATGGAAATTACTCAGTGCTCTGCAGACTCCCCCTCACCAGATGCAGCTGTGCTGAGTTGATGGTGGCTCTTCAGACCATACAGAAATGGGGAGACAGCACCAACGAGCCTGTTTCTCACAAGTACCACAAACTGGGTTGTTTCTTTTGCAGTGTGTGATTTAACACCAGAAGTCATCTTGTTTCTCAAACTACAGCCAAGCTTTAGCTGTGCTGCAAGGCTGTGCAGCACCATGATGCAATATATAGAGTGATTTTCCATGCTGAGCCTTATCATGGGGCTAAAGTGTTCTTTCCAATTATTATAATACTTTTCTCCCTTCTCCTCCTGTAATATTTCCTCTCCCTTACTGACCACAGCTCGAGCAGGGGAGACAGATCCGGTCCTGCGTCTATACAGGTTAACTTTTTAGAGATAACACATGGAGACAATGCCGCTGTCTTGTTCAAAATAAGCCAACTCCTCTGCCTTACTTCTGGGGCAATGGCAGAAAAAATGCATCTGCTGGAGCAGGCAGCTGCCATTTAAAAGTGAAATGAAAATCTGGTCTGTTTGTCTGGTCTGACAGGGTTTATTGAAGTCTTTCATTACGCGGCAGGTTCCAGAAACCCTCTGTCTAAAGTACACAGACAATTTACAAAATGAAAGCCTGAACCAGTGTATTATTAGAACATGGTTGGGTTGTGCAGGGCTCCCACAAGAGCTTACAGCATCTCGTACATTTTAGCTATTTTTGCTGAAGCTATTAAACTCTTGGCATGCAAACCTATTATTAAAACAATGGTTTAGGCGAAGACTGAATAAATACTTTGAAGTCTATTTAACTGACTTATTCATTTCAGAATTCAGTCTTGGGCCTAAGACTAAAGAGCACAAAATTTTCCCTTCTGTGTGTTTGTAAGGGCAGCTTCTTGAATGCTGGGAAGCTCTGGGAGCATGTCCCCATGGGGAGGTCTTTGCCAGCCCTGCCTGCCATCAGGCACAGTTGCAGCACCTCATAGCAGTGGGACCAGCAGATTACAGTACAGGAGTATTTCTCTATTTTGCTTCAAGGTGGAAATGTTTTACTTCATGTAAAACTGCTTCTGTTGGGTTGAATTCTGTGGAATATTCATAGAAACTGTACGGAGTGCAAATGCAGAGTATTCTCTGTTTCCCCTCATAGTATGCCTGGACCAGAGTGCCCAGAGAAGCTGTGGCTGCCCCATCCCTGACACTGTTCAAAGCCAGGTAGGACAGGGCTTGGAGCAACCTGCTCTATGGAAGGTGTCCCTGACCGTGGTAGAGATTGGAACTGGATGAGCTTTAAGGTCCCTTCCAACCGAAACCAGTCTGGGATTCTATGATTCTATCTTCAGTGAAGGTCTCACTCAAAAACACAAAACCTGAGCTTTGTGACCACGTTTGCATTCAGCTAACGTATCTACCAAGGGGGAGCTGCTGCTCAGATGTAAACTGAAATCTATTTTTATACAGTCCATGCTCCATTTTTATTGTCCTGTCATTTTTCTTCTCTCCTGTTCACATTACCATGTCTGTCTGCATTATTTTCACGTCTGATGACAGATACCCCTGTGCTTTCCAGACCTGGTGAAATCATGTGTTTTCCCTTGGTGATTTTCCCTGTCCCTGCAATTAACTCAGTGTGTTTGATTTGACCTGTGAGTAAAACTATGCTGGGATGAAAGCAGGTGGCAGGTTTGGCTGAGGAGGAGCGATGGCTTCAGATGCATCATTCTTCCTCTCTGAAACACTCACAGATGCAAGTCAGAGCACATCACATGCTGGGATGGTAACACACAGTACAGGTAGTGCTGGTCGGACTGGGCTGCCTGAATGAATAGCCACAGTAGCCTTTCGGATATGCCAGTGCCAGGGAACATCTCTCAGTGGAAGGTGCTTCCCCAGCCAAGTTTCCTGTGATGACTGAGGTTATGCCAAGTTCTCTTTAGCTTTATTCTTCCCTGTCAGGCAGTGCTGAAGTTAGGCCCAGGACAGTGATCTCTGCGTTAGTGCTGGGCCCAGCTTTGCCTAGTTTCTATTTTGTATTTCTTTTCCAGAAAGGATTTTGGTAGGATTGTATCTGTTGCTCCAGCTGTTTGGAGCATCCTCCCTGGCATGGCTCTGCGGTTTGTCTCCTCCCATCAACACGTTTGAGTAAACCC
Organism: Ara ararauna; assembly: GCA_028858755.1. Classification (NCBI taxonomy): domain Eukaryota; kingdom Metazoa; phylum Chordata; class Aves; order Psittaciformes; family Psittacidae; genus Ara; species Ara ararauna. Next base: position 2,970,785 of record CM054393.1, on the reverse strand, counting down.
CAAAATTAAGAGATCAGTTGTCAAACTCCATTTGGTTGCCTGCTAGGGTCTGATTTAAGTAGAGCAGAACTTACGAACACACAGTAGATTATTTATCTTGGTTATTTAGGCATTTGCTTAGCAGTGTCTTGCATGAATATGTGAAAGTGATTGAATGCCTATTTGTTGATGCAAACAGGAGGTCAAAACAGGATCCTAACCTACCCAAAGGAAGTTTGTTCCTACTCCTGCCTTCCTCAAAATACTTGGAGGCTTCTAAAAATCCATATACCTGGAATTATGGTTGGGCTCAATGATCTTAAAGGTCTTTTCCAACCTGAATGGTTCTGTGTAAGCGCTGGGGAAGTGCAGTGCTCAGGGCGAATACCAGCCATGGAAGAAAAGGCTGAGATTCATTTCATACTGGTTTTAAATTTCTGCTGAAGAGAAAAGCAGTGTTTCATGTGCACACAAAAGCCTATGCAGGAGCCCCCCAGTGAGTTGGGTTTGGCAGTGTCAGCTCTGCCACGTGGCATGGATAACGTTTTCTTTCCCTCTTCCCTTGTGAAATGTAAACTCACATGGATGATCCCTGATATCCTCAGGGTAATCCCAGAGGGAGCTGCAGGCAATGTGGTTGACACTGATAGAACAACCTTGGCTTTTGGAATTTGAGCTGGTTGTTTGAATGGAAGCGTAATATGGCGTAGAGCTTCTCTGCATTGAATCTGATAAACATTAATTGTCAGCATCAAACAGAAAGATGGGAAAATGTAGAGACCTTTTCTGCAGTCCCACAGCATTAGGACGGCATGTAGAGGAAATGGTTTCCTCTCTCCAGTGTCCTCTTGCTGCAGAGGTGGCATTGGCCATCAATCACCATGGCTATAGCAACTTAGTACTTCCCATTTTATTAACAAGAAGCCCATTTATGACTTGAAAATGCTTATTCATGAAATCTGTTCATATTATAGAAGGAGGCACACACTGTATTGCCTTAACGTGATCAAAACCCGGTGACTCATTAAAACTAACCAGAGCAAGTGCTGAACCAGCACGTGCTTTGTTGAAGGTGTCTTTGTTCCCAGCGTGCTGTTTCCCTGCTGTGGCTTATGCCCCCAGTTTTCTAATCTAGGCATCCAAGTGATAATTTAATTTCTCCTGTCTCATAGCACAAGGGCACACGGGCTGGAATAGTCTATTTGGGGGTGTTAAAAGCCATCTTGGACATAAAAAAGTACAAGTTTGTTGGAAAATGGTTTTCTGACTCTTGACTTATCAAAGGCATTTTGGCACAGGTAGTTAGCATCAAGCTTTGGAGTGTGTGCTGCTTATTCTGTGCCATTTCCTAGCTTGCTAGAGTAAAACCAGAAAGGTTGAAAAAATGAGAGAAGGGAGGACTTCAGCTGCATTTATTCCAGCCTCAGTTCAGTTCGTAAATACAGCTTATACCCCACCACCACCTGTTAATTGTTCTTGCTGATACTTTATGAGCTGCCAGTGATTTTACTAAATCAAGTTGTTGATTTAGTAATCAAACTAATCACAGTACCTCCAAATTCTTTCAATTTGAAGTCACTTTAGAAGCTGCAGTTAAGGAATCCTGCTGAAAGCTTGTTGTCAAAGGGGCTTTCGACACACTTCCAGTGTTTCAAACCAGCACTTTGATTTTGTGTTCGTAAACTGGCAGAAAATGGCAGTAAACCTCTGTAGCAAATCGGATGTGTTATTCTGGGTTTTGAGAACAATTGTAATGGAAAGTATTGACTAGGCCGAGGTTTAATTCAGGTTTTAATGATCCTTTTTGTATGAGTAGTCTTTAAATCCTTCCTACGAAGCAATCAACACTCAAGAGGTAAAATTCCACCCCTAGGAATTGAGGAGGAGGCAGCTTTAAATAGCACAGCACCCTCTTCTCCCTTTTGTCTGTGTCCTTGTGCAAGCAGGCAGCAGCCAGCTCTTTGTGTTTCATCTCCTTTGGATTCTGCAGATGAAGAGAACAGATAAAGGCACCAAGTAGAGGAAGGAGTCTCTGAGCAGCACCGAAGCTGGAGTTTCACAGGGGAGATGCCAGCAATCCCTCTTCCTCTGGTCCTCCTTTAGAGCCTTCCGTTCTGCCTACAGGTTTAAAACCAGTTGGGTGTCCCTCTTTGGGGCATGTGACTGTACCCTGCCCCTGCTTCCTTTGGTGTCATTCTTGGTTCAGGAGATGCTCAGGACATCAGGAATGAGCACTGTCATGTCTCTGTCTCTGCAGAGCACCATGGTGGCTGCCTTCAGCCAGGGCTGGCCATGGCACTTCAGAGGTGCTGGCCCTGAGCAGCTGTCACAAGCCATCGGCTGTAACAGGATTTGCTTATGCCTGGTCCCAAAATTGGTGCTAAGGCGCTGGCACATGGTGCCCAGAGAAGCTGTGGCTGCCCCATCCCTGGCAGTGTTCAAGGCCAGGTTGGACACAGGGGCTTGGAGCAAGCTGCTCCAGTGGAAGGTGTCCCTGCCTGTAGCAGGAGTTAGAGCTGAATGAGCTTTAAGGTCCCTTCCAACACAAACCATTCTGGGATTCATTCATTCTAATATCCTATCTGCTTCAGGATTTTTTCAGTTCCAAAAAGCAACTGCCTGCTCATAAATTGACATTGTATGCAAAGAGATGCGTTTTGTTCATGGCTTGGAGTAAGTTATGTTTTCCAGTCCTGCCTTCTGTTGGTGAGTATTTTTAGGGAGGGCTGGAAGGAAGCGCTGTGCCTGGCTGTCAAACTTGTCTCTGGGGAGTAGAAAGGCTGTGACTTCACCAGGAAGTTAACTTCTTTCCTCTGATCATTTCTTTGACTGTCTTACATCTTCTCTCACACAGGCAAGCGCTAGCGTGCTTGCCTCTGAGGAGACTGCAGAGGGAGACTTGGGCAGAGATGGGAACAGGAGCCTGCGCCAATTTCATCCAGAATGCCTTTGAAATTTAATACACCTCTTAAATGTGCTTCCTCACGCTGCTGTTAACAGCTGTTGTAACCAGCACTGGGCTTCTGGGCTCCTACTGTGGCGTTCTCCGGAGAATAGTCTAAGTCTTGCAGTAGGCTGTTGTCCATTAACTTTCCATGTTAGGCTGTTAATCATCTCCTGTTACCACTTGCTCCATTATCTCCAGTAGAAGTTATCTCTGGAGCAGATCTAGAGTGGTTCAGTCCTACAGTTTGTCTGTGTAAAGGAAAAGGTGATAATTAGCCAGGGTTCACCACAGGAGCAGAGCAGAATCCACAAGGTAAAACTTTTCTTCCTCTCACTTCATACCTCCATTCTCAATCACTTAATCCTAATAACCGTAAGTGTTTGGATGTATGACTTGTCTGCTTGGCATGCAAATATTGAAGTACTTGTTGCAGTTGGATTGTGTTGGTGGCACAGGGCATTGTGCTTATTGAGAGAGTTAATACAGCCCTGCTTGGGGATAGAGGTACCTCCAGAAAAGTGCGGGCACCAGATGGTGTTGTATTTGTGTCAGTCCAGGGAGGTTTTGCCTGTGTGCACAGTGAAGACCGCCTCTATAAAGTTAAAATCAGAACTTGATAACATTAAAACCCACAGCTTTGAAAGGTGTAGCAATATGTGCAGGCTGGTAAGTGCTGGCTGCAGCCTCACTTGTCAGGACCCAGATCATTCCCAGGTGATGCTCTCTGAGGCTTTGCTTCTGCTCCTGTATCAGCACATCTTCTCCAAGAACTGAACCTCACCTCCCATCCTTGCAACAGAACACGGGGGCCACAGCTTCAAAGAGCTCAGAGGTGACACAAGGTAGGAAAAATCACTGCGCAGGGTTTATTTCTGAGTATAGAACTGCAGATTTATAACCTTCCTTCTGCTGACATTTTGCTGGCAGCAGCTCAGTTCCTTGTGGGAGTGGCACAAAGAGCAAAAGAGTAAGAAGCAGCTCCAATTAGTGACCTAAGTGTTTACACTAGCTGAGGAGTACTTCATTACCTGTCAGCAGCTTGCTTTCTCCTGGTCACAAGTGTTTACATGTGGAGCCAGTAATTCCAGCTGTTTCCCTCTTGTGCTGCAGGAATTCCAGATAATTATGTGCAGCAATTTAAAGGTAGCTCTTCCCTTGAATGTGTCATGTGAAGATGCTTACACCCAGAAGAGAGCCAAGTGAGTGTCATCACCTTTGGGAAATGCTGGTCTAAAAAGAGCCTAGCTCCTTTCAGCATCAGGACCGGGGCACGCTAACGCACCGTGAGCTGACCTCACTGTGTAGAAGCAGGGCTCCAGTGCCTCGTGAAGGCACCAAAGGAAATTTATAAGCTGCTGGGTCATTTTCAGGTAGGTTCTTTGCAGATGGGCTCACTAAGCAGCTCATGCTGGCTGTCATGCAGTGCTGCGACGCACTTGGCAGCAGGAGGTTTGCTGTGACCTCTGTCTCTCAGTGATCTGCATAAGCCTGTTGACTCTCCCTTGTCTGCGGCAGGATTTTAGCCCTGGAGAAACATCCATGACTTAAGGAGGGCTTTCATTGATTCCAAGGTCAGGCACTCTTCCTAATCATCCAACCTAATCGCTGCCACTGCACACGCTGTGGGAGCTCACCCAGCACTAGTGAAGATCACTTAATACCGAACTCTTGGCATCATACAGGCATCGTTCAGCACATCGCCTTGACAAAAGCAGGATCTGTGCCAAGGCAGACGAGGCTGGGGAGTGCATTAGCACTTTCCTGCTGAGGGTTGCCCCTACACTCCCTCCTTTTGACCCTCTGCCTTTTTACGTTGGGTTTTTAGTCTTGTGTACAACACATTTCCACGCTCTATGGTCCAGTGACCTCATGTATCATTAGATCTGACTGCCATCTCATCCTTTTGTCATCCTCATGGCCCTTTTTCTAGCTGTTGCATTAATGGGTGCCCTGAATCTTGTCAGCTCTTTTTCCATCAGGATGTTCTGTCTATAGAGCTGTCGGAGCTAGAAAAGGGCTGTGGCACTGTGAAGGGGAAGAAGGGGCGTTCAGCCTGCTGCAGACAGGAAGAGAGAGTCATGAGACTGAGGACTTTTGCAAAAAGATTGGTTTCATCTTAATTTACTGACCCCCATCAGCTCCCTCTGTCAGTCACAAGCAAAAATTTATCATGCAAAAAACCCAAGATCCTAAAATCCAGTTTTTAAACAAGGTTGAAGAATATTCCTGGTTTGGGGTGTTAGTGGAAAATACTTGGAAATGTGAGGATGAGCGTCAGACAGCCCTTGTGCAAGTTCCGTCCTGAGATGCGGGATTAATTTGCTATTCTGATAGTGCTACACTGAGTTCTACAGCTGGCATCCCCTTGGAGACCAGAGGAATGGTTCTTTTCCCAGAGCTTATTTCACAGTGGTGGTATCTTATCTGGTCACTGCAATGGCTCTTCAGAAAATGTACAGGAAAGCTCTTGAAATGCCGTGATGGCCTCAGAACAAAGAGTTAATCTGTTACTAGTGGAAGCATTTGCTTTGCAACTCATTTTCCCCCATTTGCAGCTCAATTTTTCAATTTGGCACAGAGAGCAATGGGAAAGATTTAACTCTGGTAAGCCCAGAGGAGCATGGAAGCTGATTAGAAATTGGGGAGGGGAGAGATGTTTTGCTCAGCTGGAATGACTGCAGCAAAATAAATTACTAGCAAATGCTCGAGCTGTAGATATTTGATTTGTTAATGGCTTTGGCTTTGCAGGCGTTTGGTTGATGTAGCAAATTTCTCAGTGTAAATCTGCTGAGGTCTCCTAGCACAGACTCTGAAATAGCGAAGCATAAAATATTGATAATTCTGCCAAAGAAAAGATGGATGAGATAATGGTGAGCCTACCGCCATTTGGTACCTCCAAATAGTATGTGACGTGGCTCAGGGATTGTAGTTATTCATCCTTACCACAGCCCTGGGAAGCCATTAGTATCCCTCTTAGACTGGAAAGCTGAGGATATATCATGCCGTGTCTTATTCTTAGAATCCCAGACTGGCTGGGAGGATCCTTAAAGCTCCTCCAGCTCCAACCCCTGCCACAGGCAGGGACACCTTCCATAGAGCAGCTTGCTCCAAGCCCCTGTGTCCAACCTGGCCTTGAACACTGCCAGGGATGGGGCAGCCACAGCTTCTCTGGGCACCCTGAGCCAGCGCCTCAGCACCCTCACAGGGAACAGCTTCTGCCTAAGAGCTCATCTCAGTCTCCGCTCTGGCAGGTTAAAGCCATTCCCCTTGGCCTGCTCCTACAGGCCCTTGTCTAAAGCCCCTCTCCATGTTTCCTGTAGCCCCTTTAGGTATTGAAATAAGAACTCTGTTTTGCCAAACTTGCCTGTATTTGGAGAAAATTATACAGGAGCATAAAACCCTTTGGGTCACCAGCTCCATTTTCCTGCATCCATGGCAGTGCCTCATGGCATGGGGTGTTTGCAAAGGAGAGGGATGAACCCGCAGGCACAGAGGGTCCTGGGTTGTTGGCTATAATGGCAGCATTGTTGCAGTCACCGCAGTGGTGCTGCCTGTGACTGCCAGGAATTTCAGCCTCTGGCTGGTTCCAATCTACATGAAGCAGCAGGTCGGGGGTGGGAAGGGAAGAGGCTCATCAACAGAAATAGCATTTAAGTAAAAACTGTACCCTCCACTGCAAGGGAAGATAGGAAGAAGGATTGATTCTTCTGCAGCTGAGAATACAAACTGTGCCAGACAGTAATTAAAGGCATTTTACTGCGCCTAATAATGTGTCTGTGCTCTAAAGCTTGCATCCTAAGCCTGCTCGGGAACAGACCCGTTTTTATTCCAGAGGGATGGAGGCATTGATGGCCGTGCTGGCGGGTCACGAGCAGTGCTTCCACACTTGCACCTTCCCTGGCCCTCAGCTTGCTGAAAACTGCGTGATGAGAGCAGTTAAACCCCCACCTAAGAGGGCAGGGATATGGACACTGTGAGATCCGGCGTGGGATCGCTCTGCCTGGCGAGTGAGAGCCTGAATTTCAGGCAGGAGGGATTTGCTGTGTTTTCAGGTTGGGTCGCTGATGAGTGAGGTTTGATTTACGTGTCCACATTGCGTTTGCATAGGTGGTGTCCTGCAGCAGTCATGTAATACTCTGACATGAAAATGATGTGTTGTTGCATTGAAAATGTGATGAATGTAGTGGGAAGCAGCCCGGCAATGTGCATTTCCCTTCCGGACTTTCCATTTCTATAAGCATTTTCCACATGATCCAGTGCAGCTATTTCAGCTGTTTCTTCAAATCCAAACTTCTTGTTGAGCAAGTTAGGCGAAGGGAAAGCAGAAATAGGTCAGGTATTTCAATAACAGCTGGTTGTGTCCCATCACAGCAAGTTGCCTTTTTTCCTGCCTATGTGAATTGTGCTAATGTATCAGTGAATAAAGACAAGAGAACAAAGGGAAGCAGAAGTGCCAGCATTTTTATTCTGGGATTGCAGCTTCAGAGCCCTTTACTTTGCAGAAGTGATACTGAGAACACTCTGGAACAGCTCAGCAAATACTCCTGAAATAATAAACACCCGATTGGCTGCCCAACCTCTCTGAATACACAAGATCCACTTGAAATCCTGCCCGTCATTTGCAATCACATACACAATTGATTTCCTGCTGTATATCCCAAGTCCTAGTTCTGAGACGACAGGTCCTTGATGCCTTGCAGAGCATCATGAATCTGTAATATTAAGGAAACATGGTGGAAGTTTGGTGCTCTTAGGAATCATCTGGATTGAAATACAGAGAAATAGGCTGCCTTTAATCATTAGCCACAGGCTTATATTTTTCAGCTTGTTTCTTTGTTAGGGGAGTGCCTGTGGCTGATACCAAGCTCCTGGCAGGTCACTGTCACATTGGTTTAGGCAAATCTGACTGCTCTTGGTCCTTGGGGAGGACATTAGGAGTCCAGAATGAAATTCCTCTTTTTAAATACCTCTGTGGTGCTGTGTGCTACTGGAAGGACTTTGTTTCATGGCTTGAAAGTTGGTAATGGAAGGAAAATCTTTCTTACAACATCCGCCTTGTTGTTTGTTCTCCCCAGGCTTCCTGTCCTCAGCCCTGATTCACCCCGATGCTTTCAAACAGAACATAATGACTTTCATCGTGCCTGAAATTTTATTAGACTCAGAATGTGTCATTGGGATGCTGTCATGCTGATACAGAGGTGATGTCAGTGCTGGTTCTACCTGGGCTTTCCCACCTGGATGGAGTTTTTGAAGCAATAGAAACAACTTTTCCCTATGTTAAGGGACCAGAGGCTGCTCACAAGCCGGCACAATCCACCCATCCTCTTCATCCTTCTGTTTCCAAAATCCCTCACTTCCTCCTTAATTTGTCCACCTCATGATTGCCTGCCGCAGTTATTTCTTGTCTTCTCATTTCTGTAATCCAAATTCTCCTTAATGCCCAACCAATCCCATCTTCTGGCCATACCGTGCTGGGAAACAGAGGCCAAATTTCCTCAAGGCTTTAAAAACCAGGTAACCTTGCTGGGGAATTTTGGTTGTAAACCTGTGCAAGCATCATCCCTAAAATGCAACCCACCTCTGAGAATCTCAGTAGCCCATAGGGATGTTGGGAGCCAAAACCAAATGCATCGAGTTGCTTCATGATCTGGGATCATCTCCTGAGTCCCCAGCTTCTTCTCAGGTTTTTTTCAATAGTATAAACTGTGGTACAACCTGCTCCTCAGCTTTCTTCTGACTTTCTCATGTGTTTAAACCCACTTTTTGCACCCTGCACACTCCTTCTATCTCTTCAGGCTCCTCAAAAGACTCTGGGTGTGCTTTTGTCTCAGGAAGTAAGAGGGAAGTAGTTGGTTCATTAGCTAAAACCTGAATGTCATGATGGAGCAATCAAGAGGTCTGTGCCCTGACTCACCCTGACTTGATGCTTCCTCTCCCCCTTCCCTTCCATCACCCTTTGCCTATTGATTCTTCCCTGCCTTGTTCCTCAGGGTCCTGTACTGTGTTTTAACCTGCCTTTAGTGTGAGAGGCACCTGGCAGGGCAATGGGTTTGCAGGAAAGACCAGGTCTTGCCCAATCAATGGCCCCAGGGGGGGTGGAAATGACCATGTTCGAGTGATTCTTCTTTTCGCCGTGGGGAGAGGTGTTCTTGTCCTCTGTGAGACTCCTCAACATCAGGTTAAAAGCCTGTCATGAACTGAAGGATGATTCAGCTTCCTTAGTTCAAGTGATGTGGATGCTGGGAGAGGAGGAGTCCTTCTCCTGGCTGGCACAACACTGTGATAACCTGCACACACGCCACCCCTCTGCATTCCCCTTGGATAAAACTGCACAGGTTAGCTTTCAGGAACAATGTGTGCTGGAGAGCCCTGACGCTGCCTAAATCCGTAGGGTAAAGGCTCGTGTGTGTCTCTGGTTGTGGGTGAAAATGTGACCTTTTATCAGGCATGATGTGATAAAAATCTTGCTTCACACAGGAAAGGGTGAACAGGAACATTGCTTCTCTCTGAGACAAAAGCAGCAGGAGAATGCAGCCCAGTAACACCTCTTCTTTTTTTAATGGCATTTTTCTATCCCCTCAAGCTTTAGCTAATTGCTCTCTCTTCTATTGGAAAAGGAGACAAATCTAGGTTTTCAGACCAGATCTGGAAATAGAGGCAGGATTAAGCACAGCTGTTCCAGGTCACAGACGCTGAGGAGGGGAAACGTGTCTTGTGCTGACAGAGCAAGGTTATCCCGACAGCCAGAGGTATGTGCCTCAGTATCAAGAGCCTGCCTGAGGGGTCAGATGAGCTCAGCATTGCTACTGGACAGAGTGGTCCAAAGAACTGAGAAGCCACTGGCAATTTAACATGATGTGACCTCATCCTGCACTAAGTAGGTCATGGTGACACCCTGCCTAAAAGTCCTCTGCGCCAGTGCTTCTGCTACTGCAGTGGTGAAAGCAGCACCATCCCTGGTAAACTTATCAACCCCTCAGCAAGGGGAATTCATGCCGAATGAGCTTCTAGAGGGGTTACCCGGGGTGCATGGGGCAGCAATCAGAGCAGGCAGTGCATGAACCCATCTCTCGTTGCTCTGCATCAGCCCTGGTTGGCTGGCAGAAATGAAGCATCAGATGGGATGATGAATATCCTGGTTGCTATAGTGACCAAGAGCTGTAGTGCTGGAAGCAGTGGGTCTCAGTCACCACCTCCATCCCCGCTGCACACACACACGAGCTGGCACACACCGCTCCAAGGGAGCTGGGTGCATTGTGCCCGTGCAGTGCGGTGCCGAGTGGCAGTGGATGTTCCCAGGATGTCAGAGCCCTCCTGTTAAATCCCTGGCTCCAGCTTTCATGAGCTCAGCAGCGCTGTGTGCAGAGTATAATGGGGTTGAGCTGTTTGCATGTCACAGGCTGCAGGGCAGGAGCACAGCCAGGGCAGCTGGGGACAACAACAGCCAGGTCCTGGGCATTGCCACCCCTTGGAGGCATTGTCCAACCAAAGCTGTTGGAGCTGTGGGTGGGATGCAATGGCACAGCCCATCTTCCCAGCCCTTCTGCCTGGGGAGAGCCCTGGTGCCATTGTCCTCATGGCTGCCAGCCCCTGGATCCACTCATTTCCCACTGCATCAGCCACCAGTGCAGGCAGAAGCCGGGCTTGTGGCTTCACCTTAGTAAATTGCCCTCCTGCTTATCCAAGCTGGCTTCGTGGCACAGGTTGATCCCAAAGAATAATAGGGAAAAATACAAGAGGAGAAGAACCCCAAAAGTGTGCACACTTTTGGTTTTTTTATAATCATTTAGGGGATCTCTCTGCAGCTCCGTGGCAGCTTTCCCTGTTTTGTGGCTTCAGACCTCTGCCAGATTCTAAAAATATCTGTTGAATTCCCAGCCCTGCACAGAGCAGGGGGAAAAGCAGAGCTGCTCATCCATCAGGATGGCGCTGGGTTATGTCTGTATCAAAGGGAGATGATAGAGCGACAGCAGCACTCTGCAGTGCCATAGTTTTCCAACACACTGCACGCAACAGCTGGTTCAGCCACTGTCTGATGCTAGAAAATTTTTGCCTCTTGTAAACTGGAGTGGTAAAGAGTTGAGTAATCCCGGATTTATTGTCCTTCCATTGGCTCCCAGTGCCTCACATTCTTGCAGGAGCTGGATAAATCCATCCCAGGTGACTGAGAGGTGCTGGCTCCCTTTGAAGTAGGTTTTAGGTTTTGATTTTCTCCTTCCTTCAGGAATTTTAGTAGCATCTGCTAAGCAGGCTGAGAGCATCCAGCTGAAGATAGCCCTGCTCATTGCAGGGAGGGGTTGGACTAGATGAGCTTTGAAGGTCCCTTCTAACCCGAACTGTTCTACGATTCCTTGATTCTATGATCATTTCAGGAGGAACACTGGGCTGTGTACACCCCAGCAGGCAGGGTCCTGTGAATTCAGCCCAGTGGCTGGGTGATGCTGAGGACCAAAATGAAAATACAAAGAAAGACTTTTGCTGCTGTTCAGCCTGAGCAGGACTCAAGGTCTGAGATGTCCTGTATGGGAGACAAGTCTGCGTTCATCTTCCTAAGTGGTCTTATTTTATTTATGTGCTGGTGCATTTCTAATGCAGGATTCTTGGCGTAACCCAGTGAATCAGCCGATGTTCTGCTTTTGCTGCGTCTCCAGCCAAGGACTTTGAATCATATTTTTGGCATAGTGGTTTTTATAAAACATGGAACACTCCAGTGTCTTGCAGCCACGATTGCTCCCAGTAAAGCAGAATCCAGATGGGAGCTGGCTCTCAAAAGCTTTGCCAGGACTCAGTAGCTGAGAAAATACAACTAATTGGAGACTTCAGGAGCTCTGGTTTATGTATTGGTGCTGCACCCTGGGAAAGATGTTGAGAACTGGGTCGGTTTGAGTAAGTGAAGGCAAGTGGCATGTGTCACTGCATGTGTGTAATCGTCATCCTCATAAACTAAATCATAGAATCATCAATTCCTGTTTATCAAAAAACAAGCAGGATGCAAACTGAGCCGCAAAGCACATGGGAACTACGTGTGGGCAGGGCAGGCCATGGTGGTGAGGATGTTACGCAGCCATAGAAAACATTTCTTAACCTTCCGAGACCACTTGTTTCATACTTTGGCTCCTGAGCTGGTTTTGCTCTATGCAGAGGCAGATGTGCTGAGTTAGCCCTGCAGGACTCTTCCTCTCGGGTTATTGCTGAAACCTCATGGGTGTTTGAGAGGATGGAAGTGATGTGGGCACCTTCCTTCTCCCACTGTGCAACCTCAGCAGCAGGTACCACAAATACCTGTCTCTGGTATTTGATACCACGTCTCTTGTGCCTGGCTCTCCCCATCCTTTTCCTTTCCTCCATATCACTGTTGTATATCACCAGTCTGTAAATCATAGAATAATAGAATCACAGAATGGTTGCCCCCGAGCTGGATCAAGACTGCAGAGGGGTCTCCCCAGAGCACAGCAGAGAGGGACAATCCCCTCCCTCCACGTGCTGGCCATGCTCCTTTTGATGTAACCCAGCATTTTACTTACACATGTTTTGCATAAGTCTGCTTTTTAGCTGCTCGGGTATTTTATTGAAATCTGGCTCCTATCCCAAGCTCCTGATGAAGGGAAACAGACCTGGAGAGGGCAGGAGAGGAGCAGCCCCTGCCCCATGACGCTGGGGATCCTCCTTTGCCTTGAAGCACATGAACCAAACAGTTCTGCTGGAAGAGACAGGAATATCTTACAGCGTGCTGGCATTCCGGAAAGCGCTCTCTGGCTGCTGGGGATGGGTCACAAATGCCCCAGTTACTAACAGATGAAGAAGGAAGCGCAGCTGAACAGTGCTGCTCTGGGACCACCTGACCCTGCTTTCAAGTAGGAATACATGCATTTTAAGAGAGAGCCAAATGTTTAATGGACTGGCTTTACACCTCAGCGAAAGGGGAAGGAATATATTGGTTCTAGCACAGGCATGTCTAGAAAAAAGCACATCAGTGTTGTGGCAGCTGCTGTCCTCTTAGGAAAGTGGCTTTTATGTGAATAGAAGGAACTGACTCAATGCACTGGCCAGACATGGCGGACCAGGGTATTAATAGCTGACTTTGCTCTTGCCTTGCTATGTGCCATTGGACGTGTGTAATGGTTTTCACTGGGAATATACAGATATTAACAAATCTTGTTTCTCATTAAAAGGGCAAAAATAGAGCTGCTGACGCAAGTCGCAAGCACGGTGTTGTAATACGTGGCACTGTGTGGTTCCCAAACGAAAGGCAAGCGGCTCTGTGGTTTGTGCTGGTAAATAGATGTCAGTGTGAGCTGCAGAGAGAAATGACACATGGGCAAGTCTGAGCCAGAGAAGATTGAAAGCCACTTCTTAAGTGGAGTGCTTGAGTTTTCGGTGGAACGATGCAGGATTGCAATTTGTAGCCCGGTCCTTCTCTTGCAGATTAAGAAATTGCTTTTGAAAAGCCACTTCTCCCAGCTTCTGAGGTGGTTTACCCGAGCATAGACCACAAGGTGCAAAACTGTGTTAAAAATAAGCTGCAAATATTTGCTGGGTTTGAAGGCTGGAAAAAAATTCACAGTATGAAGTGTCATTTGACTGCAGATCATAAAATCATACAGTGAGAAAGGACCTGCAGTGCCATGTTTAACTGACCTTTCTTGGCATTAACATGCCTGGAGGACTTGTTCTGACCTTCCGCTATGGAAGTTTGCCTTTTGATCCTGACTTGAGCTCTCCTTTCTTCGTGTCTGTCGCCTTTGTAGTGTCTCTTTTCCATAGCTTTGATCCATCTTAATGTCTAATCTCTGCCAAGGCCACCTGATACTGAAGAGCTCTACAGCATCAACAACGCTGCGTCTCTAAAAAGCAAGTAACAGTCTGGGGAAGCATCCTGTTTGTCTCTTGTTTCTGCTCAGAGAGGGTTTCACAAGGCAGATTCTGAAAACCTGTTGTGGTTTAGGATGGTGTCGTGTCCCTTTGCTGCAAGTGTAAGTAATGCAGCACATGCCGAATAAGGCGGACGCTACCTGCCACGCGTGCTAACCTCCTGCTCACCCAGCTGCTCTTGAGTTATGAGCAGGGAGGAATGATCTACACCAAAAAGGGATCCTGATTAATCTCCTCACCCCAGGCTTCTCAGTGCTTGTAACCAAACCCATGGGATGAGGAGGGCTGCCAGCTGCAGCTCCAGGGCACCGCTAAAAAGGGACCACTAGAAGGAGGGGGATTTCCTTTGGTGGGGCTAATACACTCCAGTAGCCAGGGTGAAGAGGCAAAGAGGATGTTAAATTGTTTTCTCAGATACACAGGATGGTAAATCATCGCTTTTAACCTCCTGTAGCTACATGAGCCACAGTGTTTTAATAAGAGCTGATGGGAAAAGGTGTTTTCTCTCTCTGACAGCAGAGCAGAGAAGGATGAAGTGCACCAAGTAGTCACAGGGGTGATGCTGTCGGAATCAGCTGCATCTTACTTAGGGGAATTTATGCTCCAAGTGTGTAAATCTCTTCTGGAAGTGGGACCTGGTGCTTTGAAGCTGTGCACACTTCAGATGTTACTGCCCCCCCGAGATGCAGTCAGACAGCTGAGAAGATGAAGTGGAGCAGCAATAGCCGCGGGCTCTGAGTGCTTGCAGCAGGACATCCGTCTCCCTGGAATGAAGCATCCACCCAGGAGTACTGACATGTGATACCTTTCATGCCATGGCTACCCCGGGACAGCACTTGCCTCAGCTCCCCACAGCAGGGGATGCTTCTCTGCACAGCCAGGCAGTGCTCTACTCCTCATTGGGAGCGAAGGTGGCACAAAATGCACGCGAGGTTTTCAGTGCAGGTTTTGCATATGTTGAGAAACCAGATTTCTCATTTTTGCCTCCATTTAAGCTAGTGTGGGGTTAATTTTCACAGTGAGAACTCTTAACTTTTTCCTTTGAGCCCAAATATCCCCAGTATCATTGTTCTGCAAGTAGCAGAAAGCCACAAGTGATCAGGCAAGATATATCTCCCCCATCCCTCCCTTGCCAAGCACGCAGCCTGCACAGCCAGTGTGCTTGAAACCCTCCTGCAGAAGACACTTATCATCTCCAAAAATGACACGGTTGTAACTCAGATATGTAAATGTTTATCACCTCTGTTGTCACCAATGTCTTTTTAGCTCCTGCTCATTTTTATTCACCTCTGTGCCACCCAGCAGTGAGCACCACAGCATGGGGTGATCCACAGCAGTGGGTTCCACACTGCCTGGCAGCTACTGTAACCTGCCTGGGGATTCTGGGTGACCGTTGGTCTCTTTGCTGTTGTCAGGAAGCTGAGCCTTGAAAGCTGCCTTTTTTAGGCCTCTCTAGGTTCTCTCTGGCTTCTCACCTATTTTCTTCATGTAGAAGATAGCTGCTGATTTGGGCGTGCGTTTCTTCAGCCTCCCTTCATCTCTGAGGCACTTTACTATTATATTTCCATCACTGAACCCCCTCAGAGGCTGCAGCCGGTATCCAGATGAGACTTACATAAGGTGCTGCAATTTTCTCTGTATCCTCCATCAGGCTCCTAATGCTTCCAAACATCTTGTTTGCAGCTGCATGCTTTCTTGAAGTCTTAACCAAGTAGTCCACAGCGATGCCTGCCTTTCCAGAAAGAATCCTTGATCTAAACGCTAGAAAGATTTGATCATTTAGGAAAATACCCTCTGAACTACATCGCATTCTCAGCCCTCCTTTCACACTGCGTGGCAGGCTTTGCCTCATTTAAATCCCTCTGGTTTGTTGTCGTGAAAATCAAGCACTTCCTATACTCGGCTTTGCTTCTACCCAAATTTTGCTTCCCGAAAACAACTGATTCCCTGCTCCCTGGCTGCGTTAGCTGCATCCATGGGCAGGCAGCACCTCATTTAAAGACCCTGGAAAATCTGAATAAGCTCCATCCCTGCGAGTGATGGGGCTGCATCTCCAGAGCAGGCTGGGCTTTGGTTGGGTACCGCTGTCCCCAGGCACTGCATGTTCCTGGCTCTCCACAGGCCACTGTGCTTCCTGATGGAGCTCACAGCTACAGACAAGGAATATCTCATCGACAAGTGTATTTTCTTGCCTATTACAGCTCCTTGCAGAGCATTCCAGGTCACCAGTGGTGGCTCTTAAGTGTCTCATGTGTTTAACGTTTATTTAACAATGCATTTATGTAACTTTCTAGTCTGGCTCTGCTGTCTTTGCCCAAACTCCCTCTGATCTTTCCCCACTCTTCCTTGTTCTGCTTCCCACCACTTACTGGCGACATAGATGCTTTTGTGTTATCAACAGCGCTGACAGCTGTCTGTGGCCGTTTATGCGCTACTTGGCTTGTGTTTTCCCTGAGGTCCTAGATTAAATGCTCAGTCAAAACCGTAATATTTCATGGGCCAGTAGTCAGCTTCCACTCTGAGTCCTCTCTTCTCTGCGGGTTTCCCTTTTGCCAGCATTTACCCGGATGTCTCCCCAGCTCGAGCCACATCTAACAGTGCTCTCGCTCCAGGATGTGGTTCTCACACACAGACACTGTTCGCGCAATGCTCATGGTGTTTTGCACACACAGGTGCTCACACGCGGAGCCATCACCTCGACCATTTGCCATTAACTCCTCTAGACACACTAGATGAGCAATAGGAGCTGGTAAAGGCAGTTTTATGCTGTGATGGCTTGGAGCAGATGAAGGAAGAGAAGTCACCTGGTCCGGCAGAGTTCACTGAGCCACGAAATCCAAAAGAGCACAGAGGATCCCCAGCCCACAGGAGCAGCTGCGCTCAGTGGCTGTGGCTGTGCTGCTGGGATGGAAAGAGATGGGGCTTTTTGTTTCCACCAAAAAGCCCCAATTGTTTGAGGTTTTATAAAAAACCCTGTGTTTTCAGCAAAGCCCAACACCTTGGTGTTCATTATACACAGAAATTATCGTGTGGTTTATTACATACAGAAACTATCCTGTGGTCCCCTGGCAGGACTGGAGCAGTGCTGGGGTGGATCCTGACTTCCCACAAAAGCTCTCTTTTCCCTTTCCATTTCACTCCTGGATGCTAAGGGTTGGTGTTTCTTCCCTGGCAGAGCCTCCTTGTAGCAGTGAGATTTGGAACGTCTCTTGGTCTGGTTTGTTGACTGATGTTGGCAGCTGTTTTCTCCCTTTCAGTCAATAAATAAACCATCTTACTGCAGGGCAGCCAGCAGCTGTCATCTCCCCTTTTTGCTGCTGCACCATCAGGTGTGATGCTGATGTGACTGATGGACTGGAAACCAAACTGACATTTCCTCCAACCTCTTCCTGGCTGGAGACTGACCAAGCAGAGGAGCAGCACCCAGGAAGTTCAAGGTCCCAGCAGGTCAGGCTACTCATGGGGCCGGTGGCAGGGCTCAGTGTGTGTTGCCTCTCAGGGAAGACCAAGGATGGGATTTGTAATCCGCGTGTGGATGTGCAGATCTCTACATGGATTGCTCTTTGGATGCCATTCAGGAGCTGCTCGCCCAGCAAAAGGTTTTGAGGCTGAAACCTCATCTCACATGAAGAAAAGCAACACATGACCTGGAGTGAATAAGAACTGTCATGGTGGGACCTGGAAAACAGTGGGGGAAGTGAAGCCCTTATTTAATGAAAATGTTACACGGGGCGAAGATCAGAGCATCTTCTCCAGAGCCCAGCATCCCAGGACACCGTTAGCTTGAGGAGCTGGGAAAGGTTCAGCTTCTTGCTGAAGGTCCCAAAGCTGCAGGGCTCAAAATACATCAAGGACCTTCTGATTCCCACACCAGCCTGTGGTCAAAATCCAGGTTAATGACGTTCCACTCCCTTGGCTTGGGCTGCTTATCGCTGAGCAAAAGGGTCAACAGAGTTTGACTATTAACTACTGACCCTCTATCTTCTTACGTGTGGTTTGATGAGGGCTGTGGGAGAGGAGAAGCCACGTCATTGGCACTTATCCTTGTTATAGCCACTTGATGCTAAACCTGCTCTCCAAGCACATGTTGTCAGGAATCTCCGAGAAGCTCCTCCACGTATGCAACTCGTTCTTGCTAAGACATGGTAAAAATAGCAAACTAAGCAGGGATTGGAGCCTCAACTCACTGAGGCAAGAGTAAATAAGCCTTAAGTACCTGAGACAACGTGAGGGCTTTGTGTGCTGTGCCCTGCCAGCATCCTTCCAGCCAACCATTCATTTTTATGGAAGCAGTGAACATCTTCTTAATTACATTGAAGCTGCATAAAACCGTGGCTTATGGGAGGTGACGCGTCTTGAACACTCTGTTAATGAAATAGAAACTAAACCTGAGCTGCACGAGGGGCTTGCGCTTCAGCAGTGAAAATACCACTCGTT
The DNA here is from genome assembly GCA_028858755.1 of Ara ararauna. NCBI lineage: Eukaryota > Metazoa > Chordata > Aves > Psittaciformes > Psittacidae > Ara > Ara ararauna. Next base: position 2,952,550 of record CM054393.1, on the reverse strand, counting down.
ATTACACTAAGAAATGCTGGAAATCCAGGAACTGGCAGTGCAGGTGAGGAGGGATTTTGCAAAGGGAATCATTTTTAGTACCAAAGCTGGGTTAAAGGGTTAAAAACCTGGGGAATGGTTCCTGGTGACACAGTTTTGGCCCAGTGCTGCTCTGACCCCACAAGGCTTCATGGTCTGTCTGTCTGGAGGGGGAATTAAAACGCAAAGTAACCCTTCCTCTGATTCTTTTAGCTGTTTCGTGCTGTATTTCTATTCTCTCAGCTCAGCTCAAGGGATGACGTTGTCATTATTGTCACTCTAGAGGTAGGAGTGACTGCTCACTAGGTTGTTCCACTGCGGGTGGCTGAGCTGGCAGCAGTCTCTGGGCCTTTTGCAACCCGGCCTTTACTCTTCCCAGGAAGTGATATTCCCCCATCAGCTCCAATCCCGATGCCAAAGTCCCTGGGGGCTCGTTTCCCTGCCTGGGAGTCTTCCACGTGCTCAACCAAGCTCAAAAGCTGGGCTTAGAGCGGAGCCTTGGCTAAAGACGGCGTTCCCAACTTGCTGCAGATGCATCCCTGACACAAACCCCCTCTCCCTGCCTTGCTCTGGGCACATGCCCTCCCTTCTGGGATCCGGGCACATCCATTCCCTCCCTGACTCCTCTGTCTCCTCTTGTGTTGCAGTGAGAAGCGCGCTCTGCAAGTCAGCATCACCAACCCAGTGCAGTGCAGCTTGCACGGGCGGAAATGCACCGTCTCTGTGGAAACCAAGACGAACCAATCCCAACCGGATTTCACCAAGCATCGTTCCGGCTTCATCCTCTGCGTGCCAGGGAATTAGCATCCCCCTTCACCTGGCGCAGCGAGCCAGGAGCAGGGGACATGGGCTGGGGCTTCCAGCACCCTTCCCTGGCCTTGGGCTTTCCAAGGGGACTCATGTAGAGATGCTCAGCTGTGGCTTGAGCTCTAAAGCTGCAAACCCAAAGTCAGGAGAGGGTTTTACTACCACATGCAACAAAGGCTTAAAATAGCCAGTGACCTGTTATCCATCTTCTAAAACAGGGCAGAATGTCAGAAAGTGCTTCTGAATTACTCCAAAAAAAGCATTTGTAGGTACTTACACCCTTTCCCACACTGATTGCCTAAACCCTCTCCAATATTCCCTTCTGTGTTCCCTTTTGTGTGTCCTGTTTTGCAATATTATGCAGCCTCCACCGCAGGAACCAAAGATAAACTGGCTCAGGGCGTCTGGTTCTGTGAGACCAAATCCCAGTGGAACCGGAGCCAGGTTTTAAAGGAGAGCTGGCTTCCTGTGCCAAGGAGATGCTCCACGCTCTTCCAGCCCTGCCACACGCGTGGAGTTGGGATAGTACATGGAGACGTACCCCTTGGCTTGCTGCTTTCCTGCCTGGAGTTCATTAATCCTTGGATCGAGGTCCACCAGCAGAAAAGAGAGTGGGATTCACAGTGTGGAGGTTTGATTTATTTTAATCCTGCATTGCTTTTGCCTTAATTGCCCTCTCCAGGGCCCTAAATCCAGTGAATTCCCATTAGGACCAAAGTGGCCTTGCTGAATTTGGGATGCTCCATGTGGCTTCGTGTTAGCCCCAGCGCTGAGGTTCAGGGAGGGCTGAAAGGACCCACTGCAGGTGGGTTAGTCTGGAAACATGTGGAGCTTGGGGGGCTGAAGCCACAGCTCCCTTCCTTTGCACTATTGAACACTAACTCCGGCACATCCGTCCGCACCAGGCAAGGGGCAGCAGCACAACCCCAGCTACAAATATCCAGGCTGGACCCTTCCGAGTGTTCCCAGCTTAGGGGTTGATGCTGGGATGTCCATGCATCACCTTGGCTTGTCTGGTGGCATCACAGTTCCCTGCCTCGTGGTGCCCACGTCTGCCCGGCTCAGATAACCCTGAGCCTGGTGTTTACGTGTGTTCTGATGGGCTTTTGATTCCCACCACGTCTCCGGCTGCTGCTGCTCTGGGGTTTTGGAGCAGAGGTGGCCTTGTGCCATTGAGGGGCTGTTGGGATTGGACATTCAGAGTCCTGGCACTGCTGGTCAGGTCAGGATTTCCAGCCCATTGGACACAGGGGGTCTGTGTTGTGACCCAGCAGGCAAACAGGGAGCTGGAAAGAGGCTGGAAGAAGCTTTTCACCCAATGACCTGTTAATGGACGGCTTCCCAAAGCCATGCCATGGGCATGGGGTGCAGGGACAGGTCGCTGCAGCATTTGTACCACACCACAACCACCCAGATCCGAGGCTAAGGGGTACCTCGAGCGCAGAGATGCTCCAGCTCTGGATTTAAGTGGGACAAGCTTAAAGCCTCCCAGTGCTCTTCACCAGGGAGGCCCCATGCTGGAGCCCTGTGGTTGACAGGATCCCTGGCCTTGGACCAGGCCCCCAACAGTATCCCAGCACCGCATCCCAGGCACCAGTCACCAGCTCTGGGATGGCTCCTGCTCCAGAGGGCTCTGCGCATCGGGTCTGCCCAAAGCCCTTGAGAAGAAGCTCTTCCAGGTGCTGCAAACACAACTCACCCACCACCGCTGGGGCCATCGGGAGCCTGGAGGTGACAACGAACCCGTGCTGCAGCCTCAGACCTCGCCACGCACACAGGCACTGAGCATCACTGAGGTCCCTCCACTCCTCGTGTAACCCCATCGGCCCCTCAGGAGCAGCAATGCCAACACTGAAGCCACGGGTGACCCCAGCTCCAGTTTGGCCACTCCAGCTCCCGTGTGGCCACCACAGCTCCTGTTTGCATCCCCCTGGAGAAGCACCTGAAGGAAAACCCTCACCATTGCTGTGCCTTTCTATTTGCACTTCTTGCTTTTTACATCTACTAGTCCCCATGTCTTCCCCAGCAACTCTAACCCAAGGCAAGGTAGGGGCAGGGTTTTAATCAGCACTTTTAGTCGCTGTCCCTCCAAAGAAGTGGTTGCATCGAATCATGGGCAGCAAAAGAATCACAGGGTTGGGAGATTCCTAAGACTATGAGATGGCAATATTGTATGTGATGAAATGTGTCTTTATAAAATATAGTATCTGTTCCTGCTCTGGTTTTATATATATATATATAAAATATATATAAAATATATATATTCCTGGGTTTTCCCATAAATTAACTATGTCTAAATCGAATTGTGATTTGCAGCCAGGGGTGATGATGCAATGAACCCTTTTTGTTTTTAATCGCTGATGTTTTAATGTGTAAAAGAGAAGAAAAAAACCAAACCAAAAAAACCAATCTCACGGACCTGAGGTTCTGTTCATGTCATTCGCTGTATCAGATGAAGCAGCCCCACGCGCTGCATCCCACTCTGGCGCTGCCGGTGGCGCCGCAGCTCAGCTGCACAATGGGAAGTGGAGTTGTGGTGTCCTGATAACCCGACTGTTCCCCTCTGGTGTGCTGGAGGCGCCTCCTCACCCGCACCTCCAGCAGCCAAGGGGCGACCCCAGCACCGGGAACAGGATAAAACCCGTGGTAAAACCGGCCTTAAACCCCGCGTCCATCACCGCCAGTCCCACTCCCGCCGCCGCCAGCAGGAACAAGTCGGCCACGCGCGCTGCCGTGTAATGGATGGTCAGTGCAGTTTTATTTAATCAGCACAGTACAAAAATAAATAAAAATAAGGGGAGGGGATCGAATTCCAGGCACACTGAGCCCCATGACACAGGCGGCCAGGTTATAAACCACACATACGTACAAACACGCTACACACGCACGGAATGAGACAAATATAAATTAAGAACCCACCGATTTGGTCAACAAAGAGCTACAGAAGAGATTGCACTAAAATGAGAAAAAACAACCCGGACGTACACATATCATTAGCGGGGTCCCACTGTACAGCGATGGAGAGCTTCGAGTGAGGAGGCAAAGAGATGGCACGGTGCTGCTCCTGCTCGTCTGCCACTTCAGCGCCCCATGGAGCAGAACGGAACGAGACGGGTGCAGATGGAGAAGGAAAGGAAAATCAAACCCAAAAGAAGGAGCTGTCAGTCCCCATCGGGGAGCAGCAGCACGGGGCCGTGCTTTGTGCATGGGGTTGGTTACAGCCATCGCTCAGGAAGGGCTTTTCTTCTGATTATTATTATTTTTAATGTGGTTTTTTTTTTTCCTTTTTGTGTTTTTTTTTTTTTTGCTGTTTTTTTCCGAAGACACAAAACGCTCCCGTTCGCATGCGCAACACCACTGGCAAAGCAACAATGAAAGAGGAAAGAAGGGGGTGCTTTTTCATGTGTCCCCCCCCGTAGGTTAGTAGTTTGTTGGGGTTTTTTGTTGTGAAAGTACCTCGGGTAGCAGCACGTGGCTCTCTCCTTGCACACTCAAGTAGATCCTTAGCACAACACTCATGATCAGTGCACGATGGGGACGAGACGGTTCACACTGAGCTCACGGAACAGTTGCGGTGATTCCCCCCGGCCCTGCTCGGGAATTTCGAGTCTCTTCAAAGAAAATAAATAGGGGGAGGGGGGGCCGGGCCCCGCCGCTGTCCCGATCCCGGGGTCCCGCTCGGCCCCGTCCGCCTCCGGTGGAGCCTTTACAGCAATTTCCTTTTTGATCGTTATTTTTGTTTTCCTTTTTTCTCCTTTTTTTTCCCCCTCGTTTCCCCCTTCCGGGTCTTTGACTTCGGGATGCGGCCGCCGGAGCCCCGCTCCGCTCCGCCAGCCCCGGGGGGGGAAAGGGGGGGTGTCGGTGGGGGGTTCCCCCTCAATTAGCGGGGTGGAGAAGGGGGCGACACTTAGGGGGGGGACTGCGGAGTCTCCCGCTCCCCCCAAGCCAGGGTCGGGCCCGGGAAGCGGCGGCAGTTCCCGCCCCCCCCCTCCATCCCGCCGGGACAAGCCCCGGGGAGCGGGGCCGGGGCCCGGGCGGGCGCTCACCGGTCGAGGCCGATGAGGAGGCGGCCCTTCTCCTCGGAGCCGCTCTCCTTCTTGAGGTCGGCGAAGACCTGGGTGAAGAAGTGCGGGTCGGCGTTGACCTGCAGCATCTTGGGGCTCATGAGGTCGATGATGGAGAGGCAGCGGTCCCAGAAGGCCTCCTTACAGCTCTCCACCAGGAAGGGCTTCAGCGGGTAGGAGATCTCGTTGCCCATGTAGGAGTAGGACAGGTACAGGCAGGTGAGCAGCACCGCCTGCAGTTCGTGGTCGCTGCCCACCTCGGCAGAGATGACATCCCGGCAGAGCATGTAGAGGAAGACCACGTTGGCCGGCGTGATGAAGCCCTGGTCCTGCCATCCCTGCAGCAGCAGCGAGCGGTCCACGGAGCGCAGCCAGAGCACGGGGTCGGTGGGCGAGAGGTGCTTCAGCCGATAGCAGCGGCGGCAGAGGAACTCGCCGAGGCAGCGCAGCAGCTCGCTGGTGGACGCCTGCACCACGACCCGGCGCGGGGTGGCGGCGGCGGCGGCGGGCGCGGTTGGCGGAGCCTTTTGCGCCGAGGCGAGGGCGGCGGCGGCGGCGGCGGCGGGGGGCGGCGGGGGGGCGAAGGTGGCGAGGTTGGCGCAGGAGAGCGACTTCTTCAGGTTCTCGTTGTTGAGGTGGGTCACGTTGCTCTGGTAGCCGCCGTTGGGCTGCACCTTCTTGGAGCTCTTCTTCTTGGCGGAGACGGCGGCGATGCGCTTCCACGGCAGCACCGAGATCAGCGAATGCCGCTTCAGGCCCTTCTCCTTCGCGTTCTTGCTGTTCTGCACCGCCGTGTAGTGCCCCACCGTGGCCGCCCCCTCCTCGAACAGCGGGGCCTTCCGGTAGCTCGGCGACAGCGACAGCACCGTGCCCATGGCGCCGGCCGCCCGGCGGGCCCCGCCGCCCGCCCCGGCCCCGGCCCCGGCCCCGTCGCGGCCCCGCGCGCACTGCCCGCTCCGCCGCCGCCGCTCAGCGCCTCGCCCCGCCCCGCCGCGCGCGCTCCCGCCGGCGCAGTGCGCGCCCCCGCCGTCCCGCCCCGCGCCGCCACGTGCGCCCTCCGCGCCGGCGGGAAAGGGGCGGGGAGGTCCCGACCACGCCCCCCCGCAGGCCACGCCCCACTCCCCGCCGCGCGCCACACCCCCGGGCCACGCCCCCCGCGACACAGACCACGCCCCATGCGCGTCCCTAAATGGCGATGGTCCCGCCTCCAGCACAGACCACGCCCCATGCGCGTCCCTAAATGGGATGGCCACGCCCCCCGCAGCACAGACCACGCCCCATGCGCGTCCCTAAATGGCGATGGCCCCGCCCCCCGAGCGGCCCCGCGGTCCCGGGGCCCGTTCCCGGGCCCGGGGGAGCGCTGCGGGGAACGGGAAACAGCGGAGACTTCAGACGGAGACGGAGCCCCGCGCGGCAGCGCCCGCGCCCGCCCCGGCTCGGGCCGGGACCCAGCGCCCGCACCGCCACCTCCGCTGCGGCGTTTCAAAGGCTGCGGGCGGGTTTAGGGGAAGCGCCGCCGGGCCCCGAGGGCCGCAGCTCAGCCCCGCTCCCCCCCGGCGGCACCGCAGCTCCCGCAGCGACCCCCCGAGGCCGCTCGGGCCCCGGCGCAGCGCAGCCGCTGGAGGCCGCACGGCTCCAGCGCCCGGCGCGGCGGGAGGAGCGCGGCGAAGCCTCCCCCGGACACCGCCGGAGCGGGGTCGGGCCGGCACCGGGCCCGTCCGTACCCCGCCCCGCACGGAAGCCACTGACGCCGCAGACGCGCGGCCGCCGATGCCCTTCCCACGGAGCAAAGGCTTCAGAACCCCCACATCCGACAGCCACAGCCGCCCCCCCCCCGGCACCGGGCAATGGGTGTCCCCAGCGGCACCCGTGGGCCCAACACCATGAACCTGGGGCTCAGTAAAGACCTCACTTCGGGCCCAAGCTCTGCAGAAGCTGCTGCCGCGCCAGGCTCAGGCCCTCAGAGCCATGCGGTGGAAACCATCTCCTCCCATCCCCAATTCAGACCTTGCGCTTGGCCTTGTTGAACCCCATGAGCCTCGCACGGTCCCACTGCTCCAGCCCGTCCAGGCCCCTCTGGATCCCACCCTTGCCTCCACTGGGTCAAGCATACCACAGAGCTGTAATAACGATTCATAACTTCATTTATAACAACACACCTTCATCCTATAACTCTGCTCGCTGGGACAGGAACAGGTCCCAACCCAGAAATCTGCTGCTTAAAACACCGCCCCTCACATCCCCCATCTCAACCACCATCCCCAAAGGCTGCTCCTGCGCGCTTCCCATGCCCTTCCCTACCTGCAGAGGGATCAGCACCCACGGGGCCCCCTTCCTGCCTCGGCCCAAGACAGGAGACAGAAGCTTGAAAAAAAACGTATTTTATTGGAACTCATCTGAACATCAGATATACCTGGTGCTGGTCAGCAAGAACCGTTTGTACATTTGATATTGATGGTGCCAAAAACCCAAACAGCGACCGACGGGACGAGATGGAAATGAAACAGAGAATAAAACCATAGAATGAGACGGCGGAGAGGTTAAAATGGGAACAGAAAAGCAGAATAAGGATCAGGCAGCCTCAAGAGTGAGTGAAGGCAAAACAGCTCCTGCCAGAACAGAACCCTCGTACAAAATAGGGGGGTGTAAGAAAAACGTGGAGAGGGAAAGAGAGACAGAGGGAGGGAGATGGAGATGAGCAGGACAGAGCAGTGGAAGCTTACACTGCCCAAACGGCATTGAACCCAGCTCGAACCTCACCGCACAGTGACACACGCTGCAGCAAGCCCTGCTCCACCCCACCTACCAACCCTGGCTCCTTATGGGCGCTGCACTGGGACATCCCAACCTGGCTCCCATCAGCTGCCAGGAACATAAAAGAACCCCAACAGCAACAGAGCTCAATGGGAGGCTGATGGGCACCGGGGTCCGGCTCCTGGAGGGAGGTGAAGCCTCAGGAGCGCTGCTCTCCTGCTCTTCCTACCAGTGCGGGTGAGGGGAAGGATAAGCATGGACACACCAGTCTAGTCTAAACAGGAGCATGCAAACCAGGCCTTGGGGAGGAGCGCTGGTCCCGGCAGCACAACCCAGCCTCGCTGGCTGGAGAGGGCCGGGGCTGGCGCAGCACAGCGGCAGCTCCGCAGCACGGTCCTTGGGCACAGAAGCCATTGGGCGCATCCCTGCGGAGCTGCTTTCGAGGGGATCGGAGGCCTTCAGGACTCAAAACCAAATCAGCAGTCTGTACATTTTGGGTCTTTTTTGGTTCAGTACAAATGGCATCAACTTGGCTGTTACACACTGCAAGCGCCAACCTCGAGAGCAGAGGGAGAGATGACACAAACTTGTTTTGGGCACCTGCTGGTAACAAAACTTTGTCCCTGCTTAACTCTCTGCCATCCCTCAGGAAGTGGAAAGCACATGGTTAGGTAGTGTAAGCCTTTGTCCTTTTATTTAGAATACCCTCTTTGTTTAAACAATATTCCCCCCCCAGATACAAAGTTCGGCCAGTAAGGATTACATGGGAACTGGAACACGCATCGTATGGATACAGGATGCACTGGATGAGGAAGGTTAAAAACTTTCCGAGCGAAAAGTCGAACAAAGAGAAAAAAAAGAAAAAAAGAAAAAAGGAAAAAAAAAAAAATAAAATAAATCGAGTCTCCTAACATTTCCCAAAGGTTTCACTCTCCTGTCACACACACGCTCCACATGACAGCAAATTCAGCTCTGCAAAGAGAGAACAGAGCCGCGTCAATGCGGAGGAGAGGCAGCGAGGCTCGAGGACGCAGCTCTGCCCCCACTCACCTATGTTAGCTTCTTGGCTTTGTTGTAGAGCGAATCCACTACTTTACTCATGTTCTGAATAGTCTCGAGGGCGGCTTCGTATGTTTTGTCTACAGGGGGTTCGTCGAAGATGATGAGGACTCCCTCGCCTTGGTCAAGGATGCCTGTGGGCACAACGCTGCGGTTATCCCGGTGCGTCGCAGCCTCCACACAGCAGGAACGCAGGGATCTGCCCAGCCAACCGCCCTGGCTGGGTTGTGCCTGCAGTGCATTAGCTGCAGCTTCCCCAGAGGAATGAAACCATCCCGGAGAGGGACGTGACAAGACACCCAGGAGCTGCTTGTGCCTGCACATTGCCCAACAGCCGCCGTCCCTGCGCCCGGGGGGGGTCCGACAAAACCCTTTGACAATTACACTATTTCCAGGTGCCAGATGGGCCCCACGGCTGCATTGCGCAGTTCCCAAGCTGCTCCCTAACCAAGGGGCTTCCTTCAGCCGTAGGTCTTGCTCAGCCAGAGCGGTTACTAAACTGACGCTAGGGACAGTGCAAACATGAGCAGAGGCATTTCTGGTAAGCCTCGAGCTTAACCAATCCATGGAGCGACAGGAGCAGCCTTCATGATAACAGTAACAGATAAACCCACCACTCTCTACTCTGCCCATGCTGTTAACCTGCACGGCCCCCATCTGAAGCAGAGCAGAGCTGTCTGAGGAGGACACACGGGGCTCAGAGGGGCAGTGATAGGGAGGAGTCTATCCTCTGCTGGCTTACACCCAGCCTGGCTGTGGGCAGTGAGGCAGTCAGGACTGAAGGATGCAGAGACTCACCATGAAATTTCTTGTCCAGGATCATTTGTGACAGTTTCCTTTCTACCTCAGCCTGAAATGGAAGCAGAAACATTAAAAGTCTCCCAGAACTATAGAAAAGAAATGTGACTTTCACTACACCACACTCAACAGCCCCGGTGGGATAGAAGCGCTACCTAACACCAGCTGTTTTATCACTGAACACGGTGTCAGGACAGGTCTCTCCTTGCATGTTGCTCTGATACTACCATATGCTTTAGAGGACAGGAAATGAAGCAGTAGCTTTTAACAAGAGGGCCAGGATGTCTTGCCCCCTGCTGCACAGAAGAGGGTGCATCTGCCACCTCATGCAGGCACTCACTAAGGGATGTGGAGCATTCTCACTTGGTTCAGCAAGTATTTAGTCAAGTGTTGGCCAAGCTTCATTCATGCCACTCAGTAGCAGGGTGACCCCTGCCCAGGGCTCACTGCAGGAGGGGGTACTGGCTCTGCAGGTAAACTGCTGTCCAGCTTTACTCAAGCTGTGTTAGACACCAAGGGCAAGCCTAGGGAAAGACTGCACAGAGAGAGAAGGAAGACAGATGATGTAACAACCATAAGGGCAAAGCTTGGCATACTTCCACACCTCTGGCCTTAATGCCAACGTGGGACAACAGCATTTTGGGATACAACTGGCTGGGACTACAGTGGCTCTTCCTAAAACCTGGTTGGGATTATCTGTAAAGTGGTTATTGCAACAGTCAGTGTGACAAAGGCGTCCCCAGTGAAACTGCAGAGGGATGAGCTGGATCCTGTACCTTAGGGGTCTAAGGAAGACTCCTCTGGGTGCACTCATCAGGACTAAATGCAGGTCAGCAGGGAAAACCGAGCTGGCCACAACGGGAGCTGTTACTACAGCAAAGTCTGCCTCCAATAAAAAGCAAGCGCTGACACCGGGAGCAAAACCCCCGTGAAGGCAGGCGAGGTTACAGCTAGTGACAAGGCCAGTGCAGAGGAAGCCAGCCTGATGCCTCCTGGGGACTCTCCATGGTAAAGTTCAGTTTCCAAGAGCGCTATTTGCCCGTGAATGCTGTGGAGCTGACTGTCAGACTTAGCAGCCTATGTTTATTTCCCGGTGGCAACTGCCATCTGACCTCAATTCCTTTGCCCCCTTAAGATGCGCCACCGATTTCTAGTGATGTTCTTACCTTTGACAGCTTGATGAGGCTGGATATGTGTTCAATCTATAAGAGAGACCAATAGAGTTAAGTAAATCTTTAGCTGCACTTTTGACACACAATACCAACTATGGGGTTCTTCCACCTCCAATGGCTTTGCAGCTTAACGTCCTTCGGCTTTCACATCCACTTTTAGCTGAAGATGGACTAGACACCTAAACCCATTTCACTCTGAAACATGAAATGACAGTTTTCCTCCAAGATTACTGCAGCTTTACCCACACCACTTGAGAGCCCTGAAAAGCCAAACTCTGTTACCTTCAGTACTAAAAGCATGTCCATCTTCAGCGTGGAGGGTGGACATTAAGTGAAACAGTGGAAAGGGCAATGACTGCAAAACGTGGCTTTCCAAAGCTCCCCCCGGCTCTCTCCTTATCAATTTTAGGCTGACTATGATGAACCCTGAGCTCTGGAACTGCTGAGTTGCTCCAAGTAAGAAGTGTTCTGTACGGGAACAAGTCCCTCACCCACCAGCAGCAGGGGACAGAGGTGCCAGTGTGTTGCTGTGCTTGCTAGAACATTTACCTGTACTCTGGAGAAGGGTTCAATGACTCTGATCAGGTTCTGTTCCAATAAGTTATCGTAGAGCTTAGCCAAGTGAGTGTTAATGATGGGGTCGTCCCTGAGCTCCACCTTATAGTCTGTCAGAGCCTGCAGAAGACACAATGGGATCAAGTAAGTGACGTAGCAACAGGTCTCCTGCCCCTAAGGTCCTCTAAGTCTGAAACAGCCTTCTCTCCCTGCCCAGCAGAGTATCAGTGGTTAATCCAATCCCAGAGCTTAGCGAAGAGGCCAGGAGGTCACAACAGCCTGGCAGCCTTTCAAGCTGCTTTCATCCTTACACTGCTGAAGCTTAGCAAGAGAAGCTCTGGCTCCCACTCAGGAGCCAGCGCTGCTTCCCGACACGGGAACCCTCTCCCTTATCTCTGTGGCGCTCTTGCTGAAGCCAGAGGGGAAAAAAAAAAAGGAGGAGAATGCAGATCCCGGGGAACAGCCCCAACGCTGCTTCAAAAATGAAAGCAAGGGGGAACCCCCCTCCTTTGCAGCCAGCGGTTGCTCCCCATGCTGCACAAACCAACCCGCGTGACTACGGCGGGGCACGTGGTGATGCACTGTTGCTTTCTTTGAGCGTCGTTATGGTTTCGTGCTGTGGAAGGCAACGGCTCCCACCACTCTCCAAGCCTGGCATCTCCAGACAGGCCCCATTCTCTGCCTCCTCACTCACCTTCTCAAAATCAGCCAGCGATCGGTTCTTGCTGGCCTGGGCCACACATTTTAGTGCTTCTGTCTGCAGAGAAAGAAAAGGAGAGGTTATTTTCCTGGGTTCTCCTCTCATTATTATGCCAACCGTGCAGCACACTGGAAACGTGCTTAAGCAGCAAAACGGGAATGTTCCTCTCGCTACAGAGCCGTGTCAGTGTGACTTCCACACAGGCAGAGTAAGAACAGCTGCTCATAAGGAGAACAGGCGGAGCAGCTGCAGGACGCAGCATGAAATCAGCTCCACAGAAACAAAGACCTCAAGTTGTGCAAGGTTTGGGAACACCAGCTGCGGTTCCTATCAGCTTGCAGGTTGGGAGCAAGTTTGATCCAATTCTGCAGGAAAGTGAACGTTCTGGCACTTGCTTAATGAACGTGGCCCTTTCCAGCCCATAAGCTGCGCGTCTCCTTCAGCATTCCCAATTCCCCTGCCGAGCAGCAGAAGTCCTGTGGACACCTTATCCTGGACAGCATCAGAAAGTGCTTCTTGTCTACCCCACAGCGGCTGAAACAAAGCAAAACTCAGCCACAATCCAACTACCGCATTTATACTGAACAGGACAGTAATACCTCCAGAACAGCGTCCAAGCGGTGAGAGGCACAAGCTCACAAGACAAGCAGAGCAGCCCAGTGGCTGCGGTGCACCAGGCCCAGGCTTCTGCTGCCACCTCTCCCAGCGAGCTGCCCCAAGCCTGCCCACTTTGCCTCTGCTCCCCCAGCTCTGTTGCCACAGCTGCTGCAGGAACTTGCCATCAGTGCTGAATCAGGAGGCCAGGGCAGGGACCAGCTGAGATATCCCGTACAGCACTGCCCTTGTGCTCTGAAAAGGAGCCTCCAACACCGTTGCCACCCAGGGGAAGCAGATGAAGCAGGACCAGGGCTGCCCTACATGATCTAGCAGGGATCATGCAGGGATATCCCCACTTCACACTCTTTCTAGCACATATGCTCACTGACCTCCTGTACTAAAGAGCTTCCCTGGTCCTCTGTGAAGTAGATAAGTATCAGCTCCTGCGTCAAAGTAAATAACTGGCTGGCCAAACACACTGAGTGTGTAAGCCTGGCTCAGACCATGGCATGCTTGGCTTTCGGCCCTGTACTTACATAAGTATCCCTGGATTTAATATGGAGATGGCTTCACAGACTGGCAAGTTAACATGTTAGAATAAACACTTGATTTAACAGCTCCCCAGCTGCTTGGCTTCCACCTTGCAGTCATCTAGGTCTCAAGCTGCTCAGCTATGCTGCTATGAATGGGTTTTCAGGACTTGCTACAACGCAAGTAAAAACAATGAGTAACTTGGATTTAAATCCATCAGCTCCATGGCTGCAGAGCTGGCGAGGGTACAGCCACGAGTACCTCAGGGCATTAGGCATTGAGTAGCTCACGAAGAAAGCAGGGAAGAGAAAACCAGAAACCAAGTGAGCAGGCCAGGTTGTGAGAATCCCTGTATTCCCTCTGAAGGCAACTGACTTATGGTAATTACTCCTGGAAATGTAATCAGTTCTGGATCTCATTCAGGAAACTCAGAAGCAAAGGGTATTTTGGTATGAAAGGACCAATGTTTCTGACAAACAGCACGACATCACATGCTCAGAGATAACAAGAAGAGAGAAAGGATGAAGTTTCTATACCTGTCTTCCGGCATACCGCAGAGCGAGCTTCCCACTCACTAATGCTTGCACATCTTCTGGGCTAGGGAGGGGAGCGAAGAGAGCACTTATTCAACAACACAGCTTTAACCTAAGGGTGTCTCCAAAATTCCCAACTGACACCAAATTAACTACAATTCAAGTAACATTTTATCAGAAGCACGATTAGGTCATAAAGACAATTAGAGTCATAAGCAAAAAGCCTTTCCCATTTAACCGTAAGAAGTACTCTTCACAGAACCATTTGCCACGTACATGTTCAGCATGATTTTGCACAGCAACATGTATTTGAGCGCAGTGATGGCTTTTGGGTTGTCTATTGAATCATATCCCTCAAACGCCTCATAAAAATATGAATAAGCTGTTTTCCAGTCCTTCTCTTCTGCTGCATGGATAATACCTGTAGAGAGGAACAAAAAGGCAGGCATCAGAGTTAATTCTGAACGTGAGGAAAAAGATTTGGATGCCCAGTGCTTTATCTGATACTTCAGTAGAGGGAATCTTTCCTTCTGTACCTCCCTTTACCTTATCTCTAACAGGAGAACATCTATGCCCTCTCTTAAGGGGACAGCTGAGAGCGTTGCAGGTAAGTGCCTGAAAATTAGGTCAGGAACAAGGTTACAGCTGTACTAACACAGTGTACTTGAATGCCCGGGGAGATTATGGACCCTCTCACTGGCGCTTTCAAGAACAGGCTGAAAAAACCACTTGTCAGGAACAATGTACTTACAGCTGACCCTGCCCGGAGGCAGCTGGGCAGCCGTGTGGGTATTCAGGTCCCACCTAGCATCATTTTCTATGCTTCACTCAGGAAAGAACAAATATCAGTCACCCCGGGCATCACTACAAGGCCCAGAACTTCCCCTTCTCCTGAGAGGCTTTACCTGACTGCATGTCTAACGCTGCTTGCAGCTTGGGTGGACAGTAGATTGCGTTGGCTGTGGTTCGTGCAGAGGTTAAGGCTGCTCTTGCTTTTGGCAGATTGCTCAGGGCATGGTAAGTCTTACTTTCTAGCAGCTGCACTTCCACCAGCAATGCCTTGTCATCCATCTTTTTCAATTCCCGAAGAAGCTGGGAGCCTAGCAGTGGGGAAGAACAAGATCACCTTTGTTATCTGCTCTGCATCAACAACTACACAAACCAAGTCTTTCCAGATGACACCCTTCTTCCCCTACAGCAGGGCAGGCTTTCAAGAAGGGAGGTTAGGCTTATACAACCTGCTCTTCAAAGAAGAAACAGGGGAGAGGAAATAATAGTGGGTCAGTGCCAGTCCACAGCTGGAGAATGAACCAGTCTTTTTAGAGCAAACAGAGATGAGAACTTCATCCTCACTTGCCATGCTCATAGGCTGAAAACCACAGCTGAAACTGCATAAATAGGTGGAAGAGAAAGCACTCTCCCCAGGAACATCTCATAGGCACTCTGCTTGAACCTATTCCCTGCAGGCACAACCACATCAGCCACACAGATATGCTAGCACCAACACTTGACACCTCCAAAGAGCTTTCGGAGAGGCTGTCCTACGGCAGGCCATCACAACTCCCTAAGCTGTACTCCCATCATCCCAGTGATTAACTTACTGAAGCACAGCTTTGGAGTGTGGACTCTGATCAGTTTAAACCCGAGTTCGTGACACATCTGTAATGCAAACTAATTCTAACTTGATAGTTAATTCCGTGTACTTCACAAAACTTGATATTCAGATCAGACCCAAGTCACCCAGGGGACTCTGGACACAACACGCTCTTGCCATCACACTGTTTAAGAAGTTACGGGTCCCTGGTGAGACGGGTGAACACTTCTGTCCACGTCAGAGCACTCACCCCTCAGCTCTGCTGGTACCCACATGCTGAGCTGGCAGAGCAGTCTGTACAAGCAACTTAAACCTCATCTTACAATACCACAGTCACGTGCAAAATGAGCACCTAAACAGCACCGAAGGGAGCTGGGCCATAGAGCTGACCTGCTTCACTCTGCCTTGCAGCAGAACAGGAGGGTTAATTACCCCATCTCAGGCGGTGCAGAAGCAAATTCTTGTAGCCTTTACACTACTGCACAAGAGCTTGTCTAATTACATCCTTAGAAGTTTGCCATTTTCTGGCATTATTACTGCTTTTACTGTGTATATGGGCAAAATTCTCTGACCACAGCATCATACTATGTATGTTCCAGCAGAAGCCAAACCCGATGGCCTTTAACAGGATACAGCTTGTCTCTGCTTCCAAAATGACTGGAAATGAACAAATGCTGAGAATAAAAAGATGTCTAAAAGCTGTTACCATCAAGCTATAGCAAAACATGGCAGAACAGGCACAGTTCTGCAAAATCAGTGCTCGAGTCCTACAAAACTTCAGAGGCACGACGCGTTATTTCCCCTGCCAGCCTCAAAACGAACCTCAAAGCCCAGATCTACTACCACCACCTAGTGGAAGACTCACCTAGTTGCAGGGCTTCTTGGTACCTCTTGGTATCGAAGTACAAAGAGACCAGCCTCGCCTGGAGAACAGAAAAGGAACTGCTGTGAGGGAAGCCAAAGAGAGGTAGCACAGATTTATTTTGTAAAATGAAACTTCATATTCTTATCTCACAGAGTTCACTAAATTCGTTTGTGTTCATTAAATTATACGGTCCAGTTCTGCAAGATCTACCATTTGCAAGATCAGCCAGTCTAAAGACAACGGGTAAAATCCTGCCTCTGCAAGAAGAGTCACTCACTTTAATACTTATCATAGAACAATAGAATGGTTTGGGTTCAAAGGGACATTAAGATCATCCAGTTCCAACACCCTGCCACGGGCAGGGACACCTCCCCCTAGACCAGGCTGCTCAAGGCCCCATCCAACCCGGCCTTATCACCCATCCATTACACGTACAAAGACCTGGACAACACACTACGAGTTTTACAGGTATTAAACTTGATAAGACTCTATTACACAGGTTTGAGATCCACAATGCAACATACCTCCAGAGCCTGACGTAGGAAAGTCCTCTTCTCCGATTTGGCCCATTCAATACACTCTAAACACAGGTCAACCTTAAAGGGAGCAGAAAGAAATGTGTAAAGCCTTCTGCTGCCCCTCTTTAAAACAGCAGTATGCTTCAATAATTTCCTACAAAGCAACAGAAATACAACAAAGCCTGAATCTCCACAATGTAGTTTAAGGAAGCAAAATCATTCCTTGCTCAGATGTTGCCCTAGCCCGGGATGGCAGCATTCAGCATTAGTGCCTACCCACAGTGCCTCTTTTAACACTAGCAGGATAAGTGTGGTGGTGTAGTTCATCACTGATGAGAACTGCAGCTCACCAGTGCAAGGTTAACAGGCTGCTCACCAAAGACTCGCTGGTAACCACACATGGAACACTACAGCATCAGGCTGCATCACATTGAAACCAGAGTTTAAGCTCACAGAAACGTGCAAAATGACACAGAACAGCTACATTGTGCTACGGATTTTCATATTCCATTTGCTACATTAACTTCCTGAACTTTGTAACAACATTCACAGTATGATACTACTTATAACACATACTGCAAGAGGAAGTAAAGTTCAGAAAGCAAACTAAGGTTGAATCTAATCTTTAGCAGTCACAAAACCCAACAGACCACCTTCTTCAATTCCTTTTCTAACGCGTTTGGCTTCCAATAACTTTTTCTGGCCACCAGGGACAACCCTCCCACACTGGAAGATGAAAAATAAAGACCTGGCTTCCAAAGTTTCAAATTACTGCTGAAATCCTAATAGCAGTTCTGAGGCAGCTGTGTTTTTGTTGGAAATAAAACCATCTGGGTACATGAGAACCGATTCTGCCTTAGGGCAAGGGATGGATGAGAAGACTTTGAGGTCCCTTCCAGGATGTGCTGCTCCGTTTCACTCAGCTATAGAGAAAACTGTCTTTTCAATTGCTCTACAAATAAAGGAAAATAAAGTGCACATGTTTTAGGGCTTAAATATGCCAGATCACGTGTGTCCTTTAGCAGTACTAAGCAACAGAGGTGCTGGGCTCCACTGCTTGCAGCAGAGTCAGGAGCCAGGAGCCAGTCAGCAAGTGACACTGGATGTTTCATCTACTGCTTCAAAGCAGAGTGAAGGCACCCAGTGGCTTCTCATGCTTTAAAGACTGTTGTGATTCCCTTGATGAATAAAGCAGTCATGTTCTCACTCCATTAGAAGAGGGTGTCAATTTAGTACTGGCCAATAATACACAGTAAGTGCTAGGCTCAGGAATGCCTTTTCCCAAATCTCTGGATCACAGCTCTTTCCGGAACAACTCTGTAGCGGCACCACACTGCAGAGCTTGTCAGCTGCTCAACACAGCTTATTAAATGGGGACACTTTATGAAAAGCCATTATGAAGTCTCAATTTATTGCACAGTGATAGCTGGAACATTAGGAGCTGGAGAAAACTCTAATTTCATTGCTTTACTGGACTCTTGGGAGTTGTCTTAACATACATCTCACTGTCCCTCTGAACAGGCATGGAAACTACTGAGGACGGCTTCATCAAGAAGCTCACAGGTTAGGTGTCACAATTACTTGAGGTTTTGGGTTGGCTTCAAAATATGCTTGAAAGCAAATAATTTTACTAACTTGGCCCTATTTCCATCGCTGTTACTCCAAGTTCTTCTCCCACCATAAAAAGCCACCTTTTGGGACTGCATCCAAATACCATCATTTTTATCAAGTTACCTTTAGAAGAAGTGTGAAGTCATCTTCTCCCAATGTCTTCAGGGGTTCCTTTCTCACCTGCACATCCTACCCCACCCTCCCTTAACCTCTTCCATCAAAGAAGAAGGGCAAAAGATTCTGTCACCATTTACAGTAACGTCATACTACAAACTACTACTGATGCTGTGCACCTAACAGCAAGCAACATAAATCAAACTGCCGAGGGCAAGAGTTACTCCTAACCTGCAGCAGGATGAGGCTTGCAGACAAACATGATTATGAGTGAATTAAATTATCTAATGTTTTATTAATAGCATCTATCCAAACGCATTAAATGACTGTTTCCTGACATGAATAATTCTTCACTGTGGAGTAAACTGGGTCAGATAATGGTGTTAGAGGCCTTTGAGGGACAGACTACTGATGAAATTAAAATCTCACCTCCTGTCCTGTCGCTGCCTCCATATCAAGGAACAGATCGAGAAGGGATCGAACTAAGCGGGCAGCCTTTGCTTTGCTGATGGAGTTCAGGAAGGGTCGAACATACTTCAGGAGTCCTCCCAGCTCTGCATACAGCAAAATAAAATCATGAAATGCAACTACACAGCCAAAAGTTCCACTTGACATGTCCATACACAGCAGTATTTATTAGTGTTTGATTACTACATCAAACAGTTTAGAAGCAGTCTCTCAACACATGTACAGGAAAAGAGCAACGGAGAGGTGAGTGCTGAGCTCCTGTCTCACCCGCACAGCACACGTTTCCCGTTACTTCATTTCGCCCAATTATAACATCATTTGTAACTACGCTTGCCTCAGGCATGCTTTAAAAATGGAGGAATCTGTTAAATGCTTTGAGATTTTTCTATTAAATGGAGTTTATAGTTTATGTATGTTTTTACTGACTCACAGCAGGTTTCACTCTGCCATACCAGCCAGCCCTACAAAGTCCAATACACCCCGCGCTCTGCTGCTGAGCAAATGACAGCTCTTAACACTTCAACTACCCCCATCATCCTATTAGATCTTACTTAACTAGATTGCTGTTTCTCCTACTCCCATTAGTAGCTTACAGTTACAAAGCTAGTCCAAGTCCACAAAGGAAAAGTCTTTCTTTACGACAAAATACACTTAAAAGTGCCCTTCCTACAGAGCAGAGGAACGCAGCAGTCAATGTCTCGGCAGTTTCAGGACTCCACATGGGCAGGAGCAGAAGGGAGTTACTTCTCGCAATCGCACAGCACAAGTCAGAAGTTTTCTCCTTCTCCAGCCGGTCATGGGAGGCGATTACCCCCTCTGCTGTGCTCTGGGGAGACCCCCCCCCTGCAGTCTTACTGGGCATGGAAGAGAAGCAGCCCTAAAGCTGGAGTTGCCCTAAAGCTGGCTCTTGTGCTCTTTCCTGATGCAAATAACACAAACCCTTGAAAACACTGCACTTAGAGCAAGGAAGATATCCACTTCTTATCAGGTCACAGCACCATACCCTTATAGCTTTGAGCTCTGTAACTAAGAATTTGCCAGTTCTCAGTCTGTCATCAAGGCAGAGAGACTCTCAATGAGATCTACCAACTCTCAACCACTGCGAGGTACAAACTCTTCCTACAGTACATCGCTGCACTATACCCGCTCCTCAGAATCAACCACATCACGTTTTGAGTGCCAAACACACTCTTCCACACACGAAAGGCACTTTAGGAAAAGAAAAGCCCAACTGCAGTACTTCTCTTTCTGTTGACTCGCTCAACACTTGCCCAAGAATTCACGGGCCAGCAGATCTGATGTCAACAGCTAGCATATATCTGTACGCTGTGCAAACTACACACTTAGCCACGCAAGCTCCGAGCTCCACATTTAGCCATGCAAGCTCAAAGTTCCCATAGAAATTCCTCTTTCCCACCAATGGAACTGTCAAACTATTTTTAGGATGCTTGCTTGGTAAAGGGCTGTGATTGACAGCTCCGGAGAAGGGATGAGTAGCAGCTCTGCTGCTCACCGTCAGAGAAAGTGCTTCCACAGCCAACAGGCCACGTACCCGAATTCCTGCTCCGAGTTTTTCCAATCCTACAGTTTAAAGCAATGCTATAAAAATCTAGAACTGTCCTAAAAAACCATAATTAATTTACAAGTTCAACCCTTTACCTCTACCAAGCAGGTGATAAAGAAGTCATTTGTGTCACTGCTGTTGCTAAATAAAGGCTGTAGTTCATTTCCTACTCTCGGCCACTCAGTTTTAACTTTCAAAGCCCACCAAAGTGCAGCTGATTTTCTCCCAGATCCCTTCATCTCTGAGCAGTTACCACTTGAAAACAGCCAATGAGCCACTGCAACACCTCAAACCCACCAAAGAAATTCCACTCGCTAAAACTAAACCACACACAGCAAGAGCTACAGTGAGGGGACCTGCTTCATTGGGGCCAGAAGCTGCTCAGTCTCGGTCATTTCCTTGTGAGGTTGAGCAGCACTGGATTCCCTCCCATTGGATCTGAGCTCTGTGTGTCTGCCCGGAGCTAGCATCTTTGGGAAGGGTTGTACCTGCTGAAGATGCTGCTGCCCCTGACTGCTCCTCACTCTTATAGCCTGCTTCATCCTAGAAAGCATACAGAAAGGAAAGGTGACAGTCTTTCCCACAGCTCTGAGCTGTGGTACCCTCTTGCTTCATCCCACATCCTACCACGTGTCTCCAGAACGCACAACCTGGTCATCCCACTCGGATCTACACACACACCTGCTTCTTAGCATTGCCAAATTCCTTTTCTTCAGCATGTTGTTGATCTGCAGCTTAGTGCTTCCTTTAACAAATTTCAAGCACATTCCACATTTGCGCCTTCACAAACCTGGATTTGATGAATTAACATTGACATTTTCAATTATTTAGACTTCCCCTTAAAAAAAATATCTATTAGCTAGCCACAGGAATACACTGAAGGCCTTTATACTCCCGTAAGACTACGGCTTAATCTCAAAACTACTCCAAGTTCTGCAACAGTAACAACTCTTCTCTGGGGCCTCTCCACACCAGCAGCACATCCACACATTTACTTGAAGAGACACTTCTGTGGACTTCCCCCTTTCTCACCCAAACACGCTCATCTTCCCTGGCGCAGGAGTAAAGCCAAGTTCAGTTATCTCTGCAGAGGCAAACATGAGTGCAAAGGGCACCTGTACAGCACAGACACCTATTACTGAGTTAAAAGACCTCAAGTCAATTAATATTCAATTAGAGAAATTGGCACTTGTACAGCAAGCTTCATTTGCTCCAAATTCTAACTGTAGGAAGAGATGAACTGTGTGCTGGATGGGCTTATTTTTCTCCACTGACTATAAAAGTGGCTCACAGCAGGAAATCAGACGTGGACATCTGTAGTTAGGTGAGATGAATAGCACCTCTGTTTCCAGCACTAATCTAAGTGCAAGCAATCTACTTTGTCACAGGCTCTGTTCAACTGCAAATCACAAGGGGATCAGTGTCCAGAATGCTCAAAACATAGGCAGACATGGGCAGACGAATGGCCACGTCAAACCAGATGTTTACAGAGACAGCAGGACACCAAGTGCGCATTTCAGAGGAAAGGTAAAACTAAGATCTTGACCAGTGGGTATCAGAGACCTCACACTGCTCTCCATGAATTACTCCAACACCAGTTCTCATCTCCCAGTTGAACTTCAGTTCCATTAAACCTTCCGCTGCCTGTTTTCCTCAACCAGTTTCAGACTGTTAAAAGCATACATGCTTCACTTCACGTTCTGAATCGCTGTTGTGCATGGTTAGAAAACATCAGGGCTACACTATGACAAACTGCCTGCCATGGACAGACACACTCTGTACAGATGTGGTATATCAGCTCCTACAGCGCTCAAGGTGAAAGATGCTGCAGAAAAGGCCAGAGCATTGCCCAGCAAAAGAAACAAAACCAACCTGCTGAGTACAAGAGGAGACACACACTGCCCTGAGCCTTCCAGGAACCGGGAGACAGGAACAGATTCCAATTAAAAAAACCCATGCAATAGAGAACTCAACTCCATTTCTGTCCTTCCACACATTCCCAAACACGACTGTCAAGTCTTGCACTCGTGTACAGCTGGGCAAGGGTGTAATGTTCCAGCAGATAAATCACAGAATCAGAGTTGTCTGGGTTGGAAAGGACCTTTCAGCTCCTCCAGTCCCAACCCCTGCCACAGGCAGGGACACCTTCCACCAGAGCAGCTTGCTCCAAGCCCCTGTGTCCAACCTGGCCTTGAGCACTGCCAGGGATGGGGCAGCCACAGCTTCTCTGGGCCCCCTGTGCCAGCGCCTCAGCACCCTCACAGTGAAGAGCTTCTGCCTCAGAGCTCATCTCAGTCTCCCCTCGGGCAGGTTAAAGCCGTTCCCCTTGGCCTGTCCCTCCATCCCTTGTCCAAAGCCCCTCTCCAGGTTTCCTGGAGCCCCTTTAGGCACTGGAGCTGCTCTCAGGTCTCTCCTTCATGAGCCTTCTCTTCTCCAGGCTGAACCAGCCCAGCTCCAGAGCAGAGCTGCTCCAGCTCTCACAGCATCTCTGTGGCCTCCTCTGGACCTGCTCCAGCAGCTCCACATCGCTTTGGTGTTGTTGCCCCAGAGCTGGATCAGGACTGCAGGGGGGGGGGTCTCACATCAATTCAATCAAGAAGCAAGCTGCCGGTGAGCAAGGACATTTTGGGACAAACCTTCCAATTTGAAACAAGGCCTTGAGAAACTTCTCATCTCAAACACAACTTAACAAAACTTTATCCGCCTGTATTAAAATGACCACACATCAAAGAGTCAGGAACTACACTGCCCAAAGCATCAGCAATCTTTCGGAATACCAGGACAAGTACCATGCAATTAGTATTTTAGGTTGTTTATCTAGTCCTGTCTCCAAGTGACCATTCCCTGCCAAAACCTGCTTTTATTTCCATCTCATCAAAGAAGGAGACTATATTAATCTGAATGTAGGTGTCTCTTACCCATTACCTCAGTTACTTATTTCACGCTCACCTTCTGCCTGCCCAGTCTTGGCCAAAAGCGAGCCCAGCTCCAGGATGCTCTGCTCCTTGACTTGCACCGCCTCTTCGTCATTCTCCTGGACATCACGTTTCACTAGGAAAAGAGTTGAGAAGCTACCTTTAATGCTATTTCAGTTAGAGAATAATCATTACTCCTCAGCTCCTGGAAAGGCACCAGCAAAAGTAACTGTCACAACAGGCTAGAGGGAGATCTGGAAAGCAGATGATGTGGAAAGTTTAAAGGTGTAACTCCGAGGGCTTCATCTGTACAGCACAAAGGCTTTAATCCAGCTGACAGATACAGCTGCAAGCTCCAACTTGAATATAACTTAGGTTTTGAAGTCTTCTCATTAAGTTTGTCCAGCTATTCAAGTTTCATTTAAAAAGCTTCACCATGCAACAGACCCTCCCTGCTGAAGGCACAAAACCCAACGGCAGAAATGCAATGGGATTTCCAGGGCTGGGTGCGCTGGTTTGGCCATTCCTAATGTTGCTGCTTTGGGTACCGAGTTGTGCTCCCGTGGTGCAAATGCAGCGTAAGAACAACATCAGCTCTGTGAGCAGGGTGAGTCTGTGCTCCTCGCTCACGAGTGACCACGGGTTACAACTGCGGCAGGAGGCAGCGCTCCTTCCCACACTGAACTCCAACAACCTAACCAACCCTGCGCACCAACGTGAGTAACCGCCTCGGAAGCACCTAAATGACACACAGCAGCACCAAACCTGTGTTGACACAACAGGAATTCCATGTAAGTCAGCCACAAAACAACGCTTTCTTCCCTGCCACCTACCACCATGGAAAAGTTCATCTCCACCATCCCACCTGCGCACAAACAAAGCCCAACTCCGCTGCCCCGCTCCGCAAAGGGAGCTGGGATCCTCTGTGCAGCCAAGCGCAGGCTGCGGCTTTCAGCCCCCGTAACCAAACACGAGGTGTCAACAGCAAAATAACTTTGCTCTCAAGCGGAGCACCCCGGCACTGGGGGGTTCTCGGGGCTGCTCCAGCTCACACCGACCGGCAGCACAAGGCGATTCACTCCTGATTGAGCCTGCCCAGCTGTAGGTGTGTTGACAGGCTCAAGAACACCAACTACTAATTAAGCAGCCAAACACCACCCGCACAGTCATTCCCATTTCGAGGTGTAGCACAGACATGAGGAAACGTTCCTTTGCCCGCCGCAGCGGGGTGACAGCAGGTCACAGCACCCTTTCCCCGCAAGTCACCACACGTCCGAAGAAGCAAGAATCACTCTTTTAACATCAGTTTCGAACGCAGCCCCTCTCCCTGCCCTGTACACAGCGACAAAGAGGGATGCCCACACCGCGCCTACAAAACACTCGACAGCGCCAACATCTTGGCACCACTGAACGTCCGAGACAGCGCAACAAGGTGACTGACGCCGACAGCATCGGTGGTGAAACGAGCACAGGTTAAAGCTCCAACACAGCCCAACAGACACTCCCCAAAACGTCCCGCACGGCGCCGAGAAGGCGGTTTAAACACCGGGTGGGTTTTAGCGTTGTCAGAGGGGATACCGCTCCCAGCAGAGCCTTCTCCCCCTCCAGCACGCTCAGGGCCCGCCGCAACACCGCAACCCGATGAGCGAAGAGCCGGCACCGGCGGTCCGCCGCCCGCGCCGCTCCCCGGGTCCCAAGCAGCCAGGCTCGCACGGCGCTGAACGGGGAGCAGAGGCCGGCCCGAGCCGCGGGGCTCCGCTGACAGCCGCCGGGCTCTGCCGCCCGCTCCACCCCGGCAGCTCCGGGCCCGCGGGGCTCGCACCGGCGGCGGGCAGCGGCCATGCCCCCGGGGTTGCGGGTGCGGGAGCAGCGCCGGGCCCAGGCCCCGCTCCCGTCCGGCTCGCACGGTGAGTCAGCAGCCGGCGGCTCGCGGCGGGCAGAGGGCGGAGGGCGGACGGGCGGCAGCGGGCGGCGCGGCGGAGGGTCGGCGCTCACCTATGGAGTGCAGGATGCCGATGGAGGCCTCGCGGTCGGTGGAGAGCAGGGACTGAGCGCGCTGCAGCTCCAGCACCGCCGCGGCCGCCATCTTACCGCGCCCTCGCTCCCTCCTCGGCGCCACCGCGGAAGCAGCGGCGGAGGGGAAGCGCCTTCCGGGAGGGGGGGGGGAGAGCGGCTCCGACGCACGACGGGAGTCGTAGTCCCGGCGGCGGAGGGCGCGGAAAGGAGGGGGCGTGGTCCCGGGGGTGGGGCATGGAGGGGGCGTGGCCCGGGGCCTCCGCGCGCGCTTTGCGGGGAGGGGGGGGTCCGTACCGGAGCGCCCGCGGTCCGAGCTCCGCGCACAGCGCGAGAGGGGGCGCAGGGAGCGCTCCCCCCCCCCCCGCCGCTGCCGCACCCGGCGGGTCCCGGGGAGCCCCCACCCTGAATGGAGGCGGGGACACGTCGAGGGGAGGGGCGCGGCGGGGCAGAATGCGGCCCCATCCCGACGCCGGTCCTGGGGGGCGGCACTCGGCGGCAGAGGCCTCGGTGCGTTTCCCCCCCCCCCAGCCCCGCCGTTCACACCTTCCCTTCCCAGCCGGGGGGGGCTGCGGGAGTCCCGGCGATCAGGCAGGAAGCCCCCAAATCACCCCTCGAAACCCGGCCAGGGCCGCCCCCATCCCTGCCCCTGTCCCAGACGAGCTGGGATGAGCATCCCCGCGGGTCAGCGCCTGCCCACCGCTGGAAAAGCAGATTTAGCGCCTTGATCTCAAACAGGGAACAGCAGCAACCCCCCAGGATGTAGGGAGCCCCCGGCCCTCCCCGTGCCATCGCACCCACTGGGAGTGACAGCTCGGGGACAGGCAGTGTTCGGTGCGATGAGCACCTCAACCACGGGGCTGGCGCTGAGGCCGGGCCCACCGCGCAGCTCATCACACCGACGGCAGCCCGATCCCGCAGCACCGGCATGGATCCAGCCCCGTGTCCCCAGAACGGCGGCTAAAAAAACACCTTAAAACCGGAGGGACGACGCCTCTGGGGCTCTCCCCAAAAACAAAGGCCGTTAAATGGGGTCTGAACCACGGTTTGCAGAAGATAAAACCAACACCCCCCGTTCGCCTCCGAACCCCGCGGGCGCGGGCGGGTGCCACAGCGGGCAGCAGAGGGTGGTGCAGGCAAAGGCACTGCCCTGCGGCTCTGCCTGAGAGCCGTCCCTCACTGCATCCCTCCATCCCCCATCCATCCACCCATCCATCCATGGTCTGTGCATGGCGTGTGCATGCACACGGGAAGGTCGCACGTGGGCCTGGGCTGGGAGCATGTGTACGGGGGATGCCGTCAACATGGGGAGGTGTTGCATACGTGTGGTGTGTGCATGCATGGCTGGGGAACACACGCACATGTAGTCCGTGTGCGCGCATGCACCATGGCAAGTTGCTGTAAGCGTGCACGGAACATCCCTGCCATGGGGAATCCTCAGTTTCGGGGGATGCTCCACCACGGGGGACGCGTGTGTCCCCTCCTTGCACACGTGTGCACACACCCGCGTGCTCCTGCTCGAGGTCACGCTCCCTTGTGGCACGCACCCTCCCCCTTCCACGCCGCCCCTCGCGCACCCGTTGTGCACGCACAGCCCCGTCCCATTGCCCACCCCTTACACGCGTTCCCCCGCACACAACGACGCGCTCCGCTTTGCACCTCCCCCCTCGCTCCCCTCCCCCCGCCGGGCCCCTCCCGTCCCTGATCGGCTCCAGCTGCAAAAACATTCCCGCATCCAGCGGCGACGCCGCCTCCAGAGCCGCCCCCGACCGGGCGCATCCCATCCCCATTCTACCCTATCCCACCCCATCCCATCCTCTGGGTGAGTTGTTGGATGGAGGTGGGGAACAATGTCCATCTGTCCCATGTTCTCCGGGATGGAGATGGGGTCCCATGCCCACCCCATCCACCTTCCATCCATCCACCATCCTCCAGAGGAATGCTGGGAGATGGGTGTTCTCCAGGAGATGCAGCAGGACAGGGATGGATCCGTTGCTCACTCACCCCTTGTCCATCCATCTGTTTCTCTGGATAGGGTGCTGGACAGAGGTGGGGAACCACGTCCATCCATCCTATGCCCTTCAGGAGGTACACCAGGAGGCAGAGGGGTCCCATGCCCATCCATCCCCCGGCCTCCAAGAGGGATGCTGGGATGGATATGGGGAAACACATCTGTGTGTCCCGTGTTTTCCAGGAAGGACGCTGGGAATGACACAGCACATCACATCTCCTCATCCCAAGCTCTCCAGGGGGCCGCTTGGCGCGGGGCGGTGGCCCCACATCCTCCACCCCCTTCAGGCATGACCCCTGCACGGAGACGGGGTCCCACATAGCGCATGGCCAGGGCAGGCTGTCGGGAGGGAGGCGGGATCCTTCCCCCTGCCTCGGGAAGCCCCCCCTGGCCGGAGCCATCCCCGCTGCCGGGGCACGCGTCCTGCCCTCGGGCCGCTCCGGCTCCTTTAAGAGCGGCGCCGCCGGGAGCCCGATTTAGCGCCGCCGCCGCCTGTCCCCGCTGGAGCCGGGCCAGGCGCTGCCGGCCCCGGCCAGGTCCCGCCCCAGCGCCCGCGGCCGCGGGGTACACCGGGGCCGGGGCTGGCAGGGAGCACCCCGGGGGGCTCTCGGACCAGGGGGTCTCGAGTGCTGCTGACTGCGTCCTCCTGGAGGTTGGGGCACATCGAGCAGCGCACAGGCAGCGATGTCCTCGCTGGGACCCGGGGGGATGTCCCACCGTTACTGGGTAATAGCAGTGAATAGTGGGCCACCGGGAGCTGTCCCTCATTATCTCCCTGCTCCTTGTCACCTCCTGCTGCCACCCCTCCACATCGCTGCTGGGGACACAGGACAAGAAGGGACAGGGACCCCAGTGCCCCGAGGGCATTGTCACCAGGTGCTGAGCTGGTGGGACAGTCCTCATGGACAAAAGGGGGACCCCAGGAGATGGGATGGGTCAGCCCAGCGGACAGGGGAGCCCATGCGACAGGCCCCCAGGGGGACAGGAGAGCCCATGGATGTGTGGACAGGAGCCTATGGTTTCTGGGATAGGACAGCCAGGGGACAGGAGGGACCCCAGCCTGGGGGACAGAAGCACTGGGACAGCCAATTCTGGGGACATCCCATGACCCATCCTTCCCCCAGTGAGACCAGTCCCTCCCTCCAGCACCGGCTCCCTGCACTGGCTTCACCCCTGGGGCTGTGTCCCTGCTGGGATGGAGCCCAGCCCCATCACCCCATGGCTGCTCCTCCTGGGGACCCCCCTGTCCCCATCCCCACTAAGACGAGCCCTGTGAGCCTCCAGGCACTGGTGTGATGAGCTGTGTGTGCTCTGGGGCCGGGCTGCGCTTCAGTTGAGTTCTGCTGCCTCGGGCAGCTGTGAAAACAGAGCGGTGCTCATCAGGGGACATCAAAGGACCCCCAGCACGGCCGCACAGGGGACACGACAGGAGCTGCCACCGGCGTTTGCTCCCTCTTTGCTAGGCTTAAGAGAGGAAGAGGAGGATGGGAGTCAGCAGCCTGGGAGGGCTGGTGTGCAGCCACGAGGTCCCTGTCCCCTGCCCCTTGTGTCCTGTCCCTGGGGTTAGCTGGCATGCGGGAACCCATTCTCTGGGCGACCCAGACCAGGGGTAACCTGTCTCCAGGGTGATCTATCCCCAGGGAGCTCCATCCTTGGGGTAACCTGAGGCAGGGTGACCAACGGCTGGGTGACAGCCCAGGGGACAGAGGACACACACTGACTGTGTCTCACAGACACCCTCCAGCTCCTTCCCCACTTGGGCTGCAGATAGCCCCAAGAGCCCAAACCCTCCAAAGGCCTCCAACCCCCACCAAAACCACCTCTGAGAGGCCCTGGGCTGAGCCACATGGATGCTGCTGGGGCAGGATCCAGCCCAACTCCTCCGATTCTAAGTCCAAACACCGCAGGAGTCTGTGAGGCCAGTAAGGCGTGACACGGACACAGCCCCCCAGGTGGGAGCCAGCAGCATCCATGGGGTGCTCAGCACCCCCATCGCCTGGCCTCAGCCGCTGTAATCCCAGCTCTGTTTTCCATAAGCTGGGACACATAAGCCTTGAAAAGCAAGTCCATTTCCCAGCTCCTGCATTCCTGGGTGGAGAGTTTACATTCCCCCTCGTCCCCCGGCGATCTGCGCTTCGCCTCTGGAAAACAAAGCAGCCTTGGGTGGGATCTGCTTGCTGGGGAGTGGGATCCTCCACCGGGGTAACGAGAACCAGCCCAAGGGCAGAGCAATCCCCATGGCAAGGGTGCACCCCCCATGTGATGGCACCTTTGGGTGCAGAGAGTTGGGGTTGTTCCCCAGCCCCTTGGCTCCATCGTCCTGCCAATGTCCCCACCAACGCAGCTTTCTCCCCTGGGAAGGAGCAAAAACATCGTCAGCGAGAAAATCATCCCTACTTTCCTCTTTTCATTCCCATTTGGGAAGGTGAAGGCGGGTTGGGGGCCAGGGGGGCCTGGCCCGGCCCTCAAACGGCTTCTCCAAACCACGGGAAGGGGGAAAAACCCTGGATACGGTTCCCCCCCTCTCCTCTCCCCCTTTCCAAGTCATCACTGGAAAATTAAACCGGATCCAAAGAGTTTTTCCTTTCCAAAATGTGCTGGAGAGGCACTGCCTTAACCCTTTCGGCTCCTGCTTCCCTTCGCTGGAGAACTGGGATTTTTAACGGGGTTTTGGAATCCTCACAGGGTTTTGCTGGGGAAAAGGGAATGGCTCAATCCCCCCACCCCCCCAACGCCTCTTTGTTGCCGGAGGATCAACACCCTGAAACGCTGGCGACAGGAGCTGAGGCTTCCCAGGGCCGGTCCTGGGTTCGACGCTTCCCGGGTCTCCCTCTCCATTTTGGGAAGAGTATTTTTGGTTGATTTCAATGCAATGGAGCTGATTAAATCCATCCTTCCCTTCCCGGAGCCCCGCTCAACCCCCTCCAGCTCCAAACATCCCATAGCCCAGCCCCAGCATCGCCCAGATCTCAACAAGCCCAACTGAAGCTGGGACCCACTTCTCCCCAGACACTCGGGATCAGGGGACCACGCACAGCCCAAACCCCCTGATCCTGTAGGAAATGTCAGCTATTTCCTCCGGGAGGGCACAGGAAAGGTTCCCCCCTTCCTCTGCAACCCCAAAGTCCCTTACTTTGGGGTTAAAGAGATCCTTTTCCCGCTGCAAAGCGCTTTGTTCCATCTGGAGGGAGCCGCTGGCTCATCCCCGCAGTGCGATGGAAGTGGGGGGCCCGGCAGCGCCCATGGGACCCCCCCAGTTTAATTTCTTACTCTTCTGGGGGGAAATAAAGCAGCCCTAAGGAAGAAGTTACCGGGTGGATTTACTCGTTTCTATTTGCAGGACGGCTTTAAAAGCGATCTGGGAGGAAAAGTCTGCGGCCGAGCGGGGGACAGGCAGGGACCCCAACCCGGGGACACACACACAGACACAGCCCCGTCCTGGGGAGCGGGGGGTGGAAATCGACTTTCCCTGGGGAGTATCCAAGGGAAAGAAGAAAAACGATGGGATTTTCATTGGGGTTTTGTCTTTTTCCTCCTTTTTTGGGGGCTGGCAGCGCAGGGAAGGCCCGGACCAGGCAGGAGCCATTCCCAGTCCCGCTCCCTTTCCCGTTCCTCGGCCATCGCGGCACCGCGGGGAGGGGGAACCCGACGGCATCGAGAGGGGAGACTAAGGCAGGACCCTTGCCCAGCCTCGGAAGGGTTTTTTTCCCTTTCCCCCTGCTTTTTTCTCCTCCTTTCTCCCTCCCTTTCCTCTCGTTCAGTTTTCTCCTCTTTTTTCGCCTTTTCCTCTCTTTTTTGCCTCTCCCTGTTTTTTTCCTCATTTTTTTCATCTTTTCCCCTTTTCTTCCCCTTTTTCCTCTCCTTTTCCTCTTTTTCTTCTCTTTTTCTCCCCTTTCCCTCTCCTTTTTCTTCTCCTTTCTATATTTTCTCTCGTTTGATCTCATTTTTCTTCTCGTTTTCTTCTGTTTCTTCTCTCTTTTTTCTCTCAGTTTTCTTTTTCCTCGCCTTTCACCATTCTCTCCTTCTCTTTTCTCTCTCCCCTCGTTTTTCTCTTTTTTCCCTCCTTTTTTACCATGTTTTAAATTGAAATATATAATTAATTTTACAAATGCTATTTACAGGTTTAATTACAAAAAAAAAAAAAAAAAAATCAAAGAGAAAGAGACACCCCTCAGACGTTAAGAATCTAAAAATAAAAAATATATAATAAGCCTCCCCAAAACCCCCAATGAAAAGTGAAGGGCAGCGGAGGTGGCCGGGCACAGGGGGGGTCACACCGTGGTCTCGCCCTGCTTGCTGTTGGTGAGCCGCGTGTAGAACTTCCTCCATGAGTGCAGGGTTTTACCCGACCATATCCAAAAGCCGGAGGTGATGCCCACGATGAGAGTCATGAGATACTTGATCATGTAGACGGTGAAGTCAGGGGTCATGCGGGGGGTGAAGTGGAGCGGGCAGGGGATGGCCAAGCTCTTGCAGTTCTGGCTGATCCAGCTGCGCTCCCAGTGCTCGCGGAAAGCCTGCTCGTAGAAGTAACACGCGATGACGATGGTGGCCGGGACCGTGTAGAGGACGCTGAAGACCCCAATGCGAACCATCAACCGCTCCAGCTTCTCTGTTTTGGTCCCTCCGTGTTTCATGATGGTGCGGATGCGGAAGAGGGAGACGAAGCCGGCCAGAAGGAAGGAGGTACCGATGAAGAGGTAGACAAAGAGTGGGGCCAACACGAAGCCCCGGAGAGGGTCGATGTTGTTGAGGCCCACGAAGCAGACGCCGCTCAGCAGATCCCCGTCGATCTGCCCCATGGCCAGGATGGTGATGGTCTTGACAGCAGGCACGGCCCAGGCGGCCAAGTGGAAGTACTGGGAGTTGGCCTCGATGGCCTCATGGCCCCATTTCATGCCAGCAGCCAGGAACCAGGTGAGGGAGAGGATGACCCACCAGATCGAGCTGGCCATGCTGAAGAAGTAGAGCATCATGAAGAGGATGGTGCAACCTTCCTTCTTGGTGCCCTGTACCACCGTGCGGTAGCCATCCTCCTGGAAACGCTCGTTGCAGACCACCCTTTCCTCCAGCACAAAGCCGGCAATGTAGGCCACCGACACCATGGTGTAGCACCCTGAGAGGAAGATGATGGGTCGCTCAGGGTAGCGGAAACGCTGCATGTCCACCAGGTAGGTGGTGACAGTGAAGAAGGTGGAGGCACAACACAAGACGGACCAGATGAGGATCCAGATACGGGCAAAACGGATCTCATCCTCATTGAAGAACATGTGGCCATCGGGACGGGTGGGCTCACAGGGTGCTGCACAGTCCTTCTCACCCAAGAACTTGTAGTTGAGGTAGCTGGGCACCTTCAGCGCCCGCGGGCAGTGGAAGGGGTGGTCGAGGGTGGCGTAACGAGGGGCTCCTGGAGTGCCCTGGCCGGCCAAGGGGGTGGCACTGGTGAGCAGCGCCGGTGAGCCGCCATCCTCGGAATGGTTCTGCCCCACGCAGATCTGCTCGGCGCCGTGCCGGGGGAAGTTCTCACAGCGCAACCGCTCCGGCCATTGGAACCCGAACTTATTCATGAGGGCCTCGCAGCCCTGGCGTGCGCGCTCACAGATGGAGCGGCACGGCGGAATGGCCTGCTCCAGCACTGTGCACACCGGCGCATACATGGAGCACAGGAAGAACTTGAGCTCCAGAGAGCACTGCACCTTCACCAAGGGGTAGAACTGGTGGACCTCCAGCCCTGCGTCCTCCTGGTTGGTGTGACCCAGCAGGTTGGGCATGATGGTTTGGTTGTAGGCGATGTCGGTGCAGAGCGGGATGGAGATGGGTTGGCAGAAGCCGTGGTCAGGGATGGAGATGCCCTTCTCACCGTGCAGCTGGCTGCAGCACGGCGCCGGCACGCTCAGCCCCACCAGCAGCCAGGCCAGGGCAGGCAGCGCGCTGGGGCGGCCCATGGTGCCCCGAGCTGCTGCGCCCGGGTTTATTGCGGCCGCTGCCCAGCCGGCCGGTCCTCCTGCCCGGATCTGCCGTGCCCGGTGCTGCCTCGACGGCTCCTCGTGCTCTGGGCTGCTGGTCCCCTGCTGCCTGGAGGGCTCCCGGTGACTGGATACGCTCAAGTCCCGCCTGGATGGCTCCCGGTGTCCCGCTCTACCGCGCGCGGCGGGACGGCTCCTGGCGCTCGGACGTGGCGGTCCCGGTGTCCCGCTGCCCCCTCGGTGCCCGCTGGCGGAGTCCCGTGCGGGCGGTGCCGGTGGGTGCCGGGGCGGGTGTGCCGGGGGGGGGGGGGGGGGCCCGATGGGGTGCGGGATGCCGGGGCAGCGCAGCGGCCGCACCGGACGCTCCCGCCGCCTTTGTGCGGGGCAGCGCCGCGTCCCCACCGGGCGGAGCCGCCCCCCCGCGCCCCGCCCCCCCCGCTCCGCCAATCACATTCAAACGGCGCGGCCGCCCCGCCTCCCCCCGCCCCAGGCCCCGCCCCCAGCTGCCCCCCCCCCGTCACCGCCCCCCCCCAACAACTTTTTCCTCGCCGTGAAAACTCCCCCCGAGGCGCGGGGTCGGGACGGGGCCACGTCGGAACCCCCCGGGATGACCCCTCCGGGATGACCCCCCCCCCCCCCCGGGATGACCCTCCCGACACTCCCCACCGGTCCCCGCTTTAGGGAGCACCGGGGGGGGATTCGCCCCCGCGGGCCCCCCGGCACCCACTCAGGTCCGGTCGTTGCCCCCTCCCAGGCCTTGGCCCCATAGGGTGCCCAAGGCCACCCCTGGGTGTTGCCGGAGGGGGGACAAACGGGGGGGTGAGGCCAAAATGTACTGGGGGGACTGGGGCACACTGGAGGGATCTGGAGAACATTGCGGGGGGGCCGGGGCACACCGTAGTGGGCCAATACACACCGAGGCGGGGAAACTGGGACGCACTGGGAGTGATCAACGCACTGGAGGAGGGACTGGAATGAGGATACACTGGGGAGGGGGACTGGGATACACTGGGGAGGGGGACTGGGACACACTGGGAGTGACTGGGACTCCCAGAGATCCCCATCGGGGGAAGCACGCGCGGGCACTCACCCACGCTGGGGCAGCTTTGGCAGCGGTCGAGGGGGGGGACTGCCCTTCCCCGAGCACCATCCCAGGGAAGGGACCTTGGGGGGGACCCGGCGGGGCCCGCTCGGTCCGGGGGGGTGCTGGGGCCCTCGTGCTGCCTCCCTGCCCCCCGCCCGCCCTCCCTTTCTCTGCCTTTCCTGTAACTTAAGCTTTTGTTGTGAGCGGGAGAAGCCCGGGCTGCCGTGAAAAGAGGCCCCACCGCCTTTCAGAGCGTAATTGAAACCATTGCGCGGCTCCGGGCCGAGGGGGAAGGGCCGGGGGGGGGCTCGGGAATCAAAGCCGGGGGGGGAGGACGGGACACACGATGCGCACCCATCCTCGGTCCCCATCACTCACCCCCCCCCCTCCGCTCCTGTCACCGCGGCGCGTGGCAGGACACCGGGGGCCGAGATCGAATGGGGGGGTCCCCATGGCCCTGGGGCTGCGGGTGAACCGGTGTGGGGTGGGTGCTGCTGGGTGCCCGTCTGTACCCCGGTGGGGGCACCCAGCCCACGGCCACCAGCCCCAGCTCCCCTCAGTCCCATGGGTGCACGGTCTGGCTCTCATGACAGCACCCCCCCCCCCCCCCGGTGTCCCCAACCTCCGTGGCTTTCGTCCCATCCCGAGGATGGAGGGGGATCGGGGGTGCCTGTGCAGCCACGTGAATCTTGGCTTCCTAAAAGCTTTGGATTTTGGCTTCTTCCTGGGGAGGGGGGAATGTCACCTCCAGAGGGGGTGGCAGGAGCTGGCCCCGCTCTCCTCATCCGTCCTCCTGAGGTGCTGGTGGACAAGGGGTCCCCATGATCTCTGGGCACCGGGGACATGCAGGGCCATGGTCCCATCCAGAGCAGGTGCTGGGGCCTCCTGGGGAGGGGAGAATGGCAGTAGAGGTGTCAGCCAGCCCCGGGAGGGACCCCAGGGTGGGCTGGGGGTGCTGCCCAAGGGCGTCACCTTGCAGGGACATGAAGGGCGGCCCGGGAATCCCTTTGGTCCCATCATCCAGGAGTGCGGGCTCTTGCCCCCTCTCCAAAGGCTTCCCTGCTGGGGCCTGGGCAAAGGACAAGGACCCGTCCTGGCACACAGCAGAAGAAGGTGGGTGCTGCCTGCAGGCCAGGCTGGGCATGACTGCAAGTATGGGACCAGCCCAGCTTCCCCTTGCAGCCCCCCCCCAGGAGCTGCGCAGTGGGAGGAACACGCAGGAGTCCTGATCCCCCTCTGCTTCACTGTCTCTGCATCCCAGTACAGCACTGGGGGACACTGGTGGGCACCCGGTGCTGCCAGTCCCCTGCCCACAGCACCCTGGGGTCCCCAGGTGACCCATGGGTGCCACCACCTCCAGAGAGGTTGGTGGCTTCCGTGTCCCTGCTGGAGCAGGACGTGGTCTCTGTGGAGTCCCAGTCCCCAGGACTCCTCCAGTGCTGTGGGGTCCATGGGAGGACCGGGGATGGGGACACCTCTGGAACACCCCCAGGTCCTGGCCCAGCACCCCCAGCCCAGCCATGGGCACAAACCGCAGGTCTGGCCCTTCTCTGAGCCCCCTCTATGGGGCCAGGAGCCCCGGTGCACAGCCGGGGTGAGACTGGGGCTGGCACAGCTGCTGGCACAGCCGCTGGCATCAGCCCCACACATGGCCCCACTCCTGGGCTGGAAGCCAGCACCACCGGGAGGGCAATATTTTGAGGGGGGCTCCTGACAGCATCAGCTCCCACCTCCCCATCCCTTGGGGCTGGGCAGGAGGGTGAATCGGGGGACAGAGCGGTTGTGCCTGGCGATGCCAGGCAGGATGGGGACCCCCGGGGATCCCCCGGGAGCTCAGGGGAAGGCCCCCCCGGCCCCTGGCTTTGTTTCGCACTTAAGGTCCTCTAATTAAAACCAGCCACAAAAGCGCTGGCTCAAGGTGCCAGCGGAGCACGGGGGCTGTCACCACGGGAACAGAGAGGGATGGTTCCCCCCCCCGTGCGTGAGTGGGCACATGCGTGCACACGCACATACATGTACATGCACACACAGAGCCCGCAGCAGCGTGACATGGGAGCGGGCTGGGGTGCTCCTGCTGCCACTGGTGCGTGTTTGCACGCCTGTGCCCAGAGCTGCTGCACACACACTGTCCTATGGGCTGGGGAGGGCAGGGACCAGTGCCTGCTGTCCTCAGGACTGGTTTGTACTGGTCTAAACCAGGCTGATGGTCTGCAACGGATCTGGGGGGACACGGGTCTGTAGGCTGCTCTGGTCAGGTGGGCTGAGCCCTCGGGTACCCGTGGGTGAGCTGAGCCCTGGGTACAAGCCCCACTGAGGTGCGGGGTTGGCCGCGGGGCCCCCGGCGCGGTGACACCCCAGTGCCACGGCGTGTCCCGGACAAACCCCTTGCGGGGCCGGGCGGGTGCAGGGAGGGGGAAGTTGGCTTAAGCACACCTTGACCTTGCTGGCGGGGGACGGAGCCCCTCAGCTTGTCCGACACATCCCCTGCCAGCGGCCGGCATTGAGAGCGCGGCAGCTCGCGCGCGGAGGAGCCGGCATGAAAAGGCAGCTTAGGCATCTCCTGCTGCGAGAGATGGATTAGGGGCTGCGGGGAGGGCCGGGGACAAGCGAGAGGCGCAGCCGCCGCGGCAAGCGGGGACGGGCTCCGTGCCGGTGGCGGCTTGGCCACAGGGGGCAAGGCCGGGCACGGTGGTGGCTGCCGGGATGGGATGCGGAGAGGGACTCTTCATCTGGGACTGCAGCGGTAGGAGAAGGGGTGATGGGTTCAGACTGAAACAGGGGAAGTTCAGGCTGGATCTAAGGCAGAAGCTCTTCCCTGGGAGGGTGCTGAGGCGCTGAGGGTGCCCAGGGAAGCTGTGGCTGCCCCATCCCTGGCAGTGCTCAAGGCCAGGTTGGACACAGGGGCTTGGAGCAAGCTGCTCTATGGAAGGCGTCCCTGCTAATGGCAGGGGTTGGAGCTGGAGGAGCTTTAAGGTCCCTTCCAACCCAAACCAGTCTACTGTTCTACCATGCTGGTGCACCGCACTGGCAGAAGGGGGCAGCGGGCAGGCCCAGCAGCAGGGTCTGGGGAGGCCCCGCATGGAGTTTTGGGCTCAGAGGGGCTGGGTGCAGGGCCAGGGCCCCCGGGGCTGGCTGCGCCGGTGTCCCCGTCCCCCCGCGGGTCCCCCTGCACCCAGCTGTCGCTGTCAGGAGCTCGGGGTATTTTTAGAGCTGCAGGTCGAGCGGGGGCAGTTTGTGCCCATGGGGGGGGGGGGGAGGGAGGAGCGAGGCACCCCCTTTCTGCTCTGGTTTGGGGTTGGAAACGCCCCTGGCGCTGGCAATGGGTGCTGGGGGTCTGTGCCAGCGCCCGGGGCCGGGCTCTGCATTCCCGAGTGGCAGTGATGCCCTGCGGGGGCAGCGTGGGTGCTCCGTGCCCCCCGTGTCTGGGAAGGTGGTCCCCGCGGTGGGGGTGCCCCCATGGCCACCCCTGCCTGTCCTGGGAACAGCTGTGTCCCCACGGGTGTGGGGGGGCCCTGCCAGCACCGGGCATGTGACAGGAGGTGACAGAGCTGGCTGCTATTTATACCCGGCCCTGTCAGGGCTGAGTGCGGGGACACTGGTGAGCCCATGCCATGGGGCCAGCGTGGGCCTCAGCGTCCCCCGCCTGTCCCCCAGCACCACCCAGCTACCCCTGCAGAGGGTCTGCAGTGGGGCCATGGGGCTTGTTCCCGGCCTCCACGGTGTCTCACAACCACTTCAAATGTCCCCAGCCCACCGGGGACACTGTGCCACTCCTGTGCCCAGTGGGGACACAGAGCTGTGCCTGATGGGGACATCAAACTGTCCCCGTGTCCATCACAGGCGTGGACTGATGCCTGTGCCACCCTTGGGGGTGTCACTGAACTGTGCCTGTGCCTGACAGCGGCATGAAGTTGTGCCCAGCAGGGACATTGAGCTGTCCCCACATCCAGTGGGGACATTGAGCCACCCCTGTGCCCAGGGAGGGCACAGAACTGTGCCCTATGGGGATATTGAGCTGTCCCCAAGCCCAGCAGAGGACCGGACTGAGCCCTGCGCCCAAGGGTGGCATTGATCTGTCACTGTACCTGATGGTGGCATGAAGCTGCACGCAGCAAGGACACTGGGCTGTCCCCGTGCCCAGTCCCTCCAGGGTAGAGGGCGCGGATGGGGCAGAGTGGGGTAGGTTTGTCCCCGGCAGCCACATGCCCCCACTGGGACGAGCCCTCAGCATGGGGAGAAGCCAAGGGGGGCACATTCATTCCGAGCCCCCCCAGCTCCCTCCCGCAGCCGCAGAGCGGGGCCGGGGCCGCAGCCCCATCACAAAGCTGCTTCAGAGGAGCAGGGGGGCACAGGCGCGGAGCCGGCCCCGGCCGCAGCAAGGGGCCCCCCCGCCCCGCTTCCCGGCCCCCCCGCTCACACACGTTCACCCCACCGGTGCCGCCGCACACACGCGGGGGGCTGGGGACCCCCCCCCGAGTGCTCCCCTTGAGCTCCTCAGGCAGAGGAACCCAACCCCCCCCAGCGCTGCCCCAGCCACGCTCCGCTCACCCCATTGTGGGAAATGGAGGCAGGATGAGGGCCTGCACAGCACTGAGGGGGGCACCCAGCCCCCGAGGGGCGGCTCAGCACCCCCGGGGTGCCAGATCCCCCCTCCCTGCAAAGCCCAGGCGGGCAGGGCTGGGTGCCCCCCACCCATTGATGATGATGGGCACCCGCTTCGTGAACCCAGCAGGGTGGGGGGGATTGTGTTGGGAAGGGGCACAAGCCACCAGCACGCCTGGGTGCTGCTGGGGGAGCTGCCACCCTCTCGGGGTACCGGGCACCCACACTGCCTGCCCCGGGGCTCATCCCAGCCAGCTCAGCACGGCTTTATCTTCCTGCGGGCCACCCCATGGAGGGTGGGGGCCCGTGGGGGGTTGGAGGTCCCGCTGCCCACCCGGTGGAGCAGGAGCTCCCTCTCGTGGGCACAGCCCCGGCGCTGACACGCCACGTTTGGGGGCTGCAGGACTCGAGCGTCCCTTCGACCGCTGCTCCTGCGTGGTGGGCGCCCTGGGCAGGGATCCAGGCTCCAGCCTGCCCCCTTGGACCTGCCTGGGTGCTTCGGGAGGAAGAGAAGGGGACAATCCCTTCGGAAAGCACAGAGTTAATTCCCAGGAGGAGGAAGACTGCTCCCCTCTGCATCTCAGCTCCTCCACTCTCCATGGGGCCAAGTGCTCAGGGTACGAGGGGCCGCAGGGATGTCAGCAGGAGAGAGACCACGACCCATGAAGGGGAGAGGTTGTGGCAGCTGCTCCTCACCCGGTGGTTCCACAGACCTGATGCAGGACAGCACTGGGTGACCCCGGTGCTGAGGTTTCTGTGGGGAGCAGAGCAAAGCACAGGCAGGCACAACTTCAGGGGTTTCTTAGGGCAATGAGCATGCTTCTGCCCAGCTAAAGCTCTCAGAGCCGCTGTGTGATGCAGAGGTCCCAGCTTCCAACCGTGAGGTCCTCCTCAGTACACAGGGCTGACTGGTCCTGGGACAGAGACAGGATTAGGGGGATTTCACAGGGATGCTGAGGTGTGTGTGTGGGGAAGGACAGAAGCAGCATCCCTCTTTGCAAGTTAAGACGGTGCAGGAAGGAGCTCCATGCAATGTTCCAGCAGTGCAGCCCAGCCTGGAACACTGCAGGGATACATCAGGTCAGCTCTGCTACGGGCTGCAGAGCACAACCACGGCTTCGGCTCCCTGTCACAGGGGAGCACCTCAGCGCAGGTTTGGTGGCACATGGAGCACGATCTGTGAACACGCTTTAGACAGGCGCGTTGACAGCATCTTCCTCCTCATCCTGCCTCGACGAGGCGGCAGAGGGCAGCACGCAAGAGGGATTCGGACAGTGAGGCTCCCGGCAGGGGAACGGAATGAATGGAGAGACAGATGGAATCCGGTTTTCCTGCTGTCAGGGGTGCGGGGAGGCGGGAATACAGACCAGCACGCTCCGAGACAGCTGGTGACAGCTGCGGCGGTGGGTGGGAAAGAGCCCGTCTGCCCAGCCCCTGTGCTCCAGGGGCTGCTGTGAGATGGAGACCTCACGTATCACCTGGTGCATGCTGCTCCTCTGCACCACACACCGGGACACGGCCACGCCTGTGCCAGCGGGCACACAGCTCCTGCTCTGGGTGAAGTCAGAGAATCACGCAGTCAGCCAGGTTGGAAAACAGCTTCAAGCTCATCCAGTCCAACCACTGCCCAGCGCTGCCAAGGCCACCACTGACCCATGGCACTGAGGCCTCGTCTCCACGGTGCGTGAACGCTTACAGGGGCGGTGGCTGCAGCCCTGCCCTGGGCAGCCTGTTCCAATGCTGAGCACCCTCTGGGGAAGGGATTGTTCCTCAGCTCCATCTAAACCTGCCCCGGGGCAGCTGAGGCCGTTTCCTCTGGTCCCATCCCTTGTTCCTTGAGGCAGAGCGCAGCCCCCTCCTGGCTCCATCCTCCTCTCAGGCAGCTGCAGGCAGCGATCAGGTCCCCCTGAGCCTTCCCTTCCCCACCTGAACCCCCCAGGTCCCTCAGCCGTCCCCATCACACTGCGCTCCAGCCCTGCCCCAGCTCCATTGCCCTCCCCCGGCCCCGCTCCAGCCCCTCAATGTCTCCGTTGCAGTGAGGGGCTCAGCTCCATTGCCCTCCCCCCGCCCCGCTCCAGCCCCACTGTTGCACTGAGGGGCTCAGCGCTGAGCACAGGGTTCGGGCACCGCCCCCTCCGCCAGCTCCACCCGTGCTCCTATTGGTTGGCATCGCCGTCACTCAAGCGGCCGGGGCAATCCTATTGGTTGTCGCGGGGAGGGCGGGAAGACCGAGGCGGAGCTCGCGCCCTCCCGTCCCCCGGGTGGAGCCCCCCCCTCCCTCCCTCCCTTGGCGCCTCTGCTCATGCGCAGCCGCGATGCGCGCGCAGGCGGGGGAGGGGAGGGCGCTTGACGCCTGCGCAGTGCGCGGCGTGCCCCGAACGGCAGCGGGAGCCGTGGCGGAGGTTTAACGGTGCGGGCGGGGGTGCGGGAGTCGCTCCGGTCCGCCCCGGTCCGTGCTGCCCCGCTCCGCTCCCCCGGCGGAGCTCCGCTGCCGCTCGGCGCATGCGCGCGGCCGCCCGGCGCGGCGGGGGCGGCGCTGAGGGGAGGCGGCGCGGGCTGAGGCGAGGCGGCGGCGGCGCGAAATGGCGGACAGGTTCTCCCGCTTCAACGAGGAC
Organism: Ara ararauna; assembly: GCA_028858755.1. Taxonomy (NCBI): domain Eukaryota; kingdom Metazoa; phylum Chordata; class Aves; order Psittaciformes; family Psittacidae; genus Ara; species Ara ararauna. The sequence goes on along the minus strand of CM054393.1, from coordinate 2,911,022 downwards.
CGCGACTTCCAGGTAACGGCGGCGGCGGGCGGGACCCCGCGCCTCCCGCCTCGGCTGCGGTCCCGTCAAGCCGGGGCGCGCCGGTTCCATCCGCGCACGCAGCGCTCCCTCCGCTCCGGGGCCCGGCGCTCCGCCGCGGCGGGGAGCGGCACAAAGGGGCTGAGCGAGGGGGGCCGGTAGCGGTACCGGCTGTCAAGGTGACCCGCGGGAGCTGTCCCCGCTGAGGTGACCCTCGCCGCGGGACCGGGGGCTTTGCGGTGCCTTAGGCCGGGGGCTGCGCGGGAGCGGCGGAGTTCACCGACCCGCGCCCCACCAAGGCTGCCCCGGCTGGTGCCAGCGGCTCCTTCCCAATGGGAAACGCGTTTTCCTTCTAAACCCTCCTCCCCCCCCCCCGGAAGAAAACGTGAGTGTTTCGCCATAATTAGCGCCGCTGTTGGTGTTTTACAGGGGATTTAAATAAACAACGGGAAAATGAACGTTGTCTCATTAACGCTGAACAATGACATTTTGTTTTCCGACTTCAGCCCGAGAGAGTCTCGAGGTCAGAAAGAAAAACAAAAGGAGAACAGCCGCAGCTCCAGAAGAGCTATTGATGAGCTTTTCTGTGTGGTCCTTGTTTCAGGAGCCCGAAGTTGGAGCAGTGCTTTCCACTCCAACTCCTGCTTTCCATCTAGAGATACGGGAGGGTTTCTGATAGTTGCAGAGCTTGCGTAATTGTACTTAATGTGGCATTAAGTTGTGATCTTGAAAACAGCCAGGGCATCCAGTAGTCATTCCCTTATGTTGTTCCTTGTGGATGTCTGGGGGGTGTAAGCTCCATAAGTCGTTTATCAACTGTGTTATAATGAGAGCACAGGTATCTGTGGTTGGCTGCCCTGTTTGCATTACCTTATCTAGGTACAGCTTCCTAAAGCAGCCCTAACCGCCGGGTCTGGTTTGCATTGTGCTTTTTCTTAAACGAAGAAATGAGTTGTCATTAATATTGAACTGGTCTGATTTGCTTTCAGAGTTCCTGTTTCAGGAAGCGGAGCCAAATCCTAGGTTTGAAAGTATATTTCTTGTAATACTTTGCTTTGGGAGAGGAGGGGAGAGAATGAGGAATGTAAATCAGGTCAGGTACTGCAGGGTAAATCCAAGAAACCACTGAGCTCTGTGCATTGCACAGCTCTTTCACCTGTACCTTTTGCTCCTTGCCCTCCTTCTCTCTTTGTGGGGCAACCTCTTTGCAAGAAAATAAATGATTGTAGTCGCAAAACCTGTTACTGTGTCACCGCATTGGTCATGCAGGGAGAATGTGTAGTGATGTCAGAGAGGAAACAGGGCTCCAATCTTAAAAGCTGTCGAGCATGCTCAGAAACAGCAACTCTGTCACAACCATTTTCTCTTGACTCTAAGAAAGGGCACTGTTTTTAATTGGGACTTTATCTGTGCCCCATACCAGGGTCTCACTGGCTTTCCCACAGAGTAGAGTGCCAAGGGAAAAGGTAGGGTTTGTTTTTGCAGCAGGGTAGCTTCTCCTTTCTCTCCTCCCTGAACATTTGCCAGGGAGAAGACATTTTATTTTGTGTGTTAAAGCTTCGTTTCAGGGAAAAGTGGAACCTGTCCTCTGGGAAGAGCAGCTTGGAGTTGCTTAAAGGTTGCAGAGGACTGGATGTGAAATCATGAGTTAGGAAAGAACTGATTAAAGGGAGACTGGGCCCAAGTGTCTTGGCCAGGGTTGCTGTGAATTGGTGAGAGCCCAAGAGCCAGTGCACGTACCCCTGGCAGTTGGTTAGGCTTTCATTTTTTTCTGAAGTATATTGCTGGAGGAAGGCTTTTTCAACCTTGTTTTTCCCTCTTCATCAAAATCACTTTCAGGGAAGTTTTTTGCCTTTTTTTTTCTCTACACTGAGATGGAGGTCACTTGAAATGGAACACTGGTGTGAAATAAAGGAACTGGTTGGATATGCCCAGTGCTTGCAGGTCCGCTGTGAAAGCTGTGCTCTGACCGTTGCTAAGCATAGGTAAAAATATGCCTTCAGCATGCAGCTTTTGCTCATCCCTCTGAAATCCTGCTCTCAAAACTACAGCAAAAATAAGATGCTGTGTTAGTGTGAAGTCGCAAATTTAAATGCAGGCTCCCTTTGTGGGAGTGTTTCTGTCGGTGTTAAGGCACCTTCCTCACGCAGTTCCTAACAGTTGGAATGTAAGCTTCAGCAGGTGAAATTTCCATCCTTTGGCTGAGTATGACTGAACATGCCCCTGTGCTGCTACTGGTCTGGCAAGCCCCAGGTAGGCATGGCAAAAGGGAGATTTAAAATTACACTGCTCAAAACAGGGATGGATGTGGCGAGGGAGGCTGCAGAGATCCCCCTCAGATTTCCTTCTTGGATTCTTTCCTCCTTGTGATCTTCTTGATGGAATAAAAGGATGTGTGAGAGGAAGAGAAACAAAAGGTCAGGAACCTTTTAGCTGTTTGGAAGAAAGGCGGATGCCTTGGGATTAGTGATGTGGTTCATGGAAGAGAGTCACTGGATGAAAAGACAGTGGTTTAGAGTGCCTCTGTATTGTTGTCAGCCTTCTTTTTGGAAAGAAACAGGGAAGATTCTGTGTTTGGGAGGATTAGTTTGGCAGAAGCACGAGTGGAGCATCGGTGTGGGCAGGGCAGAGGTGAGGATAGCAGGGCAGGGTTAGCAGAGGTGATAGTCGGGTTTCTGAGCTTCTGAAATGCTGGAGGGAAAGGAACTCTAAAGGCAAGAGAGCTGCTGAGGGCTTTTCTCCCCTCCCCTGTGATGGACTAAAGGAAGCTCAGAGTGATTGGGGAAGGCAGGAGCGGAAATGTACGACACTGGAGGGAGGGAAGGAAGGGACCTAAACCAGCCGAGAAGAAAGGAGGTGTGAATGGTCTGAAGTGCATAAAATGGCAATGGGGGAGAAAGGTTGTTGAGCAGAGGGATCAGCTGAGGATTGGTGGAATAAGGGGGAGTGGGGGACCTTGAACTGCAGCTGAAGCGATGTGCTGGGTGTAATGAAAGCAGCAGAGGGAATGGAGACACTCTCAGGGGGTTGCAAGTAACCCTGTGGAAAAGTGCAGCTAGTGCAAGGGTAAGAAGATCATTTATCTGGAGGATTTAAAGATCATGCTGTGGAGGGAGAGGAGGATTATGTACTCTGAAATGATTCCAAGTCCTCTCTGTGGTAGGGTGGAAGGAGCCTCAGAGCTATGGGTGGTTTGAAAGTTGGAAGTGCCAAAGTAGCAGGAAATGGCATTGGAGGATATCACCGCGGTGAGGTGGTTAAGCAGCTTTTGGGGGTTTTTGTAGGAGAGTCTTGGTTTTGCTGTGTAGTTTTAGAAGCTGTACAGATGTTGTAGATCCTCTTTTCGCTGCATGCTCTCAGGCCTTAGAAGAACTCAAGGGCAAGCCCCTGGTTTTAACCGTATTTTTCATGTGCTGAACTTGAGGGCAGCTTCAGTGAAAGGCGTTTTGCTTTGCTCTGTCCATTAATACTTTATCTTCCCTGACCCAGGTAGCACAGCAGTTTGCTGGGAGGCTTCAGGTACTGAAATGAGTTACCGAAGGAGGAAGGATATTGGTGACCTTCCTTCTCTTTCCTCTCTGTAAGCTCTGAAATGGCAAGTTAAGTCTGCTGGATGCCTTACCTAGATAAATCCCAACCTTTTCCTATTTTCCATTGAAAAGAGGGGTTATTTTGGAGTGGGCTGCTGATAAGCTTCATCCTTCAGTTACAGGAGTGTAGTGCTTACTGTTGTGGGTGTCTGTCACTGGGTGCCTCTGCTGTCTCCGTGATTGACTGACTGGCTTCCCCACGGCACAGACTTGGGAACCACTGTAACTTCCAGTAGGGATGAACAATGGCTGTCGACTGTGCTCACAGTGTTTTAGAAGCATTACTGAAAGCTGTGTGAATACATGAGACTGCTGCAATAAGTAATTCTACTTTTTAGTGTTATTTTTGTAATTGCAGTGATTTTAGTCTCCAGATTAACTGTACTGAACTCCAAGAATGACCACTGTGGGTGTCTCCATGGCACAGAAATCCAGGGGAGCTCCCAGCTACTCGCAGATGTTGAGAGCATGTTTTCTTGCTCTAGCTTTCTCCTTTTCATTGTTGAAGCAGAAATATTACCAGCCATATGTGTATATATGTACAATAATTTCCTCTTCCTACATAAATGCACTTCCTTACATCATTAGCCATACGTAACACAAACTGTTCTCTCTTGGTTTGTTGTGTAGTCTCTATAACAGAAGAACGCTTCCACCAGGCCCAATGCTGAGGTTTCTAAACTGGGTTGGAAAACCATTCAGTTTTGGGGGTTTTGCTTATGCCAAGAAGATAGGTGTTTGTTTCTTAACTCCCCAAAGGATTTGAAGAGCACAGCAAGCATGTTGCTGGTCCAGGCTGGTCTATGCTTCCAGCACAGACCAGCTGCTGCCAGCAGGTTGAGCTGACTGCTGCTGGCATGGGGATTTGATGTTTTTAACTGGCAGAATGGCAGGGCTCAGGTTTGTTCCCAAGCAGCTCAGCGTACTGGGCATCTGGAGCTTCCACATCTGTCCTTTCAATGGTGTGTGTTGTTGGTGGCTTCAACTTCACCTTGTTTCTTTGGTGCTGCCTCAGGCACATGTATTTGATTTTGATATCCTTCATCAGGCTGGGCCTGCTTACGGGTTATGCAGCAAAGGAAGTTGGCAGCTCTCCTCTGTGCTGCCAGAGACTACATAGGGTCATTTTAAATGACATTTGTGACTGAAAGACTTGCATAGAGGAGTCTGGAATAGCCTGTATAACGTACAGAGATAAAGATCTCTTTTACTGCTTTATTCTTACTTGCTGTTCCTTCCTTACACGCCCTTGGACTTCTGGTTTTTATCCTTTTTGCTACTGCATTGCATGAAGAGGTTTTAACTGGGATTCCTCCTGCCTGCTTGGGTGCAGCCTGTGCTACTGGGCTGTTTGTACAGGCTCTGGGAGGAAAACAGACTCCGTGCTAGTGAGTTCAGGCCACCCTGGCAGGGTCAGGTTGCTCTGTGCGAACATGTTGCCCACGTTGTTGCTTACTGTTTGTTGGGCTTCATGATCTGCAAACAGAGTCAGCAGTTGCTCTATTTCCCTTCTGGTCACTGATAAAAATGTTGAGTGGTACCAAGGCTGGTTGAATGAGTTAGTTTGGATCAGTCAGGATGCTCCTGAGGGAGGTTTTCTGTGACATTTTGGCTTAGAAACAGTCCTTTATCAAGTAAATGCCATATTAAGGAAAAAAAAAAAAGGAAGACTGGACAATGAAAGCTTAGAAGTTTGTGGTGGTAAATAAATGATATCCTGGATATTAAATGATTAATGTCCCAGCAGGGTGTTTTCTCTGTATCTCCTATGTGCGGTTGTTGCACTGGAGGGAAGGGATGGGATCTAGAGGGGCCTGGACAGGCTGGAGAGGTGGGACCATGTGAACCTCATGGGATTCAACAAGGCCAAATGCAAGGGCCTGCGTTTGGGTTGTTGCAGTCCCCAGCACAAACACAGGCTGGCGGAGACTGATGGAGCAGCCCTGAGGAGAAGGGCTGTGCTCAGTCTGTGATTCTGAGGTTGAAAGTCCTTGTTAGTCATGAGGATATGCGTGCTGGAAGCTGCAGCATCTTCTCTCCTGAGGTATGTGAAGAAATAGCTGAGAGAAAACTGGGAGCGTGAGAGCGATGCTGGTGCTCTTTGGTGGGGCTGCTGGAAGTGCTGAAGAACTGAGCAGTCCCTCGTGTGCTGGAACAGTTTCTTGCTGGCGCTGGTAACAGCAGAAAGAATCTGAAAGACATTGAATTGTTCTTGTTTGGTGCCAAAGTATGCAAAGCGCAGCAAAGGAGGGCCCTGCCTCTGGCTTACTGCTTTGTACGAGCTGTTTTATCTCTCAGCTGGAGAACATGGTTTTAGTTGGACAGCTCTCGGTATTTCTGTGCACATTTTCCTAGTTTCAAGCTCTTGACAAATAGTTTTGCATGGGGTCTGGCATAGGGTTTTTCAGTGGTTTTGGACTTGACAACAGAATTTTGCTATCAAAATTAACTTTCAGTTTGGTAAACAAAAGGTGCCATCAACTTCTCAAGGGGTAATTACAAGGTGCTGCTTTAGAAAGGTGCCAGGTTAAATTCAGACCCAAAGTTGAGTGATTGCTTCTGTTGTGTTGACTGGAGAGGATTTCCATGTTAAGTATTCTCAGAATAATTGCTCTGTGTGTTTGCCTGCAGTGAGATTTTGTGGCAGCTTTCCTGAGGTGTTGACTGTAAACATGAAGCCGTTTTGGAGGGGGTGCAGATGTGCAGTGTCCCTGCTCCTCCACCTGCATGGCTTATTTAAGGGAAGGCGCTGGGATGGGGATTTAGAACAGACAGCAGGCTGCGGGCTCCCCCTGGCTTGAGTGCTTTACCTCTGCGTTCCTAGGGAAGGATAACTGGGTTTTTTTTTTTCATCTTCACAGTCACTACAGGGAACAACAGGAAAAGGGATGACTTTATTCTGGGAAGCATTAACAAAGGCTTTCAGGTGCTAGTACAAAGCTGCTTTTTATAGTTTCGAGAAACCACACATCCTTTAAGCGGACCCAAGAGCGCTTCCAGAGTGAGCAGGGTTGGATGGAGGCATTTTAAAGTACATCTTGGTCTTAAAAATGTGTTTTCTTCTGGGTGCATAATGAATACTCAGGAAACACTCCCAAGCTACAATCTCCTGGAGTTGATTTTGAATTATGTGGATGGATTTCTGACCGTCAGCATGGTTGTCTGCATCAGTTACGCTTTGGAGATCTTCCATCCTATGGAGTCATCAGGTCCTGCTTAGCTGAAAAGGGCAGCATAAATTACTGCTGGAGATTTGCAGTCAGCGCACACGGCGCAGTGTGGATCCTGCAGAGAAATGGTAAACCCCTTATGTTTTGATTGTGTGTAATAAACAGTTGATTAGTTATGGTGAGCTGCATTTGGGGTTAACCCCTTCCGTCTCCCATCTCTGGCTGGAGTTTACAGGTAGGGTTAGGATGTTGTTGATGGAGCCCCACAAATAAACAAAATAAAAGGTAGTTCTAGCAGACCTCATCACTTAGACCTTTCATACTTGATCCTTGCCTAGTGTTGGTTTTTCTTCTCCTGCCTCTGTCCCATGTGTAACTATAGCTATGCTTGTTGGCCTGTATCACCCTCAGGTGGTGTGTGGGGACCTGCATCAGTCAAACTCAGGGCTCTGCAAAACTGGCAGCTCTGGTAACTGTTGACTGAGCCAGGAAGGTTTTAAAGAGAACTAGGTGCAAAATGCAACATGAGATGAATATTGATTGTGGTTTGTTGAAATTCCTAATCTCTGGGTTAGGCGAGAGCCTGGTGCTCTGTCAGATCCTTGTGGAGTGATTCCTGTGTCTGTCTGTCTGCCTGGGCCACTGCACTGGTGCTGGACTAGCAGCACTCGCGCAGGTTCCTGGGTGCAGGGCACTTGCAGAGTTGTCCTAGGAGACATGTTCAGGAAAAGCTGATGGATGCTGGGTCCTCCCAGAGGTCTTGGAACTGCACAATCTCCTTTAGAAAAGAAAATGTCACATTTAATGGGATATTTGCTTCCGGAATCACTGAGGGTTTTTTCCCTTGATCCTGCCATATGTGTGCAGGCAGTGAGGAGTTTGGAGAGGTAGCATCTGCTCACTTGGGTTCAGGTGCTGCTTTGGTTTCCTGTGCTGGACTGGTGAGACCTTGGATCTGCTCATCCGTCCTGGGCTGGCTGCAGTGAATGTCAGAGCAAACACTGGGAAACAGGCCATGCGTTGTAGCCAACGTGTCTGCCCTGGCTTCATCTGCACCAGAAAATGGCCTTTCTTGTGGGTGCTCATTCCTCTTTGTAGATGCTGCGAGTGTCTCAGCTGCTGGTGTCCAGCCAAATGCCTTCAGAGCTTTCAGGGCTGGGAGTGGGTTTGGTTAAACGTTTTAAAGTGGCACTTGTGGGTAACAACCCCAGATTTTATGGCTTGACTTAATCTTTTGGGGAGTTGAAGGTTTATTGATTGCATTGATGGATGAATAGAAGATGCACAAGAGTGCTGATTTGCTTTAGAGGTTTAAAATTCCATTTTCTAAAGTAAATGCAATATATTTTTTTTCTTTGAGTCTTTTCCTGGTTTTCTATCAGTGTAAAACTAATCTTTTAATACCTAGGGAGCACGCAGTGTTCTTCTCAATTGCAGTTAAGCAGTCGTGAGCACCCTGTGCTCTTCCAGTGCAGTTAAGGAATTGGGGAGCGCAGTGAGGCTGTTCTGCAGAATGACTTTCTGTGCGGTCACAGGAGCCGATGCTGCTGTGCACCTGCCTAAGCTGGGCCTGAGCCTCAGCATGGACATAACCAGATTGTTTCTGCTTTGGTATCTTACCAGCTACACTGTGCATGTTCCCTCCCAGTCATCACTGGCATTTGTGCTCTGAGGCACAGGGATTTATGCCAGAGGCTTTGTCTGTTTTACTTCATTCACACCAGTGAAAGTGTCGTCCATCCCTGTGACTTGTGGAGCAGGCGGCATTTCCCCACATATCCTCATTCTGGCTCTTCACATCTGCCTTCTGTTGGGTTTTGTAACTTAACATCATCTTCTTTCATATTAATAATCCTGTTGGTGTAACTGAGCTCTCTTGTTGAACAGTAGCTGAAAGGACAGCTGAATGAAGGCGTTCTGAAAGGAAACCATTGCTTTCACATCTCCATTATGCTACTCCTTTGTTGTAGTTTTCTTCCATCTCCACATGAGAGCTGTGTTTCAGGGTTTGGTCTGGCTCCTGAAATGCAGCCTGACTGTTCTTGTGAAATAATACATGCATAACTTTGGGCTGTTCATAAAAGAAACCACTAATTCCCATTAGGAATGTGCACTATATGGCATGTATTCTGCATGCTGACATCTTAATATCCTCTGTGCTTGGAGAGACTGCAAAGAGCAGTCTGGTAATTAATACCCAGGGAGGTCTAATGGCCTTGAAGCAGTTGAAGAGACTCATGCTTCTTCCCTCCTTGTGTTGATGATGCTGTAGGTGACTTAGAAACTGCAGTGCTCAGGTCTGGGTTTGGGTACACCCTTCTGGGGAGCAGAAGGGAAGGAGAGAGCACATTTTCCTTCTGCCTTGCAGTTCATAGAATCATTGCAGAACCATGACTGGTTTTGCTTGGAGGGGATCTTAGAGGCCATCCAGTTCCAAACCCCTGCCATGGGCAGGGACACCTTCCACTAGAGGAGGTTGCTCCAAGCCCCGTCCAGCCTGGCCTTGAACATTGCCCATTCACATTGGGATGTGAAGGTGCTTTAAAAGGGTGTTGTTTCCCCCCACTGCCCAGTAATATCTATGTCATTAGATGCCTTGTCTTTGCTCACCTTTATGAAAAGGTGCTTCCTGTAGAGGAGAGAATTAATTCTTGTGATAGTAAACTTACTCCGATGATAAATGGGCTTAAATTAACAGTTCATTTTAGTTGCAGGGAGTAATTTTTTGGCAACAGTTCTTTCCACTAAAGATTTTGGGATGAAAGAGTGATGAAGTTCTTTTTATATTAAACTATACTGACTGGGTCTCACTGCTACAGTGTTTGGGACCTTACAAGTGAAACAGCAGCAGCAGTTCCCTTTCCCCTTGCCTATTAACACGAATTACTTCAGAAAATGCAGTGACTCCACAATGTTTAATCTTGGACCAAATGGCATTTGTTGGGCCAGAGCTCTGAAGTATTTACAACCCAAGTAAGGGAGAACAAGGTCTGAAGCCCTGCACGAAGGGAGCTTTTGTTAGTTTTCACATGCTGTGTTTAGAGCTCCCTGGTTAAATGTGTGAGGGCTCCAAGACTTAAGGTTTGGCAAAGAGCTTCATGCAAAGATCAAGCAGTGGGAAAGTGGAGGAGAGAGGAGAGGGCTTGTGACTGTGAGTAACCAGAATGGGTACTGAGCCAAAGCTCAGCTGATTTTACATAAAAACAATTACAGGATGCAGGCAGTTGGCTCCTGGTGGTGAATGCAGCAAGGAAATGGTGGATAAGAAGGCGTGTTTGGATGGTGAAGGCTTGTCCTTTCTTCTCATCCGAGTAGTAAAATATATTGAATTTTGATGCTTGTAGTGAAGCACCCAGCACTGGAGCACTTGCTGTCGCACAGAGTGATGGCAGTACATGATGCTCAAGTGGAAGGAAGCCGCTTGTCTTATTTGCTCTATTATTCTAGGATGGAGGTGGCATCTGTAAGGAAGTAACATGAGCAGTGCAACACTTCTTGCTTTACAAAGCAGAAGTGAGAAAGCCTGATGCAGGCAGCTTGAAAATGGAGGGGCAGAGGATGGCTGGGAGGAAGGTGCTGTGTTCAATCCTGAAATCCTGGTCCATGGCAGTAGGAGGAAACTGTCATTAGCCATCAGGGCCAGGGTTTTACTGTGTCTCTGTAAGAGTCATAGGGAAGAAGGTTTGGAAATAGGTTTTGGTTAGTGCTGGGTTTAATGCAGCCGTTGTTTTATGGCTTGGTGTCTCTTTTGTAGGGATTGAATTCTTCTTTTCACCCAGAGGTTTCCTGTGAAGAGCAAAGCATCACTCGGAGTCTGCAGAAGATGAAGATTAAAATCCTATTAAAATGTGGTCTGTGCTTATGGCTCAAGTTTCCCAGAAGTGTAATTCTCAACAGATTCAACATCTAGGATTTAATGAATTGCTAGATTTAAAAGTTACGTTCAGTACTTTGTCTTCCTCTGATCCACTGGCTTAAGATTCAGCAAAACGGAAATGGATCCATTCGATGGGCCAGGTTGAATGACTGGAAAAGAGGGAAACCAGATGAAATTCCCCCCAGCTCACTTCTTGGCAAGCTCCAGGGGTGAGGAAGCAAAGGGACAGGCTGGGCTGCCTGCAGTCCCACCTCTGGGAGCCCTGTGGTTACAGGCAGCAGCATCTTAAGCTGTTTGCCATGGCCCTGGAAGTGAGAGCCATTTTCCCCTGCTTTAGGTGCCATCATGCTGAACAGGCTCATAAACCTGACCTCAGGGTGATGCTGGATTCTCCTCTGGCTCTTTTCCATGACAGCTCCTTGATGGTGGAAGGGCAGTTTTTCCTTTATCATTTAAGTATTGATAACTAAAGAGCAGTCTGGGTGCTGGGTATTGATTTCAGTTCAGTTTGGACACTTTGTTATTCTGCCTGTAATGACCAAGCCTGGAACAGTCAGTCCCTGTACAGTGAGTGTGAGCTCATGAGCATCCCCCTGCTCGGGTGTATCCTGGGGTTCAGGGTGATGGGAAGCACTCGGCCTCTAGTGTTGGTATTGCTGCTGTTTGTAAAAACCGGTAACCCGTCCCCACTCCCCTTACCAGCAGCAAACCCCCAAAGTAGATATAAAGTAGATAATAACCCCCAAAGTATATACATACATAAAGTAACCCCCAAAATATGTGAGGTGGATAACAATGGGATCAGTGGAAGCCGGGTAGGTGGCTTGATTCGCTTCCTGACTCTGGCACAGTGAGTGCTCAGAGTCCCTTTGTGGTTTCTGGGAGGGGTGGTTGGTTTTAAGCGCAGCAAAATGGAGCTGTAAAGCCTCAGCTCAGCAAAGCAAAGCAAATTCCAGCTTTCAAACTGGAATTGACCCTGGCGTTTGTAAAAGCAGTTTCAAATGCCTTGGCAGGCAGTGTGCTGGAGGAGGCAGAAGTATTTTGCCAGTTCCAGGTACCTCAGTTGGCATGTTCCGAGCTATCTGCAGGCAGCAAATCATGTTGTGAAGCATAGCATAGCTTTGGTTTTGCTGAGAGTGTTTCCAGTGTGTGTTAACTAAATGTTATCATAGAGCCACAGACTGGTTTGGGTTGGAAGGGACCTTAAAGTTCATCCAGTTCCAGCCTCCTGCCACAGGCAGGGACACCTTCCATAGAGCAGCTTGCCCCAAGCCCCTGTGTCCAGCCTGGCCTTGAACCCTGCAGGGATGGGGCAGCCACAGCTTCTCTGGGCACCCTGTGCCAGCGCTTCAGCACCCTCCCAGGGAAGAGCTTCTGCCTCAGAGCTCATCTCAGTCTCCCCTCTGGCAGGTTAAAGCCATTGCCCTTGTCCTGTCCCTACAGGCCCTGATGAAGAGTCCCTCTCCAGCTTTCTTGTTGGTCCCTTTAGGCACTGGAAGGTTTCATGTGGGTTTATTTGTTATTTTTTAATATATATGAAGTTTCATTGAGATGTTTTCACCTGCATTCAGCAGCATGTGTGCTCTTGACTGCTTTTGTTCTCTTGAGCCCTGCATTTTGGGAGGCTGGGCTATGTTCTCCTGCCTTTGGGGCAGGTTTTCCCTCGGCTTCTCTCTGCTGTGCTCCCTGACTTCCAGCACACACACGTCCAGCCTGTCCATCAGCACTCTGCCTGGCTCCAAGAATTACTGCCTTTTTTGAGCAGCCCAACTGCATGTGCAATGGCAAGTTTGCCTCCAGCTTGCTTCTTGAAGGCTGTCCAAAAACCATGGATGGGAGTGGATTGCTGCCTGCAGATTAAGCCCCAAACTTGCTCTGGAGAGGCCGTGGGAAAGAAGCCTCTGGGAGAAGAGCATGGCCTGGGTGGATTTACTGCTGTGGGTGATGGACAGGCTGGTGCTGGGGCAGCAGCAGCAGCAGCAAAGCACGTTCTCTTGGCAACAGGTTTTTGTCCGGATGGGCTCTTGCAGATTCACATCACTGGACACAAACAGAGGATTTTTGGAGGCTGGTGCCTGGCCTGTAGAGTTCCAACAGGCAGTGCCTCACAGCTGGAATTTGCTCCTTCCCATGCTGGTTTTCATTAAAATTCTTGTAGGAGTTGGTGTTGGTAGAAGTGAGGAGGGTGACAACATGTTTCTCTTGGCAATGGTGCTGCATGTTCCTGCTCTAAGTGCTTGCAGAGCCAGGATGCAAAGGAAACCTGCCAGGTGCTTGGTGCATGTGGGGCAGCCAGAAGGAAAGGAATGGGGGACAGCAGCCAAGGCCTTGGCACTTTGCAGGGTTCTTTAGGGCTGTGACGCTGAGCAGTGCCCATGGGACACAGGAGAGCCCACGGGGTCACCCCCTGCAAGGGCCTGTGGAGCTGCAGGACCTCCCCTGCTTGCTCTTGAGCTCGCAGCTTTCCAGGTCTGTGGTGGATGTTAGTGCTGCGTCACAGACCTACAAAATGGCCAGAAATGGTTCACCACCATTGCAATTCCAGGAATTTGAGGTTCCAGAAACCTCTGAAATGACAACAGAGCTGCAACAGGGATGTTATTTTTTCCTGAAATGACCATTCCCACTGATGGTGTTCCAGCCCCAGCGGTTCTTCTGGAGGACAGAGGCTGGCATTTGCCTTCCTGGCTCATGAGCCCTCTATACTTAATGTCTGAGCAAGAGCCTGGAAAGGTGAGATTTTGCCGTAGCAGAGGATTGCTCAACCCCAGGCTCTGCTCCTACTGCTGCTGGCTGTGTTACACTGTTGGGGAGGGCAGAGGTTTCCCTGTTCAGAACTCATCAGTCTGGTTCTGAGGGATCTTCCTATCTGCTGTATTATTATACATGGCCAGTCTATAGGACTAAAGATGTTTGATGGAGTTGCTCCAAGAGTGTAAGGAAGCAAGGTGCTTGGATTTCATAGAATCTTGGAATGGTTTGGATTGGAAGGGACCTTAAATCTCATCCAGTTCCAACCCCCTGCATGGGCAGGGACACCTTCCACTAGAGCAGCTTGCTCCAAGCCCTGTCCAACCTGGCCTGGATTTGTCATTGTTTGTAGCATTCAGTGTATGAGCATCTGCATACTGTTAGTACACTTGCACTTGTATCAGCACATCCTGTGTGCCTCTTGATCCATCTCTCTTTCCTCAAACGTGTTCCTCAGTGCTGTCGTTTGTGGTGTAGCAGTTTTAGGTGCTCACAAATACTTGAAGCTGGAACACGGGGAATGAGCAGTTCTGAGTGTGCATGCTGGTATTCCCTGTGCCAGTGTTTGTGCTTGGGTAGTCATGGGGTCACCTGCCTGGGGTGGAAACTAACAGCTTCGTGTGTGCTGGAGCATCACTTCCCCTAATGGTTTGCTGCCTAGAATCAGGGAAAGGGCTGTTCCAGACCACAAACAAGTGCTGTGGGCACTGGCAGAGGTTTTGTTTAGTACCACTGTGGGGTTTTGTTGGTTTAAGGTGTGTGAAATTACAAGTATGCCTCAAGCAGTTTGCATTTGAGGCTGCAAGAATAGCCTTGGTCCTCTTTAGAGGAGAAAAGACAACAAGAAACTCCTTTGTAGTGGTGGTGGGGTCAATTCCTTCTGCTTCTTGTCCTATGTGCTTTAAGGTTGGCACTGGTGTTTATGGTCAGTGTTTGCATAGGCTTCATAGACTAAAAAAGCCCAAAATGATTGTCATTGTAAATGCTTGATATTTTGCCAACTTCCATGTTATGATTATCATCAAATTGGCTTAGTTTTTAGAGTATTTCTTTTTCTTGTAGCCTATATGCTGAATTGGGCTGTATTTAACATGTTCATTCATTAGCAAAATGGTATGTATATCGTGTTACATAAATCTGACTGTATGCAAACGTGAATCTTGACACGAGACCGTCGGAAGTGTGTTCTCTGCTGTAGAAGTAACCGTCCTGTTCTGTTTCAGGGCAACCACTTTGACCAGTATGAAGAAGGGCACCTGGAGATAGAGCAGGCATCCCTGGATAAGCCGATCGAATCGGTAAGACACAGACTTACAGCATCAGCAGCCACCAGCAGTTAGGCCGTGATCGGATGGTACTTGATGTGAATGCAGTCAAATGGGATAGGTGTGGGCATCTGTCTGGCAGTGCAGGATTAACTGTGTGTGGTAAATTGCATGCAGAGCTGCAGTGGGCCTGGGATTTAATCCATAATATAATCTAAACTATGGGTTACTAAATTTTAGTTCAGCACAGTATTTGGAAGTTATTTAAAATAACGCATTCATTCATAGAGATTTCTTTTAAGTTTTTATACTTTGCTTTGAAGAATCAGTTCGTAACTGAACCTGATAGAGCAGCGTAGCAAAATGTAGTTTGATCCCTTTTTAGTTCCTATTTTTGGGAAACTGGTGTGTTCAAGTGTTAGAATGTCACCTGCAGGATGGAAGCACGGGTGCACAGCAGTGGAGGTGTAGTGGTCCTTCCCCCCGAGTCTGAAGCTGCTCCCGAGTTTCTGTAAAGTACCACTTGAAGGTGTGGAGAGCGCAGCCATAAGATGGGGAAAACCAAAGTTCTCTTTAGTTTGACCTTTTTAAGCTTTTTAATTCTCTCTTTGCAAAGCACCCTCTGCAGTCTTAGGCACAGTAGCTTGTTCAGCCTAAACTGGACCTAAGTTTGGCGCTTAGCTCAAGCCAGGTTTCATTTGCAGTTTCAATAGGAGAGCAAGAGAGCTCACAGTGAATACTCGAGGGTCACTTAGTGGTGTCCTGCTTAAGACTTGATTTATGTTAAGAAAGTATGAAGTGTTTCTTTTCCCTGTTAATAATTGAAGTTCTCTGTTGAAGTTTCTTCATGTTAGCCTGCTCTTAGAAGAAACTTAGCCTTAGCTAAAGGTGGATAGGCGCTTTTCATTCGTGTGTAGGTTGGTGTTGTGTGTGTTTGTGTGCGTGTTAGATGTTTACAAAAAAAAAACTTACACAACTTGGGGTGTTCGACGTTTTTCTTCCGCAGCAGTTGGCCCATATTAGCTAAGCAGCCATGATCTGGTTTGTATTGCACGGTCTGCCTTTTTAATTTCTTCTCTAGGGTTTCCTTTCCCCCCTTCTTATTTCTGTTCTTCTGGTCCAGTGAACACTGCATATAGTACCTACTGTCTAAATGTGCTGGCATGATGCTAGATCTAGGCATGGCAGTAATTGATGACGCATGAGATAATGCTGCAGAGATGGGAATTTGTATTCAGTGTTCTCCTGAATACTTCAATCTTACCTTGTGATATGGGGATTTTCATTAAAATGCCAAGCTCGTTTCCTTGTGTAAAGATAATGGGAAACACTTGCTGGGAGCCCACTCCCTGGAATGAGCATTTCAAAGTCATTCAGAAATGTCCAGACTGAATGATTTCTGACAGTGTTTTCCCAGAGGAGTAGAAGAGGTCCCAGGTTCTATCTCTCTGGTGGTGTGAAGAGCGAGATGCCCACAACTGTATGTAAAACATTACCCACACAGAATCTGCAGGTGTAGTACTGGTTGCAGCTTGATTAATGTTGAATTGCAGCTCAAGAATTAAATTCAATGAAGGCTTTAATATTTTATTAATATCTATCTCGCCATTCAGCTGTCAGGATGTTATTAATCTTTACAAGTTTTTGGTAGGTTTAATATGTATAGTTCAGCCTCAGGGCTGTGTGTGAGAGCAGTTGGGTGGGGAGGACAAGCAGATGGCTTGCCAGGAGAAAGAGTTAAAACCTTCAATTGGTCTTACTGTAAATCGCATTTTTTTTCCACTCTTCTTTTGTCTGAAAAAAGAGCATTTCAGGGGGAAGCCCCCAGCCTGGGACATGAAGCTCTCGGAAAGAGCTGCAGAACTGAGTAAATGTGTGTTCTGCCTTGTCACAGCAGCTGTGTTCCATGTTGGAGCACAGTTGTGCTGGCTTTGTGTGCTAGTCCCACAGCTGAAAAGCTGTGACTGCTGCCCAAGGAGGTTTTGGTCTCATGAACAGCCTAGTGTCAACCTGCAGGCAGAGACAACCTGGTCACTTCTAAGTTTAATCTTCATATGGTCTTCACTAAATAGATTTGTTGATTCTGTAGCTGGAAGCACAAATTACTTTGTCAAGTTTCCTGACACTGTGAAAACGATTTTGCTTCCGCACTGCTCACGACCAACATGCTTTCAGAATGGGCAAATGACGCACGTTAGCAGAAGGGGTTTCATGTCAGAGCCCAGGGGTGCACCTCTCCTGCAAGTTTTTTGCACCAGGAAAACAGTGTTAGTGCTCCTTTTTCTGCCTTGTATTTTCTGCTGTTTGCTCCCCCCAAGTGGATGACATCCTTGAGCTGCAAAGGAGGGGGAAGGAGTAAGGGCAAGTCTGTAATTTGCAAATACCACACATCTAAATATTTGCAATATTAACGAATTGTTTTATAATCCTTACCCAGTTCTCTGTTAGCAATTCAGATGACCTTTAAAAAGGAATTTACTCAGAAGAATGAGTAAGAGCCTGTGCTTCACATTATGGAAATAGTTTGGATGACAAATGTCTTTGTGCGAGGAAGGGTGTTTATAACAATGGCAAAGAAAGCGCTTCCCAGTTAAAAGTTTAAAGTTTGGTTATCCTGGAGGCTGAGAGTGGATTAAACATATTCTAAGTGTGCTTCTTGCAGCTTCTCACATCTTAGTCACATGGAAATGCTTTCAAGACTAAAGGTAGCTTGCATCTGGAAATCTCGGGGGCAGAGGGTGTCACTTGGAGCCTACGTTTGACAATCACCGCTGAAGTGAGATCCATCTCTGCAGCATTATCTGTTGAGAGGTGCTGACTGTACTGCTACAGCATGCAACTCAAAGGTGGCTGGAAAAATAGGTTTGGGAGTCTACAGATCATTACAATGTTGAAACATGTCCTCAGTTAGTGTTCTAGTGGTGATGTTCCCTTGGAAATCCTACTTTGGACAGCTTGTTTAGGCCAAAGATGGCTGGACTGAAACATGTGATGGAACCAAAGTACACTTAATGGAAAACAGAGCTGACAGGAGGTAGTGGATGTGCATAGCCCAAACCAGCAGCCAGCAATTTGCCAGTACTAAATTGAAGAACATATTTCCTATCAATGGGCTCTTCACAGCTGCAAATACTGATACTCCCCCCACTCCCAATAACCATTTTTTGTTCTGGTTTGAAGATGCTGCACTCCCACTGGCTTTTCACATCAGTGGAGCCACTGGTAGCCTTGGCACATCAGAGCACTGAACCCTTTCTAAATTCAAGAAGCTGCATGCATCTGTTTTAAAGTACTTGAAGGGCACTGAGCCCAAGTGGGAAGTCACAAACTATTGCAGCTTTAAGGGAAACCAGATTGTCTTCACGTTAATTCTCGATTTATACTTGTTATTGAATCTCGTTGCTGTGAATTCCTGGTTCTCTCTGTCCCAGCAGTACAGCTCAAGCAGGAGAGAGCAGCTCTTCCTTAGATTAGCCCCATCCCCATCCACATGCAGGCAGTGTGCAGTGGCAGGCGGCATCCCAAGCTGTCACCAGTGCAGGTTGGAGGCCAGATTGCAAATCACCCACTTACTCTGGAGCTTGTTAGTTTGTTCTTGTCATAACTAACAAACCACCTTTCCCCCCCCATCCCGCTCAGTTACACAGGGAGGAGCTTGAGCTGCCCGAGGTTTCAGGCTGTAGTTTGATGCTCACAGGCTGTTGTAGATGACTATGAGCTGCAGCTGGGTTTGTTGCACTGTATATCTGTACAGATCTGTGGACTCCACTAGTTCCAAAGTGTCATTTGATGAGGCTGCTGATTTGACATTTAGCAGTAGCCATATGTGGACAGCGCTATAAATAATGTGCTTCTTGAAGCTGAATGGTGTAGCATTACTATTTGGCTTTTCTCTCTAGTCTTCATTGTGTCATCTGTAGTGAGCTATAGGTTTTGTTTTGGGAATCTTTTCAACCTGTTGTTTGCATGGGTTCACCCAGTAGCATCTGATCCTTGCTTATAGATTCCTCAATACACAGTCAGCATAGCTTACAATCCACTCAAGAGATGCATGGCCCTGCAGTGCTGAGATGAACAGTGTGAACACAACATGTGGGTGACGTGGGGATCCCACGGAAAACCTGGATCAGGCAAAACTGGTGTTTTGGTTTATCTGTAACACAGCTCAGTCCATTGACTGTGGGTTCTATCCCACTTACAACGTCATCAGAACCTTCCAGTTCTTGCACACATCTTTTCATTGTAGGCAGTTTTTTTCCTTGTCAGAGAGCTGGGCTGATTCAGCCTGAGGAAGAGAAGGCTCCTGAAGGGGAGACCTTAGAGCAGCTCCAGTGCCTAAAGGGGCTACAGGAAACCTGGAGAGGGGCTTGGGACAAGGGCCTGTAGGAACAGGCCAAGGGGAATGGCTTTAACCTGCCAGAGGGGAGACTGAGATGAGCTCTTAGGCAGAAGCTCTTCCCTGGGAGGGCGCTGAGGCGCTGGCACAGGGTGCCCAGAGAAGCTGTGGCTGCCCCATCCCTGCAGTGCTTGAGGTCAGGATGAGTACTTTGGATGGTAAATGGGAGCTCACCTGCTCACTCCACCTGCTGGGAGTCTTATTTTGGCTGCCTCAGTAATTCTGATGATGGCTGTAGCGCCAGGAGCTCCAAAACAACAGTGTAAGGAAGTGAGGAGCCTGGCACCAGTCCGGGAAACAAAGGATTTTCTTATGGGGCTGTTGGCGTCTTTGTAGATAGCTACAACTCTGCCCATAAGCAAATTGCTGTAAAGTGGGGTTAGTTTAGTCAAAACCAATGAGAGTTCTTGACATGGATGGGAAAGTTGGTGCAAAAATAGACCTCTCCTATGTGAAAGAGGCCACACTTTTACAGAAAATTCACTTACTAAAGCAATACTTGCTGCCCCATGGCTTGCAGAGTGGCTCTCACATGGGGGCCCAGCGAGCCTGGCCTTCCATCACTCCGTTTTTAGGGCAGCATTTACACTGCAGAGCCAGTCGTGAGGATCTGCCTGGATGCAAGGTCTGTGCTGGGCATTTGGAATGGAGGAAGAAGGTTGAACAGCTAGAAGTGAGTCGGGTAATGGCTAGGTCCCAACTCAGATGTTAGCATTAAACTCTTGGGGCTGTTCTCATTATTCAGTGAACCAGAAGATGCTCCATTTCAGTCCACTCCTATTCCAAATTAGGAAGTTTCCCAAATTTAGGAAAAGTCACTGCTTAGACAAACAAATGGGATTGAGTAGGGCAGCAGGAGAAAAAAACCCTTCCTGGGAACTGAGCCAGGATCATCAGGTGCAATTCCAATTCCTGTCAAGCAACTTGCGGCCATCCTCTTGAGTGGGTTTGTAAAAGTGGTGCTAATGTGTATAACCCTTCTAAATTTTCCTTTTTTTTTTTCCCCCTTTAACATTTGTTTTCCCCATCACTGTGTCAGTCACAACACGCCGCTCTTGAATCTCCCAGCTGGTCTTGACTTGTTGAGTTTCTTTTATGCTTTTCACTCTTCTTTAATAAATACATTACTTGCAAGCAGTGAATTGAAAACAAAGCAAAAGAAAAAAAAACCTACCATTAGTGATTGGACAGTTTCTTACTTTGTGTTACATTTAACTGTTCTTTTGACAGCCCAGTTTTTAAAGCCAGGTTCGTATGGAAATGCTTTCACTCCACTTGCACTGCTTTTGGAAATAGCATACTGCTTCATCTGTCTTTATTTTAGTGCATTCATAACACAACACAGTCAGCACAATGTCTCATCTCCACTTAGCAAAAGATTGCAAAGTCCTCCTTGGCCTAGTTTTTGGTTTTCCTTGGGGAAAATGCAGCCATTTTTGTCAGCACCAGCTTTCCAAACCGGAGCCAATAACCCTGTGTCAGGCAGAGCTGACTGATGGTAGCACAATCAGTGTCACCCACAACCCCTTCAGCCTCGGCCCCTTTGCCTGACCCTGCAGCCGCTGTGGCTGGTGGGGACCGTCTGCAGCACATCTGCTCCCAGGTAAGTTTTCCTCCACTTCCAAAGAGCTCCATGATGTTTGTGGTTAGAATCCATATTTGTTCATTTTCCCTTTTTTGAATATGCTGATTTAAGCTTTTAGATCCGGACATTTCCTTACTTCTAATTTTTCTTTCCATGTAGCCCTAACTCTGTCCTGGGGGAGGACTGGTGGTGTGAGAGAGATGTATGCTTGACAGACAGTGAGACACAATGTCTTGCTTTTCTAGCGTAGCGTGAAACAAAATGAAATTTATACTTGATCCAATCATTCTGAGTAAAACATATCCATGCAGCCAATATCTTTGGGAAGATTGTGTCTGTCAAGCGGATGGACCAAATTTCCTCCATGTGGAGGGAGTGCAAACCCCACTGCTGTTCCGTTGCTGTGGGCAGCTTGGTTATTTAGTTAAAGAAACCTGCAACATCTAATCTATTAATTCATTTTGATGTAAGATCCCATGTCCCACTCAATGTGATGGACTCGCAGCTCGCTAGAACTCAGGATATTTGGGGGATATCTTGAGTTGTGGTTCCTTTGGACACTTAAGAACCAACAAATCCGTATCTGATTCTTATCATGAGAAGGTGGACACGGTCCCAACCCAGAGTCCTTCTTTGGGGAGCTGGCAGTTGGTCACTGCTGCTTAACTGATGGCTGAGGGACATCAGCTGTGGATGGTAACAAGCATGCTGGTAGCACTTGTGTCCTTTCTTTGGAGGAGGAAACGTTGTCCAGCCCCCACATCAGTTCCCCTCGGAGCCCTGCTCAGCCCCGGTTCCAAAGCTGACACTGAATTGCTGCGTCAGGGACTTCCCATTTAGTCCAAAATAGCTTTTATTTTTCTTTCTTTTTTTCTTTCTTTTTTTTTTCTTGTTTTTTTTTAGGAAGATGAGACATTATGCTTATTGTTTCCCCTACATGCACTAATGGTTCCTTGCTGTTAACTTATTGCTAGGCCTGTTTCATTCTAACATCTTAGTATTTTTGTTAGTTTACATGTGAAATGCATCACCCAGTCTGTGCTTGAGCTCATTTTATTTGATGGATTTTTCTTTTCTTTTTTTTGTTTTACTAACCTCACTGTTTTTTCAGTTTAATATTGGCTGCATGCTAGTTTATATATATATATATACATATATAAAAACCCAATCAAGTCTAGCCTGGATTTTGCTCTGATTGTGTTTTGGTTTCTAGTGGTGGGGCAGTCTTGCACTTACAAGTTACTCAGTATTCTCAAAGCCTGACACACAAACAAAATGACTAAACACGTTGTAGATTTTCTTTACAAAAGAAAACGTAAATCTTTAAGTGGTGCTGTCTAGGTGATGGAGCTGATTGTATAAATAGCTGGATTTTCTGCCTTTTCCTGTCAATTTTTATTGGTACACTTGATTTCCTCCCACATTGCTTTTTTATTTCAGTTGATTTTTCCCTTTCTGTTAAACGTGATGCACACAAGTTGCCCAGCACACCATCAGAAAGTGACCCTCCCAACCCAGCCCCCGGAACAATTCTAGCCAGCAATTTTTGACATTTGTCTTTCCCTTTTCTTGGGCATTTAGCGCCTTTTCAGTAGCATTTTTTTGCATGCATATATATGTAGAAAAATCTCTTGCTCATCACATGTTTAAATGTCAGTGGGAAGGGAAGAATTTATTATTGGAATATTTTTGGTTTGTTTTCTCTGTTCTGTCTGTCAGGATAATATTGGACACCGTTTACTCCAGAAACATGGCTGGAAGCTGGGCCAGGGATTGGGGAAGTCGCTGCAGGGTAAGTCAGTAGCTCGTGTCTGAAACGTTCAACACCAGCTCCAGTCTTTAACAAAATGATTTCTGCTTTTTGTTCCTACATTAGATTTTTTTTCCCCTTTCCATTATTAATATATCCAAACAAGTGCACTGTTGAGTCTCGTATTTAGCAGCGTGCAAGTGGAAGCTGCTGCCTCACTTATTGGCACAGGTTAGACATGATGTGTGTGTTGTGTACATGTGAGAATCACCGTGTTTGGCCTTTTTGGAGGGAGCTGGATTAACTGCCTGCTCACTAACAGGTAGTGGTGCAGCTTCTAAAACTATAATGATACTCTGCTGGCTGGATGTTTTGATATTATAAGAATTAAGAATACCATCTAGTTACAGTGGCCTCTCTGCATGTTTCACGGTGGTGTCAGAAGCCATTGGAAGGTGAGTGAATGGGCCCACTGAAGACTGAAGGTGGTGGCAGAGCTCTCCTGGATGGGAGAGGCTTATTCCTAGCTTCTTCTCCAGAGGCTTTCACGGTTTGACTTACTTCTGTCAGGGATTTAACAGATCTCCTTGAGACGCTGTAGTGCTGGTTGAACCATTGCACCGAGTTCTCCTGTCTTGAGCCCCAAGTCTTCCCATGCCACTAAATCGCGGGATTTAATTTGAGCCAGTGCTGCCCACAGCTCCTGTGGGTGCCTGCAGCCGTTCCCCTGGCCAGCGGCTCCTGCTCTGCAGCGGTCCTAGCCAGGATGGAAGCATGCAACCATGTTGTGTTGAGGAAAAACTGATGGTAGTGCTTCTTTTCAGTTGCTCCTTCAGAATGCCAGTGTATAGAGCCTGTGCTGCTGTGGGTAAGGTGCTCAGCACTTACACTGGCACAAGGCTCTGCCCAGGTGGTTTCTATAGAAACCTCTTGCAGTGGTTGAAACTCAAGAGCACCCTGAGTTCCTCAGAGTAACTTACTCGTGTTCCCATACCCTTAGTCTGAAGACCTGGGAGCTTGTAATTGGACTTCCATGCCCCTACAGTGAGCCCATTAGAGATAAGTATTTCTGTGCTCTGGAGGCCTCGAGAGGTAATGAGTCCTCTGGACTCTGGGAATGCTGATTAATCCCTTGGACTAAGGCGCTCTAACTCCTCGGACAGGACTGCCTTGGTGGTTAATGCTTCCAGCTTCCTCTAACACGGTTTCATGTGAAATCCTCTGGTGAATGCATGGCACTCTTGCAGTCTTCTTGTGTCCCGTGCTGGTGCCAAAGCTCAGGATGTGGTTGCAGCTGTCATCTCTTGGGCTTCTGCTTTGGCATGGCATTCACTGGATGTGTAACTTGGTCTGTTTTCTCTTTTGGGTGCCCCATAGTGCATTGTACATCACCAATGTGGAAACACGGAGACTTTGAAAGAAGCTCAAGCCTTCTCCCAGCCCCAGATGGACTCAAAAGCACAGCCCCATGGGGCCCAGTGCTGTGTGGTGTGGCAGGCACAACGTGACGAAGCAAACAGCCCGTTACTGTGCAGTCTGGAGCTTGGGGTGGTATCACTGTGTCCTGGGGATGAGTGCCAGGGCTGCCCATGGGTTTAGTCAGGCATTTGCATTTGGTACTTGTCCAGATTTAGATCTTCCCACTGTGCGTTTTTGTACCATATCTCTTCTGTATTATTGACACTCTGGTGATTTGAACTGGCTGGATGCTCCAGGCAAATCATGGGTATGGACTGTGAGGGCTTTTCTGCACCTCGTGCATCACAGTAGAAATGCGGGAGTCAAGATAACCTGTCTAGTTTAGCCCATCCAACAGACAGGCAAACAGCCCCTCTGGCAGAGGATGTGGAGGAGCTCTGCTCCACATAAAGCTATCAAGTTAGTTACGAGCAGCTAGAGCTTGTGGCACTGGTGATGATCATGTTGGGAATGTTTAACTCATTATCTGGTGACCTTTTTTAATGACTCTTAGATCATCCCAAATCTAAATACAAACTGCCAGGAAGGAAACATTTGCATCCAATTTTAATCTTATTCTAGGAGTTTGAAGAGTTCAAGTCACTTGATGTGCTCGGAGAATGGAAAAGCAAAGCAAAAAGGTTCTTCCCCTCTTCCACGTCCTCTTCTTGAGCAAGATGAGGAGGACTTTCTAAAGAGCTGTAAGAAGAGCAGATAAGGAGTGTCTCAGTTGTTAACTCGCTTTGTGCTGTGCTTGAGCCTAAGATGTTCAAGAGCTTCCGGTTTAGACGTGCAGCTTCTACATGAAGTAAAACCGCTTCAGGTAGTCTTTGTACATGGGATCTGACCTCCTGCAGGAGGCCCTTGCAAAAACCCTCAGAAACCTAGATTTTGGGTTACATGTATGGAATTGATACTGCAGTCATCTTTGTTCCATGCAGTTGGCTTTAATTTCAAAGGAAGTCGATGAGTTCAGTGTGCTTGTTCTGTGCTGTAGCTTTTCATGCTAGATGTTCATGTGAACTGGGGCTCCCTCTTTGGCTTTGGTGAATCTCAGAGTTACTTTACATTATCCTTGCTGGTCATAAATGCATATTTCTTCTAGTAAGGCCATTATGTTGCTCAAGAACTTGACACAGCAGGACTGCACTGTTGTGGCTTCCTTCATGTTAACTGCCCACTGTGGGTGTAAACCGGCGGTGAGAGTGCTGAACTGTTTCTCTGGAGCTGGAATAGCCTCAAATTCACACTTGCTAATTGGTGGTGGTAAAAATCTGCTGTTGTGGTGCAGAGATTCACTGCAGGCTGGCTCCTTTGCAGAACCTCAGAAGCAGAGTCATTTGGAAGCTGCCTTGTGCTATAACTCCTGTTTAGGCCATCGAGCTGGTGGAAGAGCTGAGCCAGCTGGAGCAGGAAGCCCATAATCCGTGTCTGTAATGACACAGCTGTACTCTAACACATGGGCATCTTCTGCTTTGGTTTTGCTATGTATTGAGCAGTGTATCACACAGGGATAGTGCTGTTGTCTGACCATGCAAGGGCTAGAATAGTGGGTCAGAGCAGCTCCCCATGAATTCAGCAGAGTCCTTCCTCTGCTCGTCTCTTCTCCTGGTGGTTTTCACATTTTTTTCCCCACATACAACGAGTGTTGTATTTGGAGTTGACGCTTCAGCTTGCTCACAGCCAGTGAGTATGAAAGAGCAGGAGAGGGGGTGGCCAGTTGACAGGGATCTCTTGTAATCTGGAAAGCATGGCTTGGGGAACTGCTTCTACATAGAAACTGAGTGGTGGTTGTGCTCTACCAAATGAGAAGAGGGTGGTTGTAGGGGGGAACACCTCAAAGTGGGAATCTAGGATTCTGTGGTCTACTGAAAAAAGAAACCCAGCAAAAGATGTGGTTAAACCCACTCTTTTCTAGATTCGCCTTTTTAACATTCTCCCTTAAGGAAATGTGCTTGACTGCAACCTTGAAGCTTGAAACGTTGCTCCAACCCCACCCGGAAAGCGGTTGTGTTTGGTTTCCCTATGCCACAAACTGTGTGTAGTGTGTGATTAATCCGATAGGTTTAAAAGCATTGATTTAATTCATGTTCCCACAGTATTCCCAAGGCTGGGATTATCCCGGTCTTTTGTGGTAGCCCTGAAAGGTGAATCAGAATGTGATATTTTGCTGTGGCAACAGATGACATGGTTTTGTCACGGCATAGCTACTCTTAAGTATTTATGTTGTTGAACCAAGTAGTTTAGATAATTGCAGGGTTTAGTGTAGAACTGGAACTGAGCCTTGGAACTTCATGTGTAAAGTTGCTCCTCAGCTGCCTGGAGGGGACTAAGGCTGTTGTTGTTCCTATTGACCAAGGTGTGTGGCAGGCTCATGATGGAAGTGGTACTGGTGACACAGAGCAGCAGTTGCAGGTGTGTGGAACAGAACCTTGGGGTTATTTTATCCTTTCCTAAGCACAGAAATGATCTAGCCAGGTAGAGTAGGTCAGGTCTATCAAATTTGATAGAAAATGCTTGGATTCAGTTCCTCTAACTGTAGTTTTTATTGTGTGGCTCTCAGTTAAAAAAACACAGGTGGGTTCTGCTCTGCCTTGCAAATGCTGTGGTGATAAATGGAGTTTCCACTGCCCCCCCCTCAGTTACAGCACGGCACGGTTCTCACTTGGCACGTTCCTCACTAAATCTGTTCAGACAAGCTCTTGTTTTCCTGACGCATGAAGGGTGAGGAGCGGGAAAGGACAGATCTGTCTGAAGGAAGCACTGGAGGACTTGCAGAGAGAGCCTGTGGTGAAGGCAGGAACCAGCCCTTCCGTGGCAGCCTCCGTGGGAGCTCCAGCGCAGTGGGGGTCCCTGTTCCAAGGCTGTGTCAGGGGCTGTGGTGATCCGGGCTGTGTTTCCTGGGTGCCGGGTTTGTTGCATGTGTGGGGACCAATAAGTGGAGCTTTGAGCACTCCAACAACTGAGCTAGGCACAAATGTGATCGCTTGGCAGCTGTGGCTCGGAGCAATAAGCTCAGGGCTTGAATTCCAGCGGGCTGGAATCCTGGCTCTGTCACCAGTTCACCAAATGGCTCGTAACTAATATATTAATATATTTTTCCATCTGTTGAACCCTCTGATCTCACAAAAGCAGACAGAGTAGATGTTTGTCAGGCCTTGAGAACGTGAACAATGAGCATCTGAGAGGAACACCACAAGGACATGAGGAATGTCACAGCGCTTTCTGGGCTTCGAAGCTTTGTGATAAATACAAGAAAATATGGAAGAGAAGGATAAAATGTGTAACAGTGCCTTTATTCATTACATGTAGATGATTTGGCAGCCTTACCCAGGCCATAGATCACACAATGTAATCTTCTTGTGTATTACCATGTCCTCACAGGAACCTGAGTTCTGGTGTAGACTTCACTTTTCCACACTTGCTTGCAACATAAATCATTGCAATAGTTTTAAGCCCAATATTTTCATGTGAAGTTAGCTTTGAGAAGCTGGGATAATGTGGCTTTGAGAGCCTGCTATTGTCACCCCAATCTTCATTACCATGTCAAGACCACAGACATAGAGGAAGGTTTGCTTTTGAGTGTGCAAGATCCTTCCTTTGATTATGGGTGTTATGTTGTGGGTTACTTGAGTGCATGTAGCCAGTGAAATTGTTATTCTCTCGGTGACAGAGATGGCCTTTCCTTGGCTTAGTACTGGGCTTTATTGCCCTGTGTGTTCACATGCTGTTAAAGGAGCCTTGTTAAACTGAAGGCTGAGTGTGTGCGAGGTGAGTAGTCCCGGCCCTGCGCAGCCTGTCCCCACCCTTGCAGCAGGGCCTGGGTCAGACAGGACTCTTCAGCCCTTTCCACTTACTCAGAGAACTAAGACTCTCACTGTGGGCTTGTCTGTCCAAGAGGCTTTGAGCTCCTCTCTGAAGTTTCCCATGTGATTGGGGTGTTTGCAGCTTGTCGTTCAGTTGTCCTTTCTCTCCTGCTTAGTAAGCCTGAAGTTCCCAGTGCAGTGTACTTGAAAGAGAGTTTCTGCTCACTAGGGCTTTGTTGCTGCAGGCGACAGACACCTCAGGCTTCCTTTGAATCTCTTGATTGATTGTGACCCCTTCCAGAAGCCTGACATAAACAGGATGAGCTCACAAGTCTCATTCCCAAAGGAGACCGGGATAAAAGGTTGCCCTTGTTTGTTTGCTGCTTGCAGCAGTCGGAATGAGCTCAAAATGTAGCATGGGGTTTAGACAGCAAGGAGCACCACAGAGCATGCCAGGGCTTATCACCAATGAAAATCAGTGATTTCCTCATCTCCTGCCTTTTGGTGTGCTGAGTGAGGAGTTTGAGTTTTCCCTGTGACGGCTCTTGGGCTGTCATAGAATCAACGAGGTTGGAAAAGACCTTTAAGTTCGTGAAGTCCAACCGTTAACCTGGCACTGCCAAGGCCACCACTAACCCGTGTTCCCAAGCACATCTACACGTCTTCTAAAGACCTTCAGAAACGGTGACTCCACCATGTCCCTGGGCAGCTTATTCCAATGCTTGACAACCCTAAACCTCCCCTGGCACAACGTGAGGCTGTTTCCTCTTGTAGTTTTGTTATTGGTTGTAGCAGACAGATAGTGAGTAAAAATCCTCAGAGCTCAACGAGATCGTGTCCCAAGACTCTCAGTTCTCCTCCGATGATGAGTGTCATATCGGTCATCCTAAAGGATTATATCCCACAAAGCTTGTACCCGAGAGGAATTTCTATGAAGATGTCAACCTAGTGAGCAGGACTTGGGCTGTTCTGTCCACTCTCTGGTGCTCACATGCTGTACCCGAGTGATACACTGAAATATAGTTAATTGAATGACATTAACTCATTTTGGGGGTACATCTTCCTTCAGTGGGAGCATCCTGTTCTTTCTCATTAGCCAGCCTGTCAGAAGCAGCCTGTACCTAATACTGATGGAGGAGCAGCTCTTCTCAATCTGCACATTGCCATGAAACTGTTTTCTGCTTTGACTGTTTAAAACAAAACTCAGCTCTCGTGCTGAGAGCACCGGCGTTCCTGCAGGGGCTCAGATGGCAGCTCCATCTGGTGCTTCGTTCCCTTTGGAAGAGCAGAGCAGCAGCATCCCTGTGTCCAGTGTGGGAGCATGCATCCTGCAGCTGAACAGTGATAATGCTCCTGTCCAGCACGACCCAGGGGCTGGGACTGACACCCCAGAGCATTGGGATTAACTCTTTTTCCCAGTATCTATTAATTTATAGCACTGTTGGCAAAGCATTTGCTCAGATCCTTCAACTTTGTGCAGTTAGAAAGGAGTGAATTTGGAGAAGCCTCCTCCTTGCCCGGCTCCCCTCTGGAATGGGCTCTAGGAATGGGGTGGCTGTTGGGGTGTATTTTGGGGATGAGCACTTTTTCACAAGCTGGGAGCAAGTTTTCCCCAGCTCTTTGGGAAGAGGAAAGCAACACGAGTGTATCTGCTCGGTTTTGAGCTCTCATTCCTTTTCTGAATGAAGTTATACTTAATTTACTTGAAGAGATTGGATTTTCTAAGCTGTGACTCTTGTGTAAGCTCTTGGTTTTCTCATCCCATTGGAGGTTTGTGCTTTGTCCTCTCCCAGGAGGTTTTCCCCTTGTGTGGAGCTGTCTTTATACAGCAGCCCTCTCTGGTTTGGGGTTTGTAGCCTGTGTGGTTCTGTAGACGAAAGAGTTTGTGACCTGCTTTTTTTTGCTCTAAGAGAAGTTATCTGGGGCATGGGGTGACAGACACAGCTTTGTGATCTGTGGGATTTACCAAGGGGGGTTCATTGTCTATGGGGCAGCACTTGCATCCCTGCGCAGCGGTGTGAGATATGGGAGTTCTTGCCTTGCCTTGAAAGCTGTTCTTCCCTTCAGAGCATGTTGGTGTACCTGAAAAGGTCAGCAGAACCCTAGAGCTGGGAGTTCCCCAGTGCCCAAGACCCGTGTTTCCATGCTGGTGAAGATCCCTCTGTCACACACGGGAGCTCTGGAGTAAATCTGCTTGAGGAAGTTCTTTAAAGGAGCGCGTAAAAAGCTTAACTTGAAAAATCCTCTTTTCCCCTTTGGTTGTTGTCCATCTCCGTGGCAGCCAGTGGGCAGCACAGAGCCCATTCCTTTCCTGCAGTGGCTTTCCTGGGACATGGAGGGAGTTGGGTTCGGTGGTGGGGACCAGTGCTGCTGCCGGGAGCCATGTTCCATGCTCTGAGGTGGTTCATTCGTAACAAAATGATGGTGAAGTTGTAAAAAACCATTGCTTTTCCCATTGAATATTCTCCTCCTCCCTGAAAACACAGCTCCTTGTGACCCAACGTGTTTGTAATTGCCTTAAGATTCTGTTTTGTCTCCTTTTTAAACTGCCTGCTTAAATGTGCCTCTGAAATCGAGCCATCACCAGCAGCTCAACCTCCTCCAACACCCAAAGCTTCCAGGTTGCAGCTCTGGAATCAAGTCACCATGGCTCAAAATCGCTCCCTGGTTCCACAGGGCGAAGCACGGTGATGGGGTGGAGGGTGAGGAAGAAGCCTTGTGTTATTATTGATTATCTTTTTAACCCATCCTACCTGCAAACGGCCTATTTCTGCCCCTGATGGTTTCTGCCTAACAAATGGTGTTTCTTTTTTACAGCGTTATGATCCTGGACTTGTTGTGGTGATGGTAAACTTAGCAGTGGTAATTTTTTATTTTCAGACTGAATTACTCCTTTTGTCATCAGTGCACCAATATGTTAGGCTTACTTTCTCTGTTGTAGCCATCATCCTTCTGCTTGGTCTTTCATTTTCCTTTCCTTTCCTTTCCTTTCTTTATGCACACTTGTCTGATCCTTGTTCATTAAAAGGGTATTGCTAAGAAGGGATGTTTCTGTTTGTGTTAGAACTGCCAAAATCAGTTTAAACATAAATTTCTAATACTGTCCAAACGTGATTTCCCCCCCCCCACCATGATGGGCACTAGCACTTGCTACTGCAATTTCCAACGAGATTTGTAAAATCAAAGCAAAACAACCCAAAAAGAAAACTTTGACTGCCTTAGAAGGCAAAAGTACTGATGCATTGTTTATGCCCAGGGGTTTACCAGGGCAATGAGGCTGCTTCCAAACATCTCAGTTGCTGGAGAAACAACCAAAAAAAGACCCAAACCAAAAAGACAAAAGCTTGGATAAAAACCTGACTGTGTTGCTGGTGCTTGCGCCAGCCCTTCCATTTGGGTTCCCGCTTCCCAGTAAATCCCTGGCTGAGACGTTATGAAAGTAATACTGCACTTAGGAAGTCATTTTTATAACCTGTCTTTAATTTGGTCCTTTTGCTAAAAATTGCAGTCACTGCTTGATTTATTATACCATTGGGCAGAAGAGAAACCTCCTCAATCCGAGACCATGGCAAAGAGCCAAGCGAAAGCTCCAGTCAGACCCTCATCTTGGATCAGGTTGTGGCCCTGGTGGCTCTGCCAGTCACATTCCTGGTTGTACCAACAAAAGCTTAAAGCGGTTGATTAAATTGACTTGTTTCTGATAGAAAACCACAAGTCTCTGGACTTGAAGAGTTCAAAAGACCCAAATCTGAGCAGGTTCCCTCTGGGGTCTTCGCTCTTTGGAGCAGCCAGAGCCATATTGGAACTAGAGATATATTGGAGAAGAGCAAAGTCGATGTTTGATGCCTCTCTGACTTCTCAGAGCAATCTCAAAGACTTGAACCTGCTGTGCATGTGGCTCTAGGGCCTTTTTTTGGCACAGTTAAAACCTGTTAATCTTTTTGGCCCAAAGGTATAATATCTGTGTATGTGTGTATAACAAACCAGTTGTGTACACCAAACCAAGAGCAATGATAAGGGCAGTAAACGTTCTGTTTTCTCACTCAAGGTATGCTCCGGAGAAGGTAAGTACTTGTTCTGTGGGCTTACATCACAACCCAGCGCCAGTTGTGATGTAAAAAGAAAGAGAATAAGAATTGAAACCAAAACAAACCCCAAAAGCTGTGGTAGTAAAGTGCTTGTCTGCCCCATTTTGCTTTGTTTGGCTGGTTATAAGTGGATTAAAGATATGTTTTATTTAAAAAACCAAAAATAAATCTCCAACATAGTTTGATTAGTTCAAAGTCAATTTTCTTCGCAACTCGTCCTTTTCACAGCTTACAGGGGAGCAGTGGGCACGGGAGCAGCTCTGCAGAGCAGGGCAAGCAGGGCCTGGCCTATGTGGCCAGTAGGCCTTGGGGCTGGAGGAAGTTTGGCTTCCGAGCCACGCTTCTCAGTCAGCTTCCCTGACTCGCAGGGAGGGTTAAAGCTGGTGGGAGGGAGGGAGAGAGGCTTCCAGATCCTGGACAGGAAAGTCCTGGTCAGTTATGAGTGTGGTAGAGCAGGAAAGGTATTTAATAGCTTTTTTGCTCGTGTCGGCAGATGAGCACTCATTGCCTGATGTGGAAGCGTTGAGGGGAAGGTGCATTTCTCAAGTCCTGCCCTAGGACTTGTCACAGCTGAACATTGACCACACCAGTAATTTATGTGAGCAGTTAATGTTCAGAAAATACCATTGTTCAGTACTCGGGGTGCATCACTCTAACTGGTTTGGAGCTAAGAAGCAGTTTGGCTGTAAGCTGTGAGAATGGCTTGTGTTTGGTTCACTGTAGCTTTCTGGTCTCTGCACTCCAAGGCAAGATCTCTAACCACCCAAACCCAATGTGTAAAGCGAGCTGCAGTGACAGAACAGCCACTGACCGCCTCTCTGTGTGCTCCTCTTCCAGGGAGGACAGATCCCATCCCTATCGTTGTCAAGTATGATGTCATGGGCATGGGGCGGATGGAAATGGAGGTGAGTCACCCAGCTCCTGCCACGTCACCCAGCCTCCTTGCCTGGCTCTCACGGATAGGGAAGAAATCTAAAAGTGAGGATTTGTGCATCACCGGTGAAGAAAAACTCACTCTTAAATCAACACAGTAACAAACACTTCTCCTAAAACACGTTCTCTGTTTACTTGTGGGTACCCAAGTTCTGAGTCTGGCACTCCTGGGCTTTGCAATTCCCCTCCATAAAGCTGAGGCTGCTTCTGGCAGTGCATGGGTTGCCAGGAGCATCTACCCCACAGGTGGATGAACCGCTTCCCATGTGGGTTCCACTGTGGGATGACACAACAGGGAAAGTGAAGCGGCACAGGCAAAGATCCTGTTTCAAACCCATCTTGTTGATATTGCCCACCCAGGCAGTGTCAGCTCTGCAGAGTGCTCCTGGGACAAATCACAGCTTCTCATTTGTTTTTAAGCTTGATTACGCCGAAGATGCCACCGAGCGGAGGCGAGTGCTTGAGGTGGAGAAGGAGGACACCGAGGAGCTGAGGCAGAAATACAAGGTACTGACCCAGGGCATTAATGTCAGTTCCCATGGGCTGGCTGAGGGCATGGGCAGGCTGCAGAGGGAAGGTTTGGCCGTGACATGGAGCCTTCTCATCAGCACGTGGCCCAAGGCCTGGATCCGTCCTGCAGCCCCCCCCAGCTCCTGTCAGACAGCAGCTGTCGAGTGGGAAGCATTCCTTGCTTTTGGAGTGGTTGACTGGTGTGCGAGCTGCATAGCACGATGCTTTAGCTCGGGTCTGCAGTGTGAATTATGGGGAAGTCCCTGGGTTTTGCAGTTGTCTTTTCAAGCGTAGCTGAAGGTGTGTCGCCCTCCAAGACTGTTTTGTCTCCCTGCTGCTCTTCCCGTTCCGGAGCTTGGTGGCAGCCTCTCCCAGCTCTGCTATGTTATCATCAGTGGGCTTTCACTTCAGGCTCTTGCCTTTCTGGTTTCATCTGTGGGAAATCTCTGCCAGCCTCATTTTTCCACTGCTCTGCAGGAGTCCATTATGCAACTGCCAACTGCGGCCGCATCCTGATGAGCCATTCAGTGAGTCTCAAAGGAAACTCAGAGAACTCTACAACCAAGAAGCAAGCAAGAAATGCTCTTTAATTCCCTCCTTTTGTAGGGATCCTGAGCTTTCAGCTGGCTATGTTTGCATTGTTGAGCCCCAGGATGCTTCCTGACAAAACCCCGGCACATGGCGCAGGAAGCTTGGTCAGCGTTTCGGAGGAGCTTTGTCATTGTTCTGGGGAGCTCACGCTGTTCTGTTTCCCTTTCTTGTCTTCCTGGGGACCTGCCTCAGGCTCAAACCTCTATGAAGTTGTGTTGATTATTTCTCAACAAGGGGCTCTGGTGATAGATAGAGGCAGGAACTTGAAACAGATTTTTGTAGTTAGAAGGTGAACAGCTTTTCAGCACTGGAATTTTTCTTACCCTTTCCCCCTGTTGAAGCTTCTTACATGAGTTTTGCATGATAGAAAACATGCTCAGCCATATTTGAATGTCACTTCACTGGGGCAGCAATATGGGGGATCAATCATACTGCCTTGAACAAGATCTTGAAAAGAACAAGAGCTTCGTAGCAGATCATTCTTAAATGTTCGCTACCGACTCTTGCTCATGTCAGGAAATTCCCCATAAGAAGTTTGTGCTGAAGATGGCATCTCTTAAACTTCAGTGCTTTTTCTCACATCTTGGGCTATTTTGCATTCTAGAATTTCTCCCTATCCCAGTTGAAGTCCCTCTGCTAACTGGCCATATGGGCT
Organism: Ara ararauna; assembly: GCA_028858755.1. Lineage (NCBI taxonomy): Eukaryota > Metazoa > Chordata > Aves > Psittaciformes > Psittacidae > Ara > Ara ararauna. Next base: position 2,876,579 of record CM054393.1, on the reverse strand, counting down.
GCGCTGATGGTAGCACAGCACACTTTAATGCAGCATTTGTAGCTTTGCTTTTGTGTGCATCAGATAAACCTGCCCTGGCTTGGGGTTTGGGTGGTATTATAGTAACTTTGCTGATGGGATTGTAATTGAAGAGGAGAGGATGTGATCACTGCCAACTGAGACACCTCCTGTGCTTGGAGCTTCGGTTTTGCACCTAATGGTGAATTATACAAGGAAAAAAAGTACTGTCAGCAACCTCTAAGGTGGTCTCCCCCTCTTTTACTAACTGGCAACTCCCTGTGCCTACCCCCAGCATAACCACTGTGTTTGAGCTCAGCTTAATGGACAGCATTGCTCCTGAGAGGATTTCTCTGACTGTAAAACTACACTGGAGTGAGTTAATCTCCACGGTTTCTGTGCAGTGCATTGCCAGCCCCAGCTCTGTGTTCCTCCCTGTTGAATTGCAGACAAACTGAGATGAAGCAGACATCTGTTACCACTCAAAATGGAGGAAGTCTCAGCATTGAAATTCAAAGATTTTGTACCAAAAGCAGCGATCTTGCTTGGTTTGATGAGTATTTTGCACATCTTCTGTGAGCAGGCAGCTGCCAATTTGTTTGTGTGGGAGCTTGAGGCTGTGAACCTCGCTTTTCATCGCTGACAATCCAGCAGCTCTCCTCCTGCAGCCACAAAACTGCCATCAGCACCACATGTGCTGATACCTTAGGAGAAGATCATCTTCCCATTTGTTTTCCAGGAAGTTTAACAGAAGCTTTGTTTGTGTGTCTGAATTTTGCAGGATTATGTTGATAAAGAAAAGGCAATTGCCAAGGCGCTGGAGGACCTCAGAGCAAACTTCTACTGTGAACTCTGTGACAAGCAATACCAAAAGCATCAAGAGTTTGACAACCACATCAACTCTTACGATCATGCTCACAAGCAGGTAAACGAGTGTTGATAGCACAGTTCATCAGTTTGATATTCACTGCAGTGGTCTTGTTTTTGGTTAACACTTTGAATTTCCCCTGTGTATCTATTTTCCTTACAGCCCCAGGAATAGGTGTTTTATGTCACTGGTTCAGATTCTTATGGCTGTCGTGTATTTAAAAACCCAGCAAACACAAAAGCCAGCCCGTGATTGGCATCAAGGGGCCTGATCTTGAATGACCCAGCAAATGGGCTGCTGTTAAACTGGGGAGCAGACCTGTAGGAAGGGAGGGCTTCCAGTTTGCATCAGCTTTTAACGTAGTGCAGCTTTGGCGGCTGCTGCTGATGTGCCACAGGTACCTGTTCATTACTTCAGTCTGTGTTCTGTCAAGCTGCTGCAAACAGACTGGGAAATCATGGGCTGTGGCAAAGGAATTGTAAAAAAGGAGTGCTTCCCAAATTCTGTAACCTTTAGGAGAAGGAGGATTCAGAATGTTTGTGGAACTGGCTTTGCTCCCAGGATAGGGAGGTACCATAGTATCTACATGGTACTTCAGACTGCACAGTAAACACTACAAGTTCATGCGTTAGCCTGATCTAAACCATTTGAGGTAGCTGAATGGGATGTAAATGTACAGCAGGTAGCCGTGTTGTGCTCCTCTCGGGATGAAAACTCCGAGGAGGTTTTTGGATGTTCCTAGTGATAAATTCTAAGGATACAATCATTCAAATGCTGATAACTTCAGGAGGATGAGCTGTTGAGTACTAGATCTTGCAAAATAGCAGTGAAGCGACAGATTAAAACCAAGATTATGGCATTACAGAGTATGAGTTGGGCTTTTTTCCCCCATGTACTGAGTATAGAATATGATAACTCGAAGGGAGTGTTAACAGGAATTCTCCTGGCAGGGCAGTTCCTGTTTGAGTACTGTGATGAACTGTGGTTTAATAGAATTAGGAGGAGAAAGTTATTCCTTTAGTTCATGCTGGGAAAAAAGGCTGCTTTGGCCAAGCTGGTGGCATAGTTGTGCTACCCGATAGCAGTGAACTTCACCTGCAGTTTTCCATCAGCTGGCTTGAAACTTGAGTGCAATGACATGCATCTATTTAGGAGGTGGAAGGACTTGTTTATGTCACATTCTTACCAGGTGGTGATGCAGTTTGACTGTGTCAGCTCCTGTTTAAATCCCTTGGGTGGTTAACAGGGGGACTGATGTGAGGTCTGGTTCAGCCTGGAGAAGAGAAGGCTTCTTAAGGGGAGACCTTAGAGCAGCTCCAGTGCCTGAAGGGGCTGCAGGACACCTGGAGAGGGGCTTGGGACAAGGGCCTGTAGGGACAGGGCGAGGGGAATGGCTTTAACCTGCCAGAGGGGAGACTGAGATGAGCTCTTAGGCAGGAGCTCTTAGGCAGAAGCTCTTCCCTGTGAGGGTGCTGAGGCGCTGGCACAGGGTACAAAAAGGAGCTGTGGCTGCCCCATCCCTGGCAGTGTTCAAGGCCAGGTTGGACACAGGGGCTTGGAGCAAGCTGCTCTAGTGGAAGGTGTCCCTGCCTGTGGCAGGGGTTGGGACTGGAGGAGCTTTAAGGTCCCTTCCAACACAAACCAGTCTGGGATTCCATGAGGTTGGCAAGGTCCAGAGTTTTTCTAGCATCTGGAGATGCTGTGGAGGGAGAAACAGTAAACCTGTGGAAAGCAACCACCCTTCATTGGTGTGAAAGGAGTCATCAGCAGGAGCACAAGAAGAGTGACCTGCAAGAAAACTGTCATGGGAACACACAGAGTGGTGGTTATTTTAAAGGCACTGATGTTCTTGGATAATTTTCATCCATTGCAGTAACTTCAGGCAGGCTTTGGAGAAAATGAGCCCTTGAACTCTCACTCTGTCACCCAGTATTAATTTCTAGACACACAGGGATTTGTACAAAGCAGCAATCATGCTTTGCTTAGGGAAAAAATTGCTGGTGCAGCTTTGTGCCATGAAATGTGTGTCACCCTCTTGGGTCAGTGTTCAGTGAGTGAGCTCGAAACTACGTAGAAATAATGAAGGTGAATTTGGTCAGTAACACCAGCCCACTGCTGCTGGCCACTGCTGCTCAAGGAAGGCTCATTTCTAACAGTCTCCTTTAAATTTAAGGTAGTTTAAAGAAAAAAAGCTTTTTAGTAAGATGTGGCACATGAAGTTTCAGCTTTTGCCTCTTTGGAGAAGGAGGCAATGTTCCATAAAGGCTAACATAAGTGTTTTGAGGAAAACCATCAATTTCTCTGCAAAGTAAGCTGATCGGGGGGCTCTTAGAAAGATGACATGTTGCAGTAGCTGACCGCAGGAAACCAGCTTGGTGTATATTGTCTGCAGTGGTTTGTCTTCTCAGTGGTAATTCTTGAGGCATCAGTGCTTCCTTTTGCCTTTTCCTCAGCTTGTTGGACAGATTTCCACGGGATCATTTTTGCCTTTAAGTATTTTTAACTACACATCCCTGTGCCGTGGAAGTGTTTGCCTGTTCCTTCTGCTGCTCAGTGAGCTGTCCCTGGAAATAGCTGTTCCATCCTCAGATCCCTTTCCACTCCCCAGTTATAAAGACACTGTCTTGTATTCCAGGAAGGAACTCAGGATTATTGCGAAACAGGGATGATAGGTAAGTGGCTTGATCCCTACCAGATAAATTCTGGACCAACTTGTTAACACCAAACAATTAAAGGGGAGGTTTTATTATTATCATTTCCTGACTATACTGGTTTCATGTAGCATTTGGATTTATCTGAATCGACCTCAACACCTTTCTGTCCAGAAGGCAGTATTTCTTGATTATTTTAACAGGGAAAATCATCTTCAGTTTCTCATCACAAAGCATTGGCCTGTTGAAGTCATTGTAAACATCCTGCTGGAGGTGTGCAATGTTGTGCCCTAGGTTTTCTTAAATGAGGTTGTTTCTTGGAATGAGGAGTACAGATGCTTGCAAGAACAGTGACCCTTTCTAGTCACCAAATGGTCAGTCCTTCCCCATGGAGGCTAGAGGAATGAAAGTGACTTGGGTTCATGGAGATGGCCCTGCAAGAGAGAAAATGAACTCATCTCTTCCCTGTGAGGGTGCTGAGGCGCTGGCACAGGGTGCCAGGAGAAGCTGTGGCTGCCCCATCCCTGGCAGTGTTCAAGGCCAGGTTGGACACAGGGCTTGGAGCAAGCTGCTCCAGTGGAAGGTGTCCCTGCCAGGTAGAAGGACTGGTAGCTTATGAAGGACCCCTGCCTGGGATGTTGCCGAAATCCTTACAGTTGGAATTACCTCACGTGTAAGTAACGTGGTGTTTGCAGCCAGCTCTTACTCTTAGTTTACTTCATCAAGAATTTACATACAGAGTCTCACAGAGCTTCACCTCTTTCCTGCTCACATCCCAGTGTGAAGGGTTGAGCTGTTCCCTCAGTCACTGACCCAACAGAATGAAAACGTTCTCCTTCCGCACTCCCCGTGAGCACCAAACGTCCTGTGTAAGCCTCTGCCAGGTTCCCTGTGAGAGCTCTGGGCAGAACTGAAATGCAGGTTTTCACGTAGCTGAATTCTCCATAGATTCTCTTTGTAAAAGGTCAAAGGGAATGTATTTCCATAAAGAAGTTCTTTGGGAAAAAGGATGGAACCCAAGAACTGAGACTGGAGAGCTGCAGTTCTCTTCATGCCCTCATCTATTTGGAGGAATCTACTAAAGCACAGTAAAATTACCAGCCCAGTCCCTGCTGTGGCTGATGAGTCTAAATCCAAACCCTGAACTTCCTGGTTTGGGGGAGATTTGCACTTGTGCTTTCCAACAACAAATGTCTTCAGGCACAGCTTGGATGTAAGAAACTGGAGAGAGAATCTCCAAGGCAGTGGGTGTTACATGGGAGGCTTTTCTACCCTCAGAAAACCCCATAGTATTTTTTCTCATCCCAGTTTTAGTTGTTGAGCTGCTTGCTTGCTGATGGTAAATGCATTTGGAGACGAGCCCTGCTGCAGGGAGAGTGCTCCATAAAATCCATATTCAGCATCAGTACTCCTCACCAGTACTGAGTAAAGGAAAGCTTACCTCTCTTGACCTGCTGGCAATGCTCTGGTGGCAGAACTGGTGGCGTTCTTTGCTGCAGGGGCTCATGGTGGTTTGCTGTCCCCCAAGACCTCCAGATGCTTCTCTGGGAAGCTGGTTTCCAGGTTGGAACTGGATGATCCTTGAGGTCCTTTCCAACTCAAACCATTCTATGACTCTGTGTCGGGCCTGGGCACTGTGACCAGTGGCACTGGGGTATCCATGTGCCATTAACACAGGATATGTCTTCCTAAGTTGAAACCAAGGTGTTGGGGAAGAAATGAAGATGAAATGAAGCTGCAGTTTTATGCCATTTCCCTTTGCTCTTTCCACTTCATTTCTGAGCATGCAGAGAATGTTGATTACCAAAAATAAGCGGGGCTTGTGTTCTCACTCCTGTGGAACTGTAAAGGTTGCCATCCTCTGAGCTCTTATTTAGCTAATGGTGTAGTTCACTCCTATAAGCTTTTGTGGCAGAGAATCAAGCACATGTCAAAAGTTCAGGAAGGCAGAAATGTGCTGGCATATAATGGAAAGTGCATTATCCTTTAATAGGGATTGGCAGAGAGACTCGGCAGCGATAGCAGGGGAGGAGCAGGCTCTGACACCCTTGTGCTGTTCCACAAGCTGTCTCCTGTCTCAAACCAACTCTGAAATCTCGTGGTACATGGATCCCATAAAGTCTGTCCTGCTCTCCTGAATGAAGGTTTCTCATGGAAGTCTAGGATCTTCAGGTCTACGAAAGCAGTGTAGCAGAGGGCTTTATTCTGAGAATAACACTTTCTGCTCTGCAGTTTTAGGCAAAGAATGCCTCTTGAATGGGCCTCAGTTCAGTGAAACTGCATGGCTTTGTCAACTTAGGCATAGGAAATCCCTTTACCAGAACCCGGAAAGCCATGTGCTCCAGCTGGGTACCGGGCAGGTCTCCCCTCCACACCATCCCACCAGCAAAACCTCCGGCACGGTTGCCACAGCATGTGTTACAGCAGCTCCTGGATCCTCATTGTTCCCTTTTCATTTCACCCCTTTCACGTGTCCGTGATGGGCTCTCTCTGGAGCTTTTCACTGATGCCCGAGTGCAGCTCATTGAAGCCAGTTTGAAGGGAATCATAAGGTGATGGTGGTGTTGCCCATTTGGCCACTCCTGAGCTATGTGGTGACTGGGAGATGATCCAGGACCCCTTTGTGCTGGAGCACTGAGGTAGTTGCAGATCTTACAGAAAACCTGTTCTTGAGGAGCTCAGTTTGCATTCCCATGGAAATTCGGAGACTTCTGAGTTATTTTGTTAGAAACAAGGCTGAAAACTTAAAATGCTATTCTTTGTTACAAAGCTGAGGTGGGTGGCAGCTATTAATGAAACACAGTTCCAAGCTGAAGAGAGGCTTGAGGCAATGAAGTACTGCTGCTAGCAGGCAGGAATTTGGGCAACCTATTGAAGTGCTGGTGATCTGTGCCCTTGTTTGTGGGCACTGGTGTGGCCCTTAGAGCTGAAGCAGCAGAATAGGATTTCTTGGCCTCATGGTCACTCTCATCCTACAGTTTGGAAATGTGTTGCTGCTTCCTCAGAGAACACACTGCCTAGGAAGAAAAAAAGCTTCCTAATGTGGAAATCCTCTAGTAACAACAGGGCTGTGTGTCTGATTTAATGCAGGTTGGTGGCTTTAATCCTCTTGCAGAAATGATGGCTTTACTGAGCGCTGTGGGAAGACCTAAAAAGGCTGCTTTCGCCCTGAGATGGGTTCCCAGGGCTCCTGTTCCTGAGTTAGTGAGAAGCCCTCTGAGGATGATGCAGTGGCTACATGGAATCCTTGGCTGAAGGTCTTTGCTGGGGGGAGCAGGGAGGAGCACCCACACATATGGCGTGGTCCAAAAAGTAGTTTAGAGATTTTGGAGGATTGAAATCGTGGACCTTTGCCTAAGGATTAGGTGGAAGTTTCTTTAGCGTAAGCTGAGCTTAAATATCGATTCACTTGAAATAGCTTTGTGAGAAGGCTGAGCCCTGGAGTAGAGTGGAAAGCATTTCAGTGTTTCCACGCATTGCTTTTACTGCTGTGAAATTGTACTTCAGGCTTTTAATTGCTTCACCCCAGTTAGGTTTGGGGCTTAGGGTGGGCATAGCTGTGCTTACCTGGGTATCCACCGTTCTCTGCATGGGTAAATGACTGGGTTCAGTGATGCACTTGAAGCAGTGAGTGAGGTGACAATCACTGACAGGGTATCTTGAAAAGTTCTGGCTATTTGTAAGTTCAGTGTTGGTCTGTGACATTGGGCTGGAACTGGATGAATTTTCAACCCGAACCATTCTAGGATTCTATGATTTTACATTCCCGGGGGATGGCACGGTGCAGTTGTGGAGCTTTTCTATCCCCAGCAAGATCCTTCTTCCTTCTGGTGTGCCACAAAAAGGAACTCAGCCTTGAGATCTTACTCCTTTGCAAAGTCAGCTTCCCCAGATCAGACCAACTTCTCCCTCGTCTGGGGAGTAGTAAACCCTCAGCAGCCCTGAAAGCAGGGTTGATGGTTTGTCACCCAGAGGGGCTCTGGTACCGGTGTGGTTGGGTGTTGCTGTGCTGCCTGTGCTGGAGTCACAGCGCACCAGGATAGTGATTTGCTGCATCACTTCTAGTTGACACATGCAGAGAGTGGGAGGTCTGGGGAGCAGAGACACACAAAGATCAGCATCTAAGGAAATGGGCATTTAATTCTGTTTCCATTAAAACTGTCTGTTGTAATGGAGGCATCGCGGGCAGCTACAGCATTACCAAGAGGCTTGGAGCCCGTTTGCTTTCCCGGGAGATATTTACGGCCATGGCTGGGATTGGGTTTCCCAGTGCACCATTGCACCTTCCTCTGCAAAGGAAAAGGTCACAGTTCGTTCTGTGCTAAATCGCCAGGCCATGTGTTTTCCAAAGGGATGAGTGATTGAGAGACTTGGCCTCAAACCCCGGTGCAGTAGTTCTGTCAGCTGTTGGTGACTTTAACTTCCTGGAGCATTTAGAGCTGCTCTTTGAATCAGCATGAGAAAGCTGATAGCATTGCTTAGCCCACTTCTTTTTTGTCTTTCTTTTTTTTCCTCCCTCTTGGAAAAAAAATCACTGCTCACCACTGAACATACACCACAAAACCCTGGAGCCCTTTACTTGTCCTGGTGAAAGTAGCTCTGTTGTTCCAGGTGGGATCATTGCTGTGTCTGAGTGTGTATGTGTGTCCTCGCTCCTGCTCCAGACTCCTGAGCTCCATCCTGTAGCTTCACTGGCTCATTCCTGCTCTGTAGAGTAGCTCACACCCCAGTAGCAGCCTGGGCCCTAACCCTTGCTTTTCGTATTTTTACCTCTCTTCCACTCTTGTTACATTTTTACTTTCTTTTCTTCTTTGTGATGTGACGTTTTCAGCTGATGTATTGAAAGCAAACCCTTCTAATTTTGGAGGCCAGATCACAAGAGTGAGTTTCTTTCTACAAGTGTCTATAGCTGTAGCTTTTTCTGTGTGTCTTCCCCTCTGAATTTGGCCACGCTCAACCACATTTAGTAAATACCATTAGGTAGGAAAATCCTGTCTTGTCAAATCTTCCCCCTTTTTCACAAAGCAATGTTCTCTTTACATTGGGCCAACTTAATGCCTCTCATTTGAGCTTTGGGTTAGTTTTCAGATCCACTGTTTCTGTGTGGTCCAGCCTGACTTGGATGGGGCTGGGAGCAACTTGGTCTAGTGGAAGGTGTCCCTGCCTGGACAGGGGGTTGGAACTGGGTGAGCTTCAAGGTTCCCTCCAACGCAAACCATTTTATGATGACCTTGCTCCATCCAAGAGGCAGTCAGCAGCCACAGGGTGTATTTGCAAATCGCCAATGATTTGTACATCTGGTACAAGAAGCTTTCTCCAGTGACTGCTGCTTCGATCCCTTTAGTCTTTCAGGCCCTCCATGAAATGCCTGAAAACATGGAAGCTCCTCAGAAGCTGGGTCCATGATCCTTTCTGGAACTGGGCCTTTTGGAAGGGTTTCATACTGTGCACCAAAAAAGAAAAGTAAATCCCTTTGGGTGGGAAAGGTCTTTCCTTGCTGTCACTTGAACTTCTGCACAGTGCTCTAAAAAAGCCTTATGAATTTTCCCATGCATGCAGAGGAGAAACAGCAGTCTCTTTCCTAGCACTTTGAGACAAGGACTTTCAGACATTTCCTATAGTCTTGGATGTTCCATTTCTATTACAACTGGATCTCTAGATTTCCTCTGACATTGTGACATTTGGAATCCCTTGGGACTGGTTGACTTACTCCTATGCCAGGATTCCTGGGGCACTTGGTGGTTCTGCCCTCTCAAGTATCCAAACCCAAAAGAGCATTTTAGAGCATTTTGTTTCTTGAGAACCCACCTCAGAACTACTGTCAGGAAAGCAAGTAACTGTTTGTGGTGTATGTTGTATTGTTTCTTTGCTTACCAGAATCATCTGCATGGGATTTTGGCACCTTCTCCAGTGTAATTTGTACATTGCTTTTGGAAGATGTAATACTTGGGTAACTCTTGCACCAGCTAATCCCTCTCTGTCCATGCTATTCAGACTTCTGTCATGTGCTGTTTGTCAAGTACATCTGCACCCTGCAAGAGCAGCAAAACCATTCCATTATTTTTCCCCCTTTCCTTCCAGAATTTGCTTGTTGCTTTGAAATCAGCTTTATTGTACATGCTAAAGAAAACCAGTAATGTTGATTGGACATGCAGATACACAGACTTGAAATAACTGAAAGTGATCAACAGTTGTCTTTTTGTTTAGCTACTGGGAGGATGGCAATGTGCTCCATGTGGTTTGTTGAGCTATGATGCTGTTGCTCCATCCTAGCTCAATGAATGTTCCTGGGGAGGGGCTTGACAGTGCACTTCCAGTGTGACAGCAGAGCTGCTTTTGGACACTTTACCCCAAACCCACTTTGATCTAATCCATTCCTGCTTTCTTTTGCCTCAGAGGTTGAAGGATCTCAAGCAGAGGGAGTTTGCTCGCAACGTCTCTTCAAGATCACGTAAGGATGAAAGGAAGCAGGAGAAGGCCCTGCGGCGCCTCCACGAGCTGGCTGAGCAGAGGAGGCAGCCTGAATGGTGAGTGGGGTGATCCCTGAGCACCCTCAGGGCACCTGTGTGTGAGCCCTGCCTGGGGCTGCAGCCCTGGGCTGTGCTGCCATTCTGACTCCTGTAATCACACACAGGTTTGGAGGGCAAGCTGCACCCTGTGCTGTGGTTCTGGTGGGAGTGATTTCCCTGAAGCCATAGTCCAGAGGGTCCCCAAATGCTGTTACCCAGCAGTATGTTTTCTTCAGTTTGTTATTTTTATTAACAAATGGCTGTGTAATGCTATTTTAATGTGTATTTTTGGATACCAGGGTACTTGAAATCCTAGAATCCCAGAGTGGTTTGGGTTGAAGGGATCTTAAAGCTCTTCTAGTTCCAACCCCTGCCACGGGCAGGGACACCTTCCATAGAGCAGCTTGCTCCAAGCCCCTGTGTCCAACCTGGCCTTGAACACTGCAAGGGATGGGGCAGCCACAGCTTTGTGTAGAAGACTTTTAAATGAGGCATAAATCCATCTGCAGGGGTATACAAGTGGCAGTCAGCTGTTTCCTCTGTTTTAACTTGTTCATACAGTGCTCCTGGAAGTGGACCCATGTTCAGAACCACCACGGTGGCTGTGGATGAGGAAGGTGGAGATGATGGTGATGATTCTGCAGCCAACAGCAGCTCTTTCATCCAGTCAACTTCTGGCCAAGCTGCAGAGATGAGTATGGACAGAGGTTTCTTAAACACTGGGCAAGTTGCTGGCACTGTTACACCAAGCCAAATGCCCGTCCAGGGAGCACAAGCAATCAGCTTTGGCATCAAGAGTACTTTGGGAACTCCCCTGCAGAAGATAGGTGTGTCTTTTTCCTTTGCAAAGAAGACTCCAGTGAAGCTTGAGACCATAGCTTCTGTTTTCAAGGACCATGTGGAAGAATCGAATGCTGCAGATGGAGCAAAAGCTGATGAGAAAGGGTCCTCAGAGGCAGGGAGCCTGCAGAAATCTGGTGAGGGTGAAAGCACGAATAGCTCTGATGGCAAGGCAGAGGAAGATGACCAGCATGACAAAGACAGCGGGTCTCTAGCCACTACTTTATCAAAACTAAAAAAGATGAGACGAGAAGATGGACCAATGGCAGTTGAACCAGAATACTACCACTATATTCCCCCAGCCCATTGTAAAGTGAAGCCTAACTTTCAATTCCTGCTTTTCATGAAGTCTACCGAACAAATGGAAGCTGAAAATGTGAACAGAAAAGCCACGCATGAAGTTAAAAAGGGCGGTTCTCCAAAGCCCAAACCCAGCAAGCACTCAGAGAAGGCTGCTGAGAGCACGGGGCAGCAGAAGGAGCAGAGCACTACTGAAAGCACAGCTCAGCAGAGCAAAACTGAGCTAAAAGAAGTCCTGGAAAATGTGAGTGTGCAGGAGAGCAAACATCTACCAGAGAGCGACCTCGCAGAGCCAGACACTGCTAAAGAAGCCCCACAGCCTGCCTCAGCCTGTAAGAATGTCTCTGAAGGACCAAAGCATCCCACAGGACCTTTTTTCCCCGTTCTAAGTAAAGATGAGAGCACGACCCTCCAGTGGCCTTCCGAGCTTCTCATATTTACCAAAGCAGAACCGTCGGTTTCGTACAGTTGTAACCCCCTGTATTTTGATTTCAAGCTCTCTCGCAATAAAGATGGTAAAGGCAAAGGGGCAGAGAAACCCAAGGAGCCGGGGGGACTTTGTAAGGAAAGTGGTCAGAGCACGGAACCTGGTGAGATGAGCAAACCCAAGGAGGTAGAAAGCGTAGCCAACAGTTCTGCTCTGAAAATGGAAACCAAATCTCTGTCCAGCTGTGGCTCCCAGAACAAGCAGGAGTCCAGCTTGGCGAGTGTTAGTAAGGGAGAGGGAGAAGAGGGTGGTAAAAGCATAATGGGGAAGAGCAAGTCTGGCAGGTCCCATAAACACAAAAAGAAAAAGAAGCACAAAAAGTCCAGCAAACACAGGCGGAAACACAAGGAGGAGGCTGATGAGAAGGGCCGGAAAACTGACCTGGGGGAAGAGAAACCCAGGAAACGGAGAAGACACCGGCGCAAAAAAGGCAAATCCTGTCTTTCAACTGAATCGGAACGGGCCCTGAAAACAGAAGTGCCCGAGGAGTGTGGGCACTGCCCAAGGAGAAAGCGATGCTCCCAGGAGTCCCAGAGGAAGTCTCTGTCTGCAGAGGAGGGGAGCAGCGGTAAGAAAGATGATGGAGGTAACTCATGTCTGGAGCACTGCAGCAGGAAGCACAGGGCTGACCTGCAGCAGTTCCCTGCTCCAAGGAGGCGCTGTTCAGGTCCTGCTCCGGGCAGGGCCGCCCACAGGAGCCGGCAGAGCAGTGGGGACTATGACAGCGAGGAGGGCTCCCCCGGGAAGCGCTGCCGGCAGAAGTCCCCCTCGCACTACAGCGATGATGACTCCGGCAGCGAGCGGTCCCGGAGCCGCTCCCGCTCGGAGCGCAGGCACTCCTCCCGCGGGTCCTACTCCTCCAGCTCCGACGCCTCCTCAGACCACAGCCGGTACAGCCGCCGGCGGAGCTACTCGGATGACAGCTACAGCGATTACAGTGACCGGTCGAGGTGCCGCTCAAAGCGGTCCAATGACTCGGAGGATGACTCTGACTACAACAGCTCGAGTCACAGATCCAAGCGGCACAAGTACTCCTCCTCAGACGACGACTACAGCTCAAGCCGGAGCGGGTCAAGGAGCCGGAGCAGGAGCACAACGCACCCTCGAGGCAGGTCACGAACGAGGAGCCGGGGCAGGACACGCAGCAGCAGCTGCAGCCGCAGCCGGAGCAAGAGGAGAAGCCGCAGTGCAACGGAGCGCAGCTGGAAACGGAGCCGCAGCTACAGCAGGGACCGCAGCCGCAGCGCCAGGAGCCATTCCCAGAGGTCCCTGTCACGGAAGGGCTCTCGAGGCCACGAGAGCCCCGAGGAGAGGAGACCCGGGAGGAGAGACTTCATCAGGTCCAAAATCTACCGCTCGCAATCTCCACACTATTTCCGTACAGGCCGAGGTGAAGGATCCTCGCTGAAGAAAGAGGACGGCAAAGGAGAGGATCTGAAAGGATCTGGCTCCCTCTCCCAAAACAGCAGCTGCTCTGGCGCAGGCAGGGCCTCAGAAGGGGATGGCAGCCCCGAGGAGAGAAACTCCGTCACTGCAAAGCTGCTCCTGGAAAAGATTCAGTCCAAGAAGGTTGAGAAGAAGCCCTGCGTCACTGATGAGATGCTCTCAGGAGCAAACAAGGTGGGAATAAAGCTCAAGGATCCCCCCCAGGGCTACTTTGGCCCCAAACTTCCTCCTTCCCTGGGCAACAAACCGGTTCTCCCCTTAATTGGGAAACTGCCAACAGTTCGGAAGCCAAACGCCAAACGATACGAGGAGTCTGGGCTGGAGAGGGGTGAGGAGCAAGAGCTGTCGGATGTTGAGGAGGCTTCCCAGGGCATTGAGGAGGCTCAGCTGGGTGGCCAGTCTCTCCTAGAAGAAGTGATGATGGTGATTCAGGACAAGCCTCTGGATGAGCAGAAACGGGACGAACCTGCTGTGGAGATGCGGTCCATTCCCCTCGAGGCACCGGCGCTCCCCGAGTGCTTCAGGTCTGGAGATCTGGTTATGCCACACAGCTTCCTCTCAGATCCTGGCGATGGTGATGGGCTAGAACCTATGGAGAGGGGCAGCCAGCCAGTCCCAGTGGAAACCAGTATGATGCCCTTAGTTCCAGATGTCGAGCACTTCCCTGGCTATGTGCCTCAGGGTGGGGAGCCAGGCATCGAAGGGGACCGCGAAGGAGAAGATTCCTCTTTAGCACCACTTGAGAGCCAACCCATCACTTTTACACCTGAGGAGATGGAGAAGTACAGTAAGCTGCAGCAAGCTGCGCAGCAGCACATCCAGCAGCAGCTCATGGCAAAGCAGGTCAAGGCCTTCCCAGCCTCAGCAGCCCTGGCTCCGGCAGCACCTGCCCTGCAGCCCATCCACATCCAGCAGCCGCCAGCGGCCTCTGCCACGTCCATCACCACGGTGCAGCACGCCATCCTGCAGCACCACGCTGCCGCCGCCGCTGCTGCCATTGGCATCCACCCACACCCCCATCCCCAGCCCCTCGCTCAGGTTCACCACATACCCCAGCCCCACTTAACGCCTATTTCCTTATCCCATTTGACCCACTCTATTATTCCAGGGCACCCTGCTACGTTTCTAGCCAGCCACCCCATCCACATCATTCCGGCGTCAGCCATTCATCCCGGCCCCTTCACTTTTCATCCCGTTCCTCACGCTCTTTATCCAACCCTTCTTGCCCCGAGACCTGCTGCCGCTGCGGCTGCCACAGCATTACACCTTCACCCTCTGCTGCACCCCATCTTCTCAGGACAGGACTTGCAGCATCCACCCAGTCACGGCACATGAAGGACAAAATGAAGTAGCCTTGGAGGAAGGAGAATCTTGTGCATTTTGGGAAGGGGTTTGGAGTTGATCCAGCTGGCGGGTGAAGCCTGAGAATTTCTTTTCACTCTTTAGCAGCCAAAGAAGCCAGAGGCTCGAGGGCTGGGGAGCAGCAGGCGGTGGGTCAGTTGTAAGCGTTGTGTATATCCACTACCAGGGACAGTCTCAAGTCCCCAACACCTCTGTGCACCTAGCAGCACTCTCATAGGAGAATCATTTCACGTGTAGACCAGCAAGATGCTTGGAAAGGCTCTATTTTATTTTTTTCCCTTATTCTTAGACTTGGTCATCTCCCTTCTGCCACCTTGTACCTAATGAAGGAGATCCTGTACACACTAATAGGTCTCTAAAAACCCTTTTAATGAGGTCATCCAGTTAACACAGTCAGCATGATTGAATCCAGCTTGGAGTGGGTGAGAAAACACTGAGGAACTGGTGGCCATGGATGCTGGTGAGGAGGTGGAGGGAAGGGCAAGGCCATGCTGGTTTTGGCTGGGCCAGCACCAGTCTTCAGGCATCACAGGAGGTTCCTGGCTGCCTGTTTCGGGGGTTGTGTCCTCGGGGTGAGCAGCAAAGGTGGAATTAAGATCTTACTGTAAAGACGAAGAGAGGAGCTGCACGTGTATCTGGAGCCCCATGTCCAGGGCTGCAGAGAGTCTCTGGGGTGGTGATTCCAGTCTGGGGTTTGACCACTCTTCTCCTGAGAGGAGGGGAAACATCTCACTGACTTCCACCTCCTGTGGTGTTGGGAGAGAGGAGAAGAATCCCTTTGGGAATTAAAGCAATACTGAGGCCTGGGGTGAGTGGCCGGGGTGTGTGAAGTGAATCCCTCTTTCCTCTGTAATACTGATGGTTTCCTTATTAATTTATAGGATTATTTTTTTTTTCAATGTAAAGAATTGCACTGAACTCTGTAAACAAAGATGCTGCTTTTTGTAGCTCCTATAAAAAGGTTACATTTGTAGTATATTGCAATAATATTTTTTACAGCCAGTTCTTTTAGTGGTACTTGTTCTGGTGGCTTTTGTGTAAATAGGTTTGCTGTAGGTGAAATGAGACACTTGGAAAGGTTCCACTTTGGCGTTGCAGCTAGCTGCAGGACGACTTCAGCATGTATAGTTTATCGAGCTCACATATTTTTGAAGTTTTTATGTACCATAAAATGTAAAAAAAAAAAAAAAAAAAACCAAAAAAAATAAAATTAATTGAATCTTCATTTAGCATTTTACAGCGTAACGCAAAGGCCGGGAGCGGGCAGGGGGCTCGCGGCCCACGAGCGGCTCTGTGTCCCTGCTGTAGGAATTGGACCCTGGAGGCAGCCTTGGGAGTGGCAGAGTGTAAAACACCCGCGTTTGTCTCTGCTGCTTCCCCCCTGGGCTCAAGTGGGTGATGTGCAGGTGCCAGCAGCCTTCTGGTGAGGGAAGAGCCTTCGAACCCGTCCTCCCTCAGGGAGAGGTGGTTTAGGACTAACCCTGATGTTCCCTAAGGGATTGCTCTGTTCTTCCAGCCCATACCACTGGGAGGCTCTTCCAGCCACGAGCTCTCCCATCGCACTGGGATTTGGGGATTCAGGTCCTTGTGTCAGAGCAGTTTGAGGGCACCTTCGGGGGTTGGTTTGGGAGCTGGCAGCGAGGTGTCCCCTTCCCCATCCTCCTGGGCCGGCAGAGACGGAAAGCATCAAAACTTCTGGAGCTTCCTCCCTCTTGGAATGAGAAATGTTGTGTTGGAGCAGGTCTGAACCCCAGCGGTCACAAAAAGGGACTCAATTGCTCTGTAAATAATGAAGAGATTCAGTATTAATGTCTCAGTGCTGGGCTTCCTTAGCTTCTAGATCTCACATCCGTGTTCTGGCACTCTTCACGCTGCAGCCCGGAGGGGGGGTTTGACTTCCAGAATAGTGCTAAAAATAATTAACCTGTCATTACTTACCAGGCATAAACAGACTGTATTTAACTTTGTCACATAAGATTATATATATATATATATATGCTGTAAAATGAGGGAAAAAAAACCTTTCTAATAAACCAATGATTTGTGGAAAAATATGTGTGGTTGTTACATGACGTGAATGGGAACTGCTGCAGCTGATGGGGATGGAGCCCAGGGCTTCTTCCTAAAATAACAGCATTGGATGCTTGGTTCATCAAGTAAAATGACTCTGAGTTGGGATTCTTTGCTCGGCAGCCACTGAGCTCATGCAGAGAAAATGGACTTTTAATTTGTCTGGTTTTAGGGCACAGTGAGTGGCACAACCAACCTGCCTGCTGAGCCTGTAACCAGAATGACACCAGGCAAGAGTCAGAATCCCGGCCTGGTTTGTGTTGGAAGAGACCTTAAAGCTCCTCCAGTCCCAACCCCTGCCGTGGGCAGGGACACCTTCCATAGAGCAGCTTGCTCCAAGCCCCAGTGTCCAACCTGGCCTTGAGCACTGCCAGGGATGGGGCAGCCACAGCTTCTCTGGGCCCCCTGTGCCAGCGCCTCAGCACCCTCCCAGGGAACAGCTGCTGCTTCAGAGCTCATCTCAGTCTCCCCTCGGGCAGTTAAAGCCATTCCCCTTGTTCTGTCCCTCCATCCCTTGTCCAAAGCCCCTCTCCAGGTTTCCTGCAGCCCCTTTAGGCACTGGAGCTGCTCTAAGGTCTCCCCTTCAGGAGCCTTCTCTCCTCCAGGCTGCCCCAGCGCAGCTCTCTCAGCCCGGCTCCAGAGCAGAGCTGCTGCAGCCCTCGCAGCATCTCCGTGGCCTCTGGACCCGCTCCAGCACTGCCCAGGCCTGACCTGGCCTCTAGGCACCTTTCCCTGCATCCAGGACAAGGAGCCCTCTTGCTGGCCCGGCTGTGGCTGTCCCCAGCCCTGGCGCTCATCCCCTCGCCTGCCCCTTTCCCAGAGGCTCTGGGCTGCGCGGCCCCGCTCTTCTCCCCTGGTGGGGTTTTGGGGTGCCGCTGCCTGGGGCAGTTTGGTGGCGATGCGCGGTGCTGGTGCTGCGTTAGGGGGGAGCCCCTCACTGCTCCCTCTGCTGCAGAGGGGACCTTGGGGGCAGCGGATGGGGCCCCTGCACCCCGTTTCACCCCCCCCCCGCCTCATTTCCTCTGGCCGGGCCTGCACCCCGAGATAGGGGTCCCACAGCCCGGGCAGGGGGGGGCTCCGCGGGTTTGTGCTGCTTCCACCGTGGCCGCGTCCCCCCCATCCCTCCCCGTGTGGTTGCGTGTGCGGGGGTTCCCCTTCCTGTCCCCCCCCCGTGTGTCCCGTTCCCGGCTGCATCCCCTCAGATAAGGCGGGACCGGGCCGGGCTGCGCCGGGGCTGGGGCTGCACTTCGGGCGGCGATGGGCGCTGCTGCGGGCGCTGCCGCGCCGCTGCGGGCTCTGCTGCTCCTCGGGGCGCTGCGCTCGGCCGCTGCCCTCAGCCTCCTCCAGGACCCCCCCGCCACGTACAAGGGCCCCCCCGGCAGTTATTTCGGCTTCTCCCTGGATTTCCACTTCACCCGGGGCAGGTACGGGGAGCCCGGGGGGGGGGGGGGGGGGGGGGGGAGCTGCGGCGGGGCACAGCGCCCGACCCCCCCCCCCCGACACCCAGCCCCTGCCCACCGCAGCTCCAGCGTGGTGGTGGGGGCCCCCCGCGCCAACACCTCCCAGCCCGGCGCGGTGGAGCCCGGAGCCGTCTTCCTCTGCCCCTGGCCCCCCAGCGGGACCCCCTGCGACCCTCTCCCCATCGACACCACGGGTGAGTGGGGGCCGTGGGGTGAAGGGGGCCTCGGGGGGGGGACACACACACACAGCCCCCGCACGCTCCCCTTCCCTGCTCCGCAGGAGACGAGACGGAGGCGCAGGGCGCCCTGGAGCTGCGCACCTACAAATCGCACCAGTGGCTCGGCGCGTCCGTCACCAGCTGGCGCGGCAGGCTCGTGGTGGGTGCCGGCGGCGGGCGGGGGGTGCCGGCGGTGGATGGGGGCACCCAGAGCATCCCCGTCCCTCGGCCAGGCCTGCGCCCCGCTGCAGCACTGGAACGCGTTGGACGGGCGGCACGAGGCGTTCCGCACCCCGACCGGCGCCTGCTTCGTGGGGGCTCCCGGCCCGCTGCGCGTCGCATGGTACTCGCCCTGCCGCGACCACCTCATGGCCGGCGCCTACCGAGACAGCAACTACGGTGCGTGGGGCTCGGGGTGCGGGCGGTGGGTGCCCCCCGCCCATGGTCGGTCTGACCCTGCCCGGTGCCCGCAGCCTATGACAAGCGGTACTGCGAGATCGGCTTCAGCGCAGCCGTCACCAGGGTGAGATGGGTGCTGAGGGTCCCGGGGTGACCCTGGGGATGATCAGGGGGTGCTCATGGGGACGCAGAGGGTGAGGCCGGGATGGGACCTGAGATGGGATGCTGGGATGGGAACGCTGGGTTGGGGATGTTGGGATGGGTGATACTGGGATGGAGATGCTGGCAGGGGATGGTAGGATGGGGATGTTGGGTTGGGGATGTTGGGATGGGTGATACTGGGATGGAGATCTGGGATGGGTGATACTGGGATGGAGATGCTGGCAGGGGATGCTGGGATGGAGATGCTGGCAGGGTATGCTAGGATGGGGATGTTGGGTTGGGGATGTTGGGATGGGTGATACTGGGATGGAGATGCTGGCAGGGGATGGTAGGATGGGGATGTTGGGTTGGGGATGTTGGGATGGGTGATACTGGGATGGAGATGCCGGCAGGGGATGGTAGGATGGGGATGTTGGGTTGGGGATGTTGGGATGGGTGATGCTGGGATGGTGATACTGGCAAGGGATGGTAGGATGGGGATGTTGGGTTGGGGATGTTGGGATGGGGATGCTGGGTGGGGGGAGGATGCTGCAGGAGGTGATGAGGTGGGGTGCCCCAGTGTGGCTGCTGACACCAGCTCCTCCTGCAGGATGGGACACTGGTGCTGGGTGCCCCCGGCGGGTACTACTTCATGGGTGAGTCCTGCCTTTGGGTGGGCAGAGCAAGATCAGGGCATCCAGGACGGGGCACCCCAGTAGGTGCCACCCAGAGCGGCACTGGGAGCCCAGGGCCAGTGCCAGCAGGTGCCCCATCAGTGCTGGTGCCACCCCATGTCCCACAGGGCTCCTGTACTCGGTGGAAATCGACGCCATCCTCACCCGCTTCCATGGCAAGTCCCTGCTGTGGCCGGAGCAACCAGGACGCCCCACAGAGGAGCCGGTGTCCTTTGACTATGAGGATGGGTACCGGGGTGAGTAGTGAGCATGGGGCAGCCCCACAGCCCCAGAGCTGGGGCACAGGAGGGTCACTGATGCCCATCTCCCTGCAGGGTACTCTGTGGCTGTGGGCGAGTTCGATGGCAATCCCAAAACCAAAGGTAATGCTTGGGGGAGGGGGGGACACACATGGGCCCTGGGCACCCTCTGAGTCCACCCCAGTGCCACAGGGAGCACTCAGAGCTCTTGTCCCTGCAGAGTACGTGGTGGGGGTCCCCAACAAGAGCAACACGAGGGGCGAGGTGAGTGGGGCCAAATGTGGGTGCCCAATGAGGGGGACACCACCAAGGCCATGCCCAAAGAAGTGGTAAATGCCCCATCCCTGGCAGTGCTCAAGGCCAGGTTGGACACAGGGGCTTGGAGCAAGCTGCTCTATGGAAGGTGTCCCTGCCCGTGGCAGGGGTTGGGACTGGAGGAGCTTTCAGGTCTCTTCCAACCCAACCTACTCTGTGCTTCTGTGGTTCAATGCACACCATGTGCCCCCCCTGTAATGGGGCCAGGGCCTGACACTGCTTTGGGCAGGTGGAGATCTTCAGTGTGGGAGTGACCCTGCGCCGGCTGTGGGGCATCACCAGCGAGCAGGTACCCAACCCCCTGCACCCACCCCACAGCCCAGCACCTGCCCCACTGCCCACACACCCCCAGCACCCTGTCCCCAGTGCCCCCCAGTCTTGCACCACTGCTCCCTACCAGCACCCCATGGCTCCCTGCTGCCCACTGCCACCTGGCCCAGTCACCCCATGGTACCCCTGCACCCCCAGCGCCCAAATCCCCCCATCCCATCACCCAGCAGACCCTGTGGCACAGCCCCGTGCCCCCCACCCAGTGCCTCCCCTCACCCAAACCCTTTCTAGGTGGCATCGTACTTCGGGCACACTGTGGCCGTGGCTGATGTCAATGGGGATGGGTGAGAGCTGGGACTGTCCCCCCCCTCCATAGGGGCACCCATGGGTGCTGCCCCTGCCTGGCACCCCCCCTGGGTGCCACCAGACCCCAAACCTGGGTCTCCTCCCCTTGACCCTTGCACTGGGTGCAGGCAGGATGACGTGCTGGTGGGTGCCCCCCTCTTCATGGCCCGGCGCCCCGACGGGCAGCGCAGCGAGCTGGGGCGCCTCTACCTGTACCTGGGGGGGCTGCAGCGGCCCCTCGCCCGGCCCCCCCAGACCCTGACGGGCACCCACCCCTACGGCCGCTTCGCCGCAGCCATCGCCAGCCTCGGGGACCAGGACAAGGACGGCTTCGGCGGTAACGGCGCCCGGCGCAGGGCTGGGATTGGGGCCAGGGGGCCCCCGCGGTGCGCGGTCTAAAGCAGCGGGGAAACAGGGGCAGGAGCCGGGGCGCGCTCACGGCCCCTGTGCCCGCAGACGTGGCCGTGGGTGCCCCCTCGGGCGGTGACGGTGGCAGCGGGCAGGTCTTCATCTTCCGCGGCCGGAGCGAGGGGCTGGAGCCGCTGCCCGCGCAGCGCCTCGACAGCCCCTTCCCGGGCCCGGCCGCCTTCGGCTTCTCCCTGCGCGGGGCCACCGACCTCGATGGCAACGGCTACGCGGGTGCGTCCCCAGTGCCGTGCCCTCAGTGCCCCCCGCTGCCCCCTGCCCTGTCACCGACCCCCTGCTCGTCCCCACAGATCTGCTGGTGGGCGCTTACGGCGCAGCCCAAGTGGCCGTGTACCGGTGAGTGCCCTTCGCGCCGGCTCCGGTGCTGGCACAGCCCAAGGGGGACCCTGCCCCGGTCCCCAGCGCCTCAGCTCTGTCCCTGCGTCCCAGGGGACAGCCCGTGGTGGTGGCCCGGACCCAGCTGAGTGTCCCCGATGGGCTGAACCCCGAGGTCCTGGAGTGTGTCCTGCCCGGCTCCGGCAGCCGCGTCAGCTGGTGAGCCGTGCGCTGGGGGCAGCGCCACGGGGACAGCGCCGCTGGGGGGGCATTGCCCTGGGGCAGGTCCCTGAGCGCCGCTGGGTGCTGCCCCTCGCAGCTTCCCCGTGGGGCTCTGTGTCAGCGTGACGGGACAGAGCATCCCGCAGCGCATCCGTGAGTGCCGGCGCCACGAGGGGGGGGACGAGGGGCACAGCTGGAGCGTCACCGGTGCAGTGTTCCCCCCTGCCCGCTGTGCCAGGCCTCGAGGCCGAGCTGCAGCTGGACCGCCTGAAGCCGCGGCTGTCCCGGAGGGTGCTGCTGCTGCAGGGCCACCAGGCGTCCTGGCACGAGGAGCTGGAGCTGGACACGGGGGCACCCCCCCTGTGCCTCAACCTCACCGCGTACCTGCGGGTACGGGGACGGCGCCAGCGCGGGATGGGGCGTGGGGATGTGATGGGGACATTCCCAGCGCAAGGGTCTGGGATGGGGACAGGGATGGAAACAGGAGCATCCCCAGGCAGGATGGGGACAGGGATGGGACAGGGATGTGGGCAGCGGTGTCCCCAGCCTGACCGTGCTGGGTGCTCACTGGGGTGCCCATGGGTGCCCCCAGGACGAGGCCGACTTCAAGGACAAGCTGAGCCCGGTGGCGCTGAGCCTGAGCCTGGCGCTGCCCGAGGGGGCGCCGGGGCTGGTGCTCTATGGGGACACCGTGGTGCAGGCGCAGGTATGGGGGAACACGGCTGAGCCACGGGGTGGGCACGTCCCCATGCTCCAGCCCCCAACTGTCCCCAACCCCTCCCTGGGAAGCAGCCCCTGACCTCCCCACTGTCCCCAGTGCTTCTGTGGGTTGCCCCATGGCCCCCCCTGTCACCAACCACTCCCTGGCACAGCCCTCTGTGCTCACCCTGCTGCCCCCAGTCCCAGCTCCCTCCTTGGGGTACCACCCAGTGTCCTCCCCTCTCCCCAGGATGTCCCCTTTGTCCCCCCCACTATCCCCAGTCACACATTTTCCCCCAGCTCGTCCCTTCTCTCCCCTCCACCGTTCCCAATTCCCCCCATCCCTGCTCCATCCTTGGGTGTCACCCATTATCCTCTGCTATCCCCAGCACAGTCCCACTTCCCTGGGGTGCCCCCTTTGTACCCTCCTCAGTCCCCATCCCACGACCCCTCACTGCCCCCCTGTCCCCTCCCCAGACCCACATCATCCTGGAGGACTGTGGCGAGGACAACCTCTGCGTCCCCGACCTCCTCCTGGCTGCCGACACGTGAGCGCTGGGGCGGGCGGGGGGGTGCAGCCTCACCCCCGGGTGCGCAGCCCTGTCCCCATCTGTGTCCCCCCCCAGGCCCAGCCGGCACCTGCTCATCGGGGCCGAGGCCACGCTACTGCTTCGCGCCAGTGCCAGCAACGGGGGCGAAGGCGCCTTCGAGGCCGAGCTGCGGGTGCTGCTGCCCCCCGGCACCCACTACCAGGCGGCCCGGAGCAGCATCCCGGTGGGTGCCAGGAGGGGCCCGGGATGGGGGCTCACACCCTGCCATGGGTGGCCACCACCTTTCATGTGGGTGCCCAGCGATGACGGGTACCGAGGGTGGGAACCTTGGACCGCGTATACCCCCAGGCTGGTTGGTGCATGGCCGGGGGTCCATGAGCATCACCTCTCCATGTCCTCACCCCACAGGGGCAGGAGAAACTGAGCTGCAACCCCAGGAAGGAGAATGGGACCCACGTGGTGCTCTGCGAGTTGGGCAACCCCATGAAAGCGGGTGCCCAGGTAAGGGGCTGGGGGGTCACCCCGCAGGACCATCACTCATCGGCGCTGGGCACGGCCGGTGCTGCTGGGTCACCAACCCACCCCCCTGCTGCCTGCAGATCACTGTGGACATGGAGCTGAGCGTGTCCGGCCTGGAGGACATGGGTGATGCCATCACCTTCCAGCTGCAGCTGCGGAGGTGACACTGTGATGAAACCCCGTCCCCCTGTCCCATTGACCTCCTCTCCCCTGCCCGCTGCTGGGACCTGCGCGCCCAGGGCTTAGTGGCCTCAGCATGTCCCCGGGCTCAGGTCCATCCCTCACCCCACTGTATCCCTGCAGCAAGAACAGCCCCAGCACCACCAACACGTCGGTGACGGTGACGGTGCCCGTGGAGGCGCAGGCAGAGATGGAGCTGCGAGGGTGAGGGTTGGGGGGGACACTGGAGGCTGGGGGTGACACAGAGGGACACTGACCCCCTTCTCCTGCCAGCAACTCCCTGCCGGCCACCATGGTGCTGCCCATGAGCTGGAGCCGAGCCGAGGGCAGCCGGCGGCTTGAGGACCATGGTATCAAGGTGGAGCACATCTACCAGGTAGGCGCTGCACCCATGGGTGCCTGGGGCCTGCCCCCCCCCCGGTACCACCTCACGGTCCTCCACAGCTCCACAACAAGGGTCCCAGCACCATCAGCGGGGTCACCCTGCACCTCGCCGTCCCCATCCGGCTGGGGGGCCGCATCCTGCTGTACCTGCTGGAGCTGGGCACTGAGGGGGGCATGAACTGCACCAGCCCCGCCGGCCTCAATGCTGAGCAGGTAGGATTGCCCCGGGGTGGGGACCGGTGTCTCCCGCTGGGTGCTGGGGGGGTGTCGAGGTGTGGGGGGTGTCTGCACCCCCTTTATCTCCTTCCAGCTGGAGATCCCGCATCCCACGGGCGCAGCGCCCCGGAATGGCTCCCACCGGCGGGAGCGCCGGGACCTGGAGCATCCCCCGGGAGCGGGGCTGGAGAAGCCCATCCTCGTGGTGAGTGGGTGCTGCCGGGGGGGCTGCGGCCCAGGATGGGTGCTGGGGGTGGGGGTCAGGGTGACACCCACCGTGTCGCATAGGACTGCGGCAACGCCACGTGTGTGGACATCGCCTGCCGGGTGCCCAGCCTGGCCAAAGACCAGCGGGCGCTGGTGAGCGTCCATGCGCTGCTCTGGATGGATACCCTGCAGCAGGTATTGTCCCCAGCATGGGACAGGGGGGTGGCACTGCATCCCTAGGGTGTCCCCACCATGTCCCCTCCTGCACCATGGTCCCTGGGGACCCGCAGAGAGCAGAGAGGGGATGTGTGGTGCAGGGTTGTTGGCTGCTGGCACCCCTATGCCATGTCCCCACGTGTCCCCCCCGTATCCCATGTCTGTCCCCAGCGGGAGCACCTCCTGAAGCAGTTCCTCATCCAGTCCCACGCTTGGTTCAACACCTCGGCCATGCCCTACCGAGTCCAGCCCCGCGTCCTGCCCGCCGGGGAGGCCATGGTAGGGTTGGCGCAGTGGACACGGGACGCAGGGCCAGGCTGAGGTGGCAGTGGTGTCACCCCCTGTCCCTCTGCAGGCTGAGACCAAGGTGGTGCGCACCAGCCCCGGGGGCGAGGGGACGGTGCCGGTGTCATGGGTGGTGCTGGGGGTCCTCGCCGGGCTCCTGCTGCTCACCCTCCTCATCCTCCTCATGTGGAAGGTGAGTGGGCAGCGGGGACACTGCGGGCGCTGGTGACACCCAGTGGGGTCCAATGGCACTGGAGGGATCCCGAGTGGGAGGCTGCGGCCCCCAGGGGTGACCCTGGGTGTCCCCTGAGGTTCCCCGGCTGTGACACGGGGGGTCCCTGGGGGGACACCGTGGCTGCCACCGGGTCCCTCTTCCAGATGGGTTTCTTCAAGAGGACGCGGCCACCTGCGGAGGACACGCAGGAGCTGGCGCCCGGCGAGGCCGAGGAGCCAGAGGGTGCCCAGGACTAGCGGGGCACCCCGGGACCCCCCTTCCTCCCTGTCCCCAGCACCCCCCCACTGCCCCGGACAATAAACCTCTGCCTGGCACCATGGGGCTTCCCGTGGGGTGCTGCTGTGAGCCCGCACCCGCCCGGCGAGGGTGCTGCGGTGCGATGGGGCGGGAGGCGCCGGTACCGTGGGTGCCGGGGGGGGGGGGGGTCAGGGCCGGTACCGGGGCAGCCTCGGTGGGGCCGTGGCGGTACCGGGTCCCGGGGCTCGGGGCGGTGCCAGGGTCAGCGCCGCGATGCCGGTGCCGGGGGTGCGGGGCGGCGCCGGGGGCGGTGCCGGTACCGGGGCTGCGGCCGTGCCCGGCGGCTCCGGCAGGTGGAGCCCGGTCCCCGCGGCGGGCGGAACGGGCCGGGCCGGGCGGGCCGAGCATGGCGGGGTAACGGCGCGGAGCGACCATGCGGCCCCGCCGCCTCCTGCCGCCGCTGCCGGTGCTGCTGCTGCTGGTGGCCGCGGGCGGGCGGCGGGCGCGGGGCGCGGCGGAGCCGGGAGCGCACGGTGAGAGCGGCCTTTGTGTGCGGCGGCCCCGGCCCCATCCCCGCCCGCCCGACCCCAACCCCCCCGGGCCCTGATGTCCGTCCGTCCGTCTGCCCCTCTGTCTGTCTGCACCCCCCCCCTCCGCTGTCCGCCCGGTTCCGGCCACCGGCATTTGGGGGGCTGGGGGGGGACCTGGGGGGCGGGAGGGGGTGTGTGTGGGGGGTGTTGGGCAGTGCCAGGCGTAGAGATGGGGAGGGGGGCTCGTGGATGGAGCTTGGGGGGCCCTGGTGATGGGGTGCATGATGGTGGGGGGGGGGTGGGCAGAGATTGGGGGTGCGGGAGGGTGGGTGGGGGTCTTCGGCCATGGGGCGCATGATGGTGGGTGGGGGTGTGGACGGGGCTTGGGAGTGCGGGATGATGGGTGGGGGGGAGTCCTGAGCAGCACCCGGGGGTGCAGGATTGGGGGGCAGGGTGTGGGTGTTATCCTATTGCAGGGTGGGCCTTGGGGTGCTGCATCGCTCTTTGGGGTCCCTGTGGCTCCCCATGAGCCCCGCCTGCACCCCAAACCCTCCTCGAGGTGTGCTGGGGGGGGGAGGTGGTGTCAGTGGGGTGAGGAGCTCCCTGACCCGGCACGGCCCAGGCCCCATCCTGCTGCTGTCGGCTCATCTCTTCGGTGGCATCTCCCATCCCTATAGGGCGGCCTCGGTGACAGGGTGCAGGGCCGGATCCCTGGCACCCTCTCCCCCCATCATGGCACCGTGGGGTCATACTGGGAGGTGCTGGGGGGCCAGCGTGCCCTGTGGTGGCTGTGCCACCCTCTGGGGTCCCCTTGGCAATGGGGGGGGGGGCACAGAGAGTAGGGAGGGGGGAGGCTGTGCCCGTGCCCCCCATGCTCCGGAGGACATCAGTGGGGTGGCCGCTGGTGCCGGCTGTCCCTGGGCAGCTGTGGATGGCCACGTGTGGTCATGGGGACATTCCTGCCCCCCGGCTGTCCCTGCTGTGCGGGGACACCCCCCGTGTCCAACCCCCCCCAGCGCATCACCAAAGCAGCTGCTGCAAATTCCACCCCTCACCCATCACCACATCTGGGCAACATCTGGGCTGGGAGGGGGCAGTATAGGGATGGGGTTGCCCAGTGGTGTGCAGGGGTTTGGGGGTGCAGAATGCTGCTGGGGGGGGACACGGGGTCCCGGAAGCACCCAGGGCCATGGGATGAAGGAGGTCGTTGCCAGGGTGACAGCGCCGGAGCCGGGCCAGATGCCAGGGATGTGCTGGGATCATGCGCAGGATGGTGCCAGCAAGGGGGGGAGGCCGGGGCCACGGGGGGGTGCAGGGTCCCCCCCAGCAGTGCCGCTCCCCCCGCCCTGCACTGGGAACTGCGCTGGGGGACTCGGCCCTGGGGCCCAATGGGGTAGAGACCCCCCCGAGCTTGTGACACGTGTGAGTTGCACCCTGAGTGGGGGGAATGGGTTCTGGTGGGGGGGACATGACTGGGTGCACCCACCTGTGGGCACAGCAGTGACCCCCATCTACCCGCTTCAAGGGGGGGACAGGGTGGGCACAGAGAGGGGCTCAGAGGTGATGCCCACAGGGATGGTGACACAAACCTGCCAGCGAGGGGCCTGCTGCCTGCTGGGGTGGCACCAGTGACCTCAGCGGCGTAGGGCCTGTGACACACCAGCATGGTGGCCATGACCCGCCAGGATGAATCCCGCTGTTCCGCTGATATGGGTCCCACCGCCCTGGGGGGTCGTGGCCATCATCCCAGGAGGGTGGTGGGACCCGTATCAGCAGAGTACTGGGACCCATCTCTGTTGAGATAGGTCCCACCTCCCTGCCAAGATGGTGCCCATGACCCACAAAGGTGGTGGCCATGACTTGCTGGGATGAGCCCCCCCATTCCGCTGGGAATGGGTCCCACCACCTGCTGGGACGGTGCCCATGACCCATGAAGATGGGTCCCGCCACCCCCCTGGGATGATGGCCAAGACCCACTAAGGTGGTGGCCATGACCCACTTGGATGGGTCCTACCATTTGCAGGGAGTGAGTTCTGCCACCTGATGAGGTTGTGCCCATGAGCCGTGAAAAGATGGGTCCCACCATTCTGAGCCCTACCACGCGGCTGGAATGGTGCCTGTCCCACAAACCAGGGTGGTGACCATGGTCCCCCAGGATGGGTCCCACCACCCTGCCAGGACAATGGCCATGGTCCACCAGGATGGGTCCCACCACTGCGCTGGGACGATGCCCGTGGCCCAGCAGGATGGGTGGTGGGGTGGTGCCGCGCTCCGAGGGACCCCGTGCCCACATGTGCCCGTGTCCCGCAGAGGTGGTGCTGCGGGTGCAGGTGTACGAGAGCGGGACGCTGGTGCCGCTGGCTCAGGCCGCGCTGGAGGTGCTGAGCAACCGCAGCTCGCTGGCAACCGGTGCCACCGACCACGAGGGCTGCGCCGCGCTGCCCGTGTCCTACCGCCTGGGCTCCTGGCTGCTGGTCACCGCCGCCCGCCGCGGCCACGTCACCGCCTCCGTGCCCTGGCGCGTCCACAAGCTGCCGCGTGAGTGCCCGTGGGTCCCGAGCGCCGCACGGGGGGGTCTGGGGGTGATGGGGACCCCCGGCTCTTTACTGGGGGGCTCTGGGCCGTTATTGGGGGGTACAGTCCTCTATTGGAGGGGACTCTGCACAGTTACCGGGGACCCCAGTGCCTCACTGGGTGGCTCATGTGGAGAAGCCCTAATTCCTTCCTGGGGATCCCAGTCTTTTCCTGCTCTCTTAATGGGGACCCCAAAGCGTTTCTGGGATAAGGGGTCCCTCATGGAGAAGTGTTGGGGGGGGGTCTGGCCCCTTTGGAAGAGGGTGGCCATGTCCTGGTGCCCCTAAAGTGTCCCCATGCTGAGGCTGGGCAGGACTCCCGCCCTTGTCCCCAAGGCCAGCGAGGGGGGGGAAGCGCGGGACGGCATCGATGGGGTCACCTTGCTGGGGGGGACACGTGGGAGCGCGGGTGGGGTGCAGGGATGGGGCCATACATGGATGGAGTTGCGGGGATGGGGGGGTGCAGTGACGGAGTGCACAGGGATGGGGGTGCAGGGATGGGGTGCACAGAGATGGGGGTGCAGCGACAGGGTGCACAGGGATGGTGCAGTGATGGCGGTGCGCAGGGATGGGGGTGCAGGGATGGAATGCAGCAACGGGGTGCACAGGGATGGTGCAGGGATGAGGGGTGCACAGGGACAGGGTGCAGAAGGATGGAGGTACAGGGATGGGGGTATATGTGGGTTGTTTCTGGGGTCCCCATCACCCCCCTTCTTGCAGTCTATGCCTCCATCAGCCTCTACCTGCTCCCGGAGCGCCCGGCCACCCTCATCCTGTACGAGGACCTGGTGCAGATCCTCTTGGGCTCCCCAGGTGAGCGCTGGCACTGGAGGGACGGGGATGTCACCCATCCCCCGTGGGTGCTGCCAACCACTTTGTGTGTCCCCCCAAGGCGGCCGCGGGCAGCCGTGGGCGCAGTTCCCGCGCCGGGCAGCGCGCCTGCCTCGCAGCTCCACCTACAGCCAGCTCGGCGCGTCCCTCACCGCAGCCTCCGGCCCCGGCCTGGCCCGCGCCTTCCCGGCCTTCCTGGGGGCCGAGCAGGACAGCAGCGGTACGGGGGGTGCACGAAGGGGTTGGGGGGGGGCAGGACCATGAGGTCCCCCCCGTGTGAGCATCCATTGTCCCCTCAGCCAATGCCACCTGGCTGGAGCTGGCACCCGTGGTGGCCCTCAGCGTCCACCTCTACACCGGCAACGGGACCGAGGTGCCGCTGGCCGGCCCCATAGAGCTCTGCGTCCCCTTGGCTGCCGACGCTGCCCCCATGGTGGCCACCAGTGTGCCAGCCTGGAGGTTCGACCCCAAGAGCGGTGAGTGCTGCTCGAAGGGGGTGGCAGGGGGTGACACGGCGCTGGATGGGGATGGTGGCGGGGGGGTGATGAGTTTGGTGTCTCAGCCCGCTGTGGGGGGTGGATGTGTCTCCCTGCAGGGCTGTGGGTCCGTAATGGGACGGGGCTGATCCGTAAGGAAGGCCGGCAGCTCTACTGGACTTTCGTCTCCTCCCAGCTGGGATACTGGGCAGCAGCTCTGCCCGCTCCCAGCACAGGTAGGGTGACACCCATGGGTGCCCCCAGCCATGGCGCTGGGGATGGGCTGTCCTGTGGACGGGGGATTGAGGACACCCATCCATGGGGTGCTGGTGGGTGCAGGCCCTGCGGGGCTTTCATGAGGGGTGCCCCATGTGTCCCTGCTGTCCCCAGGGCTGGTGGCGATGGCGGCGGGGGTGACGGACATCACCACCTACCACACCATCTTCCTCCTCACCATCCTGGGCGCACTGGCCCTGCTCGTCCTCATCCTCCTCTGCCTCCTCATCTACTACTGCAGGTCAGCACCCCCGATCCGCACCCCCGGGGTCCCCACCGTGGCTGGGGGTGCCCTATCTCTGGCTGGAACCCCTCCTCCAGGGGACCTCAGCACCCATGGGGTGACCCCGGCCCCGTGTCCCCGCAGGCGGCGGTGCCTGAAGCCGCGGGCACAGCACCGCAAGCTGCCGCTGCCGGGGCCGCTGGACGTGGCGCGCAGGGACCAGGCCACCTCCGTGTCCCAGCTGGACCTGCTCTGCGGCGGCAGCCACCTCGAGACGGCGTCCTCGGGGGGGGACACCGACGTCCCGACCCCCGGCGCGGCCCCCCCGGCCCGCCCGGACTTCTTCCAACCGCCGGGGCCCCCCTCCCAGCTCCGCGCCGGGCCCCGGACCCCCGGCGGGACCCTGGCCCCCCCCCGCCGCCGCCACCAGCCCCCCGCCCCGGAGGACTACGGGCGCCCCGGGGAAGCCTTCGGCCTTCGGGCTGCCCGCTCGGTGGATGGGCTGCAGCCGCCGGATGAGCACCCCCGGGGGGCCCCCGCCTTTCCCCCCCGGCCCCCCTCGCCCCCCGTGTTCACCCGTTACGGGGGGCAGCCCGCGGAGCACCCTCTGCCCGAGCCTCCCCCCCGCCCGCCCTCCATGGCCCCCCCCACTCCCCTCCTCCTCTGTGGGGGTCCGGAGGATGTGTACCGGGGGGTGATGCCCACCCTCCTCATCCCTGCCCGCTACATGCGCCTGGCCCCTGGAGAACCGGAGGGGCCCCCTGAAAATGATGGGGGGCCCGGCTCGACGGGGGTGCCAACAGCCGCCCCCCCGCCCCCCCCATCCTCCGCGCAAGGCTTTGAGGAAGGGGAGAACTGGGGGGGCGCCCGCGCCCCGCAGCCGGTGAGCGGCTCAGTGGCCATCCCGGTGCTGCTGGACGGGTCGGCGGTGGCGCAGCTCAACGGGGAGCTGCAGGCGCTGGCGGGGCAGCAGTTGCTGGAGCTGGGGGGCCCCCCCCCTCCGCGGGCCTGGTTCGTGTCCTTGGACGGCCGCTCCTCGCAGGTGCGACACTCCTACATCGACCTGCAGGGCGGGGAGAGGGGCTCCGGCCCCGCGGGGCCCCCCCCGCGCCTCCCGAGGGCCGTCGGGGCTGCTGCGGCGGGGGAGGATGGAGGGTCCCGGCCTCCCCCCGCCGCGGCCGCCGCCTCCCCCGAGGACAGCTCCTTGGCCCCGCTGCTGGAGGCGGGCGGTGGCGCCGGGGGGCGGCGCGGGGGGGGCAGCGGCCGCAGCAGCGCCAGTGAAGCCCCCCGGGACTCGCTGACCAGCCCCGAGGAGGAGGCGCTGGTGGAGGCGGGCGAGGGGGGGGACGACGGCGGCGACAGGAAAAGCCCTTGGCAGAAGCGGGAGGAGCGGCCGCTGATGGTCTTCAATGTCAAGTGAGTGCTGGGGGGGGGCACTGCCGGCCCCTCACTGCCCCCTCCCGCCGCGAGCCCCCCCGGCCCCTCCCGCCACCATCCTGCCATAGAATCCCAGACCGTGACCCCCCCCCCATCCCACCCTGCCCCTGCTCCTTGCCCCCATCCCCTCCCCGCTGTACCGGCAAAGGGAGCAGCCCCAGCCACCACGTCCAACGTACTGGGGACCGCCGTGCCACCAGGCTCTGTACATGGGGTCCTGCTGCCCCTGTGCCCCCCCCTGCCATGACATTGCCATTCATACCCTGTATTTTGGGTGTGTGTGTGGGAACTCCGTGGCCCCCACACCCCCTAAGCCATGTCCCCTCTTGTGCCCCTGCAGGACAGGGGGGGCCAGCAGTGCCCCCCGGGCCACCGGTGCCTCGAAGCTGCCGTAGGAGCTGAGGGGGGGCACTGCCTCACCCCAAACCTCCCCCCTCCCTCCTTGGCTTTGGATTTTAATCGTGTTTCTAAGTGTTTTCTACATGGCGAGGATGAAGAGGGGCCAGTGGGGGGGACGTGGGGACCCCCCCCGGCACTGCCTCCCCCCTGGCCAGGGAGCTGCTGCCTTACATGGCATTAATATATTAAAGAGAGATCAACCCCCCCGTGCCTCCGCTTCCTGCCTCAGTTTCCCCCGCACAGTACCAGGGGAGGGGTTTGTCCTAGAGACTGTTTATTGAGGCAGTGGCACTTGTACGGGGGGGGCCGGGAGCCTCACAGCAGCACCCTGCGGGGTGCAGGCAGGTCCCAGCGCTGGGGGCTGCACCCCCAGCCCCCCCCGGTGCAGCGGGACCCCGCAGGGCAGCAGTGACGGCCATCGGAGCAGCAGGAGCCCTATGGAGAGACACAGAGTGAGGAGGGAACGATGCCACCCTGACCCCCCCCCTCAATAACCCCCCACAAACCTGGGTGAAGGGGCAGCACCCCCAAGAGCCCCCCCGGGTGCGGCAGCACCGGTGCCCGCCGCGGCAGGAGCGGGCAGCGCCGCAGAGCACCGCGGCAGCAGGGTCGGTGGCAGCAGCGCGCAGGGGGGCAGGCCGGGGGGTGGGTGCCCGGGGGGGCGACGTGGGTGCTCGCAGCAGCAGGGTGGGCGTCAGGAGCTTCTCGCAGCTCTGGGTGGCCACGTTGCAGGTGTAGCCCCAGGGGCAGCAGTGCTGGTGGTCCCTGCAGCACACGGCCTGAGGGGGGCAAAGGGGGGGGTCAGTGGGGGTCCCAGGCATATGGAGATCAAGGGGTGTGGGCCTGGGACACCCCCAGCCTCGTGTACCCCCAGCCCCAGGGACTGTGCTGGGCCCTGTCCCCAAGGTGCCCACAAAGCCCCCGTGGAGGGGCACACTGATGGAGGGGGGGGTGTCCTATGTCCCTGTCCCCCCCCCTCCCAGCTCTGCCTGGCCCCAAAGGGTCTCATCCCAAAAACCCCAAACCCCCCCATTCCACCCCAACCCCTTGTGCCCTGGTACAGCTCCCCCCAGACCTGCTCCAGTGGGCAGCACCCCCAGGCCCCCGAGCTGAGCGGGCAGCACGTGCTGCCCTGGGGACAGCTCGTCTCCTCATCACACTGCACGTCACCCCCCCGGGCCAGCGCTGGGGTCTTCTGCAGCCAGGGCTGGCGCTCCCCCCCCTGCTGCAGGCAGGTGCCCGCACTGGGGTCGCAGGTATAGCCCTGGGGACAGCAGTGGATGTGGTCGGGGCAGCAGACAGCCTGGGGGGGGAGAAAGGGAGGGTTAGAGCCCGGCCTGGCCCCCCCCCAAGGACAAACTGTGCTTACTCCTGCCTGTTCCCCCTACATCCCAGCCTGGCTCCATCCACACTTTTGGGTGGGGGTGAGGGGAGATGGGACCCCCCTCATGACTCTTGACCCTCCCAGCGCTGGGCACAGGAAGGTCCCCAAGGATCCCAGTGGCCTCGTGTCCCTTCATCACCTCCCTCCACTGGATGCCCAAACTGGTCCCAGTTAGCAGAGGGGGGCTGACTGGGGGTCCAGCAGCACCCCCCATCCCCACGGGATGAGCCCTCTTTGTCCCTTCTGGGGAATAGGGGACATGAGCCCTCATCCCACCCAGGGGACACTTTGGGGACAGCCCCCCCCCATACCTCCTCCAGTGGGCAGCACCCCCATGCCCCCGAGCTGAGCCGGCAGCACGTGTTCCCATCAGGGCAGCTCGTCTCCTCGTCACACTTCACATCACGCGCTGGGGACAAGGGGACATTCAGAGCCGATGTCCCCTCCCAGGCCAGGGCAGGGTGTGCGGGGCCTCACCTTTGGGCAGGGATGCCTGGAGGGGTTCCCGGCCCCCCGAGGAGGTGCATGTGGAGCTCTCCAGGTCGCAGGCAGTGCCCTGAGGGCAGCAGTGCTGCCCATCGCTGCAGCACACCGCCTGCAGGGGAGAGCTGCGTCTGTGCCGCCGCACCCCGGCCCCGCCGGGACACAGTGGGGATGGGGACATGATGGGCTGCCAGTGTGGGGTGCATGGCACAGGGTATGGCATGGGGTGCCCAGCACAGGGTGCCTGGTATGGAGCACTCAGCACACAGTACCCAACATGGGGTGCTCAGTATGGGCTGCCAGTAGAGGATGCTGGTATGGGGCAGCTGCCATGGGGTGCTCAGTGTGGGGTGCTTGGGAGATGGCACCTGATGCAGGGCGCCCAACATGGGATTCTCAGTGTGGGGTGTCTGGTGTGGGGGTCTGGGGTCACTGGGGAAGGGGTGGTCACTGCGGGGGTTTTACTGGGGGAGGGCGTCTCTGCTGCAGGCTGCCTGGTGTGGGGTGGGTGGCGTGGGGTGCGTGGCATAGGATGTTCAGTACAGGGTGCCCAGCGTGGGGTGCCCAACGCAGGGTGCCTGTTGCGGGGCTGTCACTCACGTTCTGCAGGGGACAGCAGCCGTACTGCGCCGGGGACATCTGGCAGCAGGTAGCACCATCGGGACACGCCGAGCGGCCGTCGGGACACAGGACCTGGTGCAGGGCGACTGCGGGAACACACACGCAGTGTCACCGTGTCCCCATG
Organism: Ara ararauna; assembly: GCA_028858755.1. Taxonomy (NCBI): domain Eukaryota; kingdom Metazoa; phylum Chordata; class Aves; order Psittaciformes; family Psittacidae; genus Ara; species Ara ararauna. The sequence continues at coordinate 2,841,918 of CM054393.1, read as the reverse complement.
TCCCCTTGGGGGCCCCCCCCTCCACGGGCACCCCACCACCCAGGTGGGGACACCCCTCACCCGACACGGGGGGTTGGCGCTTCCAGGCGGGGAAGGTGGTGCCCATGGGGGTGTCACCGGTGGGTGAGAGGCAGCGCCCGTGGGCCAGGTCGCAGATGGTGGCATGGGGACAGCAGTGAACCTTGTCGGCACAGCACGAGGCCTGCGGGCACCGGACACTTGTCACAGTGATGACCACATGATGTCCCCCCCCCCCAGTGTCCCCATGTCGTGTGTCCCCTCATACCTGGGGCATGGGGCAGCACCCCCAGGCGCCGCTGGCCGTCACGCAGCAGGTAGCATCATCGGGACACTCAGATTGTCCGTCGGGACAGGGGACGGCGCGAGGCGCTGCGAGAGTGGGGAGGGGGTGAGGGATGCCCCCGTCCCATCCTGTCTCGTCCCATCCCCAGGCTCGTCCGTGTACCCCCACCCACATGTGGCCCCCCATACCTGGGGGTGTGATGCAGGATTCACCATCGGCGCTGCAACGGGACCCTCGGGGACAGCAGCGGTGGCCGTCGGTGCAGAGGACACCCTGGGGAGAGAAGGGGGGTGGATGAGGAGGAAAAGCCCCCCAAGAATAGCAGAGAGAAGGGGGAAACTGAGGCACAGTGCGCGGACTCACCTCTGGCAGCGGGCAGCTGGCTGTGCTGGGGCAGGATGAGCCGTCCCGGCACGTCACCACACTGCTGGCGCGTAGGACCTGGGGACAAGGGGATGCATAGGGGGGTTACCCATTGGTGGGGCACCCCCGGACCCCCCTCACCCTCAGCACTCACCGGGGTGGAGGGACATGGCTGCCCATCGTGGCACCAGGCGCCGGCTCCAGACAGGACCAGCCACAGGAGCAGGAGGGTCCTCATGGCGCTGGTGGCATCTGTGGGTGGCAGAACCCCCCCCGGCACAGCCGTGCCTCAGTTTCCCACTCACAAAGCGGGGGGCAGCAGGTCCGTGGCCCAGCACCGCCCCTCCCGGCGCCCACTTCCCCTTTCAGCCAGGTGCTGGAAAAACCCCATCTCCCCCCTCCTCACTCAGTGCTCCCCCACCCCAGGGTGCGCGGGGGGGGCACCCACACCCCCCGGTGTGGCTGCTGCGGTGTCTGGCACCCCAACCACCATCCGCAGCACCCCGATAACATCTCCCCGTGGCACAGGAAGCCGGACTGGCGGGGGGGGGGGGGAGGCAGAGGCGGGCAGCCCCCCCCCGGGTCAGTATCGATGGGCGCCAGGGGCTGCCCCCCCGGAACTCACTTCCACGATCACTTTCACTTCTCTTTCCCGACGCCGTTTCCACCCCCCCCCCGCAGCTGTGAGGGGGCGCGGCCCTGACACACGTGTCCGGGTCCCACGGAGGGGGCGGCTGCGGACCCCCCGGCTCCAAACCAGGGGGAAACTGAGGCAGCCCCGGGCCCCAGAGCCCCCCCCCCCCCGGTACCGGACACACCGCAGAGGGGGTCACTGGGGACGGGGTGGTCACTGTGGGGGTGCCTCTGGGGAGGGGGCTCACTGCCCCCAGGGCCCCCCGGTAACTGCAGAGCCCCCATAGCCTCCCAGTGCCCCCCCGCGCCCCCGTACCCGATCCCGATCCCGGTCCCGATCCCGATCCCGGTCCCGGCCACCCGCAAGCCCCACCTCCTGCTCCCCATTGGCTCATCGCCCCACCAGCCCCTCTCCTATTGGTCCACTCGGCGAAAAGGGGCGGGAAAACCCACCCGCTCGCTCCGCACGCCGCCCGCCCCGTCCGGTGACGAGCGGTCACATGACCGCGCCGGGTGAGCGCGATGAGTTGCTGGGGTCTCAGCCCCGGGGGTGAGCGCGGAGCCCCCAAACCCCCCCTCAAACCCCCCTGGGGAACAGCGCGGCGCAGCGCGAGCAAAGGGCGTTGGAAAAGGGAACGTTCCCAGAGCGTGGGGAGAGCGGGGAAGAATTCCCGCAGGAAGAGCCCATCCACTGCAGCCCGGGGCTCCTCAGTGAGGGGGGTCCCCATCTGAGCCCCGGGGGACCCTCAGGTGTGGGAGAACATTGCACTGTGAGCGGTGCGGGAACTGGATTTAAGTACGGAAAGAGGGGAATCAAACAGCAGAGCCAATGCCTGTGATCGGGGACCGGGAAGCGCGGCCTTTCCTTCAGCCTCACAAGCGTGGAATTAGGCAGAGGAGCGTTGGCTCATCAATGCCTCCACTCCCAGAGCGCCCACTGCCCTTGGTGGGGGGACACGCGGTATCCCGGCGGGACGCACACGTAACTCTCGGTAAAGGAGGGACTGGGATTCGTATTGCGGAAGAGGCAGCTCTGCAGGCACAGGTGGTTCATGGCATCTGGGCTGTATTTAATGGGGCTCAGCTCTGCCCAGGGGCCGCCCCCCCCGCGGCTTTGTTCAGAAAGACCCAAATCAGGAACACCCCAAAGCCCCCTCAAACCCCAAAGGCCGCCTCAGACCCCCAAACCTCTGCTAATCCCCAGCCAAACCCCGAGACCCCAACCCCCCCCCAACCCCTTCATCCCTCCCCAACCCCCTTCCTCCCCCCAACCCCTTCATCCCCCCCAAACCCCTTCATCCCCCTCCGGACCCCCAAACCCCCCGCCCCCCCCCCCCCCCCGTGTTCCAGAACCACAGAGCCACCGCTCGGACCCCCCCCCCCGGGGTCGCTGCCCCCGGCGATGCCGAGGTCACATAACGGACTGCTCCAGGCGCGGGGGCTCCGCGGCGGGGGCGCGCTCGGGCTCGGCGGCCATGGCCGCGCGCCGCAGCACCGCCATGTGCTCCTCCGCCGCCGCCAGCGAGCGCTCGACCCAGTGCCGGGCGGAGGGAGGGCGGAGCGCGCTGCGCGTCACCAGCACGAGGTGCGTGACCGACAGCAGCAGCGCCGCGGCCCTGCGGGGACGCGGGGTCAGCGCCGACTGCTCCGGGCCCCGTCCCGGGGAGGAGCTGCGCCTCAGAGCCCATCTCAGTGTCCCCTCGGGCGGTTAAAGCCATTTCCCTGTCCTGTCCCTCCATCCCTTGTCCGAAGCCCCTCTCCAGGTTTCCTGCAGCCCCTTTAGGCACTGGAGCTGCTCTAAGGTCTCCCCTTCAGGAGCCTTCTCTCCTCCAGGCTGCCCCAGCGCAGCTCTCTCAGCCCGGCTCCAGAGCAGAGCTGCTGCAGCCCCCGCAGCATCTCCGTGCCCTCCTCTGGATTCACCCCAACAGCTCCATGCCCCAGGGCAGGGCCACCCAGAGCAGGGCACACGGGACCGTGTCCATGGTGGGTTTCAATGTCTCCAAAGAGGAGACTCCGCACCCCCCCCCTTGGCAGCTGTGCTGGGGCTCTGCCGCCCTCGATATAAAGGAGCTCTTCCTCATGCTGAGGTCACACTTGTTGCCTGTTTATGGCCGCTGCTCCCCGTCCTGTCGCTGAGCACCCCTGGATACAGTCTGCACCATCCTCCTGGCACCCGCCTTTGAGACCCGCACTGATGGGATCCCCTCCCTGCTCTTCCCTGCACTAACCAGGCCCAGCTCCTGCGATCCCTTCTCATAAGAGATGCTCCACACCGTGATCACCCCTGCAGCGCCCATGGGTGCCCCCCTCCTCTCCCCTGGGACTGTCCCCATCCCTCCCGCTGCTGTCATCACCTCGCATCTAGCAGTTTGGGGTCCAGCGGCGGGTACATGGATCTCACCACGTCGTCCACCCTGCCCATGGGATGGTGTTAACCCCAGGGGACACCATGGTGACAACCACCGTTCCCCCCCCCCCGAGCCCCAGGACCCTCCTCGTCACCTGGGGCTGATGCGTTTGGCCACCACGATGATGTCCCCGAGGCTGGCAGGGGACTTCACGCGGGCACCCGAGCCCATGGTCATGGCCACCAGCTTCTCTGTCAGCGTGTGGCAGATCTGCAGGGGGGGTGACAAGGGGAGCGGGGCCAGGGTGGGCGCTCGGTGCCACCAGTGCCGCCGCATGGACTCACCTTCAGGATGGCGATGCAGTGGGACACCAGACCCCTGCAGAGAAGGAGGGTGTGAGTCCAGGCTGACCCCCCCCCGTCCTCGCCCCATGTGTCCCCCACCACATCCCTTGCCCATGTCCCCCAGGTCCTTGGGGACATTCCCACCCAGAGACCAGCTTGAGGGCCCAACCACAGCTTGGTGACCCCCAACTCTCTGCTACCTGCATCCCATGATGGGGGGTGTCACCTCATGGGGGTCCCCAGCAGTGGGGTACACATACACACACTTACGAGGCATCCTCGACCCAGTCCTCATTCTCCAGGATGGCCTCGATGTGTGGGTTGGTGATGACCACATCGTCCAGCTCCAGCTCTGAGGGCTCTGATGGTGTCTCAGTAGTCCCCATGAGGTCCACAATGGGTCTGTTGGGGACATGGGACATCCGTGGGGACAGGGACACCCCTGGGGACAGGGACACCTCCTCGTGCTCCCTTCCCAACCCCCTGCTGATGCTGGATATGTCCCCAGCATCGTCCCCCTGGTGATGCTGACATGTCCCATGGGCTTGGAGACACCCCTCACCCGTTGGGGACAGGGACAACGCCACCGCTGTGGGTCACTCACTTGGTGTCGTAGTGGTGCCGGAGGTCCTTGGGGTGGCAGTACCGCTGCCGGCACACCACCACCAGCGCCACGAAGGATGCCAGGAAGATGGTGGCCAGCACCCCAATGGCCACGATGACGACAGTCTCCATGGCAGGTCCCAGGCAGGGGGAGGCTCAGGTGTCCGGTGCCATCCCAGCACAGTGGGGTCTGTTGTGATGGGGGCACTGAGGAGGGGTTGGGGACACCATGGGTGCTATCCCCTTCCCCTGCACCCCAAAACGCTGGCCAGGACCTGGTGTCACCCACAGACGGACCCCTGCCCCAGGGGGTCCTTCCAGATGGGGAGCGGGGGGAAACGGATGATGCTGGGTACAGGGTGAGAAGGATTTGGCCAAGGTACCTGGGAGGCTGCCCCTGTCTTGGCACCATGGCCATGGCCATGGGGCAGGGGCTGCGATCAGGAGAGCCAGGTCTGGGCCATTTGAGGCTGTGGGGCCCCCCAAAACTCCATCGCTATGGGACCACAGGGACATCCAGAGTTCTGGCCCTGTGCAGACCCCCCAAGCCTGATCCTTAGGAGTCCCTCAGAGCCCGGTCCCTGTGGGGACCCCCCCAGGCTGGTCTCTGTCAGGACCCCCAGAGCTTGACCCTCCATCCCTATGGGACTCCAGGGACTCCCAGAGCCTGGTCCCTAGGGCATCCCCAAAGCCCCGTCCCTGTGGGTCCCCCCAGTGCAGCAGTCGGTCTGCAAACCCCGTCCCTGGCGCAGGGCATTGGCCATGCCGGGCCCAGGGGACTCCAGCCTGGGGCAGAGCTGCTGGGACCCCCATCACTGCACGGACACCCCGCTGGGTGCCCACCCTGTGGTGGGGGGCAGAGGACCCCCCCATCGCCCTCCCTACCTGCTGCCAGCCGGGAGCCACCGGGGGCACACGGACACAGGGACACGGGGACGGTGCCACTTCCGCACCGGGCACGCAAACACCGACCTTTACACTGTGACTAATGCCTGCACCCCCCCACGGGGGGTGTGCCCGACGGCCCCCCCCGACCCTCCAGCCCCGCTCCCACCTCTTTTTCTCCCTCAATCCCATCCTAAGTTCAGCCCAGTTTAGTGCTTTGGCTGGAATTCCCAGGCCGGGCGCACTTGTCCCCGGCCGGGTGGGGGACACACACACTGTGGCCTTGTACCCCCCCTTCCCACTGCGATTAATGCCTTAAGAGGGATTTTGGCCGCTAAAGCAGGTTCTGTGCTGTAACCCCTTGGTGCCTGGTCCTGGAGGGGGGGGACACAGCCCCGGGGGGGGGGCCCTGTGAGGGTCTGGGGAGGCTCTGGGGGGGTTCTGGGGGTGCCCTATGAGGCTCGGGGAGGGATGTTTGCTACTGGGGGTGTCCAAGGGGGGGGGTCTCGCTACTGATGGTTCAACGCGGTGCCTGGTCCTGCGCTGCCCCGGTTGCGGGAGGCGGGGGGGCACGGGGCTGGTGGGGGTCCCGCATGGCCCTCGGGGGGGTCGCTGCGGGGGGGGGGGGTCTCTCCCCGAGTCCCGCACGGATCTATGGGGAGGCATCGGCCCCGGGGGTCCCGTACGGCCCCCGGGGGGGTCACTCGGGGGCGTCCGATGGGGGTTCGCGCCCCCCTCCGTCTCCCCGGACCTCCCCGTCCCTCCCCGGCCCCACCGTACCTGGAGCCGCTCCGCGGTAGCCGCGCTCAAGATGGAACCGCTCGGGGGGCGCGCAGCGGGGCCCTGTCCCGGCCCTGCCCCCGGGGCCGGCACCGCCCCGCCGGGACCCCGGCCCGGCCCCCCCGCCCCGCCCCGGAGGGGCCCGCGGGGGACGGAGCCTTCGCTTCGTGCCCCCAAGAACCGGCACTGCCCCCCCGGGGCATCCCCTCGTGCTCCAGAGCATCTCCAAACGTCCCAGCTGCATCCCGAAGCGTCCCAAATCTTCCTCCTCGTTTCCCGGACGTGCCCTTTAGTGTCCCCAATGTCTCAGTGCGTTTCACTTGTGTCCCTCACTGTCCCTTTCGCATCCCAGCCCATCCTGCTTGTATTCCAGATGGTCCCCATCATGACCCAAAGTGTCCTCACCTGGGAGCTGCCCCTGGGTGATGGAAGCTCGTGTCCCGCTGGTCGCATTGCTCTTGTCACCCATCCCTGCTGTCTGTGGGGACACTGGCCATGGCACGGGCTTTGGCAGTGCCAGCCACAAAGGTGTCCCAAAACGCCACCATGGCCTGAGGTCTCGGTCCCCTGGGATGTAGCGGTCGCCTTGTCCTCATGGGTGGTGAGGACATCGCCGTGATCTCGTCCCTGAGCCCCCACGGCATCACCATCATCCCCAGGGGTGTCCCCGTGCCCCTCCAGCAATGCCTTGTCCTCTGAACTGGCTCTTTATTTGGGAATATGGCATTGGGATCGTGCCGGACGCTGGCTCCAGCCATGGCACCGTCTTCACGGGCACTGCCTGGCTGGGGATGCTGGGTCTCTGTCACTGGTACCACACGACTCCGCTGTCCCCTCTTGACCAAAGGGGATCCCCCAGGCTCCACACATCTCCCGGGGCTCAGCCTCTGTGGGTCCAGCCCCAGCGGGAGCAGGTAGCAGAGGAGGATGGGGTGCTCAAGGTGCCCCCAGTTCTAGCACCCATCCCTTGAGCTGCATCCTGAGCGAGCCGGGCCACCACACAGCTCTTCACAGAGCCCACGGTTGCCACGTCCGAGGTGACACACAGCCAAGTCCTTTCCCTGAGATGCTGCTCCTTCATGTCCCCACTGTGGGGCTTGTCCCCACGCGTGTCCCCAGGGTGTTCTAGCCCTCGGGGAAGATGTAGCTGTACTGGTTGAGGATGTGCTCCACCACCTGGTTCTGGAAGACCATGTGCATGGCCATGTTGCCCTCCTCGCTGGCTGGGCGCAGCAGCGTGGGGCCGAAGACGATGGCGACGCTCTGCACTGACATGCGGTTCTCCTCCTTGTACTCGATAACCCTGCAGGGACAAAGGATGGTGTCACCCGGCCTGTCCCCAAACCCAGGTCCTGTCCCTCTCCCTGCGCTGGGTTGGGTCTGGGGGAGTGAGGAGGTGTCACCTGCAGAGGTGGTGGAACAGGACCTTCATGGTGTCGTGGTGGGCGGGCGGGAGGGAGGACACGAGCTCACGGATGCACCAGCCCCGCCGCGCCGGGTCCTGCATCTCTGCCAGGGGAGGGGACACACGGTGGGTGCTGGCTCCAGCAGCCAGAGCATCCGACCTTGTCCCCATTGCTGTCCTCATCCCTGTCACTGCCCTTGTCATTGCCCCATCCCTGTTCCTGTCCCCGTCCCCATTCCCATTCCATCCCAATCCCTATTCCCATCCCCATCCCCATCCCAGCCCTGTTCTGGGCCTCACTGATGGCAGCGATGAACTGCTCGAAGTGGCTGAAGGGGATGAGCGGCTCGGGCAGCTCACGGAGGAAGAGCTTCAGCGCGCCGGTGACCACGTGGATGTCCTCCCAGCGCCCGTCATCCAGGTCCAGCTGCTCGTCTGCAGGACAGGGCAGCACCTCAGGTGGGTGCCAGAGCCCCAGGGCCCCGCAGGGGTCCCCGTCCCCTCCCTCTCCACGGGTTCTATCCCCTTTGTCCCCTGTTGGCACCGCGCGTGCCCTCACCGTGCTCCACTTTGTAGCGCAGTTTCTGGATGGTGGCCAGGTTGCCACTGACCCGGTACAGCCCATCGATGTCCAGACCTGGCAGAGGACAATGGCGGAGATGGGGGAAAGCTCCTGGTTAGCCACAACCCGTGGGATGTACCACCAGCCGCCATCGAGGCCGCTCTGGGTACCCACAACCTCCCCGCAGCCCCGGGGCTCCAGTGAAAACCCAGCCATCAAATGAGGGCTTCACCCGGTGCTGTCCCCGTGCTGGTGCCCCTGGGCTGTCCCTGTCCCCGCGGTGGTACCTCTCCTCTCCACGGTCTGGATGCACTGCAGGACGAAGCGTGGCACCGTGCCCCGCTCCCGCTCACACAGCGCCTGCAGGGAGCAGCCGAAGACCTGGTCTGGGAAAGCCAACGGGGACTTGAGCATGAGAGGTGACCCCAATGGTGTCCTGGGGTGGGGAACAGGGCTGGGGACACTGAAGAGGGTCCTGTTCCCATAGAGCTGTGCCACCGTGGTGGCTGGAGGTGATGGGACATGCCCAAGCCCATCACCACGACACTGGATCAGGCTTAGTCCCCAGCTCCAGCCTTAGTCGTCCCCACTCAATTCCAGCCTGGGGATCACTCTAAGGGGGTTCAGCCCCATCCCAAACACCTACCCTTGATGTAGCCCCTCTCACGCAGGGACTGCAGCGTCGGCCGCCTCTGCAGGAACTTGCGGAGCTTGTTCCGGACTCTGCTGGAGTCACTCTCGCTGCTGGCATTGCCCATCACTGGTGGGGACAGGGCGCACATCAGCATCATCCCAAGGGATCGGGGCACTGCTGCTGTGTCCCACCACCCCAGGGAGCTGCGGACACCCCACCCTGCCCAGGGGGTGTTTGCTGGTGCCACCATGTAGGGATGGGAACACGGAAAGGATGGGGTGGGATAGGGATGAGGATGGAGATGCAGATGGGGACAGGGATAGGATGGGGGCGGTCCCTGTGCCGCTGTGCCCGAGCTCACCTGCCCTCTTCTCCTCACCACCTCCCAGCTTCTCCCGGGAGCCGAACTCAGTCCCACTCTCAGCATCCTCGTCTCCAGAGAGGTCGGTGCCCTGCGGAAGGGGCAGCGTGATCCCCCCGTGCCCATCCCCGTGGCGGCGGGGCGGGAGGCGCTGCTCACCAGCCTGCCGATGCTGTCGGCGATCGCCTTGTGCCAGGCAGCGATGATCCCATCCGAGTCGTGCTGGATGAGGAACTCGGAGCCCTCCCTTGTCCTCAGCTGCGGGAGCAGTGGGCAGAGCTCAGGGCAGAGCCGCCACCACCCTGCTTCAGCGGCAGGTCGTGGCTGAGAACAGCGCCCAACTCATTGCACCGATGAGCACAATTAGTGCTGTGTGCCGCTGAGTGGGAAACCTCCTCCCTATGCAAGGCCTGAGTGGAAAAACCCCTCTGGGAGCAAGAATGTGCCCTGGTGCTCTTGAGGCTGAGCTGGGCTGCTTCAGGGGCTGTTGGCAGGGGGTGGAGCTGGGGGAGCATTAAGGTCCCTGCCAACCCAAACCAGGCTGGGACTCTGCGACACCTCCATGCCCCCAGGGAAGGGACATGCTGACAGCACAGCGCGTGCCTTTACTCCCAACCCTGGGACACGTCCCAGCATCCCACCGCCACCAACCCCAGCGCATCTCCTGCACCACCGCTGGGATCCCCCGGGCACTGCCACCGCCCCACGTGCAGACCCCGATGTGTGACCCGTGTCCCCCGTGTCTCCATCTCACCTCCAGGACGTGCTTCCTGCTGGACTTGTCCCTGCCGGCCCAGGCGAGGGTGGCCCCGCGCAGCTCCAGCGTGTGCTCGGGGGTGGTCAGGGTGCTGGGGTGCCGCTGCTGGAGCAAGGGGATGAGGGTGGCACCGGTGGCACCCGCCCACAGGGGATGGGGACCCCGGGCTCCTGGGGCCTTCCCCCCATCCAGAGAGGCCGGTGTGGCAAACGTGCCCCCCCATGGCACCGGGGTCTGTCTGCAGGACATCGCTGCTGGGGTGGGGGTCATGGCTTGGGGGCAGCCAGGTCCTAGAGCCGCTGTCACCCCATGGGGCATCCCCAGCACTGCCCGGGGACCCCAGGGGTCTTCAGCTTTAGGGTGGAAGCGTTACACAGCGACAGGACTCCGGGTGGGTGTCCCTGGGGGGTGACAGTCCCTTGGGGTGCTCATGGGGGAAGAGCATCAGACCCGCTCGGCTCTCCCCATGCCCTGGGCTCGCGGTGCTTTGGCCACCTCCATCCAGGCTCTCTCCAGCCCCTGTTTCAGCCCCAGACAGAGCCCAGCACCCACATCCCGGCAGTGGGTCCCTCCCCTGCCGCTGTCACCGGGGGTGTCGCAAGACCCACGGCGGCTTCTGCATCCGGTGGCACCAGGTGCTGGGGCTGGGGGGGGGGGGGGGGCCAGGGCCCGCTTCCTCCTGCTCCTTGTGGGGCTCCTTGGGGTGCCCTGGCACCGGCTCCAGCTCCCGCATGGGAGGATGTGTGTGTGTGTGAGGAGACATGAGTGGTCCTGGCTCCATCCCGTGGGTGCTGGCCCCCTCCCATGGGCGCTGGCCCCACCAAGGCCACTGGGCTCTTACCAAGGCGCCAGCAGCCGAGTGCTTGGAGTCCTTGAAGAAGGTGAGGATCCCGCCCTCCAGCACAGTCCAGGAGGAGCTCCAGTTCTTCCTGGGGAGCAGGGGGGGTCACACAGAGGGACAGCACAGCCCATGTGCCCTCTGCCCCCCAGGGCTCCCTCATCCCTGCTGCACCGGGGGCAGCCAGGATGCTCTCACCGGATCCGCTTCCCCCTGTCCACCGTCCTGGTCCTGTTGAGCACCCCGGCTTTTTCGAGGCTCTTCAACTGGAAGGCAAAGGGGGTGTAGGGGGGGTCAGGTTTGACCCTGCCCTGCGTGGTGCGGGGGGGAAGGGCCGGGTCCCTCCCCTGGTGCTCACCCACCTTCTGCTCCCTGGGCCCCGGCACCGGTGGCACGGTGAGGACGCCGCTGTCCAGGCTGGAGCTGCTGCTGGCCCGGGCTGGGTGGCCCCATGGCCCCTGGAAGGGGGGGGTGATGCTCATGTGAGGTGGGTGCTGGGCCCTGCACCCCCTGCACCCAGAGCCCTCTGCCTGTGTGGCCACTGAGGGTGCTCAACCCTGCAGACACCTCTGTCCCCATCGCCACCCTCATCCCTATTCCTATTCCCTTCCCTGCCCATATACCCATCCCCATTCCCATCCATCCCTGTCCCCATCCTGTACCGTGTCAGAGGTGAGGTGCTCGGGGCAGAATACGCTCCCCTCGGGGTGGCTGCGCCCAAACCAGCCTGGGGCTGAGCCCAGCTCCTCGGGGCTCCTTGGGGACACCCAGAGAGCTGCCTCCTGATCATAGGAGCCCACTGGCGAGCAGTACTTGGGATAACGCTCCAGCTCGTCCGGAGACAGGATGGGATAGTCCGTTTCTGGAGTGGGTGGCTGGAGAGAAGAGCCAGGTCAAGATCTTGTGTCCTACCAAGAGCATCCACATCCCCAAGCCATGACCAGCCCAGGTGGAGGGTGCCCCAGCTCCATCCTCTCCGTCTCCAATCCTGTCCCTGTCTCCATCCCCATCCCCATCCCACTCCCCATCTCCGTATCTCCACCTCCATCCCCATCCCCCTGCGCTGCCGGGTGCTCACCCTCTGCTCCATGGCTCCGTACCGCGTCCCCCCGGGGCGCCTGTCCCGTGCTCCTCCGGCGGCGGGGGGGTCCCACGAGGTCTCACCTGTCACCCAATTATAGAAAAAAGCCTGTCCGCTGCCTTCATCCATGTGCTGCTCCCACTCGGAACCCCGCGGGCTGTGCGCCAGCGAGGAGGTGGGAGAGGCCCAGGGACTCACTCCATCTCCTGCCTGCCCAAAGGGACAATCCCACGTGGTCTCGCCCGTCACCGGGTTATAATAAAACAAGTGTCCAGTGTCCGTGTCCGTGTGGGTTTCCCAATCCGAAATGGAGCTGATGGGCTCCTCCGGGGCCGAGCTGGTGGCGGCCGCTGCTTCCCGCAGCTCCTGGAGGTTGAGGTAGATGGGAGCAGGCGGCTCTTCCGGCTCCGGCTGTGCCTGGGGGGACATGGATGTGAGCCATGGGGCAGGGATGCTGGGGACAGCGGGAGGGGGTCAGGGAGCTGCACCCTGCCCTGCTGCGGCTGCTGGGACTTCCGTCCTTCCTATAGGTGTTTGACTGGTGTGGGTTGGAAGGGACCTTAGAGCTCATCCAGCTCCAACCCCTGCCAGGGCAGGGCCGCCTTGCACTAGAGCTGCACCCCACCCTCTGCCCCCCTTCACTGCCACCAGCACCCTCAGCTCCAGCGCCCTGCGCCATCTCCAGCACCCACAGCCCCATCACCTCGACCTGCCAGGAGCAGAGCGGGGCGCTCAGGCCGACGGCAGCATCACAGCATCCCGAAACAGGGCCCTGAGCAGCCCTGGGTGCCCCGCCATGGGTTACTCAAGGGGTAGAACACATCCCCATGGCCCGGGTGGCTGCGGGGGGGAGTCCCCTCCTGGCACCCTTTGCTCTCTGCAGCTTTACAGCCCCTGAGCCTCCCTGCAACGGCTGGGGGCAAAGTTCCCCAACCCCGGCCCTTCCCGTCGGGGGGGGGGGGGGGACAGCGGTGAAATGTCCCCCCCGGAACACCCTGGAGCAGAGCGGGACAACGGATTGAGTGTCCCCAGGGACACCCCCCTCACCCCCCACGACCCCCCTGCCACAGCGAGCGGAGCTGGAAAGCCAGCACAAGAGGCCTCCGTCCTCTTCGGGACATGGGGGTGCCAATGGGGGACCCAGCACTGAGCCCTCCCAGCGCTTCCCTCTTTCCCATGTGCGCATCCCTGGGGGGGTTCACCCAACACCCCCTCCCCAGCACACCCATGGGTGCTGCCTACCTGCCCCATCCGCACCCTGCTCAGCGCCTGCTGCCCGGCCCCCAGCCCCTGATCACCCATCGCGGTGGGCACCGGGGGGGGCACCGGGAGGTTCCGGTTGCCCCGATGGCGCCTGTGCCAGGCCCGGCACCGCTGCGCTTCCTGCTCGGGTTCAGGGGCGGAAGAGGCGCCTCCGAGCGGGGCCCTGGGGCAGAACCGGCCGCGTTTGGGGATGGTGTCACCCCGCGTCACCCCCGGGGAAGCCAAACCCAACAGAGCCGGGATGGCACCGGGATGATGCTGTGCTGGGGACGCAGCCGGTGCTAAATCCCCCCATGTTTGGCCACTCTGGCATTGTGCTGTGGCACCGGCCCCAGGGTGAGCCAAGGGTGCTGCGTCCCCCAGCACCGGGATCGGGGTGCCCCAGCAGCCGTGGTGGCACATGGATATGGTGGCACATGGACACGGCGGCACACGGACACGGTGGCACACGGATATGGTGGCACACGGATATGGTGGCACACGGATATGGTGGCCGGGCCAAGGCAGCCCCACCGCTGCCAACGCCGCTTGGTTTTGGTGCTGGGTGGGTTTTGGGGGTGGCACCGGGGTTGGCGACCACAGTGGGGACTTCTTGGGTGGGGGCTCAGTGGCTTTGGTTGTGCACTGGGGGTTAACCCAGAGCAACCGGGACTGCAGGGTGGGAAATGGGGGTCAAATATGATCCCTGTTCACCAACACCCCCTTTCCTCCAGTGAAACACCCCCCCCGGGCAGCACAACCCCCAGAGTGGGGGATGCGGGGGCTTGGGGTGCTGCGGGTACCCCCAGGAGAGGGGAAGGGGAGGGACACAAGGACATGGGACCCCCCTTCACTGTCACCATCTCAGCCCGTGTCTATGGCGGGGGGGACCCCCCACCCTTGGATGCCCCCCGCAAAGGGTGCAGGGGGTGCTGAGAAGGACCCCTCACTACTTACTGGCATGGGGAGAGCGTTGGTTTTGGGGTGGCGCGGGCCCCTTACCTGGGGTGCAGCCAGCACCCACCTCCAGCCATGGGTGCTGCGCCCATGGGTGAGACACGGGCCTGGGGAGGAGCCGCAGCGCTTCCCTGTTAACCCCTTTCTGCCTCCTCTCACTGGGAATGCTGCTGGGATGGGGGGGGGACACCCGAAAGAGCCCCCCCCCCCCGGACCAGGAGCATGAAGAGCCCAGGGGACCCATGGGGGTGAGGCACAGAAGGTGCATGGGGTGGGTGCTCGATGTTGGGGTCATTCCCCCCCAGTGGTAAATGCTGGCAGCTCTGGAGGGTTTGGCTCCTGGGGTCAGCTCAATGGGGGGACACGGGGGTCCCGGTGCTGGCAGCCCCTGGGTGCCAGTGCTGAGCTCACAGGGCTGTGCTGGGGGGCCCTTGAGCAGCCACAGGACCCAGCAGCCTCCCCCCCCCCCCCCAAGCCCTCCCCAGCGCCGCTTTAGGGGACAGCACAATGGGACGTGACCGTACCTGAGCAGCGCGGCCGGGACCCGGCCTCCTCCCGGCCCCGTCCCGGTCCCCGCCGGGGGCACAGAGGGTCTCGGAGCGGCTCTTGCTGAGCGGACGAGCGTGTCCGGGGGGGTCCCTGTGTGAGCCCGTGGGGGTGGCACCGCGCGGCGCCGGGGTGACCCGTGCCAGGTCATCCAGGGAGTGCGAGGGTCGGACGGGATCCGTGGGGTCCGCTCTGAGACTCGGGGGGGCCCGGAAAGAGCTGAGAACCGGCGGCGAGTCCCTGCTGGGCACTGAGTCCCTGCTGGGTACCGAGTCCCTGCTGGGTACCGAGTCCCTGCTGGGCACTGAGTCCTTCCTGGGCACTGAGTCTCTCCTGAGCACGGATTCCCTGCTGGGCACCGCATCCCTCCTGGGCACGGAGCAGCCCCCATCCGGCTCTTCCATTTCGGCGGCACCGACGAACCGATACTCGAAGGCTGGTGCTTGCTGCGGGATGAGCGCGGTCGGATCCAGCCCCGTGTATCCCTGTGGGGATGGGTCGAGCGGGGCTGGGGTGGCGATGGGGGGCAGCTCCTTCACGTACTGGGCAGGGATGTAGAAGGGCCGCGCGTCCCCGCTCCTCTTGACGTGCCACCAGTGGTGGTTGGTTCTCTTCAGCAGGACGTAGCGCTCGTTTGGCTTGATGGAGACCAAGGTCCCGTCCTTGGCTCGGTACTCGAAGCCGTATTCCACCAGCACCAGCGCCTCCTCCCCGGGCACCGCCGCCTCCATGGCTGCTCCGGCACCTCCGCCTGTGGGATATGGGGCAGGGCAGGGGTGAGGGCAGCTCCCGGCCCCTTTGGGGTGTGTGGGAACCACGCTGGGGGGCCTCAGCCCCACGCAGCCATTCCACGGACCTCCCAAACCTGCCTCAAACCGCCCCGGGGGTCGCTGCCGTGTCCTCACCCCCCCATCCTCCAGCCCCAAAGCCACTGAACCCCGCGCCCCACAGCCGCAGGGCCACCGAGCCCCCAAACCCCACCTCCAGCGGCAGCAGGTCCCGCTCGTGCCTGCGCTGGGCTGGTCCCGACTCGCCCCGGTTTCCTGCCGCGCCGATGGACGGGGCCGGTGCTGGGTGCGGGGCCCCATGAGCAGAGGGGTCCCGGCCGGTTCCTCCCCACGGGGCGGGAGGGAAGGACGGTGCTGGAGGAAACGGCTCCTCGGGAGGTTCCTGCCGCAGGAAGGGCCCTGCCCCGCGGCTCAGCCGGGATCTCACCGCCGCCGCCGCCGGATCCGGCACGGCCTCACCGGGCAGGAGGATGGGACCCACGGTATGGGGGTCCCGGGGGAGCTACCCTGGCCTGGGCTTTGCCCCCAGCTCCCAGGGAGTCCCAGCGCTGGTGGGTGAGCCCCAAACCCTCCTGGGAGCGGGGTGGCGGCGGAAAGAACTGGAGATGCCAAGAACGGTGGGGAGAGGATGGGAAAAGGGGGCAGGGAAACGGGGCCCGGCCAGGAGCACGGGGATGTGCAGCGCCTCCATCCCCATCCCACACCCGCAGCACGAGGTTGGTGCCGCTTTGGCCCCACCGCGGGGACACAGACGCCAGAGACGCTTCACCCCTCCTTAAATAAACTTTAATTCTTTCTGGGGAGGGATGAGAGGAAAAGAAAACCTCTCCCGAGGCTGAGGAGCTGCAGCCCCCGGCTCGGCCCCCCCTGCCCGAGCCCACGGGGACGGGGGAGATGGTGCAGGTCCCTGAAGGCACAAGTGTCACTTCACCCCCTTCCCCATGTGGCTGCCGTCATCCCCTGGCCCGGGCCGGCTCCTGCAGCCCCCCCGTACAAAAATACAGCTTCTTCAGTACAGACCACCCTAAAAAACTAGAGATTTAGTCAGTGTCCATTATCCACCCCCTCGGCTGGAATCCTCTGGGTCTCCACTGGAAGGGTGAGCAGCACTGGGTTGGTGTGCGGGGGCACATGCACCTTTCCAGCCCCACTGCTCAGCGCTGAGGGCCAGGAGCAACCACACCATCCCCTGGCGCAGGACCCACTTCCAGGTCTCTTCCCTCAGCTCCTGCGGCCCTTTCCCAGCTGGATGAGACCCGGGGGCTGGATGAGATCAAGGCCAGTCCCTGGATGCTAAAGGCTCAGCTCAGCGCTGGCCTCTGCCTCCAGCTCCCGCCGGTACCTCCGCCGGCGCTCGCAGCGTGGGCAGGACCGGGCGCTGGTTTGGCATTCCCGGTGGAAGACGGTTTTGCATTCGCTGCACCTGGGAGAAACCATGGAGAAAAAAACCCAACTGTTGGTTAACTGCAGAGGAAAGACCCAAATTGCCCCCATCAAACCAGGCCTGGGACACTGCGTAGGATTATAGAACCGTGGAATGGTGTGGGTTGAAGGGACCTTAAAGCTCCTCCAGTCCCAACCCCTGCCACAGGCAGGGACACCTTCCATAGAGCAGCTTGCTCCAAGCCCCTGTGTCCAACCTGGCCTTGATCACTGCCAGGGATGGGGCAGCCACAGCTTCTCTGGGCACCCTGTGCCAGCGCCTCAGCACCCTCCCAGGGAAGAGCTTCTGCCTAAGATCCCATCTCAGTCTCCCCTCTGGCAGGTTAAAGCCATTCCCCTTGGCCTGTCCCTCCATCCCTTGCCCAAAGCCCCTCTCCAGGTTTCCTGGAGCCCCTTTAGGCACTGGAGCTGCTCTGAGGTCTCAGGCAGTGTCTCCCCAGAGAGGAGCAGAGGGGAGAATCCCCTCCCTCAACTGCTGCTCATCCTCTGGGGATGCAGCTCAAATCCCGCTCAGCAACTTCTCACTTCCCCATCTGCTTGCACCAAGCACTGAGCAGAGCTCCTGCCGGAGCCGGCTCCAGCTCAGGACGAACTTTGCTGGCAGGAGCAGCAACTCCTCGAGCTAAAGATCCTCCTCCTGCAAGCTGAGAGCAAAAGCTCAGCCCGGAAGCTGCGCTGTGGGGAGCTGCCAGCGCTGCGGGTGCCGCACATCAAAGCAGGAGATGCTGAGCGAGGTTTGCACTCTGCTCTCGGAGCACAGACAGCACAAAAGCGACAGCGCACGGCTGAAACCCCAAACCCCTGAGAGCAGGGCTGGGACATGGCGCTGTGGGGCTCCTGCGCTCACTGGGGCTGGAGGGCAGCCAGGAGACCCCAACATGTGGAGCAGGGACACCTTCCATGACCATGTTGCCCACGGTGCAACCCGAATACTGCTGGATACCTTGCTTTCCCGAAGGAGGAGTGGAGAGGGGAGTGCATCCCGGTGGCAGGGGGTGGAACTGGATCAGTTCTGAGGTCCCTTCAACCCAAACCTGTGATCCTATGAGGGTGCTGCCTGGCACCACGCGTTTCCCCCCTGGAATCTCTTTTCCTGTGGCTCCTGGATTAGCAGCAGTGCTGAGGGGACGTGCAAAGCCAAGGGGGGGGGGGTTCACCCTGTGTGTTCCTGAGCGAGCAGCATCTCCTGCCTCCTCCTGCCAGTGCAGGGGCTGCAGGAAGCAGCGGCTGCTGCTGGGAGCAGAGGGTTTATTGTCAGGAGGCGTTTGAGGCGCATCCTGCAGCGGGTGACAGCGTGACCCGGCAGCCGGCTGTGCCCCAGGCGGGCAGAGGGGCAGGAAGCCGGCTGCTTTCCTGCTGCACAACCTCCTCCTCCAGAAGCAGAGATCAACAAGGTCCAGAGCCCAGCAGGACAGGGGCCGGCTGCCGGCGGAGCTGCTCCTGCCAGAGCCCCTGTGCTCCTTTCCTAAGGGAAAAGTGCTCCCATGGGGATGCTGTCCTTGATAACAAGCACGATTTGATGCTGCTCAGCCACCCTGGCAATATTGGCAACCACGTAATGCACGGGGTGCCCGCAGAGCCTGGTCTTGTTGGTATCTTCTGCAGGTTCTGGATGTCACTGCCAGGCAAAGCAAGACCACGCAGGGAGCATCAGCCTGTGAAACTTCATACACATTCCCAAATAACCACTGAGTGTGGATCTCTCTCCACTTACAATGGATCAGGCTCCTGGGCTGGAAGGGTTTCGTATTATTTCTTTAGGAAAACCCTGACAGTGGGATGAATCCCCCCAGTCTGATCCTAGCGTTGCCCAGCGGCTGAACCCCAGTGCAGGCAGGGGGGGATTAACCTGCCAGAGGGGAGACTGAGATGAGCTCTTAGGCAGAAGCTCTTCCCTGGGAGGGTGCTGAGGCGCTGGCACAGGGTGCCCAGAGAAGCTGTGGCTGCCCCATCCCTGGCAGTGTTCAAGGCCAGGTTGGATGGGGCTCAGAGCACCCTGCTCTAGCGGAAGGTGTCCCTGCCCATGGCAGGGGTTGGAACTGGATGAGCTTTAAGGTGCCTTCAAGCCTGCTTTTGCAGGCTGAGAGCAAGGTGCTGGGTGGCTCTGCCATGTTCAGTCTGCAAAACCACCTCACTTGGTGACATCTTGGCTCTGTGAGGATGGTCTTCTCCTGCCCCAAACAGCTCTGTTTGGGTTCAGATCATCTTGGGGCCGATGGGTACCACAAGGACACGGGTACCACGAGGATGCACCACCAGCTCAGAGCTATTTCTAGGCCACCCGGAGACTGTGTCCCCAGAAGGGCCCCAGCGATGGTCCAGGCTCCTGGGAACAGGCAGGGCACAAGCTCGGAGGTGGCCTTGCAGCAGGGGGTGGTGGCAGAGATGTCACTGACCTGGTGGTAGTGTCAAACTCAAAGGGGAAGATGATGTTGCTGCTGTTGCAGAGCTGGCAGATGAAGCCGCGCTGGGTGCAGAGGTCGCAGTTGTAGACGTGGTGAGAAGCGAACTGGAGCAGAGACTGCAGGAAGGCCTCAAAGACACCATCAGCTATCTGCGGAGCAGAGACAGCTCAGGCGCTTGTGCAGTATCTCCTGGTGGGTTTGCACCACACCAAACCCATGTCGCACCCATCCTTTGTGCTGCCACAAGAACAAGCTCCACAAACAACCCACACCCCACATGCCTGGGCTGCAATGGGAGCCCAGAGAGAGCTGAGAGCAGCACCCAGAGCTGGGAGTCAGTGCGAAACCCAACTCCCCATCACCTCCAACACTATTTGCAGCAGACACAGGTTTGTTTAGAGCGGTGCTAACAGCAATGTTGGCTTAAACAGAGGTGAAACAATTCATCCTGTGTCATCTCTGTAGCTCTCGGAGCTGAAGAAGCACCACGCTCAATGCAGCATCTCCATGAATAAAACCTGGGACGTTTTCACCAGCAAAACCCCTGTGACCACACAGAGCTCTCACCTGCCTCAGGTCAGCGACGCTGTATTTGTGGGGATACTCCAAGAGGTAGTGCCTGTGATCAAGCCTGCAAAAGAAGAGAGGAAGGAGGTAGATGGTTTCCACCACATCTCCAATAAGCTTTGGAACAAAGAGAAGCCTGGATGACGCAGACTCTTGAAGAACATCACCACGGATGCTCACATCGTGCCCCACATCCCAAATCCTGCTGCTGGGAATCGTGTGAGAGCATTTCAAAGGGGGGAAAAAGAAAAGAAAATCAGTATCTCATCTGTTTTCTCAGGTGTTTCCTGTCCAACCAGAAGCAGCTCAATCAGGAAGGTGTTTCCTGAGTCACATCTCAATGTGTCAACAGATGGAGAACTCCTTAGAGCAGACGACATGGAGCTGAAGTCCAGCCCATGCCTTGGCTCCCTGCTCCAGCAGTGAGGGACGAGGGGGACCACCGGGGTGCCAAGAGGGGGATACAGGAGGAATATCGCCCAGAGAGGGACCTCACCGCTTGCTCAGCTCCTTCAGGGCCCCGCTGCGGCACATGATGAGATAATCCCCCAGCAGCTTCAGCTGCTCCCTGCTTCGGAGGATCCGTCCCATCCTCTCCACGTGGTCGTAGAGGCTCTCGTTGACCAACTTCAGGTCGATCAGCGGCTGGTTACGGATCTGGCTGAGGAACTTGAAAGCCTGCTGGCAAACCTGGGGCAGAGAGAGGCCAGAGGAGGCTCGGAGGAAGGTCTAAGGTGGACATCTCCACCTCTGCCGCTGGTGGAAACATTCAGATGGACCTTTGGGAAGCGCAGGCAGATGCAGGAGCATTTCCCTGCACCGTGCACTGACTGAGCCCAGACTCACCCCTCGCTTTGCCAGGTCCCAGTTGTGGATGAGGCGTGAGGGAATCACCGTCTCCTCGTCCCGGTGGCAACTGTCGCAATAGTAGAGACCGGAGAAGGCGCAGAGCTTGGGCTTGGCGAAGGAGAAGCCGATCTGCCTGGAGCAGCCTGCAGGGAGCAGGGAATGAGAGGGGACCTGCACTGCCCTAGGAGCCTGTTCCCATCACTGCCAGGCTGGGGGGGAAAGCTTTTGGGAGGGTGGAATGGAACAAGAAAGCTTTTGGAAGGGTTGGAATGCTGCTAAAGCACTTCAGGGAGAAGCCCCCACGCCTTTCCCTGTGGATTTAAGACCCCAACGATGCAACGAGATCCACTTCACTTTTTCTCCATTAAAAAGGAGTCTGGGCTATCCCTAACTTCACTTTTATCCTTTAAGTGGTTCAATTGTTTGGGGATTTTTTTTAAGGAAAAGAGAATATCCCAGTGGTCTTCCTTTAAGGAAAAGGAAATATCCCAGTGCTTTAGGGAAGAACCGATGCCTCACCTGCTTGCCCCATCCCTTTCACCAGTAGCTTTGCCCTGTTTTGCCTTCACTCAGCCCTTTCCTTTCCTGATGTCACACCACTGGGTACCAAACCCAGGTCTGCTAGGGATCCTCATTGGCCAGGGATGAGGTCAGGATGGATTAAACAACAAACAACAACCTTTAGTAGTGCTGTGGGTAAGCCAGGAGGAATCCAGCTCGGCTTTGCCACCCCACTGTTTGCACGCTGGGGTAGCTGGAGTGCCTCCTCCCCAAAATCATATCCATGGGCTTGACCTTTGAAGGCTTTTAGCGCTTCTTAAGCCCTGCCATGGAAGGAGACCTGGCCCAGGCTGGGAGGGGAAAGCCAGGCAGGCAAAGACCTCCAAGGAAACCTACACATAAAAGCTGGGAATTCGTCTTTCCAGCTTGCTGCTTCCATCTGTTGGTAGGTAGAAGATGCAGGACAGAGCCTGGAGGGGATGGTAAAACTAAATACAATGGAAAATACATATATATCTAAGAAGGAGAGAGATTAAAAGGAAACAAACACCTGCTGGAGGGTACAAGAAATACAATTGATGCAGGAGAGAGACCTGAAGTTAATTAACTTCCCAAGGTAAAGAACAAATGGTACCTCCCAGAGAGGTCAGTGAGTGGTGCCCCGTGAACCCAGCATCGCCCGGGCGCTGGGAGGGGTTAAGTGGGGGGTTAAAGGAATGCTTTGCCAAACCAGCTTGTCACACCCATTGCAATGCTCACTCCCGTGCTGCCTTACTGGAAAAACAGCATTTGTTCTTGAGGGCACCTTCCCTGCAGGTTGGAGAGTCCTGGGCCTCCTGGTCCACCTAAGGCTGCTTTCAAGCCAAGACCTCCACTGGCTATACCACAAGCATCTTCAAGCCCCATTGGACCTGTGCTGGGGTGGAATGGGGATGCAGTTTGGGGGGGACTCACCCTGAGGACCCAAACCCCCAGAGGTGCCACTGAGTGGGGACACAGTGCTCCGGTGCTTCCTGGGGTTCGGATGCGGAACCAGCAGATGGCCTGCAAGGGGCTGCCATGGCCCAGGACACCCTAACTTGATGTCACCTTGTTAAACTGAATGGTCTCAACATTATCCCTGAGAAGACGTGGCTGCCCATGCCAAGGCCAGGCTGGACGGGCCTTTGAGCAACCTCCTCTAGTAGAAGGTGTCCCTGACGAAGGCAGGGGGCTGGAACTGGATGAGCTTTAAGGCCCTTTCCAAGCCAAACCATTCTATGATTCTATGCAGATGGAGCTGGGTTTCTGGACAACCCAACATATACCTGCACAGATGAAGCTCTGAGAGTCCAGGCCCTTCTCCATGGGGATGGCCACCAGGTATTGCAACAGGAAGCCGTTTTCCTTCACGATGTTCTTCAGGATGACCTGGGAGTGCCCGTCCAAGCTGCCACCCAGCGTCAGAGCCTCCTCAGCACTCTCCAGGTAGGACATGAGCACCGCTCGCACCAGCTCCCTCCATGAGGCTGCTTCTTCTGCGTTCTCAGCCTGCAGCTTCAGGACGGCTTTGGAGGTGATCACCTTGAAGAAGGCGGGTCCCCCGAGGCTCGTGTCGGGCAGGATGTCCTGGATGGTCCCTATGCCGTAACTGTTGCTTAAAATTTTGTCATTGTTCCTGACTTTAAAGCACTTTAAAGTTTCTAGAGACAGGGAAAAAATAAAAGGGACCCAGGTTTTGTCTATGTCCACGTACAGAACAGCCTCTTTTATTGCATCCAGCTCCGGTTCATGAGCTGGAGTCCAGTCAAAGCTGTTCCCAGGCACGTCACTGTACTGGAGCAGAGCAGTGGAGTCGCTCTGGATGGGTTGGCCTTCACCAGCCTCTTCTGGGTACTCCAGTGTCTCCCACTGCTCCTCCTCCAGCTGAGGCCGGCACTTGTGCAGCGCCTCGCGGATCCTGTCCAACCAGTCCTCGGCCTCATCTCGTGAAGGAGCTCGGAGGTAGAGCTTCTTCCCTAGGAACACCAGCTCGAACCGCCCGTCCGAGTGCGTGAGCGCCAGCGCCTCGCACCGCAGCAGGGAGTAGCTCTCGACACAGATACGGTCCTCGTGGTCCAGCAGGAGCCGGAGCTCCAGCGGCGACAGCTCGCAGGAGAACTCCTTCCATATCCCCATGGCCCCTCTCCGCTCCAGGGTGCCCAGCTTCAGGAGCCCTCGGAAAGGGTTGGAAAGCCCTGGGGCAAAAGCAGATGTCTCGTTAGCCAATAAAGGGGAAGCCAGTGGAGAGGGAAAAGCCAATGGGCTGCTCGCAGTGAGCAACCAGAGGCATCCCAGCTTTGAGAGCCGGTCCTGGTGCGTGCTGGGATGGGACAGGAGTTTATAGGGCCTTTGTCTCCATCATCTGTCCACATCTATTTGGGTATTGAGGCTGAGAACAAGAGGGATGGCATAAAGGAGATGTGTCCCACAGGGTGGACAGAGACATGGGGACAGAAGCACCCAATGTACCTCCTCCTCTCCTCCTAAACACCCCCCACCAGAGCCATCATGGGCTCAGCAAGACCAAGAGAAGCTGCTCCACTGTTTTCTGTAGCTGTTACTGGGACAAGAAATGGCTTCAAACAGCACCAGGCGAGGTTTAGATGGAGCTGAGGAACAGTTCCTTCCCCAGAGGGTGCTCAGGCATTGGAACAGGCTGCCCAGGGCAGTGCTGCAGTCACTGCCCCTGCAAGTGTTCCCACACTGTATAGACAAGGCCCTCAGTGCCATGGGTTAGGGGTGGCCTTGGCACTGCTGGGGTAAGGGTTGGACTGGATGAGCTTAAAGGGCTTTTCCAACCTGGTTGGTTCTATGGTTGTATGACCCTACTGCTGCTATCAGCTCAGCAGCAAACAGCTGCCTCCCAAACAGCCCATCACCCCCCAGCCCCTCAGCACTGCCCCATGCAGAGGCTCCACGTAAGCCCGTGAGGGGAGGGCAGCACATACCCATCTGCCTGCGGTGCACCACGCTGAAGCCCTTTTGCTCCCGTTCAGGTGATGCTTTGGGCTTCCCGCCCTCCCAGGATGGCACTGACAGCCTTTCCAAGTCAAGAGCACTGATGAGTCTTGGGGCAGGACCCTCCCCAGCCCCCTCTGGGCCAAAGCCGTTGGTGTTGGCTGTGGTTTCGCTGCTCTCTCCTGGGGCAGGTCTGTAGAAATCATCTTCCGAGATCCAGCTCTTCCTTTTCTAGTTAAAAACAAAGCCCCAGATTAATGCTCAAACTTACTGAGCATCCTGTGCCCCTCAAACACCCCCCCCCAGTGACCCCTCCTTGGGACTGTGCTGGCAGCTGGCAAATACTGGGCTCACATACTGCTGGGATGACTAAAGTGAGGGTTGGAACTAGATGCTCTTGAAGGCTCCTTCTGACCCAAACCATTCCATGGCTCTGGGACAAGGTCCCTGAACAAGCACCAGGAGCAAAACGCAACCGAGCTGTGTACCATAAAAAGGAGCAGCCTCCTTAGACCCAGCACATCCCTTCCAGGGCTGCATCTCACCAGGAACATCCTCTATTACCCTACCTGGCTCTCCAAGAGCCCTGTACTCTGAATAACAAACTAGATGAGAGCAGAAGAGCTGCCACCTCCCCGCGGCGAGGAGCACGGGTGGCTTGCGCTGCAGCTCCCAGAGCAGGAATGCAGGTTGCCCCGTGAGTCATGCGGAAGCAGGGGGGAATTTCCTGTTGACACTGTATGTTATACATAGATTAGGTCAAACTGGCCCAGTGCCACAAGGAAGCAGCGGAAATGGGATAACTGGGAGGCAGCTGAAAGGAGCAGAGACCAAGAAGAGAAACTGTTTTGTGGGCAGGGGGAGGTCTGAAGTATATCCTTAACCTCGCCAGGATGGAAATGATGGGAACCAGGATGGAAACAATGGGAACCAGGATGGAAAAGTCAGTAACAAATGAGACAGAGGACGGGGCTGTTCAAAGAGTTTCCTAAAAGCAAAAGCAAGTGGATCAACTCCTCGGTAGCAGCAAGGGAAATCCGCTGCTGTTCCTGCTAGCCTAAGCACCAGGGAATGCCATCTTGCTCTGGGAAGAGTCTGCAGAGACCAGCGCTTCCTCAGACCTGTCACAAGTTTTATTCCCATTATCTCTCTTCCATTTTCCCATTATATATATGCTCTCGTGAGACCTCATCTGCAGCACTGCGTGAGCTGTGGTGTCCCCAACATAAGAACATGAAGCTGTTAGAGAAAGTCCAGAAGAGGCCATGAGGATGATCAGGGAGATGGAGCACCTCCCGTACGGAACTGGAGGAGCTTTAAGGTCTCCTCCAGCCCAAACCAGTCAGGGATCCTGTGACTCTATCTACTGCTCTGGAAGCATAAACCCAAGGAGCTGGATAGCAAGTGAGCTGTAACACCTACCGGACAACCCAGCAGTGGGGAAAGGAGGTATTCGGCTGTCGGGCTGCACGCTGCCTGGTTTGCCGCACTGCTGCTGCCTGTGCTGCTCCTGCCTGGCTCTCCTCTGCTGGGCCCAGCACGCCGTGCGGCCGGAACAGCGCCTGCCCGCGCTCCGTCTCCATCCCCATCACTGGTGGTCACCACTTCACCGGGCCCAGCAGAGCCTGGGCTGCCCGTGCTGGGGGGTGGCTGCTGGGGAGCTCCCTGGGGCACTGCCGGAGGGGTGGGTGATGCGGCTGTGGGGCAGGCGGGTGGCTGTGGGCAGCAGCCCAGCACGCTGGGGAGCAGCCGTTCCTCTGGGGCTTCCTGGCTTGGCTTGGCTCGGCTGAACTCGGACAGCACCCTGGGAATACGGAGAAGAGATCAGTGTGAGCACAGCTACAGCAACCAGAACCTATACAACACAGTGACTGCAAATCAGAACCCCCAGTAAAGGGCTCAGCATCAGAGCTCGTCTCCTGTGCTCTGGCAGCACCATGTGGCTGCAAAAACACCCCCCGGCAATGACTGTGCCAACAGGATATGCGTGATTTGTGCTGCACAGAGCAGGGAGCCTGCCTGCAAGGATGCATCTCCTAACGACACATTCCTGGGGTTTAATTTGCTGCTGATGGACATCTCCTAATGGAGGGAGAGCGCTGGGTGCTCCCCACACCCCCAGCCACACACAGAGCTCCTGGCCACGGACCCAGCCATGGATTCGTGCCAGTTTCCCTAACTGTTAACAAGCAATTCTGAGTGGAGCCCGGCCAGATGAGATGCTGCTCCCATGCCCCTGCTTCACCACCAGCCAGGGAGAATTAAACCAGCCCCAAATGACGTCTTTCCATCACAGGTTTAATCCAATCAAGGCAGGCTCTTCCAGGATGATCATAAGACGTAAAATCCTGCAGGTAATGATGCTGTTATTGATGAGGAAGGACAGACTTAAAACCCCCTTGAAGACCCTTACTGGGAAGAGGGTGCCTTTGCCAATCAGTACCAGGCTCCTTCAGAGCCAGGCTTTAAAGGTGGCAGAGAAAATATTTCCTGATTACTCAGAGTTTATATAACCCCTGGAATTCTTTGTGCTGGGTGCTTGGCACAAATAGATCACGACGATGACGAACTAACAACCTCCCTCCTCTAAATCATCCACTGAAGCTGCAAATTACAGCCCTTTCCTGTGACCAAAGTCATTTCTTCCTCCCTGCAGAAAGCCCCAGAGCATCCCCCAGCGTACGCCAGGGAGATGGGACATTCCTGAGAGCGGGCAGCAGCATTTTTCTGCTGCTTCCACCTTGGGGAAGAGGACAGACACCCACTCCAGCGGCCAGGAGCTCATTCGCTGGGGCAGCAGGTTCCAGCAGCAGGTGCTGAGTGGTTCTCATCACCTTTCAGGCTTTTCCCAAGAGGAACTATCATAGAACCCCCAACTGGTCTGACTTGGAAGGGACCTTAAAACTCCTCCAGCAGCAACCCCTGCCATGGGCAGGGACACCTTCCACTAGAGCAGGCTGCTCTGAGCCCTGCCCAACACTGCCAGGGATGGGGCAGCCACAGCTTCTCTGGGCACCCTGTACCAGCGCCTCAGCACCCTCCCAGGGAAGAGCTTCTGTCTCAGAGCTCATTTCCATCTCCCCTGTTTCAGTTTGAACCCATCACCCCTTGTTCTTTCCCTACAGTCCCTGATGAAGAGCCCCCTTCCAGCATCCTTGTAGCCCCTTCCGACACTGGAAGCTGCTCTGAGGTCTCCAAGCAGCTTCTCTTCTCCAGACTGAACAGCCCCAAATACAGAAGCTGCTCCAGCCCCCTAAAATACGGGTTGTTAAAGAAAACCAGGGGAGAAACCCTTCCTGCCTATAGAGAGGAAACCAACAAGGGCCCAGGAGAGGGTTAAAAATCCCTCTGAAGAGGAGATGTGGGAGAACACTCACTCCTGCAGCGACCGGTCCAGGTCCTCAGCAGTGGCCGTGCCCAGGTCGGAGTCACAGGACAGAGGCTCCTCGCCACGCTCGGGGCTACGGGCACAGTGGGTTGGGAGGATGCTGTCGGAGCCCAGGCTGGAGGAGAGCTGGGACGAGCTGGTGGTGTTGAGGCTCAGCGAGGATGACGTGAGCTTGATTTTGCTGCTGGCTTTGCTGATGGGGAGGACAGAGGGTTGAATCTCGATCTCATCCGAGCCTGAGGAGTGGGAGATGGAACCCAGCGATGCTTTTCTGTGGGGTTCGGATGTTGAGGACGTGAGGGGCTCCAGCAGCTCCGAAACAGGACACAGACCCGACAGGGACAGAGGGGTGACAGTCCATTCGTTCAGAACTGCTGATTTATAGGAGAGCTCGAAGGTTAAGGATGTTAAACCTTGCAAGTAGCAAAGGAGAAACTCACACTCTTCAGCATCTAAGAGCAGAGCAGTGCTTTGGTAGTATTCAGGCAGTGGGGACTTCTCCCGCAGCAGCAGCTTCAAGTAACACTCCATGAGGCCATCGTTGAGAGCCAGCCGCAGCCAGGCTCGGCAGCGCCCCACGTCCGTGTTGATAAAAATGAGTTGTTCCAACTCAGAGATGATATTCCTAGGGAAAAGGGAGAAAAAGAACAGAACAGGATGTGAGCAGCTCTGGTTTCGGTCTATCATGGGGTGCAGGAGGGGCAGATCTCCCACCAGGAACTGCCCATCCTGCTCTGCTATGGGGTGTTTATGAGTTGGAACAAGTCTGCGGAAAATCTCTTTCCTTCATGGAAAATATGGTTCCCCACAAAGGAAAGAAGAGCTTCTGAATCACAGAATGGTTGGAAAGGACCTTAAAAACATCTAGTTCCGAAGCTAAAGATATTGGTAATGTTGGTACCCTGAGGTACCTCTGGGTGCTTGTCCTCTCTCTGGCTGAAGGCATCTCCCTAAACCAAGGATGCAGAGGGGGAAATTCCCACTGTCCCTTGCACATTGGTGGGGCTTGCTCTGGCTGGATACTTGCGGCGACAAATCCCAACTTCACATTTAAAGTCAGCCAAAACACAGGGAAAAGTGCTGTGGCAGCCCAAAACCCCCCTAAAGCAGGTCAGCTTGAGCTCAAGCAACCTCAACCTCCTCAATTCAGCCATTCCCCCCTGCAATCCGACAGCAACACCACACTCCCCAGCCCTCCCTTGTCCCGGATGCCTCAAAAGCCAGAACAGGAGTACTGTAATTATTTTTTTTAATGTGTCTCTCAAGAAAGAGGAGAGAAAAAACCCTTCAAAGGGCACAAAAACATCCCCGCAGTGTGTGGAAGAGTTATTTTCATCCACTCTTCTATAATTTAAGAGTCGGTGATGAAGCTGAACGAGGCTTTCAGAACTCTGTGTGTGGGCTGTTCTTTACTGTGGGAGGACTGTGCT
The DNA here is from genome assembly GCA_028858755.1 of Ara ararauna. Classification (NCBI taxonomy): domain Eukaryota; kingdom Metazoa; phylum Chordata; class Aves; order Psittaciformes; family Psittacidae; genus Ara; species Ara ararauna. The sequence goes on along the minus strand of CM054393.1, from coordinate 2,812,925 downwards.
TAGGGAGTGGTTCAGAAAACCCCCACCAAATGATAGGTACCGAGGTGAGACCTCCTCAAAGGCAGGTTGGGACATGGGGAAATGCAGGACAATCATCCCCAGGAGATCCAGGTCAGAAGAGAGACCAGACCCTGTGCTGTGTGTCTCATAACCCACTGCTGCTGTCACCGGGTCCCACTGGGGACACTGCGTTCCCTACACAGCCTGGCACCCGAAAATAAGGAAGAAAAGGGGGCCCAGCCCGGCATCATCGTGATGCCAAAACACCCTGGGAGAGCATCTTTCCCCCGGTCTGAAGGGACTGAGCACACGGGCTGGGTAGACACGTGTCGTTCCACTGAGCCATCCTCCTGTCTGCCATTCCCTGAATTCTGTGGCTTTTGCAGCACGGAGAGGGGACAAACCTGAGAGTACAAACCCTGTCTGGGCACGGACGGGCACTCACCGGTGGGTGATGCTCTTCAGAAGACCCCAGAAGACTGGTTGGGGAAGTGGTGCCCGACTCCCTGTTTTCTTCCCTTTCCCCCCACTCTCTGTCTTGATGTGCTTTGCCTTCAGCCCATGCACAAAGACAGCTTCCAGAGCGCTGCAGAGGGTGTTGGCATTCCCATCATCACTGGTTACAACAGCATCTGAGGTCACGTACTGCTTCTGCAGCGCCTTGATGGCGTTCACCAGCTGCTTCTTGATCAGCTGCAAGACAGGAGGCACACGCTTGGCTTAGAAAAAGAGAAGCATTAGGAAAGGCTTCGTATAAAAAGGCCTCCAAAACCACAAGGCTTATCCAAAATGAAGCACCATGTGACTGTTAGGGAGGACCACAACTGAACTGCTCAAGCTGGGCACTCAGCTCGTGGCATCCCAGCTCATCTCGCTTTAGTTTGTAATCAAATGAGTAATTCGTGCAACTGTAGCTGGTGGTTTGGAGCCCATGGGGGTGCTGCGGTTGCCTTTAGTGTGTGTGATGCTTCCCCTGCAGACACCAAAGTGCTGAAGAGTCATCAAATCCCAGACTGGTTTGTGTTGGAAGGGACCTTAAAGCAACTCCAGTTCCAAGCCCCTGCCACAGGCACGGACACCTTCCACTAGAGCAGGTTGTCCCAAGCCCCATCCAACCTGGCCTTGAACCCTGCCAGGGATGGGGCAGCCCCAGCTTCTCTGGGATAGGGAGAAAAAAAAACTGGCTCCTTTCATACACTTGCTCATATTAAAAAGCTTGGGTGAGAAAACAGAAACCAAAAGGAGGAAGCAAGGGCTGGGAGAGGACTTGAACTCGTGCAGATCAGCCCAAGCAGCACGTGATGCTCTAACGAGTCCCACGGGCCCAAATCAAAGCCATCGATCCCACCAGTGCTCTGAGCAGCTTGGCTGTGCCCATCAACCCACTGGTGCTACTGGGGACAGGCCCCCCCCTGAAAGATGCTCTTGGAAAGATGGCTGGGGTTTAGCTGCTGCCTTCAGAGAGGCTGAGGCTGGGACACGGGAATCTTCCCTTCCAGCAGCTCTGCCTCCCCTGTCTCGCCCCAGCCAGAGCAGGCCCAGGGAGTTTCACAATTTGGTGCTGGTGGAGAGGATTTTCTCCCCAGCGCAGCTGAGCCCGGGGGCCTCCATCAACCTGAGAAGGAAAGCTGCAATTCCCAGCAGGCATTTGGCAAACACTGCAAATCCAGCCAGGATCCCACTACCAAGCCACATTTCAACATCCACCGCGCAGCATTCCATGCGCTGGGGCAGAGCAGAGCTGTGACTCGAGCCTGGCTCGGCTGCACAAACCCAGGTTCCACTTCCAGCCAGGATATTTGCTGTTTTCCCAGCAGCTGTAGCTCAAGGAAAACAGCCGGGAGAACACCTTGTCCCTGCTCACATCAGGGACGCCCCTTGGAGCAGGGGCTGTTTGCCAGGCACCCCACAGCTCGGCTGCCAGCAGCAAACGTGGGCTCCCAGGATGAAAGAGTGCAACTGATTCCATCTGCCAGGCAGGCATTAACTCTGCTGGGGATGAATGAAACACCCGGGAAAACCGCGGGGTTTGAACCCGGCTCCTGAGACGTGTTCAGATTCCAAAGCTGCAGAAGGGAACGCCAAACGCAGAGAGCAGCGATGCTGCTGCACCCCGGTACCAGCGCTGAGCGCTTCCCCCTGCCCTCGTTGTGTCTTGCCATGAGGAGCAAAGCCCAAGGTAGAGCCTGGTGTGGTTTAACTCACGGTTGCCCTATTTCTTTAACCCTCCCACCAGCCAAACCACCACGGATCCTCTCTCCTGGAAAGCACGAGCCACCTTTGCCCACAGAACCCATCCTAATCCCAGCTGGCAGCACCCACAGGTCCTACCATGACCCTGCTGGTAACTGGAGTCTCCCTGGGGAAGAACTGGCCCTGTGTGGGAGCACCGGGGTGTCTCACTCACCTGTATGGCTTCCTTGGGGTCATCGGTGTGGCTCGAATGCATCTCAGCTGCTGCCGCTCCCCGTGCGGGCGCTGCCTTCACATGTCACCTTTGGGACAAGCAGGAGGAACGTCTGAGCACCCGTCTGGTTGACACCTCCCTCGCCTGCCCCACAAGAGGCACGGAGCCTGCACCGAGGCGTTTGCGAGCGCTCACAGCCAGGCTGCTGCTGGGACCAACCCACTCCCAACCACACTGAAACACGCCACGCTTCCCCACGACAAGGAGGGGCTCAGGCAAAACACAGCATAGCCAAGAGACCAAGAGGGAGTAAATTATCCCTTGGAAGCTGCCTGCAGGCAGCCCTCAACCTGGGGCAGACGCCAGCCAGGCAAGCTAGCAGTGATACACACAGGGTCGTGGTTTTCCTCCTGTTTCTACACCTCCTGCAATGAGCAGGCACCAATGGAACCAAGAGAGGCATTTAGCAACTGAGCCTGTATGACAGCACTTCAAAACCATGGGAATGGCATGAAGGTGGCCTAGACAGAGAGTGGCACTGCCCAGCAGACCCTGGGCAGACGTGATGGCAGCTCAGCTCTCTGGAACTCATGAGACTGATGCTGAAGCCAGTTGGGATGGACCCAGGGTGAGACTGAGGGTGCTGAGGCGCTGGCACAGGGTGCCCAGAGAAGCTGTGGCTGCCCCATCCCTGCACTGCTCAAGGCCAGGTTGGACACAGGGCTTGGAGCACCCTGCTCCAGTGGAAGGTGTCCCTGCCCGCGGCAGGGGTTGGAGCTGGAGGAGCTTTAAGGTCCTTCCCAGCACAAACCAGGCTGGGATTCTATGACCCTCTTGGAGGTGCCCAGGTGCTCCTCCGGCAGCACAGAGCTGTCTGGGAAGACAGGAAGGAAGGAAGCATGCAGGCTCCCCATCAGGTTTCCAGTCACTCCATTCAGAGGCAGATGAACCCCAAGATCACCCCATTCCCAAGGGCTGCTCTGCTGCAGCTGGGTTTGGTGGGAAAGAGAACGTTTGCTCCAGTGTCTTCCTGGGAAACCATGGCAGAACCAGAGCCACGCTTCAGGGTGATGGCAGACGAGGGACCTTTGACTTCTGCCTTTTGGAGTCCTGCCCTGTTCTTCACAGCAAACCCAAGCAGTGCCTGGAGGCCCTGTGAGCAAAGCACGGGGCTGTCAGGGAGACGCTGGGTGCACGGCTGCATCCCTGCTCCAGTGCAGCGTGTTCTGGTGCTGAATAGGGTCCAAGAGCTGCTCTGGCACCCTGCAGCTTGCTGGGGGTGTGAGCGGCTGGAGAAGGAATTGACTCCCTTGAGCTGGAGCCCTTTGCCATCCAAATGGAGAAGGAGGTTGCCCAGCAGTTCAGCGCAGGGTTTGGGGATGACAGCGACACTTCCAAGTGTCCTGGGAAGCGACACTTGTTTCCAAGCCAGCACATCAGGCCTGAAGCTTTCCCCAAGCAGAGCTGAAGCCTCAACCTGCCCCTCTCCCTGCCCCACGAGCTGTGGAACCAGGGCACAAACACAACTGCAGAGCAGCTCCCACATGGCCACAGCCAGTCCCGAACCAGCAGCAGTGCTCCTGGTCCAGAGCAGCCCAAATCTGGAGCATCCCATGCTGGGAGCAGCAGCTCAAGAGCTCTTTGGGGACAAACCCCGATGGATCCTCCGTGTTCCCAGAGTTCACAGACAAGTTCCTATGAAAGGAAACTCTCATCACCAGCACTCATCATGAGATTTCCTCTCTTTGGGTTGCGACATAGGAATGGGGAGCGCAGCGGTTACAGGAGTGGGAGCCCTGCTCAGGGGCTCGAGGAGCTGCTGGGGGCTTCAGGGGACACCCAAGTGACTGGAAGAGCTTTAAGGTCCTTCCAACCCACACCGTTTGTGGCTTTCCTAACACCCGCCGCCTCCACCATGGGACTCTCCACTCCCACCACAACCAGTCCAACCAGTTTGTCCCAGCATCGCGAATGCACACAGCACCGCTCCCACTGGGACAGCATCTTCCTGAATAACAAGTGCGAGGAACCAGCTCTGAGGTGGATTTCACCCATCCCAAGGCTGCTGGGACACAGGGAATGGCTCCAGCACAAACACAACTGGAGTGCTCCAGAGCACTTCCAGCACACCCTGGAAAGCCCCGGCTGCTCCTGGTGACCTGGGCAGGAAAAGGGATGCGATGGATGTGCCAATGCACATGCAAGCACAGCTACAGCAGGAAAAGCCCCACGTCCCTTCCAGCAGTCACCACCCCGGAGGCTGCGCAGGCAGAGCCACCAGCTCAAGTGAAGCCAAGAGAAAGCAGCAGCAAACTGGAGCGGTTCAACATACCGAGGAGCAGAGTCACCGGAGCGAGGGCAGAGCTGCTCCTTGACCGCTGCTGCCAGACAGCCCGGTCCTTTGGGAGGGCTTTGCTGGAATGAAGCCTTGTGTCAGGAGCGGCAGAGACCCCCTCCTGGCTCCTCGCAGTGCCCACAACAACACTGAGTTATAAATAAGCAGCAGGGCAGTGCTGGGGCGCTGCCAGTGGAAAACACCAGCCCACGATGGCACGAGCCAGTGACTCAAGGCCTGCACGCGGAGCCAGTCATTTTCCAAGCACGAGAACTGCACCAGTCACCCTCTGCCCCGGGGGAATGAGGGATTGGATGGCACCCTGAGTCCAAGGGCCGGGACTGGGACCATCGTCTCCTCCTACCCAGCTTCTGCCTTCCCCTCCTGAGCCCATGCACACTCAGCCACGCTTAAATACAAGCTGACCCCAAGCAGGAGCAGCCTGGGAGCAGGGAAACCAGCTGGCACGGCCAGAGGATTGCCTTCTCGTGGGATAAACCCTCTTGGATATCATCCAGCGAGGGGCAGGGCAGGCTCAGAGCAGCGGCAGGACCCTCGCAGTCCAACATCAGCTCCTCCCCTGCACCCAGCCATGATTCCCACCACCGGCATGCTGGCATTGTGTGAGGGATGGGGACCAGACACCACCCGCCTCCCCACGGGAGCATCTCCTTGCTGTTGACCAACCTGATGGTGGACGGAGAAGAGTCTCTGCTGACGAGCCCCAACAGTGCGTCACCCCGCGGCACCGCGGACAGGAGCAGCCGCTGAGCCCCCAGCGCTGCCCCCAAGGGCAGGATTTGGTGCCTCAGACACACGGGAAGGATTCGTGCCAGGCTGTCGCCTCCTCCTGTGCCAGGCCACGATGTGCTGGTGGAGCTGGGGCCGAGCTTCCCCAGCGCCGCAGCCAATAGAGCCACCAGGCAAGGGTGAAGCGTGCAGTGACCCCCTCCCGGTGCGCTGCCGCAGGCTGTTCCCGTGTTTATATCCCCAGCTTCGGCGTCGCTTTGGGTGCCCAGGGCTGGCGTTTCCCGGTTGATACTGTCGCCATCTGCCACGGTGAGAACTCGCATCCCTCGACGGCGGAACCGGGGGTCTCTGGAGGCAACAAGAACCGGGTGTTTAACCTCTGTTTCCGGACACAAGAACTACCTCGGGCTTGTTTGAAGCTGCTCATTTTAAGTGAGAAACAGTGATTTATTGGCAGCAGCATGAACAAGAACCCAGAGGAAGCGGGATCCCCGGTGCTGCGATCTCCGGGATCAGCTCTGCGGGGAGGAACCGCGTGGAGAGGTTCGGGGCGTCAGCACCGGAGGGAGCAGATCGAGGAGCAGACACCAGCGACACCCCCGGGGGCCCCATGCAAAGGAGCATCTGACCCTCAGCGCGGCCACCCCACACCTTGGGGGGCTCAGTGTGGGGCAGAGGCTGCCGGCAGGGCAGGGCTGCTCCATGCGTGTGGGGCCGGGCTGGCCCATGGCCGGGAGGGGGGGCACGCAGGCGGGGGATGGAACGGGCTCCAGGGACCCCTGCACCCCTGCCTGCCCCCCAAGCCCGCTGTGTCCCTGCCTGCCCCGCACCACCCGCGCCCCCCCCGCCACACTGCACCCCCGCAACCCCCCACTGCACCCGCGCCCCCCCCGCCCCCCCCTCACCGGCTCCGCGCCTCCGCCGGGGCACCCGGAAGTACCGGCCTCGCCGGCAGAGCGCACGCCACGCCCCTCCTGACGTCACCGCGCAGATTGCGTGAGTGCCCGCGCCACGTCCGCGCGTGCGCTGCGGGAGCGCGTACGGGCAGCTGCACACGTGTACACACATGTACACACGTGTAAGTACATGGACACACGTGTACACACATGGACACACGTGTAAGCACATGGACACAAGTGTAAGCACATGGACACGCATACACACACACGGCAATCCTCTGCTGCAGCAGCGCTCAGCCCTGCCCGGAGCCCCCCCGTCTCCTCCAGCACCGGAGCAGTTCATCCTTCCCTTCTCAGCCCTGTGCTCCCGCTCGTTTCCAGGCGCTTTCAGCAGCTGCGGCCCCAGCGGGGCAGCCGCAGCAAAGACACGGACAGGGACGAGAACGAGGTACGGGCAGCAGCAGGCTCCAGCTCCCCCCTCTGCCCGCTCCCTGCCCCGCGCCCGCTTCTCACCGCTCCAATCGCTGCCCCGCAGGAGGCGGCCCTGGCTCAGCCCAGCGGGAGGAGTCGCGCTCGTACGAGGCGGTCGGCAGCCGGTGCTGGGTGCCGTGGCGGCGATGGCGGCCCCGCGTTCAGTTCTGGCGGTTCCAGCCCCCTCCGCAGCGGCTGTTCGCTCATCGCTGTTACGTCCTTGCTGGCAAGGCAGTGATGCCAGATCCGAGTCAAGCTTTCCCACTGAGGACACGTCATTAGAAGCCGAGCCGATTTCCCTGTACAGGTGTGTGCACACGTGCAGATGGTGCTGAGCACACCCGAGCAGAAGGTACTGTGCACACGAGTACAGATGATGCTGGAGCTGCAGCGGGAAGGTCTAAGTTGACTCCAGGGGAATCTCTAAACACCCAGAAAGGTTCAGAACGGCCTCGTTTTCAGTAGGTGGTGATGGAATGAACTGAGGCTGAATGGCCCCAGAAGAGGAGGAGAACAACCTCCAGCCAAGGACATTGATCTCATTAGGGAGAAGTTGGCAACAAAACAAACGTTCAGGTGTCCTGCACTGCCTTCATCCCAGATTTGGCCACTCTTAGACTTTGCCTTGGGAGAAGGCGGATTGGCCCAGGGAGCGCTGAGGCTCCACTGCATTGGTTTTGGTGCTCTGGGACTGGAAGCAGGAAATAGTGAAGAGAGTGGCGGCAGGGTTGGGTATTTACTGTGTAAGCGCCACTGCTTGGGGTTTCTTTCCTTCCCCCCTTCTTCATGCAACAGCTCCTAGTCCTGAGGGTCTTCCAGCATTGAAGGGGGGGTACAAGGATGCTGGCGAGAGACTCTTCATCAGGGACTGTAGTGATAGGACAAGGGGTGATGGGTTTAAACAGGGGAAGTTCAGGTTGGATATAAGGAAGTTCTTTTTCCCTGTGAGGGTGCTGAGGCGCTGGCACAGGGTGCCCTGAGAAGCTGTGGCTGCCCCATCCCTGGCAGTGTTTAAGGTCAGGTTGGACACAGGGGCTTTGAGCAAGCTGCTCTGGTGGAAGGTGTCCCTGCCCATGGCAGCAGGTTGGAACTGCTTGAGCTCTAAGGTCCCTTCCAACCCAAACCAGTCTGGGATTCTGTGATTCATGAATTAACTGGAGTAATGAACCGGTGGCACCTAAAGAATGGATTTTACAGGGAGAAAAAATAAAAGCTGTGAAGGGATGGACAGTGCCCACAGCTGATGGGATTTCCCTCCTTTGCCCCATAAACAGTAACTTTGATGTCCTGAGCCTGTGTTGTGGAGCCCCTTGAGAGTTGGGATGGGGAGAATTGGAAGCATGCAAATCCCGCCGGCTGAGATAAGAACAGTTAAATAACTCGAGTACAACACTACTTTTAGTAACAACAGCAAGTAGAATGACAAGAGAAGAGCATGGCGGCTGTTCTCCTGCAGGTTCGGCTCAAAGAGCTGCAGGAGCATCCTCGTGTTGTTACCCTTCCCCAGCAGCCGGCCGCTGCGCTGAGGCTGGAGCACCTCCATGTATTTTATGGCCCAGAGGGAACTCGGGGCGTTAGTTCCAAGTTGCAGGTGGTGGAGGTCCAACTGGGGGTGCGTTCTGTTCTGCTGTTCCTGCGTCGATTCCTGCCTTGGATCCTGCTGAACACCCCCGGCGCAGTGGATCCTGGTGCCCTGCGTCCCGCAGGGAGAAGCACTGGGATGTCCCGAGCAGCCAGCGGCCTGCAGCATTCTGCTCCATGGACAGGGACCATTGCTCCAGATCTCAGGCACTCGGGAGCCAGAGGGCCAGACATCAGTCCGCTGTCCCTATGGCAAGTGCTCACTGGCAGTGACTGATTTCCATCCGATGCTCAACCAGCTGAAATGAGGGAGAGGACATAACAGCAATGACGGAACAGCAAGTGCATAATGAGCCAGGAAATACCAGAATGGCCAAGGAATTACCAGCAAGGAAATAAGAGCCGGGAAATAGCAGCGGAGAAAACAACAGAAAGGAAACAGCATCCAAGGAAAGTCTCATCAGTCCCTACATGGCCCAAGAGCTTCACTCCGCTGCTGGCATCGCTACCATCACACTTACGCTATGCCACGCTCGGTGAAAATGTCCTCCTCTCCGGAGGCCTCCCCATCGTAGAGCTCGGCCAGGGACTCCTGCTGCCGGGCATCGAGGGGCTGCTTCACGTACTGCAGCCACTGGGGCTCCGGCTGGAGCGAGTCCTGAGGGGGCTGGGACGGAAGAGATTGGAGCGGTGAGAAGCAGGCATGGGGCAGGGAGCGGGCAGAGGGGGGGAGCTGGCGCCTGCTCCCGCCTTTACCTCATCCTCGTCCCGGCCCGTGTCCTTGCTGCAGCTGCACCGCTTGGGCCACAGGCCCTGAAAGCACCTGGAAACAAGCGGGAGCAGAGGGATGAGAAGCGAGGGATGAACTCCCCCGGTGCTGGAAGAGACAGGGGGGGGCGCCGGGCAGGGCCGGGCGCCTGTTGGGGCAGGGCAGGGCAGGAGTTACCGCCGCAGGCACCATCTGCTGCTGCGTGGGGAGCCCTCGGCAGGATTCTTGGCGCAGACCTGGTGATGGAGAGACAGAGACTCAGAACACGGCGGTTTCCTCATGGAACTCTGCAGCGCGGGGGAGCCGGAAGGTTCTTCCTCCAGCCCAGCCCCTTCTACACCAGTGCAAGGCTGTGCCAGCAGCCACACCTTTAGGAAGAGCCCCCCATGCCTCCCTGCCCAGCTCCCCGCTGCTCCCTGCCTCCGGAATGGCCCAGAGCTCTCCTCATCTCAGCCTTGTTGATATCTGCCTTTCTCCTCTGCATAGAGCTCTGCAGGGTCCCCCCCACCCCTTCAACCGCCGCCTGCAACATGCACGATGCCTTCTAAAGACATGAAAGCTCATTTGCCTCTTTGGAGGAGAAGGGCCCCAAAGGGGGTTCAAACTCCGTGGGCACCATGGGGCCCCTGCCCTGTGCCCGGGCACGGCCCCAACCCCCCGGAGCCACGGCACCATGCGGAAGGGCTGCGTATGGGCCCTGGGCAGGGAGCAGGGGCATTGCTGCACGGCTGGAAGCAGCGGGTGCTGCAGCAGGGCAAGGCCAGGACAGGAGCTGGGGAGGGGATGCTTGGGGAGAGGGATTGCGGGATAGAGCCCGGGAAGGGCTGATGGCAGAGGCTGTGATGAGAAGGAGCCGCAGCCCCCCTCGAGGAAGGAGCTGCTGGGACAGCCCCTGGCAGGAGCCAGGACAAGCTGCTCCCAGCAGCTCTGAACCCCTCCGCGCTCCGGGCTGCGGGTACCACAATGAGCTCCAAGTCTGGGAAAACACCTCCTGCGCTCCCCAGCACATCCACAGGCATCCGCAGCAGCACCCGGGGCCCATGAGCACAGTGAGAGCACCCCCAGCCCCTGGGTGCTCCAGCCCCTGCGCTTGGCTGGCAGTGCTCTGCCAAACGAGTCCTTGGCTCACCTTGAAGCAGTACAGCACCAGAAGAGCAATAGATGGGATGAGGATGTGGATGGTGGACAGCGAGAGCTCCAGCAGCAGCCAGTGGTCAGAAGTGTGCTTGGCCATCTCCTGGGAGAAAAGGAGAGCGCATCAGGGAGGAGAGGAGAGGCAAAGGAGGCCCCTTCCATTGCCCCTGCCCACGCAGGCACACACGGCAGTGCCCCGCTCTCTCCTACCGTCTCTGCAGCTTCGCTGTCCACCCTCCTGGCCTGGACCTGGGCATGGGGACGCGCGGTGCCGGAGTCCTCCTCCCGCACACACCGCTCCAGGTCAGAGGGCTCCGGGTGGCGCTGCCTCTCACGCAGCAGCCTCAGGAGCAGCCCTGTCCTCGAGGCCATGCTGGCGCAGGCCGGCTGGAGCTGGGGCAGACCGCAGTCCTCGTACAGGGCTCGAGCCACGCGTGCCAGGAACCTGCGCAGGGCTCGGTCTGGCAGCAGCCGGTGCAGGTGGCGGCTGAGCTGGGAGACAAAGGGGGCTCCTTGCGCGGCCGCGCCGCCCGGGGCGCTGGAGCTGCCCGGTGCCGTCGGGACAGGGGGTTCCTGCTCCCTGTGCTGCCCGTGGGTGCTGGTGCCTGCAGGGGCGGTGGGTGGGCTCCCGCCCCGAGAGGAACGCTCTGCTGCAGCCCTGTTCTCTGGTGCGCTGCTGGCAGCAGGGGGGCCGGTGTTCACCAGCAGAGCATAGAGCAGACGCTGGATCCTGCTCACTCTTTGCTCTGCCCCATCCTCTGCTGCTGTGAGCTCTTCCTCTGTGAGCTCCATGCCCACTGTCCTCTCACTGCCCTGCAGCTTCTGCTCCTTGTCAGTCCCAGCAGAGACCTGAGTTGGAGCTGGTGCTTCCTCCTGCTCTTCTGCCCCCTCCTCGTCCTCCAGCCCGTCAGCCGTGTTGGTTTGCTGGACAGCATCGGAGTGACTGTGACTCCAACCAGACTGGGCCGGATGCAGGGCCTCTGATGGGTAGGGAGCAGGGGGCTGTGCTGCAGGAGGGGTGGGTGCTCCCTGGTGGCTGGAAACGGGCAGGATGTCGCTGACCTTCAACCTCCAGGCTGCTTCCCGAAGGGTGGATTCTGCCCGGGTCAGGTCCAAGTCAGGCTCAGCATCAGGGCTGCTCAGGCCCATGACAACCGCGAGTGTGACAGTTCCCTGCTCCCTGAGCGAGGGCTCCTTGGGCTGGATCTTCAACATGGAGCTGCTGTTCCCCTTCCCGGGTGGCACGGCTCCCGTTAGGAGCCCTGGTGTCTGTGCCAGGGCAGCTGTAACACAGCGAGAGCACATCAGTGACAAGCAGCTTCCTGCCAGACACGGGCTCAGAGGGTTTGCCATAGCTGGGGGGCACGGGCAGGGCTGTGGGGCAGTTACCGCAGCGAGGAGCACTGGCGCTGCACACGCTTGCGCAGTCAAAGCTGAGGGTCCTGCACGGGGTCTCGGTGCTGTGCATGTGCTGGCAGAGGCAGCAGGCCGTGTCGTTGGACAGCGTGCTGAAGAACAGAGGTAGAGGACAAAACACTCAGCATCGCCACCCAGGGCAGCGACTCCAACCCAGGCTGCGCACAGAAACGCCTCGGGGTCTGCTTCAGCCTCTGCTGCGGCTCCAGGAAGCTTCCCCTCACCCCCAGTGTCCCAATGGGCGGCGTGTGGTGGTGGGCTCGTTCCCCACGCACACCCCTTGTCCCAGCTCTTGGGATCTGCTGGAGGTGGGCGCCGGCCCCTGCACACTCACAGTGTTTCCAAGCGGGATGTTCCCAGGAGCAGCATGAGCAGCGTCTGCCGAGTCACTCGTGTGGCACCCAGGTCCCTGCAAGGGTTTCAAGACACGCGTTACATTGGAGGTGGCGGCACCAGCCTCTGCTCCGGAACAGGCCCAGTCCCTGCTGCTTGCGGTGCTGGTCGCAGGGGATCCGCTGCTACCTAATCCAGGAGAACGATGGAAACCCTCTGTCCTCCCGGCTGTGCCCTGCTCCCGCCCAGGGCTCTGAACCGGGAGGGACCCTGCAGATCCCATGGGAGATGCATGCAGACGAGTTCAAGTCCGTGTCCCAGCTCCCTGCTGGCTTGGCAGCCGGGACACACCAGAACTCTCAGCCTTTGCCTGGCTCTGCCGCTGCCTCCGGCAGGATAAGGGTGGGAGAAGGGTGGGATCTGCTGCTGGATCTCTGCTTTCCTGGCCACGGGGCACCCACCCAGAGACACAAAGAAAGATCCGCGTTAAGCTGCTAACAAGGAGTCTGTACTTACAGGTGGGTGAGTGAAGGCAGCTTGAAGAACCACATGTCCTCAATAACAGAGAGGGGGTTATGGCTCAGGACCCTGAAATGAAGCAGAACCCCATGTGAGCAGGGGGTGCAGGATGGGCGCGGTGGCAGGGGCTCAGCGCTACGGGTGCGAGGAAAGGCCTGGGATGAAGGCTCCAGGCGGGGGCAGATGCTGGTGGGCAGATTCACAACATACATGGGGTCCTGACTATCTCCAGCCCAGAGAGCAAAAGCCCACAGGTGCTGCTCCTGGAAAACACCACCTCTCTTTCTTTCCTCCTCACCTCACACCTTCTGGTGCCTTCCCTCCACCACCACTTTCCCTATTTTCTCACATTCCCACTCTCCATGAGCTCTGCTCTGTTCCTGCACCCCGGCAGTGAAAGCCGTGGCCTGACAGAGCTGTCATTCAGCATTGATGCTGCTGCCTATTTGGGGTAAGAGGTGAGCAGAACCCAGGGACAAGTGCCACAGCTCTGAGCTGCCCTCAGCCCTTGGAGCACTCACAGTGTCTGGAGGAAGTGCATCCCGTGCCATGCCCGGAAGGTGTCGCTCCGGATCTCGGGGATGAGATTTCCCTCCAGGGTTCTGGGGAAACGGGAGAGCACAGAAATGAGTTGGGTCTGACCCACAGGAAGCTGGAGTGAAGCAGCGCTGGTTTGCAGGAAACAGCCACCTGCAAGGTGGAACTGGGAGGAAGCTGCCATTTTCCCTCCTGCTGTTTGTTAACCTGTCCAGGAGGGGAGATGAAGTGCACGTGGGCTGCACCTCCGCCTGAACTGAGGAGAAACTGGAGTCCTTGTTCTAAAAAGAACAGGAGCGGTGTCCAGCACCAGAAGGTTCTAAATGCAAACGGGCTTCACCAGCCACAGCAGGGAGAAACGGCCATAACTCACATGGTCTCCAGGAAAGGAAGGGTCTCAAAAGCACGCGCCTCGATCGCCTGGATTTGGTTGTAGGACAAATCCCTGGCAACAGAACACAAAACGCTGGTGACGTTTGCTGCACTGGTTCCTCGCAGGTGCTTTGACACAGGCAGCACAGCCGTGCCACAGCTCTCATTTCACGTGGGGTTTCTCCCTGGCACTGCCTTGCAGTGGTGTGTAAGCGGGGCTCACGCTCCTGAGCGGGGGGGCTGCGGCTCAGAGGTTCTCCCAGCTCTGATCCCAGCAGGGGCATTTCAGGGCTGATTCTCCTCTCTGGTAACAGAGCAGGTTCTTTACGCACGCCCCAGCAGCACCTCTCGTGTGAGGCCTCAGGGACCGGCTGTGACCAACATGGGGCTCTTTCCCTTAGCTCCTAAACGTTACCTCCCTGCACAGCCCTGCTCTGCTGTGGGCAGGAGTCCTCTGGCCTGGCTCTAGAAACCAAGAGGTTCCTTGTCCCAGCCTGAACTCGCTGCCTGGGCTTCTTCGGCAGCGAACAAGGAGAGAGGAACCTTGGTGGGGAGCGTTTCATGGGCTGCTCAGCCGGAGTGCCCAGCCCCGTGGTGTGGGTGCATGGGAAGTGCCTGCTCCTCTCCATGGGCGATGGAGAGAAGCTGCACCATGAGCTCATCCCGGGGCATCTGAGCTGAGAGGAGCCGAATGCACGAGGTTTGCCCTGGAGGAGGCGGCCTCGTGTGGGTCTGTGCAGGGAAAGGGCAGCAGCCGCCTCCTCTGCTTGGACGTGGGGCAATGGCAGTGCAGCGCGTCCCTGCGGAGCCCTCCCCTGCAGCAGGACCCTGCTCTGCTCTGGCTGCAGCCGGGATCCCCGCAGGAATAAAGCCCTTCCTGGGCAGCAGGGCCAGGGCAGGGGGAGGCCGTGCCCAGCGCCATGGGCAGGGGGTACCTACAGGTGCCTCAGCAGGAGCAGCCCCTCCAGCGAGCGCCTCTTCACTGCCCGCAGGCTGTTGTCCCGGAGAACTCTGCAAGAGACAGACGGACACGAGCGGTGGCACCCGCGGCTCTCAGGGCAATGGAGCTGCGGGGGAAGAGCCCTGCAGCAGCGGCACCGCAGCATCTCGCCGGGTCCCGCCAGGGCTCGGCACACTCATGGCAGGAGCGGGCGCTTGCTCCCGGGCTGCTGACACTGACTGCAGCCGAGCACGGGTTCCACAGGCCCAGGGGTGGCCCCGGGGGGCGGGGGGGACACAGCCCAGGGCACTGCTTGCTATGGAACAGCTCTGGGCATTCGCACCCCTCCTTGCGGCGCAGCTCGGCCTTGGCTGCACGTGGCAAGCACCGGTGCGGTGCTCGTCACAGCCTCGACTCAACAGCCCGGGGGAGGGATGGGGATCCCGGAACCCCCGTGCCATGTCTGACGCTGGGGGATACTCACAGCTTCTCAACCCATGGGTACCCCTTCCACGCCTGCGGGGGGATGAGGGAGAGCGCGTTCCCAGTGAAATCCCTGCGGAGAAGCCATGGGCAGCGTCACTCTCAGCACAACCCCTTCCCATGCCCCAGGGTTGTGGGGGGGCCGCGGGACCGGCCTGGAGCTGCCCATCAGCCCCCCACACGCAGCGTGCCCCTGGAGCCGCTCTCGGGGGTCCCGGGGCGGTGCCGGAGCTGTGGGGCACTCACAGCATGGAGAAGGTCCATTGGCGGGTGGCCGGGGGCACGCGGGCCAGGGCAGCGCCGCTGCAGTCCAGCCGGTACCCGCGGCAGCGGCAGGGCCCCGGGCAGGGCTCCAGGGGCCGGGCCAGTCTGGGGGCCAGGCCCAGCAGCACCAGCAGCACCAGCAGCGGTGCCATGGCAGGGCAGGGTCTGAGCGCCTCTGGCAGCGCAGGAGGCTCGAGGCTGCCGATCCAGAGCAGGAGCTCTGCTCTGTGACCAGCAGCTGCCGGCTGGGTACAGCCTGGGACAGCTCACAATGGCCCGGGAGCGTGCGTCCCCACTGTGACGTAGGACAGCCCCTGCCATCGGAGCTGGGCGCTGCCCGGCTGTGGCGTGGAGCAGACAGCGCATGGACAGCGGGAAAACTGTGTGCCATGAGCGTGTGCAGCACGTGTGCCTGCAGTGCATGCGTGTGCAGTCTGTGAGCTTCTGCCACACGTGTGTGCACGCATGTGTGCGTGGGCATGAGGGTTGCCCTGTGTGTGTACGCTTTTATACACGTGTGTACGCGTGTGGGAAAGCTTCAGGCCTGATGTGCTGGCTTGGAAACAAGTGTCGCTTCCCAGGACACTTGGAAGTGTCGCTGTCATCCCCAAACCCTGCGCTGAACTGCTGGGCAACCTCCTTCTCCATTTGGATGGCAAAGGGCTCCAGCTCAAGGGAGTCAATTCCTTCTCCAGCCGCTCACACCCCCAGCAAGCTGCAGGGTGCCAGAGCAGCTCTTGGACCCTATTCAGCACCAGAACACGCTGCATTGGAGCAGTGATGCAGCCGTGCACCCAGCGTCTCCCTGACAGCCCCGTGCTTTGCTCACAGGGCCTCCAGGCACTGCTTGGGTTTGCTGTGAAGAACAGGGCAGGACCGCAAAAGGCAGAATTCCAATCAGCTCACAGGGCTCGGGGTGAACGAACACAACAGTTTACTGGCCTAGAATGTCTCAGCTAAACCTGAAGTCGAATCTTCTTTGTGTCTAATCTAAACCTGGAATTGAATCTAAACCCAATGTCTAATCTAAACCCGAAGCTGAGTCTTCTTCATGTGTAACCTGAACCTAAATCCAATCTTCTTCATGTCCAGTCTGAACCTGAAGTCTCATCTGTTTCTTGTCTACTCTGAACCTACTGTGCATCTAAACCTCATGCCCAGCCTTCTCCATGTCTGATCTGGATTGCCAGATCCTAATGCAGGAGAAATGATGGAAACCGCTCTGTCCTCCCTGCTGCGCCCCGCTCCAGCCATGGCTCCGCACCAGGAGGGATCCTGCACATGCCGGGGGCACGGATGCAGGCGAGCCCAGGTCCGGGTGCCGGCTCCCCGCTGCCTCTGCAGTCGGGACGCAGCAGAGCCGCTCAGCACAGAACGAGCGCGGGGCCCTGCTCGGCCCCGGCCCTGCGGCGCTCCGCGGGGCACTGACGGCACGGGGAGGGACCGCTGGCGGGGGGCCGGGGAGCCACGGCAGAGCCCCGGGCCGGGCCCCAGCGCCGTGGCGGGGCAGGGCCTGGCTCGGTGCCGGGGAGCGACAGCGGCAGCCCTGGGCTGCAGGGCTGAGGGTGATGTGCCCTGGGAACCGTCACAAGGGAGCTGCTCCAGAGCGTTCCTCTGCACAGAACCGCTGTGCGCATCCCCGTGGTGATAAAAGATCACGGATAACTTTTAAATATCAATTTATTACGCGAATAAAGGTAAGCAAACAGCGCTGGGTGCGCGGGAATCAGCGCTCCACCAACACGCACACACACAGTTCCCGCCTCCCGCTCGTATTTCCTTTACTCATACATATTCATAACCATCCGAAGAGAAGGTGGCTCTATGCAAATAAGTCCCGCGCATGCTCTCTTCATCTTCTAGAATCTTCTCTGTTCTTGGCTCGTTTCCAAAACGACACCCCCCCCACAACACTGCACAGACAGCAACAAAACTGATCTGAGCCAATCTCCTGCAAAACACAGGAACTATGTGCATTTTAACCATTAATCTGTGGTTATACAAGGAGGTGATATCATCATCTTGTCTTAATATTGCTCCTTGTTTCCAGGAATCAGATGTACATATCTCACAATCTCATTAGGGAGAAGTTGGCAACAAAGCAAACGTTCAGGTGCCCTGCACTGCCTTCATCCCAGATTTGGCCACTCTTAAAGACTTTGCCTTGGGAGAAGGGGGATTGCCCCAGGGAGCGCTGAGGCTCCACTGCATTGGTTTTGGTGCTC
This sequence comes from Ara ararauna, assembly GCA_028858755.1. Taxonomy (NCBI): domain Eukaryota; kingdom Metazoa; phylum Chordata; class Aves; order Psittaciformes; family Psittacidae; genus Ara; species Ara ararauna. The sequence goes on along the minus strand of CM054393.1, from coordinate 2,795,490 downwards.
TGGGGCTGGAAGCAGGAAATGGTGCATAGAGTGGTGGCAGGGTTGGGTATTTACTGTGTAAGTGCCACTGCTTGGGGTTTCTTTCCTTCCCCCCTTCTTCATGCAACAGCTCCTAGTCCTGAGGGTCTTCCAGCATTGAAGGGGGTACAAGGATGCTGGCGAGAGACTCTTCATCAGGGACTGTAGTGATAGGACAAGGGGTGATGGGTTTAAACAGGGGAAGTTCAGGTTGGATATAAGGAAGTTCTTTTTCCCTGTGAGGGTGATGGGACACAGGCACAGGGTGCCCCGAGAAGCTGTGGCTGCCCCATCCCTGGCAGTGTTTAAGGTCAGGTTGGACACAGGGGCTTTGAGCAAGCTGCTCTGGTGGAAGGTGTCCCTGCCCATGGCAGCAGGTTGGAACTGCTTGAGCTCTAAGGTCCCTTCCAACCCAAACCAGTCTGGGATTCTGTGATTCCTGAATTAACTGGAGTAATGAACCGGTGGCACCTAAAGAATGGATTTTACAGGGAGAAAAAATAAAAGCTGTGAAGGGATGGACAGTGCCCACAGCTGATGGGATTTCCCTCCTTTTGCCCCATAAACAGTAACTTTGATGTCCTGAGCCTGTGTTGTGGAGCCCCTTGAGAGTTGGGATGGGGAGAATTGGAAGCATGCAAACCCCGCCGGCTGAGATAAGAACAGTTAAATAACTCGAGTACAACACTACTTTTAGTAACAACAGCAAGTAGAATAACAAGAGAAGAGCATGGCTGCTGTTCTCCTGCAGGTTCGGCTCAAAGAGCTGCAGGAGCATCCTCGTGTTGTTACCCTTCCCCAGCAGCCGGCCGCTGCGCTGAGGCTGGAGCACCTCCATGTATTTTACGGCCCAGAGGGAACTCGGGGCGTTAGTTCCAAGTTGCAGGTGGTGGAGGTCCAACTGGGGGTGCGTTCTGTTCTGCTGCGGGTGATGATTTTTCCTGCGGCGATTCCTGCCTTGGCTCCTGTTGATTCCTGCCTTGGATCCTGTTGAACACCCCCGGCGCAGTGGATCCTGGTGCCCTGCATCCCGCAGGGAGAAGGCGTGGGGTGTCCCGAGCAGCCAGCGGCCTGCAGCATTCTGCTCCATGGACAGGGACCATTGCTCCAGATCTCAGGCACTCGGGAGCCAGAGGGCCAGACATCAGTCCGCTGTCCCTACGGCAAGTGCTCACTGGCAGTGACTGATTTCCATCCGATGCTCAACCAGCTGAAATGAGGGAGAGGACATAACAGCAATGACGGAACAGCAAGTGCATAATGAGCCAGGAAATACCAGAATGGCCAAGGAATTACCAGCAAGGAAATAAGAGCCGGGAAATAGCAGCGGAGAAAACAACAGAAAGGAAACAGCATCCAAGGAAAGTCTCATCAGTCCCTACATGGCCCAAGAGCTTCACTCCGCTGCTGGCATCGCTACCATCACACTTACGCTATGCCACGCTCGGTGAAAATGTCCTCCTCTCCGGAGGCCTCCCCATCGTAGAGCTCGGCCAGGGACTCCTGCTGCCGGGCATCGAGGGGCTGCTTCACGTACTGCAGCCACTGGGGCTCCGGCTGGAGCGAGTCCTGAGGGGGCTGGGACGGAAGAGATTGGAGCGGTGAGAAGCAGGCACGGGGCAGGGAGCGGGCAGAGGGGGGAGCTGGCGCCTGCTCCCGCCTTTACCTCATCCTCGTCCCGGCCCGTGTCCTTGCTGCAGCTGCACCGCTTGGGCCACAGGCCCTGAAAGCACCTGGAAACAAGCGGGAGCAGAGGGATGAGAAGCGAGGGATGAACTCCCCCGGTGCTGGAAGAGACGGGGGGGGGGGCGCCGGGCAGGGCCGGGCGCCTGTTGGGGCAGGGCAGGGCAGGAGTTACCGCCGCAGGCACCATCTGCTGCTGCGTGGGGAGCCCTCGGCAGGATTCTTGGCGCAGACCTGGTGATGGAGAGACAGAGACTCAGAACACGGGGGTTTCCTCATGGAACTCTGCAGCGCGGGGGAGCCGGAAGGTTCTTCCTCCAGCCCAGCCCCTTCTACACCAGTGCAAGGCTGTGCCAGCAGCCACACCTTTAGGAAGAGCCCCCCATGCCTCCCTGCCCAGCTCCCCCCTGCTCCCTGCCTCCGGAATGGCCCAGAGCTCTCCTCATCTCAGCCTTGTTGATATCTGCCTTTCTCCTCTGCATAGAGCTCTGCAGGGTCCCCCCCACCCCTTCAACCGCCGCCTGCAACATGCACGATGCCTTCTAAAGACATGAAAGCTCATTTGCCTCTTTGGAGGAGAAGGGCCCCAAAGGGGGTTCAAACTCCGTGGGCACCATGGGGCCCCTGCCCTGTGCCCGGGCACGGCCCCAACCCCCCGGAGCCACGGCACCATGCGGAAGGGCTGCGTATGGGCCCTGGCAGGGAGCAGGGGCATTGCTGCACGGCTGGAAGCAGCGGGTGCTGCAGCAGGGCAAGGCCAGGACAGGAGCTGGGGAGGGGATGCTTGGGGAGAGGGATTGCGGGATAGAGCCCGGGAAGGGCTGATGGCAGAGGCTGCGATGAGAGGAAGCCGCAGCCCCCCTCGAGGAAGGAGCTGCTGGGACAGCCCCTGGCAGGAGCCAGGACAAGCTGCTCCCAGCAGCTCTGAACCCCTCCGCGCTCCGGGCTGCGGGTACCACAACGAGCTCCAAGTCTGGGAAAACACCTCCTGCGCTCCCCAGCACATCCACAGGCATCCGCAGCAGCACCCGGGGCCCATGAGCACAGTGAGAGCACCCCCAGCCTCTGGGTGCTCCAGCCCCTGCGCTTGGCTGGCAGTGCTCTGCCAAACGAGTCCTTGGCTCACCTTGAAGCAGTACAGCACCAGAAGAGCAATAGATGGGATGAGGATGTGGATGGTGGACAGCGAGAGCGCCAGCAGCAGCCAGTGGTCAGAAGTGTGCTTGGCCATCTCCTGGGAGAAAAGGAGAGCGCATCAGGGAGGAGAGGAGAGGCAAAGGAGGCCCCTTCCATTGCCCCTGCCCACGCAGGCACACACGGCAGCGCCCCGCTCTCTCCTACCGTCTCTGCAGCTTCGCTGTCCACCCTCCTGGCCTGGACCTGGGCATGGGGACGCGCGGTGCCGGAGTCCTCCTCCCGCACACACCGCTCCAGGTCAGAGGGCTCCGGGTGGCGCTGCCTCTCACGCAGCAGCCTCAGGAGCAGCCCCGTCCTCGAGGCCATGCTGGCGCAGGCCGGCTGGAGCTGGGGCAGACCGCAGTCCTCGTACAGGGCTCGAGCCACGCGTGCCAGGAACCTGCGCAGGGCTCGGTCTGGCAGCAGCCGGTGCAGGTGGCGGCTGAGCTGGGAGACAAAGGGGGCTCCTTGCGCGGCCGCGCCGCCCGGGGCGCTGGAGCTGCCCGGTGCCGTCGGGACAGGGGGTTCCTGCTCCCTGTGCTGCCCGTGGGTGCTGGTGCCTGCAGGGGCGGTGGGTGGGCTCCCGCCCCGAGAGGAACGCTCTGCTGCAGCCCTGTTCTCTGGTGCGCTGCTGGCAGCAGGGGGGCCGGTGTTCACCAGCAGAGCATAGAGCAGACGCTGGATCCTGCTCACTCTTTGCTCTGCCCCATCCTCTGCTGCTGTGAGCTCTTCCTCTGTGAGCTCCATGCCCACTGTCCTCTCACTGCCCTGCAGCTTCTGCTCCTTGTCAGTCCCAGCAGAGACCTGAGTTGGAGCTGGTGCTTCCTCCTGGTCTTCTGCCCCCTCCTCGTCCTCCAGCCCGTCAGCCGTGTTGGTTTGCTGGACGGCATCGGAGTGACTGTGACTCCAACCAGACTGGGCCGGATGCAGGGCCTCTGATGGGTAGGGAGCAGGGGGCTGTGCTGCAGGAGGGGTGGGTGCTCCCTGGTGGCTGGAAACGGGCAGGATGTCGCTGACCTTCAACCTCCAGGCTGCTTCCTGAAGGGTGGATTCTGCCCGGGTCAGGTCCAAGTCAGGCTCAGCATCAGGGCTGCTCAGGCCCATGACAACCGCGAGTGTGACAGTTCCCTGCTCCCTGAGCGAGGGCTCCTTGGGCTGGATCTTCAACATGGAGCTGCTGTTCCCCTTCCCGGGTGGCACGGCTCCCGTTAGGAGCCCTGGTGTCTGTGCCAGGGCAGCTGTAACACAGCGAGAGCACATCAGTGACAAGAAGCTTCCTGCCAGACACGGGCTCAGAGGGTTTGCCATAGCTGGGGGGCACGGGCAGGGCTGTGGGGCAGTTACCGCAGCGAGGAGCACTGGCGCTGCACACGCTCTCGCAGTCAAAGCTGAGGGTCCTGCACGGGGTCTCGGTGCTGTGCATGTGCTGGCAGAGGCAGCAGGCCGTGTCGTTGGACAGCGTGCTGAAGAACAGAGGTAGAGGACAAAACACTCAGCATCGCCACCCAGGGCAGCGACTCCAACCCAGGCTGCGCACAGAAACGCCTCGGGGTCTGCTTCAGCCTCTGCTGCGGCTCCAGGAAGCTTCCCCTCACCCCCAGTGTCCCAGTGGGCGGCGTGTGGTGGTGGGCTCGTTCCCCACGCACACCCCTTGTCCCAGCTCTTGGGATCTGCTGGAGGTGGGCGCCGGCCCCTGCACACTCACAGTGTTTCCAAGCGGGATGTTCCCAGGAGCAGCATGAGCAGCGTCTGCCGAGTCACTCGTGTGGCACCCAGGTCCCTGCAAGGGTTTCAAGACACGCGTTACATTGGAGGTGGCGGCACCAGCCTCTGCTCCGGAACAGGCCCAGTCCCTGCTGCTTGCGGTGCTGGTCGCAGGGTATCCGCTGCTACCTAATCCAGGAGAACGATGGAAACCCTCTGTCCTCCCTGCTGTGCCCTGCTCCCGCCCAGGGCTCTGAACCGGGAGGGACCCTGCAGATCCCATGGGAGATGCATGCAGACGAGTTCAAGTCCGTGTCCCAGCTCCCTGCTGGCTTGGCAGCCGGGACACACCAGAACTGCTCAGCCTTTGCCTGGCTCTGCCGCTGCCTCCGGCAGGATAAGGGTGGGAGAAGGGTGGGATCTGCTGCTGGATCTCTGCTTTCCTGGCCACGGGGCACCCACCCAGAGACACAAAGAAAGATCCGCGTTAAGCTGCTAACAAGGAGTCTGTACTTACAGGTGGGTGAGTGAAGGCAGCTTGAAGAACCACATGTCCTCAATAACAGAGAGGGGGTTATGGCTCAGGACCCTGAAATGAAGCAGAACCCCATGTGAGCAGGGGGTGCAGGATGGGTGCGGTGGCAGGGGCTCAGCGCTACGGGTGCGAGGAAAGGCCTGGGATGAAGGCTCCAGGCGGGGGCAGATGCTGATGGGCAGATTTACAACATACATGGGGTCCTGACTATCTCCAGCCCAGAGAGCAAAAGCCCACAGGTGCTGCTCCTGGAAAACACCACCTCTCTTTCTTTCCTCCTCACCTCACACCTTCTGGTGCCTTCCCTCCACCACCACTTTCCCTATTTTCTCACATTCCCACTGTCCATGAGCTCTGCTCTGTTCCTGCACCCCGGCAGTGAAAGCCGCGGCCTGACAGAGCTGTCATTCAGCATTGATGCTGCTGCCTATTTGGGGTAAGAGGTGAGCAGAACCCAGGGACAAGTGCCACAGCTCTGAGCTGCCCTCAGCCCTTGGAGCACTCACAGTGTCTGGAGGAAGTGCATCCCGTGCCATGCCCGGAAGGTGTCGCTCCGGATCTCGGGGATGAGATTTCCCTCCAGGGTTCTGGGGAAACGGGAGAGCACAGAAATGAGTTGGGTCTGACCCACAGGAAGCTGGAGTGAAGCAGCGCTGGTTTGCAGGAAACAGCCACCTGCAAGGTGGAACTGGGAGGAAGCTGCCATTTTCCCTCCTGCTGTTTGTTAACCTGTCCAGGAGGGGAGATGAAGTGCACGTGGGCTGCACCTCCGCCTGAACTGAGGAGAAACTGGAGTCCTTGTTCTAAAAAGAACAGGAGCGGTGTCCAGCACCAGAAGGTTCTAAATGCAAACGGGCTTCACCAGCCACAGCAGGGAGAAACGGCCATAACTCACATGGTCTCCAGGAAAGGAAGGGTCTCAAAAGCACGCGCCTCGATCGCCTGGATTTGGTTGTAGGACAAATCCCTGGCAACAGAACACAAAACGCTGGTGACGTTTGCTGCGCTGGTTCCTCGCAGGTGCTTTGACACAGGCAGCACAGCCGTGCCACAGCTCTCATTTCACGTGGGGTTTCTCCCTGGCACTGCCTTGCAGTGGTGTGTAAGCGGGGCTCACGCTCCTGAGCGGGGGGGCTGCGGCTCAGAGGTTCTCCCAGCTCTGATCCCAGCAGGGGCATTTCAGGGCTGATTTTCCTCTCTGGTAACAGAGCAGGTTCTTTACGCACGCCCCAGCAGCACCTCTCGTGTGAGGCCTCAGGGTCCGGCTGTGACCAACATGGGGCTCTTTCCCTTAGCTCCTAAACGTTACCTCCCTGCACAGCCCTGCTCTGCTGTGGGCAGGAGTCCTCTGGCCTGGCTCTAGAAACCAAGAGGTTCCTTGTCCCAGCCTGAACTCGCTGCCTGGGCTTCTTCGGCAGCGAACAAGGAGAGAGGAACCTTGGTGGGGAGCGTTTCATGGGCTGCTCAGCCGGAGTGCCCAGCCCCATGGTGTGGGTGCATGGGAAGTGCCTGCTCCTCTCCACGGGCGATGGAGAGAAGCTGCACCATGAGCTCATCCCGGGGCATCTGAGCTGAGAGGAGCCGAATGCACGAGGTTTGCCCTGGAGGAGGCGGCCTCGTGTGGGTCTGTGCAGGGAAAGGGCAGCAGCCGCCTCCTCTGCTTGGACGTGGGGCAATGGCAGTGCAGCGCGTCCCTGCGGAGCCCTCCCCTGCAGCAGGACCCTGCTCTGCTCTGGCTGCAGCCGGGATCCCCGCAGGAATAAAGCCCTTCCTGGGCAGCAGGGCCAGGGCAGGGGGAGGCCGTGCCCAGCGCCATGGGCAGGGGGTACCTACAGGTGCCTCAGCAGGAGCAGCCCCTCCAGCGAGCGCCTCTTCACTGCCCGCAGGCTGTTGTCCCGGAGAACTCTGCAAGAGACAGACGGACACGAGCGGTGGCACCCGCGGCTCTCAGGGCAATGGAGCTGCAGGGGAACAGCCCTGCAGCAGCGGCACCGCAGCATCTCGCCGGGTCCCGCCAGGGCTCGGCACACTCATGGCAGGAGCGGGCGCTTGCTCCCGGGCTGCTGACACTGACTGCAGCCGAGCACGGGTTCCACAGGCCCAGGGGTGGCCCCGGGGGGCGGGGGGGACACAGCCCAGGGCACTGCTTGCTATGGAACAGCTCTGGGCATTGGCACCCCTCCTTGCGGCGCAGCTCGGCCTTGGCTGCACGTGGCAAGCACCGGTGCGGTGCTCGTCACAGCCTCGACTCAACAGCCCGGGGGAGGGATGGGGATCCCGGAGGCCCCGTGCCATGTCCGACGCTGGGGGATACTCACAGCTTCTCAACCCATGGGTACCCCTTCCACGCCTGCGGGGGGATGAGGGAGAGCGCGTTCCCAGTGAAATCCCTGCGGAGAAGCCATGGGCAGCGTCACTCTCAGCACAACCCCTTCCCATGCCCCAGGGTTGTGGGGGGGCCGCGGGACCGGCCTGGAGCTGCCCATCAGCCCCCCACACGCAGCGTGCCCCTGGAGCCGCTCTCGGGGGTCCCGGGGCGGTGCCGGAGCTGCGGGGCACTCACAGCATGGAGAAGGTCCATTGGCGGGTGGCCGGGGGCACGCGGGCCAGGGCAGCGCCGCTGCAGTCCAGCCGGTACCCGCGGCAGCGGCAGGGCCCCGGGCAGGGCTCCAGGGGCCGGGCCAGTCTGGGGGCCAGGCCCAGCAGCACCAGCAGCACCAGCAGCGGAGCCATGGCAGGGCAGGGTCTGAGCGCCTCTGGCAGCGCAGGAGGCTCGAGGCTGCCGATCCAGAGCAGGAGCTCTGCTCTGTGACCAGCAGCTGCCGGCTGGGTACAGCCTGGGACAGCTCACAATGGCCCGGGAGCGTGCGTCCCCACTGTGACATAGGACAGCCCCTGCCATCGGAGCTGGGCGCTGCCCGGCTGTGGCGTGGAGCAGACAGCGCATGGACAGCGGGAAAACTGTGTGCCATGAGCGTGTGCAGCACGTGTGCCTGCAGTGCATGCGTGTGCAGTCTGTGTGCTTCTGCCACACGTGTGTGCACGCATGTGTGCGTGGGCATGAGGGTTGCCCTGTGTGTGTACGCGTGGGTCCGCTTTTATACACGTGTGTACGCGTGTGGGAAAGCTTCAGGCCTGATGTGCTGGCTTGGAAACAAGTGTCGCTTCCCAGGACACTTGGAAGTGTCGCTGTCATCCCCAAACCCTGCGCTGAACTGCTGGGCAACCTCCTTCTCCATTTGGATGGCAAAGGGCTCCAGCTCAAGGGAGTCAATTCCTTCTCCAGCCGCTCACACCCCCAGCAAGCTGCAGGGTGCCAGAGCAGCTCTTGGACCCTATTCAGCACCAGAACACGCTGCACTGGAGCAGGGATGCAGCTGCGCACCCAGCGTCTCCCTGACACCCCTGTGCTTTGCTCACAGGGCCTCCAGGCACAGCTTGGGTTTGCCGTGAAGAACAGGGCAGGACTGCAAAAGGCAGAAGTCCAATCAGCTCACAGGGCTCGGGGTGAACGAACACAACAGTTTACTGGCCTAGAATGTCTCAGCTAAACCTGAAGTCGAATCTTCTTTGTGTCTAATCTAAACCTGGAATTGAATCTAAACCCAATGTCTAATCTAAACCTGAAGCTGAGTCTTCTTCATGTGTAACCTGAACCTAAATCCAATCTTCTTCATGTCCAGTCTGAACCTGAAGTCTCATCTGTTTCTTGTCTAATCTGAACCTACTGTCCATCTAAACCTCATGCCCAGCCTTCTCCATGTCTAATCTGGATTGCCAGATCCTAATGCAGGAGAAATGATGGAAACCGCTCTGTCCTCCCTGCTGCGCCCCGCTCCAGCCATGGCTCTGCACCAGGAGGGATCCTGCACATGCCGGGGGCACGGATGCAGGCGAGCCCAGGTCCGGGTGCCGGCTCCCCGCTGCCTCTGCAGTCGGGACGCAGCAGAGCCGCTCAGCACAGAACGAGCGCGGGGCCCTGCTCGGCCGCGGCCCTGCTGCGCTCCGCGGGGCACTGACGGCACGGGGAGGGGCCGCTGGCGGGGGGCCGGGGAGCCACGGCAGAGCCCCGGGCCGGGCCCCAGCGCCGTGGCGGGGCAGGGCCTGGCTCGGTGCCGGGGAGCGACAGCGGCAGCCCTGGGCTGCAGGGCTGAGGGTGATGTGCCCTGGGAACCGTCACAAGGGAGCTGCTCCAGAGCGTTCCTCTGCACAGAACCGCTGTGCGCATCCCCGTGCTGATAAAAGATCACGGGTAACTTTTAAATATCAATTTATTACGCGAATAAAGGTAAGCAAACAGCGCTGGGTGCGCGGGAGTCAGCGCTCCACCAACACGCACACAGTTCCCGCCTCCCGCTCGTATTTCCTTTACTCATACATATTCATAACCATCCGAAGAGAAGGTGGCTCTATGCAAATAAGTCCCGCGCATGCTCTCTTCATCTTCTAGAATCTTCTCTGTTCTTGGCTCGTTTCCAAAACGACCCCCCCCCCCCCCCCCCCGCTCACGCGCCCAGACACCCCCCCCAACACTGCACAGACAGCAACAAAACTGATCTGAGCCAATCTCCTGCAAAACACAGGAACTGTGTGCATTTTAACCATTAATCTGTGGTTATACAAGGAGGTCATATCATCATCTTGTCTTAATATTGCTCCTTGTTTCCAGGAATCAGATGTACATATCTCACAATCTCATTAGGGAGAAGCTGGCAACAAAGCAAACGTTCAGGTGCCCTGCACTGCCTTCATCCCAGATTTGGCCACTCTTAAAGACTTTGCCTTGGGAGAAGGGGGATTGGCCCAGGGAGCGCTGAGGCTCCACTGCATTGGTTTTGGTGCTCTGGGGCTGGAAGCAGGAAATAGTGCATAGAGTGGTGGCAGGGTTGGGTATTTACTGTGTAAGTGCCACTGCTTGGGGTTTCTTTCCTTCCCCCCTTCTTCATGCCACAGCTCCTAGTCCTGAGGGTCTTCCAGCATTGAAGGGGGTACAAGGATGCTGGCGAGAGACTCTTCATCAGGGACTGTAGTGATAGGACAAGGGGTGATGGGTTTAAACAGGGGAAGTTCAGGTTGGATATAAGGAAGTTCTTTTTCCCTGTGAGGGTGCTGAGGCGCTGGCACAGGGTGCCCTGAGAAGCTGTGGCTGCCCCATCCCTGGCAGTGTTTAAGGTCAGGTTGGACACAGGGGCTTTGAGCAAGCTGCTCTGGTGGAAGGTGTCCCTGCCCATGGCAGCAGGTTGGAACTGCTTGAGCTCTGAGGTCCCTTCCAACCCAAACCAGTCTGGGATTCTGTGATTCCTGAATTAACTGGAGTAATGAACCGGTGGCACCTAAAGAATGGATTTTACAGGGAGAAAAAATAAAAGCTGTGAAGGGATGGACAGTGCCCACAGCTGATGGGCTTTCCCTCCTTTTGCCCCATAAACAGTAACTTTGATGTCCTGAGCCTGTGTTGTGGAGCCCCTTGAGAGTTGGGATGGGGAGAACTGGAAGCCTGCAAATCCCGCCGGCTGAGATAAGAACAGTTAAATAACTCGAGTACAACACTACTTTTAGTAACAACAGCAAGTAGAATAACAAGAGAAGAGCATGGCTGCTGTTCTCCTGCAGGTTCGGCTCAAAGAGCTGCAGGAGCATCCTCGTGTTGTTACCCTTCCCCAGCAGCCGGCCGCTGCGCTGAGGCTGGAGCACCTCCATGTATTTTATGGCCCAGAGGGAACTCGGGGCGTTAGTTCCAAGTTGCAGGTGGTGGAGGTCCAACTGGGGGTGCGTTCTGTTCTGCTGTTCCTGCGTCGATTCCTGCCTTGGATCCTGCTGAACACCCCCGGCGCAGTGGATCCTGGTGCCCTGCGTCCCGCAGGGAGAAGCACTGGGATGTCCCGAGCAGCCAGCGGCCTGCAGCATTCTGCTCCATGGACAGGGACCATTGCTCCAGATCTCAGGCACTCGGGAGCCAGAGGGCCAGACATCAGTCCGCTGTCCCTATGGCAAGTGCTCACTGGCAGTGACTGATTTCCATCCGATGCTCAACCAGCTGAAATGAGGGAGAGGACATAACAGCAATGATGGAACAGCAAGTGCATAATGAGCCAGGAAATACCAAAATGGCCAAGGAATTACCAGCAAGGAAATAAGAGCCGGGAAATAGCAGCGGAGAAAACAACAGAAAGGAAACAGCATCCAAGGAAAGTCTCATCAGTCCCTACATGGCCCAAGAGCTTCACTCCGCTGCTGGCATCGCTACCATCACACTTACGCTATGCCACGCTCGGTGAAAATGTCCTCCTCTCCGGAGGCCTCCCCATCGTAGAGCTCGGCCAGGGACTCCTGCTGCCGGGCATCGAGGGGCTGCTTCACGTACTGCAGCCACTGGGGCTCCGGCTGGAGCGAGTCCTGAGGGGGCTGGGATGGAAGAGATTGGAGCGGTGAGAAGCAGGCACGGGGCAGGGAGCGGGCAGAGGGGAGAGCTGGCGCCTGCTCCCGCCTTTACCTCATCCTCGTCCCGGCCCGTGTCCTTGCTGCAGCTGCACCGCTTGGGCCACAGGCCCTGAAAGCACCTGGAAACAAGCGGGAGCAGAGGGATGAGAAGAGAGGGATGAACTCCCCCGGTGCTGGAAGAGACGGGGGGGGGGGCGCCGGGCAGGGCCGGGCGCCTGTTGGGGCAGGGCAGGGCAGGAGTTACCGCCGCAGGCACCATCTGCTGCTGCGTGGGGAGCCCTCGGCAGGATTCTTGGCGCAGACCTGGTGATGGAGAGACAGAGACTCAGAACACGGGGGTTTCCTCATGGAACTCTGCAGCGCGGGGGAGCCGGAAGGTTCTTCCTCCAGCCCAGCCCCTTCTACACCAGTGCAAGGCTGTGCCAGCAGCCACACCTTTAGGAAGAGCCCCCCATGCCTCCCTACCCAGCTCCCCCCTGCTCCCTGCCTCTGGAATGGCCCAGAGCTCTCCTCATCTCTGCCTTTCTCCTCTGCATAGAGCTCTGCAGGGTCCCCCCCGCCCCTTCAACCGCCGCCTGCAACATGCACGATGCCTTCTAAAGACATGAAAGCTCATTTGCCTCTTTGGAGGAGAAGGGCCCCAAAGGGGGTTCAAACTCCGTGGGCACCATGGGGCCCCTGCCCTGTGCCCGGGCACGGCCCCGACCCCTCGGAGCCACGGCACCATGCGGAAGGGCTGCGTATGGGCCCTGGCAGGGAGCAGGGGCATTGCTGCACGGCTGGAAGCAGCGGGTGCTGCAGCAGAGCAAGGCCAGGACAGGAGCTGGGGAGGGGATGCTTGGGGAGAGGGATTGCGGGATAGAGCCCGGGAAGGGCTGATGGCAGAGGCTGCGATGAGAGGGAGCCGCAGCCCCCCTCGAGGAAGGAGCTGCTGGGACAGCCCCTGGCAGGAGCCAGGACAAGCTGCTCCCAGCAGCTCTGAACCCCTCCGCGCTCCGGGCTGCGGGTACCACAACGAGCTCCAAGTCTGGGAAAACACCTCCTGCGCTCCCCAGCACATCCACAGGCATCCGCAGCAGCACCCGGGGCCCATGAGCACAGTGAGAGCACCCCCAGCCCCTGGGTGCTCCAGCCCCTGCGCTTGGCTGGCAGTGCTCTGCCAAACGAGTCCTTGGCTCACCTTGAAGCAGTACAGCACCAGAAGAGCAATAGATGGGATGAGGATGTGGATGGTGGACAGCGAGAGCGCCAGCAGCAGCCAGTGGTCAGAAGTGTGCTTGGCCATCTCCTGGGAGAAAAGGAGAGCGCATCAGGGAGGAGAGGAGAGGCAAAGGAGGCCCCTTCCATTGCCCCTGCCCACGCAGGCACACACGGCAGTGCCCCGCTCTCTCCTACCGTCTCTGCAGCTTCGCTGTCCACCCTCCTGGCCTGGACCTGGGCATGGGGACGCGCGGTGCCGGAGTCCTCCTCCCGCACACACCGCTCCAGGTCAGAGGGCTCCGGGTGGCGCTGCCTCTCACGCAGCAGCCTCAGGAGCAGCCCCGTCCTCGAGGCCATGCTGGCGCAGGCCGGCTGGAGCTGGGGCAGACCGCAGTCCTCGTACAGGGCTCGAGCCACGCGTGCCAGGAACCTGCGCAGGGCTCGGTCTGGCAGCAGCCGGTGCAGGTGGCGGCTGAGCTGGGAGACAAAGGGGGCTCCTTGCGCGGCCGCGCCGCCCGGGGCGCTGGAGCTGCCCGGTGCCGTCGGGACAGGGGGTTCCTGCTGCCTGTGCTGCCCGCGGGTGCTGGTGCCTGCAGGGGCGGTGGGTGGGCTCCCGCCCCGAGAGGAACGCTCTGCTGCAGCCCTGTTCTCTGGTGCGCTGCTGGCAGCAGGGGGGCCGGTGTTCACCAGCAGAGCATAGAGCAGACGCTGGATCCTGCTCAGTCTTTGCTCTGCCCCATCCTCTGCTGCTGTGAGCTCTTCCTCTGTGAGCTCCATGCCCACTGTCCTCTCACTGCCCTGCAGCTTCTGCTCCTTGTCAGTCCCAGCAGAGACCTGAGTTGGAGCTGGTGCTTCCTCCTGGTCTTCTGCCCCCTCCTCGTCCTCCAGCCCGTCAGCCGTGTTGGTTTGCTGGACGGCATCGGAGTGACTGTGACTCCAACCAGACTGGGCCGGATGCAGGGCCTCTGATGGGTAGGGAGCAGGGGGCTGTGCTGCAGGAGGGGTGGGTGCTCCCTGGTGGCTGGAAACGGGCAGGATGTCGCTGACCTTCAACCTCCAGGCTGCTTCCCGAAGGGTGGATTCTGCCCGGGTCAGGTCCAAGTCAGGCTCAGCATCAGGGCTGCTCAGGCCCATGACAACCGCGAGTGTGACAGTTCCCTGCTCCCTGAGCGAGGGCTCCTTGGGCTGGATCTTCAACATGGAGCTGCTGTTCCCCTTCCCGGGTGGCACGGCTCCCGTTAGGAGCCCTGGTGTCTGTGCCAGGGCAGCTGTAACACAGCGAGAGTACATCAGGGACAAGAAGCTTCCTGCCAAACACGGGCTCAGAGGGTTTGCCATAGCTGGGGGGCACGGGCAGGGCTGTGGGGCAGTTACCGCAGCGAGGAGCACTGGCGCTGCACACGCTCTCGCAGTCAAAGCTGAGGGTCCTGCACGGGGTCTCGGTGCTGTGCCTGTGCTGGCAGAGGCAGCAGGCCGTGTCGTTGGACAGCGTGCTGAAGAACAGAGGTAGAGGACAAAACACTCAGCATCGCCACCCAGGGCAGCGACTCCAACCCAGGCTGCGCACAGAAACGCCTCGGGGTCTGCTTCAGCCTCTGCTGCGGCTCCAGGAAGCTTCCCCTCACCCCCAGTGTCCCAATGGGCGGCGTGTGGTGGTGGGCTCGTTCCCCACGCACACCCCTTGTCCCAGCTCTTGGGATCTGCTGGAGGTGGGCGCCGGCCCCTGCACACTCACAGTGTTTCCAAGCGGGATGTTCCCAGGAGCAGCATGAGCAGCGTCTGCCGAGTCACTCGTGTGGCACCCAGGTCCCTGCAAGGGTTTCAAGACACGCGTTACATTGGAGGTGGCGGCACCAGCCTCTGCTCCGGAACAGGCCCAGTCCCTGCTGCTTGCGGTGCTGGTCGCAGGGGATCCGCTGCTACCTAATCCAGGAGAACGATGGAAACCCTCTGTCCTCCCGGCTGTGCCCTGCTCCCGCCCAGGGCTCTGAACCGGGAGGGACCCTGTAGATCCCATGGGAGATGCATGCAGACGAGTTCAAGTCCGTGTCCCAGCTCCCTGCTGGCTTGGCAGCCGGGACACACCAGAACTCTCAGCCTTTGCCTGGCTCTGCCGCTGCCTCCGGCAGGATAAGGGTGGGAGAAGGGTGGGATCTGCTGCTGGATCTCTGCTTTCCTGGCCACGGGGCACCCACCCAGAGACACAAAGAAAGATCCGCGCTAAGCTGCTAACAAGGAGTCTGTACTTACAGGTGGGTGAGTGAAGGCAGCTTGAAGAACCACATGTCCTCAATAACAGAGAGGGGGTTATGGCTCAGGACCCTGAAATGAAGCAGAACCCCATGTGAGCAGGGGGTGCAGGATGGGTGCGGTGGCAGGGGCTCAGCGCTACGGGTGCGAGGAAAGGCCTGGGATGAAGGCTCCAGGCGGGGGCAGATGCTGATGAGCAGATTCACAACGTACATGGGGTCCTGACTATCTCCAGCCCAGAGAGCAAAAGCCCACAGGTGCTGCTCCTGGAAAACACCACCTCTCTTTCTTTCCTCCTCACCTCACACCTTCTGGTGCCTTCCCTCCACCACCACTTTCCCTATTTTCTCACATTCCCACTGTCCATGAGCTCTGCTCTGTTCCTGCACCCCGGCAGTGAAAGCCGTGGCCTGACAGAGCTGTCATTCAGCATTGATGCTGCTGCCTATTTGGGGTAAGAGGTGAGCAGAACCCAGGGACAAGTGCCACAGCTCTGAGCTGCCCTCAGCCCTTGGAGCACTCACAGTGTCTGGAGGAAGTGCATCCCGTGCCATGCCCGGAAGGTGTCGCTCCGGATCTCGGGGATGAGATTTCCCTCCAGGGTTCTGGGGAAACGGGAGAGCACAGAAATGAGTTGGGTCTGACCCACAGGAAGCTGGAGTGAAGCAGCGCTGGTTTGCAGGAAACAGCCACCTGCAAGGTGGAACTGGGAGGAAGCTGCCATTTTCCCTCCTGCTGTTTGTTAACCTGTCCAGGAGGGGAGATGAAGTGCACGTGGGCTGCACCTCCGCCTGAACTGAGGAGAAACTGGAGTCCTTGTTCTAAAAAGAACAGGAGCGGTGTCCAGCACCAGAAGGTTCTAAATGCAAACGGGCTTCACCAGCCACAGCAGGGAGAAACGGCCATAACTCACATGGTCTCCAGGAAAGGAAGGGTCTCAAAAGCACGCGCCTCGATCGCCTGGATTTGGTTGTAGGACAAATCCCTGGCAACAGAACACAAAACGCTGGTGACGTTTGCTGCGCTGGTTCCTCGCAGGTGCTTTGACACAGGCAGCACAGCCGTGCCACAGCTCTCATTTCACGTGGGGTTTCTCCCTGGCACTGCCTTGCAGTGGTGTGTAAGCGGGGCTCGCGCTCCTGAGCGGGGGGGCTGCGGCTCAGAGGTTCTCCCAGCTCTGATCCCAGCAGGGGCATTTCAGGGCTGATTTTCCTCTCTGGTAACAGAGCAGGTTCTTTACGCACGCCCCAGCAGCACCTCTCGTGTGAGGCCTCAGGGACCGGCTGTGACCAACATGGGGCTCTTTCCCTTAGCTCCTAAACGTTACCTCCCTGCACAGCCCTGCTCTGCTGTGGGCAGGAGTCCTCTGGCCTGGCTCTAGAAACCAAGAGGTTCCTTGTCCCAGCCTGAACTCGCTGCCTGGGCTTCTTCGGCAGCGAAGAAGGAGAGAGGAACCTTGGTGGGGAGCGTTTCATGGGCTGCTCAGCCGGAGTGCCCAGCCCCGTGGTGTGGGTGCATGGGAAGTGCCTGCTCCTCTCCATGGGCGATGGAGAGAAGCTGCACCATGAGCTCATCCCGGGGCATCTGAGCTGAGAGGAGCCGAATGCACGAGGTTTGCCCTGGAGGAGGCGGCCTCGTGTGGGTCTGTGCAGGGAAAGGGCAGCAGCCGCCTCCTCTGCTTGGACGTGGGGCAATGGCAGTGCAGCGGTCCCTGCGGAGCCCTCCCCTGCAGCAGGACCCTGCTCTGCTCTGGCTGCAGCCGGGATCCCCGCAGGAATAAAGCCCTTCCTGGGCAGCAGGGCCAGGGCAGGGGGAGGCCGTGCCCAGCGCCATGGGCAGGGGGTACCTACAGGTGCCTCAGCAGGAGCAGCCCCTCCAGCGAGCGCCTCTTCACTGCCCGCAGGCTGTTGTCCCGGAGAACTCTGCAAGAGACAGACGGACACGAGCGGTGGCACCCGCGGCTCTCAGGGCAATGGAGCTGCGGGGGAAGAGCCCTGCAGCAGCGGCACCGCAGCATCTCGCCGGGTCCCGCCAGGGCTCGGCACACTCATGGCAGGAGCGGGCGCTTGCTCCCGGGCTGCTGACACTGACTGCAGCCGAGCACGGGTTCCACAGGCCCAGGGGTGGCCCCGGGGGGCGGGGGGGACACAGCCCAGGGCACTGCTTGCTATGGAACAGCTCTGGGCATTGGCACCCCTCCTTGCGGCGCAGCTCGGCCTTGGCTGCACGTGGCAAGCACCGGTGCGGTGCTCGTCACAGCCTCGACTCAACAGCCCGGGGGAGGGATGGGGATCCCGGAGGCCCCGTGCCATGTCTGACGCTGGGGGATACTCACAGCTTCTCAACCCATGGGTACCCCTTCCACGCCTGCGGGGGGATGAGGGAGAGCGCGTTCCCAGTGAAATCCCTGCGGAGAAACCATGGGCAGCGTCACTCTCAGCACAACCCCTTCCCATGCCCCAGGGTTGTGGGGGGGCCGCGGGACCGGCCTGGAGCTGCCCATCAGCCCCCCACACGCAGCGTGCCCCTGGAGCCGCTCTCGGGGGTCCCGGGGCGGTGCCGGAGCTGCGGGGCACTCACAGCATGGAGAAGGTCCATTGGCGGGTGGCCGGGGGCACACGGGCCAGGGCAGCGCCGCTGCAGTCCAGCCGGTACCCGCGGCAGCGGCAGGGCCCCGGGCAGGGCTCCAGGGGCCGAGCCAGTCTGGGGGCCAGGCCCAGCAGCACCAGCAGCACCAGCAGCGGAGCCATGGCAGGGCAGGGTCTGAGCGCCTCTGGCAGCGCAGGAGGCTCGAGGCTGCCGATCCAGAGCAGGAGCTCTGCTCTGTGACCAGCAGCTGCCGGCTGGGTACAGCCTGGGACAGCTCACAATGGCCCGGGAGCGTGCGTCCCCACTGTGACGTAGGACAGCCCCTGCCATCGGAGCTGGGCGCTGCCCGGCTGTGGCGTGGAGCAGACAGCGCATGGACAGCGGGAAAACTGTGTGCCATGAGCGTGTGCAGCACGTGTGCCTGCAGTGCATGCGTGTGCAGTCTGTGTGCTTCTGCCACACGTGTGTGCACGCATGTGTGCGTGGGCATGAGGGTTGCCCTGTGTGTGTACGCGTGGGTCCGCTTTTATACACGTGTGTACGCGTGTGGGAAAGCTTCAGGCCTGATGTGCTGGCTTGGAAACAAGTGTCGCTTCCCAGGACACTTGGAAGTGTCGCTGTCATCCCCAAACCCTGCGCTGAACTGCTGGGCAACCTCCTTCTCCATTTGGATGGCAAAGGGCTCCAGCTCAAGGGAGTCAATTCCTTCTCCAGCCGCTCACACCCCCAGCAAGCTGCAGGGTGCCAGAGCAGCTCTTGGACCCTATTCAGCACCAGAACACGCTGCACTGGAGCAGGGATGCAGCCGTGCACCCAGCGTCTCCCTGACACCCCCGTGCTTTGCTCACAGGGCCTCCAGGCACAGCTTGGGTTTGCCGTGAAGAACAGGGCAGGACCGCAAAAGGCAGAAGTCCAATCAGCTCACAGGGCTCGGGGTGAACGAACACAACAGTTTACTGGCCTAGAATGTCTCAGCTAAACCTGAAGTCGAATCTTCTTTGTGTCTAATCTAAACCTGGAATTGAATCTAAACCCAATGTCTAATCTAAACCCGAAGCTGAGTCTTCTTCATGTGTAACCTGAACCTAAATCCAATCTTCTTCATGTCCAGTCTGAACCTGAAGTCTCATCTGTTTCTTGTCTACTCTGAACCTACTGTGCATCTAAACCTCATGCCCAGCCTTCTCCATGTCTAATCTGGATTGCCAGATCCTAATGCAGGAGAAATGATGGAAACCGCTCTGTCCTCCCTGCTGCGCCCCGCTCCAGCCATGGCTCCGCACCAGGAGGGATCCTGCACATGCCGGGGGCACGGATGCAGGCGAGCCCAGGTCCGGGTGCCGGCTCCCCGCTGCCTCTGCAGTCGGGACGCAGCAGAGCCGCTCAGCACAGAACGAGCGCGGGGCCCTGCTCGGCCCCGGCCCTGCTGCGCTCCGCGGGGCATTGACGGCACGGGGAGGGGCCGCTGGCGGGGGGCCGGGGAGCCACGGCAGAGCCCCGGGCCGGGCCCCAGCGCCGTGGCGGGGCAGGGCCTGGCTCGGTGCCGGGGAGCGACAGCGGCAGCCCTGGGCTGCAGGGCTGAGGGTGATGTGCCCTGGGAACCGTCACAAGGGAGCTGCTCCAGAGCGTTCCTCTGCACAGAACCGCTGTGCGCATCCCCGTGCTGATAAAAGATCACGGGTAACTTTTAAATATCAATTTATTACGCGAATAAAGGTAAGCAAACAGCGCTGGGTGCGCGGGAGTCAGCGCTCCACCAACACGCACACAGTTCCCGCCTCCCGCTCGTATTTCCTTTACTCATACATATTCATAACCATCCGAAGAGAAGGTGGCTCTATGCAAATAAGTCCCGCGCATGCTCTCTTCATCTTCTAGAATCTTCTCTGTTCTTGGCTCGTTTCCAAAACGACCCCCCCCCCCCCCGCTCACGCGCCCAGACACCCCCCCCAACACTGCACAGACAGCAACAAAACTGATCTGAGCCAATCTCCTGCAAAACACAGGAACTGTGTGCATTTTAACCATTAATCTGTGGTTATACAAGGAGGTCATATCATCATCTTGTCTTAATATTGCTCCTTGTTTCCAGGAATCAGATGTACATATCTCACAATCTCATTAGGGAGAAGCTGGCAACAAAGCAAACGTTCAGGTGCCCTGCACTGCCTTCATCCCAGATTTGGCCACTCTTAAAGACTTTGCCTTGGGAGAAGGGGGATTGCCCCAGGGAGCGCTGAGGCTCCACTGCATTGGTTTTGGTGCTCTGGGGCTGGAAGCAGGAAATGGTGCATAGAGTGGTGGCAGGGTTGGGTATTTACTGTGTAAGTGCCACTGCTTGGGGTTTCTTTCCTTCCCCCCTTCTTCATGCCACAGCTCCTAGTCCTGAGGGTCTTCCAGCATTGAAGGGGGTACAAGGATGCTGGCGAGAGACTCTTCATCAGGGACTGTAGTGATAGGACAAGGGGTGATGGGTTTAAACAGGGGAAGTTCAGGTTGGATATAAGGAAGTTCTTTTTCCCTGTGAGCGTGATGGGACACAGGCACAGGGTGCCCCGAGAAGCTGTGGCTGCCCCATCCCTGGCAGTGTTTAAGGTCGGGTTGGACACAGGGGCTTTGAGCAAGCTGCTCTGGTGGAAGGTGTCCCTGCCCATGGCAGCAGGTTGGAACTGCTTGAGCTCTAAGGTCCCTTCCAACCCAAACCAGTCTGGGATTCTGTGATTCCTGAATTAACTGGAGTAATGAACCGGTGGCACCTAAAGAATGGATTTTACAGGGAGAAAAAATAAAAGCTGTGAAGGGATGGACAGTGCCCACAGCTGATGGCATTTCCCTCCTTTTGCCCCATGAACAGTAACTTTGATGTCCTGAGCCTGTGTTGTGGAGCCCCTTGAGAGCTGGGATGGGGAGAATTGGAAGCATGCAAACCCCGCCGGCTGAGATAAGAACAGTTAAATAACTCGAGTACAACACTACTTTTAGTAACAACAGCAAGTAGAATGACAAGAGAAGAGCATGGCTGCTGTTCTCCTGCAGGTTCGGCTCAAAGAGCTGCAGGAGCATCCTCGTGTTGTTACCCTTCCCCAGCAGCCGGCCGCTGCGCTGAGGCTGGAGCACCTCCATGTATTTTACGGCCCAGAGGGAACTCGGGGCGTTAGTTCCAAGTTGCAGGTGGTGGAGGTCCAACTGGGGGTGCGTTCTGTTCTGCTGCGGGTGATGATTTTTCCTGCGGCGATTCCTGCCTTGGCTCCTGTTGATTCCTGCCTTGGATCCTGTTGAACACCCCCGGCGCAGTGGATCCTGGTGCCCTGCGTCCCGCAGGGAGAAGCCGTGGGGTGTCCCGAGCAGCCAGCGGCCTGCAGCATTCTGCTCCATGGACAGGGACCATTGCTCCAGATCTCAGGCACTCGGGAGCCAGAGGGCCAGACATCAGTCCGCTGTCCCTACGGCAAGTGCTCACTGGCAGTGACTGATTTCCATCCAATGCTCAACCAGCTGAAATGAGGGAGAGGACATAACAGCAATGATGGAACAGCAAGTGCATAATGAGCCAGGAAATACCAGAATGGCCAAGGAATTACCAGCAAGGAAATCAGAGCCGGGAAATAGCAGCGGAGAAAACAACAGAAAGGAAACAGCATCCAAGGAAAGTCTCATCAGTCCCTACATGGCCCAAGAGCTTCACTCCGCTGCTGGCATCGCTACCATCACACTTACGCTATGCCACGCTCGGTGAAAATGTCCTCCTCTCCGGAGGCCTCCCCATCGTAGAGCTCGGCCAGGGACTCCTGCTGCCGGGCATCGAGGGGCTGCTTCACGTACTGCAGCCACTGGGGCTCCGGCTGGAGCGAGTCCTGAGGGGGCTGGGACGGAAGAGATTGGAGCGGTGAGAAGCAGGCACGGGGCAGGGAGCGGGCAGAGGGGGGGAGCTGGCGCCTGCTCCCGCCTTTACCTCATCCTCGTCCCGGCCCGTGTCCTTGCTGCAGCTGCACCGCTTGGGCCACAGGCCCTGAAAGCACCTGGAAACAAGCGGGAGCAGAGGGATGAGAAGAGAGGGATGAACTCCCCCGGTGCTGGAAGAGACGGGGGGGGGCGCCGGGCAGGGCCGGGCGCCTGTTGGGGCAGGGCAGGGCAGGAGTTACCGCTGCAGGCACCATCTGCTGCTGCGTGGGGAGCCCTCGGCAGGATTCTTGGCGCAGACCTGGTGATGGAGAGACAGAGACTCAGAACACGGGGGTTTCCTCATGGAACTCTGCAGCGCGGGGGAGCCGGAAGGTTCTTCCTCCAGCCCAGCCCCTTCTACACCAGTGCAAGGCTGTGCCAGCAGCCACACCTTTAGGAAGAGCCCCCCATGCCTCCCTGCCCAGCTCCCCGCTGCTCCCTGCCTCCGGAATGGCCCAGAGCTCTCCTCATCTCAGCCTTGTTGATATCTGCCTTTCTCCTCTGCATAGAGCTCTGCAGGGTCCCCCCCACCCCTTCAACCGCCGCCTGCAGCATGCACGATGCCTTCTAAAGACATGAAAGCTCATTTGCCTCTTTGGAGGAGAAGGGCCCCAAAGGGGGTTCAAACTCCGTGGGCACCATGGGGCCCCCGCCCTGTGCCCGGGCACGGCCCCGACCCCTCGGAGCCACGGCACCATGCGGAAGGGCTGCGTATGGGCCCTGGGCAGGGAGCAGGGGCATTGCTGCACGGCTGGAAGCAGCGGGTGCTGCAGCAGGGCAAGGCCAGGACAGGAGCTGGGGAGGGGATGCTTGGGGAGAGGGATTGCGGGATAGAGCCCGGGAAGGGCTGATGGCAGAGGCTGCGATGAGAGGGAGCCGCAGCCCCCCTCGAGGAAGGAGCTGCTGGGACAGCCCCTGGCAGGAGCCAGGACAAGCTGCTCCCAGCAGCTCTGAACCCCTCCGCGCTCCGGGCTGCGGGTACCACAACGAGCTCCAAGTCTGGGAAAACACCTCCTGCGCTCCCCAGCACATCCACAGGCATCCGCAGCAGCACCCGGGGCCCATGAGCACAGTGAGAGCACCCCCAGCCCCTGGGTGCTCCAGCCCCTGCGCTTGGCTGGCAGTGCTCTGCCAAACGAGTCCTTGGCTCACCTTGAAGCAGTACAGCACCAGAAGAGCAATAGATGGGATGAGGATGTGGATGGTGGACAGCGAGAGCGCCAGCAGCAGCCAGTGGTCAGAAGTGTGCTTGGCCATCTCCTGGGAGAAAAGGAGAGCGCATCAGGGAGGAGAGGAGAGGCAAAGGAGGCCCCTTCCATTGCCCCTGCCCACGCAGGCACACACGGCAGTGCCCCGCTCTCTCCTACCGTCTCTGCAGCTTCGCTGTCCACCCTCCTGGCCTGGACCTGGGCATGGGGACGCGCGGTGCCGGAGTCCTCCTCCCGCACACACCGCTCCAGGTCAGAGGGCTCCGGGTGGCGCTGCCTCTCACGCAGCAGCCTCAGGAGCAGCCCCGTCCTCGAGGCCATGCTGGCGCAGGCCGGCTGGAGCTGGGGCAGACCGCAGTCCTCGTACAGGGCTCGAGCCACGCGTGCCAGGAACCTGCGCAGGGCTCGGTCTGGCAGCAGCCGGTGCAGGTGGCGGCTGAGCTGGGAGACAAAGGGGGCTCCTTGCGCGGCCGCGCCGCCCGGGGCGCTGGAGCTGCCCGGTGCCGTCGGGACAGGGGGTTCCTGCTCCCTGTGCTGCCCGCGGGTGCTGGTGCCTGCAGGGGCGGTGGGTGGGCTCCCGCCCCGAGAGGAACGCTCTGCTGCAGCCCTGTTCTCTGGTGCGCTGCTGGCA
This sequence comes from Ara ararauna, assembly GCA_028858755.1. Lineage (NCBI taxonomy): Eukaryota > Metazoa > Chordata > Aves > Psittaciformes > Psittacidae > Ara > Ara ararauna. The sequence continues at coordinate 2,772,113 of CM054393.1, read as the reverse complement.
GCAGGGGGGCCGGTGTTCACCAGCAGAGCATAGAGCAGACGCTGGATCCTGCTCACTCTTTGCTCTGCCCCATCCTCTGCTGCTGTGAGCTCTTCCTCTGTGAGCTCCATGCCCACTGTCCTCTCACTGCCCTGCAGCTTCTGCTCCTTGTCAGTCCCAGCAGAGACCTGAGTTGGAGCTGGTGCTTCCTCCTGGTCTTCTGCCCCCTCCTCGTCCTCCAGCCCGTCAGCCGTGTTGGTTTGCTGGACAGCATCGGAGTGACTGTGACTCCAACCAGACTGGGCCGGATGCAGGGCCTCTGATGGGTAGGGAGCAGGGGGCTGTGCTGCAGGAGGGGTGGGTGCTCCCTGGTGGCTGGAAACGGGCAGGATGTCGCTGACCTTCAACCTCCAGGCTGCTTCCCGAAGGGTGGATTCTGCCCGGGTCAGGTCCAAGTCAGGCTCAGCATCAGGGCTGCTCAGGCCCATGACAACCGCGAGTGTGACAGTTCCCTGCTCCCTGAGCGAGGGCTCCTTGGGCTGGATCTTCAACATGGAGCTGCTGTTCCCCTTCCCGGGTGGCACGGCTCCCGTTAGGAGCCCTGGTGTCTGTGCCAGGGCAGCTGTAACACAGCGAGAGCACATCAGTGACAAGAAGCTTCCTGCCAGACACGGGCTCAGAGGGTTTGCCATAGCTGGGGGGCACGGGCAGGGCTGTGGGGCAGTTACCGCAGCGAGGAGCACTGGCGCTGCACACGCTCTCGCAGTCAAAGCTGAGGGTCCTGCACGGGGTCTCGGTGCTGTGCCTGTGCTGGCAGAGGCAGCAGGCCGTGTCGTTGGACAGCGTGCTGAAGAACAGAGGTAGAGGACAAAACACTCAGCATCGCCACCCAGGGCAGCGACTCCAACCCAGGCTGCGCACAGAAACGCCTCGGGGTCTGCTTCAGCCTCTGCTGCGGCTCCAGGAAGCTTCCCCTCACCCCCAGTGTCCCAATGGGCGGCGTGTGGTGGTGGGCTCGTTCCCCACGCACACCCCTTGTCCCAGCTCTTGGGATCTGCTGGAGGTGGGCGCCGGCCCCTGCACACTCACAGTGTTTCCAAGCGGGATGTTCCCAGGAGCAGCATGAGCAGCGTCTGCCGAGTCACTCGTGTGGCACCCAGGTCCCTGCAAGGGTTTCAAGACACGCGTTACATTGGAGGTGGCGGCACCAGCCTCTGCTCCGGAACAGGCCCAGTCCCTGCTGCTTGCGGTGCTGGTCGCAGGGGATCCGCTGCTACCTAATCCAGGAGAACGATGGAAACCCTCTGTCCTCCCGGCTGTGCCCTGCTCCCGCCCAGGGCTCTGAACCGGGAGGGACCCTGCAGATCCCATGGGAGACGCATGCAGACGAGTTCAAGTCCGTGTCCCAGCTCCCTGCTGGCTTGGCAGCCGGGACACACCAGAACTCTCAGCCTTTGCCTGGCTCTGCCGCTGCCTCCGGCAGGATAAGGGTGGGAGAAGGGTGGGATCTGCTGCTGGATCTCTGCTTTCCTGGCCACGGGGCACCCACCCAGAGACACAAAGAAAGATCCGCGTTAAGCTGCTAACAAGGAGTCTGTACTTACAGGTGGGTGAGTGAAGGCAGCTTGAAGAACCACATGTCCTCAATAACAGAGAGGGGGTTATGGCTCAGGACCCTGAAATGAAGCAGAACCCCATGTGAGCAGGGGGTGCAGGATGGGTGCGGTGGCAGGGGCTCAGCGCTACGGGTGCGAGGAAAGGCCTGGGATGAAGGCTCCAGGCGGGGGCAGATGCTGATGGGCAGATTCACAACATACATGGGGTCCTGACTATCTCCAGCCCAGAGAGCAAAAGCCCACAGGTGCTGCTCCTGGAAAACACCACCTCTCTTTCTTTCCTCCTCACCTCACACCTTCTGGTGCCTTCCCTCCACCACCACTTTCCCTATTTTCTCACATTCCCACTCTCCATGAGCTCTGCTCTGTTCCTGCACCCCGGCAGTGAAAGCCGCGGCCTGACAGAGCTGTCATTCAGCATTGATGCTGCTGCCTATTTGGGGTAAGAGGTGAGCAGAACCCAGGGACAAGTGCCACAGCTCTGAGCTGCCCTCAGCCCTTGGAGCACTCACAGTGTCTGGAGGAAGTGCATCCCGTGCCATGCCCGGAAGGTGTCGCTCCGGATCTCGGGGATGAGATTTCCCTCCAGGGTTCTGGGGAAACGGGAGAGCACAGAAATGAGTTGGGTCTGACCCACAGGAAGCTGGAGTGAAGCAGCGCTGGTTTGCAGGAAACAGCCACCTGCAAGGTGGAACTGGGAGGAAGCTGCCATTTTCCCTCCTGCTGTTTGTTAACCTGTCCAGGAGGGGAGATGAAGTGCACGTGGGCTGCACCTCCGCCTGAACTGAGGAGAAACTGGAGTCCTTGTTCTAAAAAGAACAGGAGCAGTTTCCAGCCCCAGAAGGTTCTAAATGCAAACGGGCTTCACCAGCCACAGCAGGGAGAAACGGCCATAACTCACATGGTCTCCAGGAAAGGAAGGGTCTCAAAAGCACGCGCCTCGATCGCCTGGATTTGGTTGTAGGACAAATCCCTGGCAACAGAACACAAAACGCTGGTGACGTTTGCTGTGCTGGTTCCTCGCAGGTGCTTTGACACAGGCAGCACAGCTGTGCCACAGCTCTCATTTCACGTGGGGTTTCTCCCTGGCACTGCCTTGCAGTGGTGTGTAAGCGGGGCTCACGCTCCTGAGCCGGGGGGCTGCGGCTCAGAGGTTCTCCCAGCTCTGATCCCAGCAGGGGCATTTCAGGGCTGATTCTCCTCTCTGGTAACAGAGCAGGTTCTTTACGCACGCCCCAGCAGCACCTCTCGTGTGAGGCCTCAGGGTCCGGCTGTGACCAACATGGGGCTCTTTCCCTTAGCTCCTAAACGTTACCTCCCTGCACAGCCCTGCTCTGCTGTGGGCAGGAGTCCTCTGGCCTGGCTCTAGAAACCAAGAGGTTCCTTGTCCCAGCCTGAACTCGCTGCCTGGGCTTCTTCGGCAGCGAACAAGGAGAGAGGAACCTTGGTGGGGAGCGTTTCATGGGCTGCTCAGCCGGAGTGCCCAGCCCCGTGGTGTGGGTGCATGGGAAGTGCCTGCTCCTCTCCATGGGCGATGGAGAGAAGCTGCACCATGAGCTCATCCCGGGGCATCTGAGCTGAGAGGAGCCGAATGCACGAGGTTTGCCCTGGAGGAGGCGGCCTCGTGCGGGTCTGTGCAGGGAAAGGGCAGCAGCCGCCTCCTCTGCTTGGACGTGGGGCAATGGCAGTGCAGCGCGTCCCTGCGGAGCCCTCCCCTGCAGCAGGACCCTGCTCTGCTCTGGCTGCAGCCGGGATCCCCGCAGGAATAAAGCCCTTCCTGGGCAGCAGGGCCAGGGCAGGGGGAGGCCGTGCCCAGCGCCATGGGCAGGGGGTACCTACAGGTGCCTCAGCAGGAGCAGCCCCTCCAGCGAGCGCCTCTTCACTGCCCGCAGGCTGTTGTCCCGGAGGACTCTGCAAGAGACAGACGGACACGAGCGGTGGCACCCGCGGCTCTCAGGGCAATGGAGCTGCGGGGGAAGAGCCCTGCAGCAGCGGCACCGCAGCATCTCGCCGGGTCCCGCCAGGGCTCGGCACACTCATGGCAGGAGCGGGCGCTTGCTCCCGGGCTGCTGACACTGACTGCAGCCGAGCACGGGTTCCACAGGCCCAGGGGTGGCCCCGGGGGGAGGGAGGGACACAGCCCAGGGCACTGCTTGCTATGGAACAGCTCTGGGCATTGGCACCCCTCCTTGCGGCGCAGCTCGGCCTTGGCTGCACGTGGCAAGCACCGGTGCGGTGCTCGTCACAGCCTCGACTCAACAGCCCGGGGGAGGGATGGGGATCCCGGAGGCCCCGTGCCATGTCTGACGCTGGGGGATACTCACAGCTTCTCAACCCATGGGTACCCCTTCCACGCCTGCGGGGGGATGAGGGAGAGCGCGTTCCCAGTGAAATCCCTGCGGAGAAGCCATGGGCAGCGTCACTCTCAGCACAACCCCTTCCCATGCCCCAGGGTTGTGGGGGGGCCGCGGGACCGGCCTGGAGCTGCCCATCAGCCCCCCACACGCAGCGTGCCCCTGGAGCCGCTCTCGGGGGTCCCGGGGCGGTGCCGGAGCTGCGGGGCACTCACAGCATGGAGAAGGTCCATTGGCGGGTGGCCGGGGGCACGCGGGCCAGGGCAGCGCCGCTGCAGTCCAGCCGGTACCCGCGGCAGCGGCAGGGCCCCGGGCAGGGCTCCAGGGGCCGGGCCAGTCTGGGGGCCAGGCCCAGCAGCACCAGCAGCACCAGCAGCGGAGCCATGGCAGGGCAGGGTCTGAGCGCCTCTGGCAGCGCAGGAGGCTCGAGGCTGCCGATCCAGAGCAGGAGCTCTGCTCTGTGACCAGCAGCTGCCGGCTGGGTACAGCCTGGGACAGCTCACAATGGCCCGGGAGCGTGCGTCCCCACTGTGACATAGGACAGCCCCTGCCATCGGAGCTGGGCGCTGCCCGGCTGTGGCGTGGAGCAGACAGCGCATGGACAGCGGGAAAACTGTGTGCCATGAGCGTGTGCAGCACGTGTGCCTGCAGTGCATGCGTGTGCAGTCTGTGTGCTTCTGCCACACGTGTGTGCACGCATGTGTGCGTGGGCATGAGGGTTGCCCTGTGTGTGTCCGCTTTTATACACGTGTGTACGCGTGTGGGAAAGCTTCAGGCCTGATGTGCTGGCTTGGAAACAAGTGTCGCTTCCCAGGACACTTGGAAGTGTCGCTGTCATCCCCAAACCCTGCGCTGAACTGCTGGGCAACCTCCTTCTCCATTTGGATGGCAAAGGGCTCCAGCTCAAGGGAGTCAATTCCTTCTCCAGCCGCTCACACCCCCAGCAAGCTGCAGGGTGCCAGAGCAGCTCTTGGACCCTATTCAGCACCAGAACACGCTGCACTGGAGCAGGGATGCAGCCGTGCACCCAGCGTCTCCCTGACACCCCCGTGCTTTGCTCACAGGGCCTCCAGGCACAGCTTGGGTTTGCCGTGAAGAACAGGGCAGGACTCCAAAAGGCAGAAGTCCAATCAGCTCACAGGGCTCGGGGTGAACGAACACAACAGTTTACTGGCCTAGAATGTCTCAGCTAAACCTGAAGTCGAATCTTCTTTGTGTCTAATCTAAACCTGGAATTGAATCTAAACCCAATGTCTAATCTAAACCCGAAGCTGAGTCTTCTTCATGTGTAACCTGAACCTAAATCCAATCTTCTTCATGTCCAGTCTGAACCTGAAGTCTCATCTGTTTCTTGTCTACTCTGAACCTACTGTGCATCTAAACCTCATGCCCAGCCTTCTCCATGTCTGATCTGGATTGCCAGATCCTAATGCATCAGAAATGATGGAAACCGCTCTGTCCTCCCTGCTGCGCCCCGCTCCAGCCATGGCTCCGCACCAGGAGGGATCCTGCACATGCCGGGGGCACGGATGCAGGCGAGCCCAGGTCCGGGTGCCGGCTCCCCGCTGCCTCTGCAGTCGGGACGCAGCAGAGCCGCTCAGCACAGAACGAGCGCGGGGCCCTGCTCGGCCCCGGCCCTGCTGCGCTCCGCGGGGCATTGACGGCACGGGGAGGGGCCGCTGGCGGGGGGCCGGGGAGCCACGGCAGAGCCCCGGGCCGGGCCCCAGCGCCGTGGCGGGGCAGGGCCTGGCTCGGTGCCGGGGAGCGACAGCGGCAGCCCTGGGCTGCAGGGCTGAGGGTGATGTGCCCTGGGAACCGTCACAAGGGAGCTGCTCCAGAGCGTTCCTCTGCACAGAACCGCTGTGCGCATCCCCGTGCTGATAAAAGATCACGGGTAACTTTTAAATATCAATTTATTACGCGAATAAAGGTAAGCAAACAGCGCTGGGTGCGCGGGAGTCAGCGCTCCACCAACACGCACACAGTTCCCGCCTCCCGCTCGTATTTCCGTTACTCATACATATTCATAACCATCCGAAGAGAAGGTGGCTCTATGCAAATAAGTCCCGCGCATGCTCTCTTCATCTTCTAGAATCTTCTCTGTTCTTGGCTCGTTTCCAAAACGACCCCCCCCCCCCCCCGCTCACGCGCCCAGACACCCCCCCCAACACTGCACAGACAGCAACAAAACTGATCTGAGCCAATCTCCTGCAAAACACAGGAACTATGTGCATTTTAACCATTAATCTGTGGTTATACAAGGAGGTCATATCATCATCTTGTCTTAATATTGCTCCTTGTTTCCAGGAATCAGATGTACATATCTCACAATCTCATTAGGGAGAAGTTGGCAACAAAACAAACATTCAGGTGTCCTGCACTGCCTTCATCCCAGATTTGGCCACTCTTAAAGACTTTGCCTTGGGAGAAGGGGGATTGGCCCAGGGAGCGCTGAGGCTCCACTGCATTGGTTTTGGTGCTCTGGGGCTGGAAGCAGGAAATGGTGCATAGAGTGGTGGCAGGGTTGGGTATTTACTGTGTAAGCGCCACTGCTTGGGGTTTCTTTCCTTCCCCCCTTCTTCATGCCACAGCTCCTAGTCCTGAGGGTCTTCCAGCATTGAAGGGGGTACAAGGATGCTGGCGAGAGACTCTTCATCAGGGACTGTAGTGATAGGACAAGGGGTGATGGGTTTAAACAGGGGAAGTTCAGGTTGGATATAAGGAAGTTCTTTTTCCCTGTGAGGGTGATGGGACACGGATGTTAAATTGCACAGGCCACGCTTCCCTCATTCCAAGGGGGATCTGAAACCATTTCTGAGGCTCTGCCCTGAGCCCCCTCAGTTTTCATCAGAGAGGCTGAAAAATCTGAGCAGGGCTTTGTTATCCTCGTGATTTGGGGAGCTTGATTCCACTTTCCCATCGCTTGTGCTGCCCCTGGGGCTCATTCACCACTCTGGGTTACAAGATTTGTCTTAATTTGGTGAAAACCCTGTTTGAACTGAGAAGGAACCTTTGCTTTACATCCCGATAATGTCCCGGTTACTTAGAGCGGGGGCTGAACACCAGACATGGGTTTATTTCTTCAGAAGTGACTTCCCTCAGAGAAATACTTCTGTGCTGTGTGCTGTGTGTAAGCACCACAGCCACTCCTGCTGTCTCCAGCTTTCTCCTGCACACTGCGGCTACCTAACTGTATGCAGGCTCCTGCAGGGAGGCCTTGTTCCTTTTAATTCCTCTACAGGTGCTCTGCGCATCTCCTATGCTGTCTAAATAATAACCATGCAGCTGAGCTGGCTTCCAGATATAGCTGACCTGGATAAGTTGACAGGAAAACACTTCCTTTCTGAAAACTCCATGTGTTTTGGGGCTTATTTTTAGTAACACCAGGTTTATTGCCCATTTCTTTCACTGTTACCTGGAGAAGATGAAAACACTGTCTCTGACGCACAAATCAGTTCTCAATGTTAGACTTTGATTCCCCATCACACGCTGCAGGACTTTGGGAAGACAAAGCTCCACTAATTAGATGGCATCTCCGGGCTCATCGTCAAAACTGAGATCAGACAAAACTTCTTCTTCGAGGTCAAACTGTTCCAAGGGCAATTCATTGACCTGTGAAGAGAAATCCAGAGTCAATTTCTTGCTCTACAATGTATTTGATCTTCATCTCTCTGCACCTGCGAACAGGGTGTTTTTGAGACAGCCTCCCCAGAGTTTACCAGCTCAAGCACATTCCCATTTTGGAGTGACTGAGATCACAAGGCAATGAACTAAGGGGACACCCAGCAGCTCCCCTCCCAAGCAAGTCCTTCTGAATTCCTGTCTGCTCCAATCCCTGTCAGGCTGGAAGGTGCCTTGTGGAGAGAGCATGTTGATTCACCTCCAACACACCATCACAAGGGAAGTGAGACAGCAGGGGAGGGGAGGGATGGCTTTTGTGGTAAAGGAGAGGTCTGAGAAGCAGCAGGCTTTCTGTGTGACTTCCCTGCTCACTTCTCTTACGGTCAGCACGTGTTAGGTCAGCTCTCTGCGGGTTTAAAAGAGGTCAGATAGAAGGGGCTGTAGAGAGGAAAATGCAGAGAGAACAAAGCAGCAGGAATTTCACCTTCTCAACTGCTTAAACAAATAATCTGATGGATATAAACTACTTCACACAACAAAAAGTTCCTGGTTTCCTCCTAGGAGGAAAATAGCTTTGCCCATGGATACCAGGTGGTGCAGTGTCACCAAATGGAGTAACGTGCCGTGAGGTTCCTCAGACACTTCCATCCATGCTCACAGGACGTGTGGATGCATTATGTGAGAGTGATGCTTGCTGTCCAAAGGCCATGGTGTCAGTGACCTCCCCTGGTAAGCAGCAGTGCTTTCAGACGAAGCAGGATGCAGCTCCTCTGCTCACGCCCGCCTGTGTGCAGGGGCTGGCACCCAGCACTCACCTCACTGAGCACGAGGATTCAGGTGCTGCTGTTGCACTGGGGTGTTTCTGTTTGGTGCATGCAAACACATCCCTCACCTACCTGCAGGGATTTCACAAAGCTTTTCGCAATCATTCCCTCTGTGGAAGGCTGCTTATGAAGCGCATTTCCAGATGGGCAGGTTGAGTTATCTGAAACCTGCCTGGAAAAGCCAATTCGATTTCACCTTCTGTGACTTCACGGGGATTTTCACTCAGATTCTGTGCTCTGGACACTGTCGCGTGGGAGGCTTGTCAAGCTGTACCCTGACTTCTCACTTTCCTCTAGCATTTAAAATACACCCGCATTTCTCCACAGATACACAAAGAAGGAGTTTTAAAACCTGAATGTGCTGTACGATCCCAAAATGTAATTACTTCCTGGGATGTAAGGGAAGGTAATTGCTGCATAGGGGGATGTCAGAGGTTGTAAGAGTCAACAGCTCCATCTCCAGTCCCCGGGTAACATACGGGCCCTGTACAAAAGCTGAACACCCCCTGCCCTCACCTGCACAAGCCCCTTCAGCTCCTCTTCTGTTAAGCAGTCAGTGGGCTCCTCATGGAAGGAATTGTACTCCACGGCCACTTTCCCATTCTCTGAAACAGAACAACAGCAGAGCCACAGTTAGTTACTACCGTGGGTAATGACAATAAACCGCCCCTAAACTCCAAGTGGGATAATTCTGCCTCACAATGGCTTTCAGAGCGAGCAGCTGCTTTCTCTGGCCTTTCTCCTTGTCTTCTTTACAGCAGCCCAAATGGCTCTTACTAAATGGAGTGGAAACTGAAACTGAGGAAGCAGAAATCCATGGAGAGATGCAGCACATTAACTGTCAGTCTCTGTGCATCTGATGGATCAGAAGGCAGGAAGCACTGCAAAGGATCTGAACCCAGAAACCCACCTTTCAAAGGAACACCTTAATGAACCCAGGGGAGGAACCTGGCACATGAAAGGCTGTAGAAAGAGGACAGTAGCACTGAGCTGATCCCATCAGGATCTGTCATGATAAGCATAAGAGAGTAAAGTACTCAGATACCACATAAACAGGCATCATCTGAAAGCTCAGAGAGCACAGGACCTGGAACCCAGAGGAAGCAGAACTAGCAGCAGTTCCTGGGTAGGCTCAAATCCAGCTCCTACAATGAGAGACTCAAAGGAGACAGTAGCCCCAAAGAAGCAACACTGAACACAGCTGGGGGGCACAGACCTTTGTTGGCACCTGGCTGGCTTGGAACTGGGACAGGAATACGCAAAGTGCTGCAGTTCAGTTCATGTCACCCCCGGAAGCAGAACTTCCTCACATCCTTACCTGGCATGCACGCGTAGTGTTAAAAAGCACTCCCTGACAGCATTTACACCCTTGGAATTTGGAATTTCAGTGACTAGCATCAAAACAATCTGACCTCTCGTGGATCTTCCTCTCGCTCACACAGCTCATACAGGGTGGAACCACTCGGTGAAATCATTACAGACCACACACAGGCTTCATTTTGCTTGAGACCCCCCAAGTCTCAATGAATCCCAAGAGAAGTTCAGAGAAAATGCATTTGTATCGATGATCATGAAAGTTATAACATCAGCAGCAGAACCAGCCCCGTGTTTAATACAAAGATAAGCCTTACCTAAGACGATGAGGAGTATCTTCTGAAAGGCACTAGCCAGAGCTCTCCCAGCTGCGAGTTTCTGCACTCTTCTTCTTGCTGTGAGCAACTCGAGAGAATCTGAACACAACAAGCAGAATGTTATTGATACTAAGATGATGCTCTGCATATGAAGCACACCAGCTACATTTTGCTAACCAAAAGCTTCACACTGACGAGAAAGCTGGTTATCTTTTGGGGGGCGTCAGCAGCACCTCGCAGGGGTTTCATGTGCCAGGACATGACAGCACGTCATCCTTAGGCCTGTGCCAGCAGCCTGCCCAAGGCAGGAGGCAGCACAGGCACAGAAGTGGCTGTGATGAGGAATGATAACGCTGCAGGCAAAAGGGAGGGAACAGAGGGTAGGAAAGTGATACCAGGGTGAAGCAGGGAGGGAAGAGGCATGCTCAGGATCCCTGGCTGCATAGCACAGCAGCTCAGACCCTTGCCTCCAGCTAAATTCAGACCCACAAACCGTGCACAGGCAAGACTGATCAGTGCCTGGGATGGCTGCTGAGAGAGACTTCCAGCTGCATGCAGAACATACCTGCACTGCTCTCTATGTCTGCCTTGGCCAGGGCAACTCCCCTGGTGCACATCCCATGCTTGGGCAGCGTCACCTCCACAGCACACAGGTATTTCACAGGTAGCATCCTTCCCAGTTCCTCATTCTCACCACCGAAGCCAGATACATTCTGCAGCTGTTGGGAAGCCCACAGGTAATTCACTTGGATTAGATAAGGGGATATTACAAACACTTAGGGCTATGCCTGTATACTACACACCTTCTCTGCACAGCATGGGAGTCCAAGGCAGAAGCTATGCATGGAAGCAGAGCAGAAGCCAAGGCAACTGGCTTCTCTCCCCATGCTTTCAAACCCCCCCCATATTTGTGGTCTGAAATACAGCTCCTGTAACTGTCTCTTATTTGCTGACTTGAGGACAATTCTTCTCATTCCACCAATCAGTACAATTAAGAAGAGGACGAGCGAGAGGATGATGGGTGATTATAAAGGGCTGCTTACTGTGATGATGCGACTGGACCAGCCGTTAAAGCCAAGGTAGTGGTTGGCCAACTCCTGGCACTTGTTGCTGCCGAGAGCGAGGACTTTTTGCTGAAACCCCTTCTGCTTAGTGCAAACACAAACCTGTCCAGGAAAGAAGAACCCTGCTTAGCCAGGCTTTGCTGTAAGGTGCCCGCTACGATACCACTGGCTGCTCTGGGAGAAACATCCCAAGGTAACCTATCTATTGACCACAAAGAATCCCAGACTGGTTTGTGTTGGAAGGGACCTTAAAGCTTTTCCAGCTCCACCCCCCTGCCACAGGCAGGGACACCTTCCACTAGAGCAGCTTGCTCCAAGCCCCTGTGTCCAACCTGGCCTTGAACACTGCCAGGGATGGGGCAGCCACAGCTTCTCCGGGCCCCCTGTGCCAGCGCCTCAGCACCCTCACAGTAAAGGTGAAGGTGACTGTTAAACATTCTTATCTCAAGCATTAAGTATTTTTTACCCAGAAACAGGCCCTGAGGATTATATTCCAGAGGATGGATGCTGCCATTTTACTGCTTCAGTGCTACCTGGGACCCAGTGATGGGGATCACTGCGTGGAGACCTCATAGCAGCCTTCCAGTATCTGAAGGGGGCCTATAGGGATGCTGGGGAGGGACTCTTCGTTAGGGACTGCAGTGACAGGACAAGGGGCAACGGGCTCAAACTGAAACAGGGGAAGTGTAGATTGGGTATGAGGAAGAAATTCTTTCCTGTGAGGGTGGTGAGGCACTGGAATGGGTTGCCCAGGGAAGTTAGGAATGCTCCATCGCTGGTGGTGTTCAAGGCCGGGTTGGACAGAGCCTTGGGTGCCATGGTTTAGTGGGAGGTGTCCCTGCCCATGGCAGGGGGGTTGGAACTGGATCATCTTAAGGTCCTTTCCAACCCTGACTATTCTATGATACTATGATCACCATGGTGGGAGCACCCAGCCACAAGGAAGCATCACTGACACCACCGAGTGTTCCGTGTGATTCCACCCTGCTGCTGGAGGTGCTGAGTCCTGCAGGTTTCACTTGCATGTTCTGCTTACCTTCAAGGGAGACTTCTGAAACAGCCTTTGCCCATCGCACGCGCGCTGGGCTCTGCTGGCATCTCCAGCTGAATAAAACTTGATAACAGCGCAATAGCCAGGCCCTGCCACGGCCGCGTTCCTGCGCGCTCGCACCGAGTAAAGCGGCCCGAACCTGGAAAACGCTGAAAACAGGGAACGCTGAGGAAAAGAAAGGGAGAAAAAGGGCTTTTGAAATGTCTCTGGGTGCTGGAAGAGCTGAGCCACGGGAGGACTCTCACAGGGCCTGATTACCTAGGAAATGAGGGCAGGGTTTAGTAGTGTTTAACAGGAAGAGGCCCTGGAACAACCACTGAGGCTGAGCACCTCTCCATAACAATAAGCTCAACTTTGCTGGATCTCTGCCCTTATGTCCAATGGCATCCAGCCTCTGCACTGGGGGGAGAACCAAGTCAGGCACGAGGTTTCCTGCCCCACATCACCCCCATCCCGGACCCCCATTGCTCTTCACCATCCTTTGGGTGGGAGCCCTTTGCTGGCAGACGATGGGGCCTCACCCCACCTTACACTGGGATCTGTGCAGCTCTGCTGCGGCACGGGGGGGGGGGGGGGCACAAAACAGCCACAACGGCTCTGGGGCACCGAAATACGGATAAACCCCCAAAATATAAAAGGAGGAATTCCGAAACGCACGGTTCGCATCCACGTGCAGCCACCGCGCAGAGAGAGGGCCCTGAGGGATGCTGCGGGGGGGTCCCCGGCCCCGCTCCGAGCCCCCTCCTCACCTCCAGCCCCGGCTCCGGCTCCAGCCCCCAGACCAGCAGCGTCTGCGCGCTCCCCGCGGGCACCCGGAACTCCACCAGCTCCGCCATGCCGGGGGCTGCTCCGCCCCGGCCCCGAACGCGCACGGTCCGAGCCCCGGTGGAGCGCGTCCCAGCGCCGCGCCGCCGCGCGGCCCCGCGTCCCCCATTAACCACGCTCGTGTCGGCAGTAGCGTTTATTCGCGCTGATCTTTACAAGGAGCAGGGCAGCCGCGGCCGGCGAGGGGCAGGAGCGGGGGGGGGGGGGGGGGGGGGGGGGGGGGGGGCTGTCCCCGGGGTCAGATGGTGCAGTTCCCTTCTCCGTAGCGCCGGCACTTCATCACCTTCAGGTAGGTCTCCACCTTGTGCAGGTCCTTCTTGAAGCAGGACAGCAAGCCGTAGTTCTTCAGCAGCGCATCCTCGGTGCGGAGGTGGATGTCGAACTTGTCGTAGGTGGGTTTGAGGATCTGGGGTCCCCGCGGGCTTCGGTCCTCCAGCTCCTGCGGGAGGATGGAGAGGTGCTGGGGCATCAGCATCCTCCGAGGGACCCATTGATGAGGGTCCTGCTCTGCTTTTAGAGGACATCGGGGCTTCCCCCCCCCCCCCCCCCCGCCCCCTTGAATCATATTTCAGACATACTTTTTGTGCCTGCAGGCAGGGTGGTTGTGCAGGGGGGACGCTATACGAGTTGCTGATAGGAAGAAGGGAGCTGGGCACAAGGCTGCAGGGAGGAAAGAATGTGCCTTTTGGGGTCTTAAACTAAGGGGAGAGCTTTGGGTCTCTCTGTGGTTCCTTTTGCCAAGGAGATGGGGAACCAGGCAAATCATTCTCTCTTCTCCCACTTTCCCAGTGAACAAAGCTCTAACCCAGACCCCAGCCACGTGCATCCGGAGGTGACAGATCTGCCTTTCCTCCTGCCCTGCTTTGCCCACCACCTGACACAGCAAACAGGCAGCTTTGGTGAAGTAAACAGTGTTATAAATGGATGAAGCATGGTGGTTTGTGTGCTCCTTCCCAATGCCCAAGCACACGTCCAATGGAAAGCAAACCCTGGAAGTGATGCTCATACATAGACCTGCTTACTCCAGCTGAATGCCAGGACAGGAGCTCTCTCTTTACTCTGAGGACCTGACTTTCAGAGTTGTTCAGATGCTAGAAGGTGCTGAGTAATTGCCCAGACTCATTCCTCACAGATACAGGTCTCGGAGCTCTAGCTCCGTGCACTGGCAGGTAAACTTGGTAGTAGAGTAAGCAAACTGGGCAATAATAAGAATTTCATTTGGAACAACAGAGCAAAAGTGAAGAGGGACCCTTGACAAGCAGCGCTTGCCAGGTCTCAGTAATCTGGGTGCTGTACTCACGTGTAAGAGCATGGGCTTCCACCTATAAGGCTCATCACTATAAGGTAAATGAAGTCCAAAGGATGCCAGTAGTGTTCACAGTGGAAGGGGAGTGCTGTGTGTCTAGGAGGTCTTTGTTATTCTGTAGTCATGCTACATGCTGTGACTTACCCTCATCAGAGCTTGGATCCCTTCTTCCAGGTCCTTTAGTTTTTCATACACTCTGTCTGAGGTGCCAAAAACCAGGTTGTTGGTGAACACCTTGCTTAGGTACTGCACCGGGGTCAGCCAGGACTGGATGAGAACCAGCGAGAACCGAAGGAGCTCCATGTCCTGGAATTAAGGAAAGAAAGGCTCAAAGCTCTGCAGGTGAAGCATTTGGCAGTTACCTGAGTGCTCTGAACCAGCCTGGAGGTGACCCAGAGATGTGCCACTGCTCCTGCAGCAGATACAGGGACACTTGCAAGCTGAGCAGCACCACTCAGACATGTCCTGGGTAGACAATAGCTTGTTCCTCAGCCTTGCGGTGGGAATGGGATTTATGGCATAACCCACAAGGGCCTTTCTTGCTTCAGGCAGGGTTTAAGTAGTGAAACGGGGGGTGGAGGAATGAAGCACTGAAGTGCTCACAGACGGAAACCCTCTGTCCCTGGGATGAGGCACAGCTGAGCTCTTCCCCCAGCTCTGGGCTTACCCTGGGGAGGAGAACTTACTGATTTCTGCTGAGCATCGTCCTTCCCAGTGGGAGCAGGGATGGTTTCTGAGTAACAGAACGCTGCCTGGGAGTTTTTGTTGGCGTGTCTTTGGTCCTCTGGAATATAGGTGCGTTCCTGCAGAGACATCCAAACACACCCGCTCTGTTGCCTGGGTACTGGTTGAAGGCGAGAGGCACTTGGCCCAGCTCTGTTCAGGATGGCTCACAGTTACTCTTTGCAAGAAGTAAATGAGCGCTGTCTCTGGGCAGGGTTGGCAGGTAGGGAGCAGGACCCTCTGTGCTGGCCCAAGAGCTGCTGGACCTAAAGGTCTTCCTCACACTCAGCCGAGGTGCTGAGGTGCTAAGGGCTCTGCCATGGATCACATTGCCCCCAAGGACAGCTCTTGGCAAGCTCCTGGCAGCAGCAGGAACCGGATAGTTTTAGGCTCTTTCATTTGCCCAGGGCCGAAGGTGACTGACACAGAGTCCTGCAAAGCATCTGTGCCATCTCCCAGTGCTTCAGGTTCTCTTTGAGAGATCTCAGCCTGTGCAACAGGTCTGAACATGGGTGATGACGGCCCTGAGGAGGAGACTGGGCAGGATCAGAGATGGGGACAGAGCCTGTCCTGTCCTATTAAGACCCTTTCTCCTCATCAAGAGCTGATGGTTGAAAAGGCTCTGGTTCGAGGAAGTTACAGTCCTGGAACCATCAAGCTAATGTGGAGGAGATGCCCGGAGGCGCCAGAACTTACGAACTCTTTGTATGTCTCAGCAGCCAGGAGGTGAAGGTGCTGAGCCCTCAGCACAGCGTTGGCAAACAGGTTGGAAAGAGGCATGGCCGGGAAGGTGGCAGCTTCCTGTGGCCACTGCAGTCCCAGAGTGATAACAGCAAGGAAGAGAGGAGACAACCATGACCCTGCAGCAAAGCAGAGAGCTGAGGCGTTAGCAGCCCTGTAGTGACTGTGCTGAGGAGCAGGCTGGCCCTTGGCGATTGGTCCCCAGCCTCTTCTGCCCATGCTGGCCTAGAGGTTTTCAACCTGTGACATCAACTCACCCAAGTGTCCATCCGTGCTTGCAAAGACCGCAGAGTTGCCCTGGAGCCTGCAGGACCTGGATGTCCACATTAGACATCATCCTGATCCCCACTTTGAGCTCTGAATATGAGTTTGAATATTCCTGCCAACATTGATCTTAATAATAACCATTATAACTGCATCTTGACCTTGTTCTTTATGTTCTCCACCCTCTCCTTGTCCAGTGTAGGCCAAAGACTACCTGAGTTAATTCATGGATTAAAGTGACACTGTGGGGAGAAGTATCCTTTCTCATTGATTTATAACTTGCCCCGTTTTCATTTAAGGCTGGCAGTGAGGTTGTATAGCACACAACAGTGCATCATCATCATCATCATCTCCCCTCATCCAGGGGATGGGGCAGCCACAACTTCTCTGGGCCCCCTGTGCCAGCGCCTCAGCACCCTCCCAGGGAAGAGCTTCTGCTTCAGAGCTCATCTCAGTCTCCCCTCTGGCAGGTAAAGCCATTCCCCTGTCCTGTCCCTCCATCCCTTGTCCAAAGCCCCTCTCCAGGTTTCCTGGAGCCCCTTTAGGCACTGGAGCTGCTCTGAGGTCTCCCTGGAGCAGATCCTTCAAAACTGAAATAAAGGAAAGTACCTGGAGCCATTTCTGCCTGGTTCGTTGCTCAGGTGTTGCTTGACAGTGAAGGTTTCCTCCTTTCATGTAGGCTGATGAAGGCGACTGTTGAGCCGTCCCTTATATAGCAGGGGGTCTGTTTAAAATGTATATATGTGTCGTGATCACAACAACATATCTGTATCTTCTCTGTGCATAAATGCACAAGTGTTCGCAATGGTGCTCCCTAATCACAGTCATTTATACATGGATGGAAAGGTTGCGGAGGTTGTTTGCCTGGGGATGATTTTGCCAGGTTCTGCTGTTTATTACAAATAAAGGTTTCTTCAGCATGGGAAGACCCATCCCAAAATCACATCAGTGCCTTTACACGGGGGAACTTGCTGTGTCCACCTGATTTCCCTGCCTGCCTCTGCAGCCTGGTGGGCCAGTTTGGGAGATCTGGCTTGAATCAAGTGGGACCTTCTCCCCTGCATCGTGAGCAGGGATGGATGTCATCGAGCAGGCGAATCCTGTTCCTGCCAAGTCATTTCTTTCCATTTCTGCCAAAATTGTAGAAGTTCAGTAAATGGTTTTGGTGAGCCTAGGGGTGACAAACTGCTGCCATAGCCAGGTTCCAGCCTGCCTGCTGCACATCCCGCTGCCAGAGCTCTGGAGGCTTCTTGTCCTCAGCTGGACAAAGCAAGAAGATCTCGTTATGAGCATCTTCCTGCTCTTGTCTGAGAGGCAAATATGAAATATCTCTGGGTTAAGTAGGGGGCTTGTGTGGAAGGGAGGTAGAGAGATAGGGAAGAGGAGATGGGGAAGGGGACATGGGCACGAGGAAAGGTCACAAGATGCCCATTCCTGCTTTTGAGCAAGCCAAGACGCAACCCGGGACGGGCAACTCCAAAGAGGCTTAAAGGCCTTTTGGTCCCCAAGAGGCACCGACTGCCTCAAACCACGCTGTCTCAGCCCTTTGCGCTGGGCTCAGGGATGGGTCCCTGGTCACGGGGGTGATGTGGCTCCTGCAGGCCCTGGGTTTGCTGTGCCCCCAGGCACGGCTCCGGCTTCCCGGAGGCCGCATCCTCCCTGGGGCTGCTGGAGCAGAGGGTGCAAGAGCCGGTTAATAAACATGCCAGGAGAGCGTGGTCTGTTCCGAGAAGCCCCCGGGTGTTTGCTCACTGGAGACGTGGTGCTGTCGCAGAGTAAATGTCAGTCCCTAGAGCAGAGGGAACAGTGGGTCCTGCAGCTATCAGGTGTCCCGTCACCCAATAGCCAGCAACATCTGGGGGTGTTTTTCTCCTCCAGATCGTGTTTAAATATGGCAGTATTTGTCAGAGAGCCGGGCAGCCGGTACCCCAGCCCCGCACCGCCTCTGCTGACTCTTACTGGTGATGCTCTACCCCTGCAGCTGCATTGGTGCAGCACCAGGGACCCGAGTCCTGCCCATCACTTGCTGCCCTGCTGCTCTCTCAGTACAAGCATGGTGCTGAATCACAGACTCCCAGACTGGTTTGGGCTGGAAGGGACCTTAAAGCTCCTCCAGTTCCAACCCCCTGCCATGGGCAGGGTTGCAGACAAGCAATGATCCATGGTGCAACCAGGATGATCCAGCCTGTGTGGTGCCCCTGAGGCTTGGTTTGTTCCCCGTCATCCCTGAGCATTCAATGAGGCCAAAGCGCTGTGGAGAAAGTAGTGCCACTGGGAAGTGCTGGGCTGGGCACACACAGGCCACCGGCGCAATTACAGCTGCATCAGCAGCTCTCAAATACCAGCTTGGCATGTTTTAGTGTTTCATTTGTGACCCAAAGCAGCATGCCATAAAGCAGTGTGACCCTCTGTGCTTTTCCAAGTCCCTTTTCTTCTCTGGGACAGAAAAAGCCCTCAGTTCTCTTCAGGGTGGTCCCATGTCTGCCTTACCCCGAGCATCACCAGCAGCATCTAAACAAGTGAAGCAACTTTCCAGCCTGGGGTGGGGGTGTGGAGAAGTCTATGGCAGCTCTTGGCTCTACCTCCCAGCCTGCACTCAGGGCCCTCACGGGGTGAGGTTTGGGTTCCAGCTGAGCCGGACCCATGAGAAGCTGCTCCTCATCCGCAGGGCACTGACACCGGCACCAGGGCTGTGGGGCAGCCGCAGGCCGGGCGCCGACGGATGGAGCGGGATGTGACTTTACCCATGACCTTTATTAGGACTCACAAAGCAGTTGGACGGTTGTGTCCCACAGGGTACATGTGTCCCGTGGGTTGAGGTCGCACGTGTCCCTCAGCGTGGGGACGTCTTCGTGACACGGGCCAGCCCTTGGAGCTGTCTCCCCCCCTTTTCCTGTAGTCTTTGGGGACAATGAGGTGGTTTTGGAGGATCCTCCACCTCCAACAGCCGCCGGACACAGCCATGGCTGAAAAGGTGCCAGTGGCCCAAAATCCTCTTCTATCCTCCACATGCTGCTGCTCACCTTGGCTCCTCTGTCAGGGCTGCAGTGGGGTCTTGCAGGCCAGGAGGGTCCTTGCAGCACACAGAGTGACCATGCCTGCTCCTCTCCTTCCCAGGGGTGGTGGGGCTGGAGGAGACCCCCCACCCACCGTGGGACTTGCGTGGCATTACCCATGCAGGAGCTCAGTGCTGTGCTGTGGGTCTGCAGGGGGCTTGGGGCCAGGTTGGCACTGGGGGGTTTGCAGGTGGCTCCTAATTTCTACCTAGGCTTTAGGGGTTTAGCAGGACCTGGGCTCTGTGCAGGGATGCTGGAGGTGGTTTGTAACCAGGGATCACAGCCCGGGATCCAGGCACCCATCAGAGCTGTGGTCCAGGGTAGGAGCTGGGGTCGGTCCCTGAGGATGCTGCCGCTGGGTGCAGGACCCTTCACTCTTCTCCTGGGTGCTCCCCAACTGTCCACTTGGCCTTCACGTCCCGGAAGGGGGTGATGTCCTCGTAGGTGGCCATCTGCTCCACTTCCAGGCCCTGCAGCAAGAGAGGGGTTGAGACATGGGAGGGGGACCATGGTTTCACCCGCAGCACATCAAACCATGGAATCAACCAGGCTGGAAAAGACCTTTCAGCTCATCAGGTCCCGCCATTCCCCAGCACTGCCGAGGCCACCATTAAGCCATGGCACTGAGGACCTTGGCTATGTGGTTTGTGAGCCCTTTGGGACCTGTGTCCAGGGTGTTCCCCCAGAGCCTGGGGCAGCTTCTGAGGGGGGATGGAGATAGATGCTGGATGTGCTCAGAGCTTGGCTTGGGTTTATGAGCGGCTCTTTACAGCTGATGTGCAACAGGCATTGGGAAGGAAAACGTCCTGATGTGCCCTGCAGGGGCTGGTGATGCCTATCAGACACCAGCAAAGGCACAAAGCTCTCTCAAGGCTCAGGCTGATAGTCCAGAGGTACTTCGCTAATGAATGCAGCATTACCTCATAGGTGTGGTCCTCGTCCAGGCTTTCTTTGCCTTCGCCCTGTGGAGAGGAGAGCCACAGGTTGGGTGTCAGCACCCACCAGCATCCCCCATCCCCTGCTGCCCAGCCTCGTCCCCCCACTCCCACAGGCAAACCCACGCACTCCCACGCTCTGGTTTAGGTGCTTATTTTCCCACTTGAGGTAGCCCAAACCCATCCCTGCTCATCCCTGTCCATAGCAGTGTCCTGCCCGGGATGCAGGACACCGCTGTGAGCACTGTGGGGACATCCCCACTGCTGGAGATGCTGTCACTTACTTTATTGAGGAAGAGGAGTATGGGGATGCTGATGAAGATGACAAGCAGGATGGACTGGATGATGATGATGGCATCCTTCAGGGTGTTCCTGCTCTGCACCTGCTGGATGTTACTGAGACCTGGGGGCAACAGCACAGGGATAGCTCCAAGCCCCACCTCCAAGTGGCAGCAAGAGCGGATGGGGGGGACAAGGGTGACAAGCTCTCCCCACTGGGAGAGACCAGAGCATTGCAAACTGCCATCAGGGCCCAGCTCTGGGCTCAGACACCTTGGGCAGCACCCACTGCTCGCCATGGAGGGAGAAAGGGTGAGAGAAGGAGAAGGAGCATCCCTTGGGGCGCAAAGAGCATGGGGAGCTCCCACTCACTCAGGACTTTGAGCTGTGTCCCGCAGTCGTGCGGCCGCTGCCCCGCTGTGAGGTTCTTCCTGTCGCACACGTAGATGCCGTTGTCCTTGTAGGTGATGCTGGAGATGGTGAAGCTGGTGAAGTTGTCTGTCGTCTGGACGCTGTAGCGGGGGGTGCTGTTACTCAGCTCGTAGAAGTCGTCACTGCCCTCCACCAGCTTGTACCACTGGATGCTGCGGGGGTCCTCGAAGTAGCAGATGAACTGGATGGGAGAGTTCTTCTTGGCCCCCACGAAGCGCGGGTACTGCTTCACCGTGATGCACCCGCTGTCTGCCAGGGGACAAGGGTTAGGGTTAGGGTAAGGGTTTCTCCCGCAAGAGCCCCCTCAGCATCTCCCAACTCAACAGCTTCTCATTGCTATGGATTATGCTGCTGTTGGGCGGTCAGCTTGGTTCTGGTGACGTGATCGCTTGAGATCTTGCTGTGTTTTGTGGTTTTAGCCTGTATTTTGGGTTGCAGAGTTCATGCTGAGTCCGCCGTGGGTGGCAATGACACAAACACCGTGTGATAGCTCCAGTGCCTGCTCCCAAGGCACAGCTTGTTCATACAACGTGCTCTGTGAGCACGGGGGGGAAACGGGGGGCCTCAGGGAGGACAAAGAGATGTGGCTTTGCAGAGGGAGCAGGGCTGGGGGATGCCACCGAGGAGGTTGCAGCCTGGGAGCTGCCTTTGCAAGGGAGGCCAAGGGGTGAGGGGACATCTCCCACACCTCCATGGCATCCCAGTGGGAATGGGAGGGACATGTGGCGATAGAGCCCGGAGGTTACCTGTGCTGTTCCAGGTGCTGTTGTCAGCTGAGATCCCACCTGCAAGACAGGAGACGGGCCCTGAGACAGCGGCCAGGAGCCCACATAGGACAAGCCCATGTAGATGTCCCACATGGGATGGCACTTATCGTGGTCCTTCATGCCCACTCCATGCAGGGTGGAGTGCTTGGGACCATCAGCACAGGACACTGGGCAGCACGGAACTGGGTACAGACCCTTCTATTTCCATCCCATCTCCTGAATCTTCTCTAAGCTGCTTTCCAGTTGACATCCCCATGAAACCTGCCTTTGCTATTAACACCCCCAGGTCTGGCACCTCCCAGACAGACTCTCACCTCTTCATTTACACTCTCCATCTCCTCAATCAACCAGAAACATTTTCCCTGCCGGGACTTCCATGTCCTTGCAGCCCTGTGAAGGCCCCCCCCGGGATGAGTCTGGATGGAGCTGTGGGACCTGCGATGCAGTGCAGGAAGTGGGGTGAGGCGGGGACCCCCCAGCACCCATGGGTGCCCCTGCCACAGCTCCAGTGCCCCTGTGCCTCGGTTCCTCCTGCTGCAGCTGGGCAGGAAGCACCAGCCCTGTTTACTGCAGCGCTTCAGTGCCCAGCTCCATCCAGGGTGGCCAAACCCTGCTGGGGGGGGGGGGGGGGGGGGGCTGCACCACCTCCTGAAAGGAGGAGAAGGAAGGAAGAAGAAAGAAGAAGGAAGATTCGATGCCTTTGCCGCAAGCCTTGCCACCCTGCTGCAGACCTCCCCCGAACAGCACCCCCAGGGACCTCCCCCAGGTCCGCGCTGCCCCTGTTCGCCTCCAGCACCCGCATCTCCACAGGAAACCTCTCCCCCCCATCCCCATTTCATTTCTTCCCGGGCTGGGAGGTGCAGCTCCTCCGGGCTGTGCTGGGTACACGTCCCTGCCACCCGCCTCCTGCTGCCGGCCCGACACCGGCCCCTGCTCGCCGTGGGTTGTTGGGGTTTCCAAGTGAAGACCAGGCTGGTCCCTCACCCTGAGAGCCCTCACACCCCTCGGAGCCCAGAAGGTCCTGCCCATGGTAGGGGACGGAACTGGATGAGCTTTGAGGTCCCTTCAACCCAAACCAGGCTGCGGTTCTATGGTTTCCATTGCAGCCATGAGCGGGCTGAGCTTCCCCTGCCCTCCCATAAAGCCAACATGAGAGCCAGGATGAAACCCTGGGATTCCAATCTGTGCATGGGGATGCAAAGGGGAACAGCACAGGGCTGTTCACACAGGGCCCACAAAAAGCCTTTTTCCTCCCATTTCTCCTTTGCTCTCGGGCACTGAACCCCATGAAGCAAAGGGATGGGGCTTGGCCGTGGCCTCAGCGATGCGCTGACCTCTGAGAGCAAGGAATGCTAAAAACCACCCAACGACCCTTCTTTGCTGCCACCTGCAACCACGGCTCGGCCCGGGCTCCAGCCAAAGCCAATGGGCTGCCCGGAGGGTCCCATCCCTGCACCCAACGGGAAGCAGCACCCGGAACCTGAGGCCAGGTTAGCAAACCCAGCAAAGCTCAGTGCATGTCAGGCAGAGGTGGGTGAAGCCCTCGTTGCACCAAGCAAGGACCAGCGCCAGCGCATGGCGGGTGCACGTTTCCTTGCTCTGGAGCACACCCCCTGTGTGTAACCCCTACCTGTGACCAGAGCCATCACCCAGAGGTTCAGCTGGAGCACCCAAAGCCTGCAGCAGAAATCAGCCATCTCTCACTGCCAGCAGCAGGGACACATCCAGCCCTCGCTCTCGGTCCTGTGGAACACGGCACCCGGTCTGGCCGGCTCGGCCTCTGTACCTAAAAAGGGCAAAGCTGCTGCTACACAAGACGGCCCTTTCCTGCTCATGTAAATGCTCCTCGATGGGGACTTTCCCCTTGGGGATGGTTTTGAATGTGACACAGACACTGGGGCGGGCGGTGCCTGCGCCCTGGGCACCATCCAGCCTCGTGTCCCTGCGCTGTGCTTGCCATGGTGGCATCGTTTGATGGAGGTGGCCACAGCTGGGGCAGGTCTGCACCAGAACTGGAGATGAGCCCATCTCCAAAGCAAATGGTGATGCAAAACCTGGGCTGAGCAAATGGGATGGGCCGAGGGAGCAGGATGTGACCATTGGCACTGCCACATCCCTTCAGGGTAGAGAATGGGGGTGACCCCAGGGTGGTACCCCACCTCCATGGCAAGGGTAGATCCCCCTGGGGCATTTAGTGCTGCTGGCGATGGGCAGGGGTTGAAGCTGACCCATTCAGAGCAGGAATGAGGTGGGAAGAGGGAATGCTTGTGCCCATTGTGGGAATCAGTGGGATCAGTGTCCCACCTCCCATCCCTGCATCCGCCCTTCCGGGGAAGGGTGAAATCCAGGACTGGAGAGGGGTGGCCCAAATGAGGTGTCACCGCGCTGGGTACCGGCCATGCCTGCTCCTTCCCTGTACCCTGTTTGCCACAACCAAGCCCCTTCTCCATGAGCCCTTTGGAGAGGGGCAATCCCTGGGGAAGCACAGGACGCGATACCCAAAGGTGAGCTCTGTCCCCCTTTGCTCCGTGCTGTGAGCACTGAACTGTACCTCCGTGTGAAAACCACTCTCGGGTCCTTCTGCCAGCCGTGCTGGTCCCCAGAGCCCAGGCCCCTGCCCGGGGCCTCCCCACACCTTCTTCTGCTGCGCTTTTGGTGGGGGTTTTGCCAGTTCTGGGCAACCAGAGCTGCTGGGAACCAGCCCGAGCCCCACCGGGTGCGCAGGGGGACGTGGAGCGAGGAGGAATAAAGGTTTCTAGAGAAAGGCTGGTCCCAGGAGGGACAGAGAGATGGTGGCAGAGGTGCTTCCTGGCAGAGCTTCTGGGTCGTGCTGTGCGTGGTGCTGTGAGTTGGTTCTGCTGCCATCACCCCTGGTCCTGCTGGAGCAGCACAGCCTCCTGCGACAACCTGCAAGGCCAAAGCAGCAAGAGATGCCCCGTGCTCAGAGGCACTGGGTGGGTTTTCATCAAGACCTGTTGCAGATGGGAGCTGTGACAGGAATGCTGGGGGGGCCTGGGACAAGCTAAAGAGGGTTTGCAGTGACAGTGATGCCAAATTACCCCCCTGCACAGCCTGCAGGCTCCTTGGTGCCCTCAAACAGACAGAGACCTGGTCCAGGGCGCCTTGGTCTCTCCTTGAAGTGCCCCTTGCTTGCAGTACCCGGTGATAGGGGACCTGATGGTCTCGCAGGGATGGTCCTGTGCCCCTCCTCAGGGCCACCAGCACACAGCCCATGGCCAGACCAAGCCCTGTGGGCAGAGCAGAGCTGCTGTCAGGCAGCTGCAGCCTTCCCCAGCCCATTCCTATTCATCAGGGTTTGGGTTTCAGTGCTGTCCTTCCCCCCTCTCCAGAGGACAGGGACAGTGAGCAGTGCCCCCTCCTCCCTCCAGCCCTGGTGCCACGATGCTCTCACTTGAATGATGCCGACCCTGGGATGAGCTGTTCCAGGCAGGACAAGAACACAGCAGCGAGGCTGTGCCATGGCCCTGGGACGTCAGTGGGTCCTGGGCCACATCCTGCTCCAGCCGCACACTGACGCAGAAACCTCCTTCACCCACCACTGCCTTCTCGCCATGGTGATGAGCAGCTCCTGTTTGGCCATGGGGCAGGTTTGGCCCCACAGAGCCCGGCACAGGCAGCTCAGGGGGTCTGCACCTCTTCCAAGCCCACCCCTCTCCTTGGTTGAGCCTGAAGCAGCATCTCCTATGGGTGCTAGAGTCATGCAGGGACATCTTCAGTCAGCCCAGATTGCTCCAAGCTCTGTCCAACCTGGCCTTGAATCAACTCTGGAGTCTGCCCTGGGTCGGAGGTGCCAGGGGAGGCACTCACGGGGGCTTTTTGTCCAGGATGGGACCACCAGGTCCTGCTGAGGATGGCAGCCAAAGCCGTGCCCAGGGGCTCCTCATATCTGCCCTGGAGCAAAGGGAGGGGAACATTCACCCTTCCCAGGGGCAGGGAAAGCATTGTGCCCCTCTAACACACCCCAAGGCAGTTTGTATTGTAATAATAGACCATTTACAGTTGTTTATTTTAAGAAATGTACAAAGAAAAAGGCTTTATCTCACACAAATCCTGCTCTTGGGCATTTTTCCCATCACTGACAACATATACGTACAAGCAGCATCGATTGTGAACCACAATCCAGGCTGGAAACCGCTGTGCCATGGATGCTTCCCATGCAAACAACCACGTAAAGCAGCTCAGGCTCCTATTCCAGGGAGCATCACCCTATGCAACATGGAAATGGAATAACAACACTATGAGATGAACAGAGAGACCCCGGCTCTGCCACCCAGCCGACAGCACATGGATACAAAGCAAGCTCAGCACCGCTCCTGGCCAGCCTGAACATGGGGCATCCGAAACAGCTCAGCGCCAAAACAGCCCGAGCAAAACTCATTCTGCTAATGATACAAAAAGACAGACCCTTTGGCTTTAAGAAGCAGCCCTTGTTTTAACTGGAAGAGGTTTCAGTTCATGTTGGTTTTGATCTCAAGAGGGTTTCTTTCCCCTTTTGGAGGCAGAAGGGGGTCCAGAGATGAACTGAAGAGCAGCAAAACCCTTTCCCTTTGGGAAAATGCTCCTCTGCTTGGAGGTTGCTGGTGAGGACCTGCCTGGCCCCTCTGCAGAGAGCCCAGCACGAGCCCCTGGGTCCCCTCTGGAGCCCCAGGCACATGAAGGATGCTCTGCCCAGGTACTTTGGGATTTACGCCCCAGTGAGAGCATTCATCACATGAAGGCCCCAGGAGCTTGGCGAGATTTAAGGGATCCCACTGAAGCAGCTCCTTGCAAGGACCATTCAAGCACCTTCTCCAATCCCTGGGGATGCGTCTTGTTAATTAACAGTAACCAAGAGCGCTCCAGTGGGACATTTCCTCCTGCTATGGGCTTGAAGAAACCCCAGAGGGTTTCGTTACAGGGACTGGGGGTTCTTGGAGGAGGTTTTCCAAGCCCTCCCTTTGTCCATGGCTTTGCTGCCACAAAACCTGGATGAAAGGGGAAAACAAAGAGGAAGCACAACTATAAATACTGTTTACATTCGTACTGTAGAGACCCAGCTGATTTAGGATTTCAATGCGTATTCAGAGACCTTCAAAACCTGATAGTTAACCCTGAGAACATATCTGCAGATGCTCTGTTTTGGCTATGCAAACAAATCTTTAAGACATAATTGCACTTTGTATATAACAAAAGAAATAATCCATCAAGCTTATTCAAATAGTCAAAAGAAAGGTGCTACTTTAAGACATTGGAGTTTTTTTGTTCACAAAACCTTGTCTTTGCTGTAACTATTCTTAGTATTCTTTCACTTGGCTCATCTTTCACCTGGCTCATCTTTCACCGGCTGCTCGGCTGCTCTTTGGAAGAATAATGTACAAGAAAACCTCTTAATTGTGAAAGAACAGCAATAAATAATCACGGTAAGGAAAAGGAGAGCAAGGAGAGCCATCCTCACTTGTTCATGTCTGACAAACATCGTTACCGTGATGAGATCATTTCCAAACTCAGCTGTTTGCCTTTCACCAACACGAGATTTCACGTGTCACTCTCATCAGAAAAACATTAAACTGTTTGCAAGTGCAGTGAGCTGGAAAGCCCAGGAGCAGCGCGAGGTCCCGCTCCGAGAGTTAAGGTGGCTGCTTGAAACATCTGAAATCAGCTCAGCATCTAAGATCTAGTGATCTGTATATGGAAGAGCTCTTGAGGAGGAGATGCAGATGGAGCCTCTTGAGGCTGGGCGAGGGATGGAAGCCTCTTTCTGTTACACCAGCGACTCTTTCACAACACGTTCCTTATCCCATGCTTTTGCTTCTTCGGGAGCACCTTGCGTCTCCGAGCTGAGAACGGGCTCCAGACCAAAGGCAGGAGCTGTCTCCACATCTGCCCCACTGTTCCCATACATCTCATGCATTTTGGTGGCGATCAGACCTTCCTTCTCGGGCGCATCCTCTATCAAGGTGTCCTCGTCCTTACTGTGCCTGTACATGTAGGATGCCTGCTTCACCGAGCGCCTCAGGAGGTACCTGCGGAAAGCCCTCTGGATTTTCGTAGCACAGACTTCCTCGTGCTTCCTTTTCAGAGTGGTGGTGATGGGTTCATAGGAAACCTTCGAGGGGTTTGCGGCCATGAACTTCTCCTCCATGGTGGCCTTCAAAGCATCCATCTCTCCTGAGTCTCCCAGCACTTCCTTAGTTAGGGCAAAGAGGATATCCAGACAGTGGATTTTGTCCCCAGCAACCATTGGTAGATCCATGGTGACTAGCTTGATCTTGTTCGGCTTGGGAATCCTGAGTGGCTCCTGTAAGGTGTCCACAAAGTCAGACAAGGTGCTGTACGCAATGAACTGGGTGGCATCAGGGTCAAACTTCTCCCAGATTTCATAAAACATTTCAAAATCATCTTCACAGAGGGGTTCACTGCTCTCCTCCGTGGCCACGCTGAAGTTCTCCAGGATGATGGCGATGTACATGTTCACCACGATAAGAAAGGAGATGATGATGTAGCTGCAGAAGAAGAAGATGCCGATGGATGGATTGCCACAGTCCCCTTTCACTGAACTGCCAGGGTTTTCCAGGTCGGGGTCACAGTCGGGGGGGCCGCTGTTGAGGATGGGGCTGAGGAGGCCATCCCATCCCGCTGACGTGGTGATCTGGAAGAGGCAGATGATGCTGTTCCCAAAAGTTTCAAAGTTGAAGATGTCATCGATCCCTGCCTCCTTCTTTACATAGGCGAAGTTGGACATCCCAAAGATGGAGTAGATGAACATGACAAGGAAAAGCAGGAGGCCGATGTTGAACAGGGCAGGCAGGGACATCATCAGAGCAAAGAGGAGAGTCCGGATGCCTTTTGCCCCTCGGATCAGCCGGAGGACGCGGCCAATCCTTGCCAGCCTGATGACCCTGAAGAGAGTGGGTGACACGAAATACTTCTCTATGATGTCTGAGAGGACGATACCTGTGAAGGGATGAAGAAGAGGGGTGTTTGCCATGCTCTGCAGACAGCATTGAGAGGTGAGGTGGAGCTACCTCACTCCGTTTGCCAGAGTTGGGCAGATACAGGGAGCTGAGGTCACCCCTGATGGCACACAGCTCTGCTCCTCTGGTGGCAAAGGGACCAGATTAAAAACTAAACTCTGAGCACCGACCCAAAGATTAGAAGCTGCTGCTCTGTTCCAGCAGGCAACATGGAGCCAAGGGGTTCCCAACACCAAGGGAGGGTGAGACACCTTCCCAGCCCCTCATCCAGCCTGGTGACATGGGTTGACCTCACATGTCTTGTCTCAGGGTCCTGCTGGCTTGACCCTGCTCGCAGGGTGGGTGTAAGGGGGTGGCCAGTGTCAGTTGGGTGGCTGAGGATCAGCCAGACCATTTCCACTCATCATTATCCAGTGGGAGCCTTGAGGAACTGGTGGAACCAGAAGGACTCACCTAAGATGGAGAGGATGACGACCACAAAGTCAAAGATGTTCCAGCCGATGGTGAAGAAGTACTGACGCAAGGCGAACATCTTGAGCACACACTCTCCGGTGAAGATGACGATGAAGACCAGGTTTATCTTGTAGAGAACAGACGTTTTGAGTTCGCTTTGATCGTCTGTTTCAACCATCATGGTCACCATGTTAAGACAGATCAAGATCATGATGACTATGTCAAACACTTGCTTGGTAACAAGGGTATATGCCATCCCTTGAAACTTGTTCTGCCGTAAGGGCCACGTGGGTGATGGTGGAGAGCCAGAGGTGAGGTGGGCACATGGGACAGACACACGCAAAAGAAAAGGCACAACAGAAAGAGAAGAAGGAATGGTATTTAAAACAGTGTAGGAGACATCAGGTTTGTGGCCAATACACAGGTCTCAGCCCCAAAAGCTATGGGAGGAGGGTACCCAGCACTTGGCAGGATGAAGCCCATCTAGTGACACCACAGCCAGGAAGTGCAAGCAGAAGGGAAGGTTGCTTTCTAATTATACCCACAGCAAACGCACCAGGGCAAGAATCAACACACAGAAAAGGCCTCGCTTGAGCAGTTGATCAAAACCAAACTGAAGTCACAACTTCATATTGGGTGGAGCAGTGTCCCTTGTAGGAGTGCTGAAAGCTGAGCTTTCCTTGTGTCTAACTGCCCTTGGGAGAGGAGCTGGGAGCTGAGCTAGGAGAAACCCCTAATCCTTGCAAAAGGGATCCCCCCCCTTGCCTTTGCCAGCACATCCAGGGCTGAAGAGGAGACCCAAATGCGAGCCTCTCCTGAAGCCCCAGTTCTAAGCAAGGTCCTGTCTGAAGAGTAGCAATGGGGAGCCAGGACTTGGCTCCTTTCCCTGCAAATGGCCTTCCCTAGAGCCTTCTCATTGCCTTTGGGAGAGCTGGAAGCTAAGTGCTCCCTCCCAGCTCCACTCCGGGGTGATTAACCCAACGTACCGCTGGCCTGGGGATGGGCTTCTGGGGTTTCTTGGAGCCAAGCTTCTTCATGGCATTGTAGTATTTCTTCTGTTCTTCTGTCATGAAGATGTCTTTGCCTCCAAATTATAAAGGGAATCAGTGCTGTTAGTCTTGGAAACTCGCCTCTTCCCACCAAGCATCCCTGACCACGCTCCTTCCACCAAGCATCCCTGACCACGCTGCTTCCACCAAGCATCCCTGACCACGCTGCTTCCACCAAGCATCCCTGACCACGCTCCTTCCACCAAGCATCTCCAGCCAAGCTCCACCAGGCACGACTCGCTGCACTGACTCAGTGGAACCCACTTCCTCCCTGCCTGCGCTTTTCTATGCTTCTTCCCCTAGCTCACAGCACCCATGGGTGCTCACCCTGGCGCTGTAATCTCCTCCTGCAGAGGAGAGATGCTGCTTCCCAGCTCACTACAGCACGGGGGGCACTCCATGTGCTGGTGGGGCTCAGCCCTACTTTGCTGTCTGGATCCTGCTGCATCTTGGTGGGATTCAGACCTGGCCCAGCACAATGTGCTCTGTGTTACCCACCCTCCTCCTGCCTCCCCTCTCCACCAGCCCAGGGTATTAGTCCTGTGCTACCTGCTTGAAAGGAGAAGTTGAGTCACTCCTTGATGCTTGGAAAAGTGATGAGAAAGGGTCATGGGATAGGAAAAGTGACAGCACAGGCATAAAATGGTGCCTGCCATGGCACAGGGAAGAGAGGACACAGCTTCCCTGGCCTCCTCCCTCTGCATCCGTAAGTGAAATCCTCCATAAATGCTATGGCCAGGACACCAACCCTGGGTGCTGTTTGTCCAGGTCTCCGTGTTCACTGCACAGGAAGCCACTAACAGATAAGAGCTATGGTCCCCTCACCTCAGGATCATGCTGGCTCCCTCCATCCTGGCCCAGCACCCAGGAGGCAACAGTGGCTGCAGGAAATACTTATCTTTTTCTTCTGCTGGTTGAAGTTGTCAATGATGACGCCGATGAAGAGGTTCAGGGTGAAGAAGGCACCAAAGATGATGAAGACAACAAAGTAGATGTACATGTAGAGGTTGATCTCGTACACTGGCTGCTCTTCAATCTGACCAGGAGAGATGGGAAATGTGACTTTGGGGCTAACCCTCTCCAAAAGCATGTCCGCAAGCCACCAGGCCGAGGGTCACAGTACCTGAACAGAGCCATGGGGTGGCTGCTCCAAACCGTTTGGCAAATGCTGTGTGGGTTGAGTGGTCTTAAAGGTCTTTTCCCACTCAAACTATTCTATGAGTCCCTGTGAGAGCACCCATGGGAAGGGACATCTGCACGGCACTGGCTGGGGGACAAGGATGTGCAGATCTCCAATCCTACTGCATGGGCTGGGGAATAGGAAAGGATGCCCGGATGCAGCAGTATCAATGAGCAAACCTGAGCTTCTTCCCAAAGGATGAAATACAGCCAAGAGGGGAAAGGAAAAGTGATTTAATTCACCCCACTCCAGCACAGGGGGGGTGGCACAGCCTGGAGCCTCAGCAAACACTCCTCATCTCCAGCAGCATCACTTAGTCCTGCTCTGCACATGACTGGAGCATCCCAAGGGGTCACACATGGCTGCCCCTGCTTCAAGGAGAGCAGAAGACAGCAGATTTTCACCCAGACCAGCTCAGCCCCAGGTGCTGGGGGAGCCCAGAGCTATTCTGGGAGGGCGCTGGAAGTGGCTCCTCTGCTGAGCGCCGGCACCTGCAGCCAGGGCTGCTTCTGATGCTAAAAACAGGCAATGAAACAAAGGCGTTCAGGTCTGTGGGTGTGTGGGGCTGAGCCCC
The DNA here is from genome assembly GCA_028858755.1 of Ara ararauna. NCBI lineage: Eukaryota > Metazoa > Chordata > Aves > Psittaciformes > Psittacidae > Ara > Ara ararauna. The sequence goes on along the minus strand of CM054393.1, from coordinate 2,740,415 downwards.
AGGGGCAGCTTTGCTTGGCAGAGGAGGGTAGGAGTCCCTCCTGCTGCCGGATCACAGCAGTGTGCACACATGGGGCTGGGGGATGCTTTCGGGGTGGATCACAACAGAAACAGCCCCTGCATGGAACTTCAAAATGCTTCTTTGTTTTGTTCCAACCCCCTGGCACAGGCAGGGATGCCTCGCACTAAACCAGGCTGCTCCGAGCCCCATCCAACCTGGCCTTGACCACTGCCAGGGAGACACAGAGGGCATCATCTGGCAGCAGGGTGAAGGATGAGCCCTCCAGCCTGGGGAGGGCAGAGCAGGGACTGTGGACCACAAAGCTGAAGCTGAGAGGGGTGCACTTAGCCCCAGATGTATCCCAGTGGGGTGGGAGCCTGAAGTGGGGCCAGGCTGCAGCTGGGATGCTGGTGACAATGCCATGGGTGGCACAGGGACAAACTGGCTGCCCTTTCTGAGGCTGTGCAGCAGAGGGAACCGATCCAATGGGGTGAGCTGGTGGTGCTGGTTGTGACATCCCTGCTGGTCTGCTCACCTCACGCGAGTCCACAGCAGCGTACATGATGTCCATCCAGCCCTTGAAGGTTGCCTGTGGGAACAGAAGAGGACAGATTCACTGGGAGGTGTTTGGTGCATGCTTGGGGTTTAGCTCTGAGCATGCCAGCTCAGTCTGGAGCTACAGGTTCTGCCTGGGAATACAGCAGAGGGACCATGAGCTGGATGTCTGGGTTCTGATCCTGGCGGGGTGGAGAACTACGCTGCATCTTTGACAGGCTTTTGCTGCTGATTTGTTAAACAAAACCCCTGAACATCTTGTTTCCTGAATCTGGTGGAACAGCAAACCTGAAGAGGAAGCTGAAGTTGAAAGCTGGTCAATCGACTTGGGTTATGCTCCGGTTCTGCAGCCGCCAGTTCCCCTGGATCTGAAGATGGGATCTCTCAACCCACTCAACAGCAGAGCCCACACCTTTAGTTGTATTAACACAGCAGTGAGCAGTTCCCCTCCTGCTTGCCTGGCTCAGCTGGGGGGGTGTGTGTGTGTGTCAGTGGAAGCACAGCTGCCTTCACCCCCTGCCTGCAGTGTTCACACACGCTCCTTCCAATCGTCACCATCCCCACACAACTCTTGCACATACAGCATCCAAGCTTTTCATCTTGGTCTGCTGCAGGTGGGGGAAAACAGGCACACATCCCTCCTTGCTCCTGCATCCGGTGCTGTGCAGAGGACTTCTTGCAACCCCAGGGTTGGTGCTATCTATACTCATTTGTAGTTCCCTATGACAATTCCCTTCTCCTCCCATCTTCTACCCTGTCCCTTTCCTCCCTGGCACTCAGGTTTTCACAGAATGATTTGGGCTGGAAGGGACCTTAAAGCTCCTCCGGTTCCAACCCCTGCCATGGACAGGGACACCTTCTACTAGAGCAGCTTGCTCCAAGCCCCGTCCGACCTGGCCTTGAACACTGCCAGGGATGGGACTGCTACAGCAATGCGCATCTTGGAGGGATGCAGCTGCCTTCGTTACGTACCACCTGCAGCAAGGAGAGGTATCCCAAGCCCACGTTGTCGAAGTTGACCTTGACATTGACCCATCTGACCTCGTTGGTGTGGAGGAGGGCCATGCAGTCGCTCTTGTTGTTCACGACGCTGATGTCAAAGAGCTCGCCCGTGGTGGTGTTGATGCAGCGGTAGTACTTCCCCGCAAAGAGGTTCACCCCCATAATGCTGAATATCAGCCAGAAGATGAGGCACACCAGCAGGACGTTCATGATGGAGGGGATGGCGCCCAATAAGGCATTCACCACCACCTGCAAGGGGAGAAAAGAGCTTGGATAGGGAACCAACTGGGATGGATCCCTGATGCAGGTGACTGCGGAATGGTACCACATTGCACGTCTGCATCAGAGCCAGCAGCACACTGGAGGCACCTACCCTCATGCCTTCAAATCTGGACAGGGCACGCAGTGGTCTCAGAGCCCTCAGTGTCCGCAGTGACTTGATGGCTCCCAGCTCAGAGTATCCCAGCCAGTTCGCTGTCAGGCTGACAATGGAAACCTGGAAGGAGCAACCCAATGGATGAGCAGCTCCTGCCCTTCCGTCTCTGCCCAGCACTCCCTCAGGCTGGTGGTCATTGTCTAGTCTTAGGACTGGCATTGAGCCCCTGGGGTGACCAGCGCTTGGAGAATGTCCCTGCCTCTTGAGTGTGAGTGGAGGTGACAGGGAAGCAGGAATACTGCATGGAAGGAATGGCCTGCTCTGTCACGGAGCATCTGGGAGACCCTGTGTCCCTTCACATCTCTACTGGGGGCTGGTAGAACACCATGGGCTTGGTCTCGGCGTGAGCATAAAACAGAAAGGGTTTGAAAGGGTTTCTGCAGCCAGGGACAGACATGGCCCTTCCTGTGGAGGACCATTGTTTTAAGCAATGGTCTAATCCCTCGTTCCACAGCCACTCCATTATTGTTTAAAATACAATATGGGTTCATTTCCAACAGCCTGCTACAAGCTCCCAGTGCTCCCACATCCCCTGGCTGACTATGGCTCCAGAGGTGCTCATCAGACAACACTTACATCGACAATGAGGAAATCCAGCCAGCACCACGCATTGGTGAAGTACACCTTGAAGCCATAGGCCACCCACTTTAGCAGCATCTCAATGACGAAGATGTAGGAGAAGACTTTGTCAGCGTACTCCAGGATGGTGCGTATCACCTTTCGTTGCTCAATGTAGATGTCCTCAAAAGCCTGAAGGAGGCATGGAGCTACGTGACAGTCATTCTTCCATTAGACTCGCTGTGGCTTAGTGCAGCCACATCCTGCCTGCGTTGTCCCTGCTTTCCTAGGGCTTGGAGCAGCTTGAAAACTTAAGAGCCTAAACATGAGTGGCATTTACTGATGCATCCGATCAACTTGGGGTCTAGTTCTTGTTTGGAGCTACATGACCTTTAAGGCCCCTTCCAACCCAAACCATCCTAGGATTCTATGAAATGTCCAGCTGCATCACATTCCCAGCAGCATGAGCACAAGGATGCCAACCTGCACCTTTGGTTGCTTGGTAGCTTTGGAAAGGCTCACAGGACTCTGGGTTACTGCTGTGTCCACATGGCATGTAAAACAGAAGCAATCAGAAGCACCCGTGGTGTCCAGGTGTTGCACAGATGTTCTAGCACAGCTTTCAACTCCAGCACTAGCTACAGCCTCAGACACCCCCAACCATGAGTTATGGTAAAGTGCCTCCTACAGCCGGTTATGGAGGCAGTGAGATGAGGAACCATCCGCATAAAGCTGAATAGGTGGTGCAGATACTTCATGGTGGACATTAAGAGCAGGAGGGGAGGCTGTAGGTGGTTGCATCCCCTTGAGCCCATGGACCACAGCTCATGATGGATGTGGAGAGGGTTATGCAGGGGTGATTGCACCAGTGCAGGGCAAGGGGAGGATGTTCAGATCCCCTTCAAGGTTGTACCTGGGGCAGACCTGAGCTGGAGGGGGGTTTAAATCAAACATCTGCCCACAGCTGTGTTATCCTGCACAGGAGGCAGCGAGGCGATGCCTGGGCCATGGGGCTGCCCATGTTCCTGGGCTCCCAGCCAGCTGGGGAGCTGCTGCAGAGCAAATGGGACGGGGGGAAAGATGGGACCTACCAGCGCCCCGCTGCTGAGGAGGATCATGAAGACGATGAAGGTCTCGAACCAGTCGTGCTCCACGATGCGGAAGCAGGCTTTCCGCAGATTCCACCATATCCTCCCTCTGTCGCTGGTGATGTCCACGTAGAGGCAGGGAAACCTCTTCACGCAGGCTGGGGATGGGACAAAGAGCTGAGTGTTACCTCCTGGCCAGGGCATTTCCACCCAAGAGGCTCTATTCGTAGTTTTATTGCCATTTTAAGCCCTCCCAGAGGGAGGTTGGGGCAGGATCCTGCTGTGCTTAGGGGTGGGTATGCAAGAGGTCATGCTGCAAGAATTGCTCTGGCAATAGCCCCTTCTCCACAGGGTGCCCTGCCCTGCTCCGTCCCCCACCTTCAGTGAAGCACTCCTCGGGCTCATTGCTCTCCTCAGCCTCTTCTGCCACCTCCTCCTGCTCTGGCTCCGGGGGCTTGTAATCCACAGTGCTGCAGAAGGACGATGCGTTGTCACTGGAGAGAGGGTTCTGTAAAGGGAGAGGAGGGCTCAGGGATGCTCCTGGGCTTTGGCTGCCTCAGCCACCCTCCAGCTCCTCTTGCTGCACCCAGAGACCAGGCAGCAGTGGGGGAGCCGCTGGTGGGAGCCCCTCGCTTGGAGGCTGCTCCGAGTCCCTCTCCAACAGCCCACAGTGAAGCTGTTGGGTTGTCCAGGGCTGCAAACCTTGGGGGATTGATGGCCCCTGAGCCTGCACAAGCTTTGCTTTTCATCCAGGGTCAGAGGAGCGAAGGTGCCCTGACCCCAGCCTTCTGAGAAGACCTTCCAAGCACTTGAGGAAAGAGCAGATCCCCAGCCCTGCTGTCCTACCTGGGGGCAGCCAAGGACCCAGGTCTTGGATGGGCATCTCCAATGCAGGATGGCGCTGGCTTGCATGGGAAGGAGGTAATCCTCCCCCAGGGATGCTGCATAGAATCACAGACTGGTTCGGGTTGGAAATCACCTCAAGATCATCCAGTGTCAACCCCCTGCCACAGGCAGGGACACCTTCCACTAGAGCAGGTTGCCCTAAAGTGGTGCATAAAGGAGCTGCTGCAGCCCCCAGCAAGCAGGGAAGCCCCTGAGGCACCACCATTGCCTGTAGCTTGAGGACACATCGCTTTGGGGGGCCCTTGCAGCCCCGCTGGGACACCAGGACATGGCCCGAAGGAGCAGGACACAGCAGCAGGGGCAGCAGGAGCTGTCAGCTGCTGGCACTGCAGGAGCAGTGGGGCTGGGGGGGAGAGGAGGGGCAGGGGGATTAGGAGGCCTCGGCATGGAGCCAGGCAAGTGTGACCCCAGGGAAGGACACATGGAAACCATCTGCCTCCAGGACAAGCCTGGCAAAGGCACGAGGTAGGGATGAACCAGCACGACTGCCCCAGAGGTCAGGGGAAAGGTGCCCAAGAGGCTCATGTAACCCAGGAGCTCTGTGTGCTGGGGCTCAGGGCAGGTCCTGTCCCCTGGATGGGGATAGGGATCACTGTGCTGGTCCCGTTGCATGGTCCCTGAACCACATCCCTGGGCAATGTCCATCACGTGCCTGGCGCAGCGCCTCCAGCCTGACTGGGTGTTTCCACCCAAATCCAGGGCTCCCCCTGTCCTTGCCAGCACCGAGCACCGGAATTCAGGTGCTCTGCACCCAGACTCCCCCGGTGACCCCCATAATCACAGAATCCCGGTCTGGTTTGTGTCGGAAAGGACCTCAAAGCTCATCCAGTTCCAACCCTGCCACGGGCAGGGACACCTTCCACTAGAGCAGCTTGCTCCAAGCCCCTGTGTCCAACCTGGCTGGTTGAGCAGGCACTGGAGCTGCTCTAAGGTCTCCCCTTCAGGAGCCTTCTCTTCTCCAGGCTGCCCCAGCGCAGCTCTCTCAGCCCGGCTCCAGCGCAGAGCTGCTGCAGCCCTCGCAGCATCTCCATGGCCTCCTCTGGCCTCACACTTGCATCCTGCGGCGCAGCTCAGCCCAGAGCATCTCAGCAGACATCACCCTGCCCGTGGGGACGGGCTCCGAGGCACCCCCCTGCGCACAGCCCTGAGCCGCGGCACAGCCCCGCTGCTCCCTCCCCTCCTCGCTGCTCCGAGGCGCAGAATTGAGCTCAACCACGGAGATGCGGCAGCGCCGGAGGAGAGCCGCGGGTGAGCGGCGTTGAGCGGGGCTTTGGCTCCATCTGGAGCTCATCGGCGGCATCTGAGCGCGCAGAGCAGCCGCAGCCCCCCCCCCCCCCCCCCCCGCTGCCCGGCTCAGGCCTCCCACCAATTAACGCCTGATTCCCAGTCATCATTGACACGCTGAGGACCAGCGCGGGCTGTTCGGGCAGCTTTGTAGGAGGATAAGTGCCAACCCTCAGCCCTCCTGCTGGCAACACCAAAGGGAACAACGGCAGCGCCCCCCCTCACCCGTTGGCCTGCTCCCGGCAAGTCTGTCCGTCCCCAGCCCAGCTTAGCAGCAGGTTTGCCATGGCTCCCAGCCAGGCACCACCTTCCCGCAGCCACAGCTGCTGCAATCACCCTCTTTTCCCAGCTGAAAAAACCCAAGCCAATAATAAAAACTAATCAGGATTATTTTATCGGCCCCCTCTTGGTGCCCCCGAGTGGAGCCAGGTCCCTGTCGCTGCTTGGAGCCTGCAGATCAGGACGGCTCCGGGGTTTGGGGGTCCTGGTTCATCTTCCAGCCCTGCCCTGGGCTCCCTGTGCGCCCACAGCCAGTTGTGGCTGCACCCACGCTGCACCACATCAGCCCCAGCCACCCCATCCTGAGCAGGAGTGGGGATGGAGCTTCCCAGAGGCTCCTCTGCTCCTGGACGGACTCGTTTGCCGCTGATACTCGTGATAAACCCCTGGGTTAGAGATGCTCTGTTGCTCATACAAAACCCTTTCCGTACTGATGCAGTTGCTCCTCTCCACTGTGCCCAGGCAGCCTTCCCAACTGCCCTGGCCTTCCCCAGGGCCTCAGTGAGCAGGAATTTCCCATCCTCCTTCCTGTGTCCACTCAGGCCCTCCCAAGTTTCTTACATCTCCCTGACACCTTCCCAGAGCACGAGCCCTGACATGAGTCCTCTCTGCACCTCAACACAGCAGTGCCCATCAGCTGCCTCATCAGCTTTAGATCCAAACTCTGTCGCTTCATGTTCACTTGCGCTAAGCTCCCCCATCTGGTTTCATGCCCTCCCTCATAACACTTTCAGAGGCATTAGCAGTGGATCCAGTGTTAGAGCCATCAGCAGATTTCCTGGCATCAAATTCCTCTTGAACATCTTTACCCCCGAGCTGAGAGCTTTGGCCCTTGCACCAACCCTCTGGCATTAGCAGCAACCCCACAGCCTGACCCAAACCAGCCCAAACCCCTGCTTGGACTCCTCCACTTCCACCTTACACTGGAAATGCCAGGTTGAAAAACCCCAAGTTTGCCCTGTGCCAAAGAAGCTCAAAGTGACCCAAACCGGTGTCCTTCGGGCAGCACAGCAAGAATGGCTCAATCGCAGGCTTTGGGTTGAAACCCTTCCACCTGCCTCTCTTACCTTGGCATCCTCGGTGTCAGACTGGGTGCTGGTCTCCTCGTAGAGGTCAGACTCCTCGGAGGCAATGGGGACCTGCACTGTCAGGTTGGGGTTGTTAATGAAATTCATATGGTCCAGTTCATCCATGAAAAAGTGCTCTTTGCCAGTGACTCCATCCAGGTATTCCGACTTGGCCTCCTGGCCAGTGTCCATGTGGTTTAGCACTGAGTTGTCCGTCTTATTGGGCTCTTGCTCTTCCTCTGGGGCCACCTTCTTCCCCTTCCACAGCCTGCGGAGCAGCGTGATGACAGAGGTCTTTACAAAGTCGATCCCCCGGGTGATCCTGCCAATAGCGATTTGCAGGTTGTTCATCTCCCCGTCGTCGTCGGATGCTGCCAGGCTGTCAGCGCTGAAGGAGCTCAGCAGCAGAGCCAAGAACAGGTTCAGAACCTGGAGGGGACAAAAGCAAAACCAGCACTGACGGCCAGAACCAACATTGTCCCCCTGGCAGGGTCAGTTGTGGCTGTGGTGAAGACCCCTTCATTGTGCGTTGTCGTAGGACCCTGTCCTCCCATCACCCTGCTCTGGGGACTGCAGAGGTGCCGGCACCATCTCCTGGAGGACATGGACCTGCTCCTCCTTCACTCCTCCCTGGGCTCTCAGTGTCACTCCCTGCTGCTGGGGTACCAGTCACCACTTCAACCCCTCTCAAACCACCTCCCCTGTGGGTCCATCAGCTCTCTGGTAGCTCAGATGCCCAGCAAGCTTGTGAGGGTCTCCATTGCCCTGGAGCCATGCAGGAGCTGAAGCCACAGCAGTAACCTCATCCCTTTCTCCATGGAGCAGAGTGGTCTCTGGTAAAGTGGTGTTTCACCTCAGAAAAAGTCAGCTCATGGGATGCAAATGCTCTACCTAGAATGGTTAGGAAGGGACCTTAAAGCTCATCCGGTTCCAGCCCCTGCCACAGGCAGGGACACCTTCCATAGAGCAGCTTGCTCCAAGTCCCTGTGTCCAACCTGGCCTTGAACACTGCCAGGGATGGGGCAGCCACAGCTTCTCCGGGCAAGCACCGGCTCTCTGCTGCTTCCTTGCGATCCCTCCTACTCGAGGAACGTGCCTGGAGCCCGGGGCAGCCCGGCCTGGCACGGGGTGGCCCCGCTGCATGCCAGAATCCTGCAGCAGCGGCAGCGGTGAGAGGAGCGGGACGGGCTGTCCCCGGGGCACGGGAGCTGCGGCGGCACCAGCCCCGAGCCGCGGGGCCGAGCCTCAGCTGTTGGTGTTTGTGCCTGCTCGGGCCAGCAGCGCATCTGAGATGGGAATTAGCGACTACCCAAGGTCACTGCTGTTTTCACATGGCTCATAGCTCCCGACATAGCGCATCTTTAAATAAATCCCCACTATCTTCTCAGTGTAATGCGTACATTAAGCACCAATTACAGCTAATAGGGGCCGTTGGCTCTGGCTTTTTTGGACACGGAAGCTGTTCCTTTGTCACCCGACTGACTTCCTCCCTTTTCCCTTAATAACCCCAAAGGAAATGCTCCAAGTGTCATTAACAGTAAAGGACTACCCAGCATCGCCTCATTCCTCTGCAGGGGAAGTGGGGAGAGACAAACACCTCCCCCTGCAGCCGGGACAGGCTCCAGGGCTCGGAAATACCTGAGGCACAGCCAGGAGCGCCTGGCAGAGAGGACGGGGAGGGCAGAGCTGGATCTGTAGGTGGTTGTGTTGTGTTTCTCTATTTAGCTTTAAATGAACCCCTTGCAGCAGCACCGAGCCCAGCGGGGGCTGCAGAGCTTGCCCTCAAGGCCAGGGTGCGACTGGGGGGGGCTGCACCTCTGGCAGCTGAAAACCCTGCTGCCCCCAGGTCTTCTCCAGGAGAGGCTCCTGGAGGGGCTGCCCTAGCCCAGAAACTGGCGCCAGAGGAGGAAAGGGCTCCAGAGCTGCTTTTTGGGGGTCTCCAGGGTGTCCCCACTGAGATTCCCAGTCTCCAAGCCCCTGCACTCTGGAGGCTGCTCCTGCTGCTCACGGTGTGTGTGGGGGGGGGGGGGGTCCGCCCGAGTCTGCACTGCCATTGAAATGAACGGGCTCCCCCTTGGAAGGTTACAGACTGGTGCTGGGTGATGGGCTGCTCCCCCCGCGAGGCCATGCACGCACATCAGCCCAGCACAGGGACACCCCAGGGTGAGGTCTGCAGCCGGTGAATCAATCCACGCTGCTCTGGAGGCAGTTCAAAGCCCAGATCCCGGGCACGAGCCAGGAAAGCCAAGCAGCATCCAAATCCCCCCTTTCTGCCCTCGAAGTGGGGCACTCTGAGCTTCCCTAACCCGACCTATGGGGTGGTCTGGGGTTGGCCCTGCGGCTGCTTTCACCTCTCTGGGGCCTGGTGCCAGCCTGGGCTGGAGCAGGCATCCGCTGCGGGGAGGGAGGCATCAGCAGCGCCCTGGGCAGATAGGTTTTCAAAGCGAATTCCAAAGCGCTTACACAACCTTGGCAAGTAACAGGAGCGATCCGGCGAGCGGCCGCGCTTCCCTCCCCTGCCTTCTCCTTAAGGAGGAGAGCAGGGCCCGCGCAGGCTGGAAAACAAGCTCGGGAGCTGCCAGCGAGAGGGTGACCAAGTTTAGAAAGGATTTCGTGCTCGCCTGGAACTTGCAGACCCGCAGCGCTTGGGTTAGAGCGGGGAGGGCAATGGGAGGGTGTTGGGGAGCAGGGGTTCACCAGGAGCCAGGGAAGGAGCCCCCGTGCTGCAGAGGGGTCCTGCATTGCCAGGATGGTGTCTGGACCGTGGTGAGGACAGGGATCGGCAAAAGCTTTCCAGGGGGATCTGGTCCCAGAAGCACCCAGGAGCGACGGGTGAGCTGGGTCTAACACTGCATCCATCCCTCATCGCAGGAGAGTGGGGAATGCCAATTACATCTTTACTTCTAATTTACTTCCACCTTCCACTGAGGGTCCACCCCAGCTCCAAGACTCACCACGAGGTTCCCGATGACCATGACCATCATGAAGACGATGAGGCACATGGTCTGGCCAGCCACCTCCATGCAGTCCCACATGGTCTCGATCCACTCCCCGCAGAGGATGCGGAAGACGATGAGGAAGGAGTGGAAGAAGTCGTTCATGTGCCAACGGGGCAGCGTGCAATCCACGGAGATCTTGCACACGCACTCTATGTAGCTCTTCCCAAAGAGCTGCATCCCCACCACGGCGAAGATGAAGACGATGATTGCCAGCACCAGCGTGAGGTTCCCCAGGGCACCCACCGAGTTGCCGATGATCTTGATGAGCATGTTGAGGGTGGGCCAGGACTTGGCGAGCTTGAAAACTCGCAGCTACGAGGAGCAAGGAGACAAGGCATTGAGTTGCCTGGGGTTTTCATTGCCACAGGATTGCAACAAGGCTGGGAATAGACCTTCATGTGGCAGTTTTATTAAGGCAGGAAGGATTAGATACCCAACTGCTTGCAAAGAGCACAGACTCTGATTTTCCTGAGTATTTAGCTTGACTTTTGGTGTTATCATTAACAGGGGACAGCTTGGTGGCCACTACAAAGGAGGTTGAACAAACCGCTCTCTACCCTCGTGGCAACTGCATCCAAACCCCAGGCATGCCTCATCCCCAGGCACGTACCAAGCGGAAGGAGCGGAGCACAGAGAGTCCTTGCACGTTGGCCAGACCCAGCTCCACCAGGCTCAGGGTGACGATGATGCTGTCGAAGATGTTCCAGCCCTGCTGGAAATACTCATAGGGGTCCAGAGCAATGAGCTTCAGAACCATCTCTGCCGTGAAGATCCCTGTGAAGACCTGTGGGAAACAGCATCCGGTCACTTCACTGTAAGCCAGTGCTGTGGAAAGGTCGCTTCCAACACAAACCAGCCTGGGATTCCATGATGCTATAATGTCCAGCCCCAGCTGGGAACAAGCTCCCCAGGTGCTGCCCGGCGTGGCTTGCAAGGCCAAGCTGGGAGCACTGGTGGAGAGACAAAGGTGCACGTTGGAAGGTGGAAACTAAAAGTGAGGATTGAATTTGCCATGACCCCATTTGACCAACTGCTGAGTCTCAGGGATTCCCAGCACTGGGAACTTGGGCTGCACATCCTGCCCGGAGCCGCGGCTGTTCTGCGGGAGCAGCCGGAGCCACCTCTGCAGTGTGAGTGTGCTTCGAGCAACAGTGATTAATCCCCTTGTATTTCCTGAATGAAACCAGAGACAAAGCAGCTGTGTGCTGAGCGTCACCCTGCCCGCTGACACCCTGCCTGTGTCACTCCAGTGCCCATGCAGAGAGGTCCCAGCGGGGCAAGGTGGCAGGACAGGGGATGGGGAGCGCTCCCATCCCTTTACCTGGAACCAAGGAAATGCCTGGCAAGAAGTGAAGTATTTCTGCAGCCAGTGAATATTTGGGGAAGCGCAAGTTACAGAAACCTTGGGACCCCCCCAGGATGCAGCACCTCCTTTCATTAGCCACAGACTGAGCCAGCCACAGGAAGGGCTCACAGACTGGTTTGCGTTGGAAGGGACCAACAAGATCATGCACTCCCAACCCCTGCCATGGCCAGGGACACTTTCCACTAGAGGAGGTCACTCCAAGCCCCATCCAACCTGACCTTGAACACTGCCAGGGATGGGGCATCCCTCCAGGAATGAGATGCTCTGATCAGAGCCTGCAGCACTTTCTCAGCACGGGGGAGGTGTTTCAGGCATGCTCGAGTGCTGTTGAGGTGACACCATGGCAGCAGAGGGCTGGATGGCAGCAGAGGGCTGGATGGCAGCCCTCCGGGGTGGATGCTGTGGCTCTGAGTGGGGAAGGACGGGGTGCCCGTAGCTGCCTACCAGGTTCCCAACGCTCAGCACGTTCTCAAACTCCTCCGTCATGGGGTAATGCTCCATGGCCATGAAGACTGTGTTGAGCACAATGCAGATGGTGATGCCCAGGTCCACGAAGGGGTCCATCACCACCAGCTTGACAAACTCCTTGAGCTTCCGCCATGGAAGACAGCAGTTCCACACCAAGAACGTGTGGGCAAATTTGTACCACCAGGGCGGGCACTTCTGGTGAGCTTCCTCCAGCTCTGAGGGCAGGAAAGGAAAATGACATCAGTGTAGGCTTATCCTGTCCTCCTCCTGGTGGTGCCTGTGCTAACCCACTGAAGGAGACCTCTCCTGAGGTCCTGAACCAGCCCTAGAGCATCTATGAGTTAAATATGGGGGCTAAAAGGAGCAGCCTTCCCGCACCCAGGCACGGTGATGTTGTGGACATCACCCTCCAAACCCGGATGGAACATCAGGTAACCCAGGGAACTGGGGGGCCAATCCTGCTCTCAGCACTTGGGCAGGATTTGAGGTGTCCCTGCCACACTGAGATTGCAAAGACACCCAAGGGAACTGCCATGGGGTGGCCATAGGGTTTGGATGCCACTTCTCACAGAGGACAGGGCTGAGAAGGCTCTTAATGCTGAGTCCATGGTACTTCTTGCTGAAGCTGAGACAGCAGCTCTTGGGAGGCCACTCTACAGCTCCCAGTTGGCTCTGGAGACTGCTGTAATCGACTGCAATCCCATTCACTTCCATGAGATGTTGCATTATTTCCTCTAGGAATCATCCCAGTGAGTTCGGATGAAAAACCTTCCTTGAGCATCGTGGCAGGGACCTCATGTGGACACCCCAGGTCCAGAGCCAGCCCTTGCATGGGGCTGGAGATTTGTGCCAGCCACTCTCATTGGTGTGTGCTGAGCACCCCAAGCCCACCAACACACCCAGGCTGGGGCAGGACATACCTTCCACAGCGTTGGAGAGGACACTGATGGTGCTCCCCACCCTCTTCTCAAGGCCTGGCCCATCTTGGTTGCCTACAGAGAGGTGGTTGTGGTCAGGTTTCTCCAGCTCATTGACTGGGTTGAACTGCAAGGAGAGGAGGGCACAGGGGATGAATGCAGAGCGCTGCAGGGTATTTAATGCACTTACAGGTAGAGCAGGCAGAAGAAAGGGCATGGTCTGGAGAGATGGGAGCTACAGGTTGCAGAAAGGCTTGTAGGACCCAGCCCACAATTAGCTGGGCACAAGCCTCTCCCTGAGGGTTTACTGGGATGGGCACTCTCAAGGAATGGTAGAAAGAGTCAAACACTTACATCAACCACTGTGGCAGAGCGCTGCAGCACGACCTTGGGGATCACTTGCCCGTTGCAGTCCTTTGCCTTGTCCTGGTCACTGTTGAGGTCCGAGTCTCGCTCCTTCTCAGCCGCGCTGCTGGGCAGGGAACTGCTGCTGGATCGCTGGTCCTGCAACTGCAGCACCCACATCCCATCACCCTGTGTCTGCAGCCATCGGGAGCCACATCCCATCATCCCGTGTCTGCAGCCATTGGGAGCCACATCCCATCATCCCGTGTCTGCAGCCATTGGGAGCCACATCCCATCATCCCGTGTCTGCAGCCATTGGGAGCCACATCCCATCATCCCATGTCTGCAGCCACACAGAACTTCTGCCCTGTTTGCTGTAGGTGCTTTGCCCTCGCTCAGCCTTATTCTCTGTCTTTTCCATTCCTCCAGGTGACAATAAAGCCTCATTCCTTAATGAGCCTGCGGGCAGCTCACTGGTTAAATAGCCTGGGGAACCAGCCACAGCACCAGCCTTATGGCCAGCCCTGGATTCCCCATCCCTGGAGCAGGGCTTTGCTTAGACCCATCCTGCAAACAGCAGCAGCCAGATAAGAGCAAGTCACTTCCTCAGGGGCTGTTGCGGCTCAGCTCTGATAAGGAATGAGATAGAGGCTCTAGAGTAAAACATTGCTCCTCATCTCTCTCTGCATCAAGGAAGCTGGTCTTTTGCCCAAACTAACAACCAGGTTTGTAGGGATGTTCCCAGGGGATGCTGCTGACTTAGACCAAAAGGAGGATTAGAGATGGAAAGTGGCTGGGCTGGAGTATCAGGCATCACAGAACCTTTTCCCCATGGTTTTATAGGCATGTTGAGCTGAAAAGAGACTCTCAGGGGCTGGAAAGGGGCTAAGGTAACACCTGAGGCCACAGTGGAGCAAATGTCTCTTGTCTAGACTGTGCTTTTGCCAAGAAAGGTTGGACCAGATGATCCTTGAGGTCCCTTCTAACCCGGTATTTTAATAGAATCATGGAATAGTTTGGATTGGAAGAGACCTTTAAGGATCATCTGGTCCACTCCCACCATGCATGGTTTGCCCATGCACTGAGCTTTGCTGCAACCACCCTCTCTTCCTTGAGCACTTCATACCCTGATCATAGTCTCTGCCAGGTTTCCTGCTCCCGATGTGCTGTAGGAATACAGCTCATTAGTTCTGGTGCCTTTCACACCTCTCTTCCTTTCAAGCACCACCCCACCTCTGTGCTGCACCTTTGCTGCCTCCCAGTGCTCCCTGGGCTGGATTTGGCATGTGGAAATCCATCTTTTCAGCCTTTCTTTCTTCCCCCACCCAGGAGAGTATCTCAACTTTTCCTGGGAGCCCCAAAATAGTTACTCAATTATTATCTTTGCTTACTATGGCCCAAATTTGGCTTATTCTTGGATTTTACATAGAGGCACCACCATGCTTGTCACTGCCTCCCCTTTCCTCCTCCTGTTCCTAAGGTCCCTCATTTTGGCCCCCAGCCTTTGCACCAACCATCTTCTCTTGCTCCTCCTGTTGCTTCTTCAGCTGCTCCATGAGCTGCTGGAATTCCTCCTCCTTCTGCTGCTCCTCCAGCAGCGTGGCATCGTTCTGTTCTGCGTAAGCCATGGCCACCACCGCAAGGATGAGGTTGATGAGGTAGAAGGAACCAAGGAATATAACCACCACAAAGAAGATCATGTACGTTTTCCCTGCTGCACGCAGCGTCTGTGGAAAGAGGAGGCTCCCAATGGAAGCTCTTGCACCAGGGCACCCTCTTGGTTGTGGTTCTGTGCTACCTGGGAACCCAAGGGCTGCAAGAATATATGGAGATGGGACTAATATTTCATCCGAGTTTTGCTTTGTTATGGCAGGAGCTGATGTCTCTCAGCTCCCAGTTTCCCAGGTCTCACTCTTGGGCCATGAGTGGCCCTTTTCCAACCGTGGATCTGGGCACAGCCATTCCCAGAGGACACACGGAGCCTTTAGACATAGGCTTCCTTTTATGTGAACTGCCTCTGGACCCAGGGTGAGCTGGGATTTCATGGGGTCTGCATCTTCTCCCTAGAGGATGACTCAGTGCAGGGGACAAGTGGCTCCTCCCCTTACCTCAAGCCAGAGGTGTACGGTATACAAGAGGTACTCTTGTAAAGCCCTGACTTCGATGATGCAGCTGACAACACATTTGGGATTTACTATGGGAAATACACAGCACTGCTCAGATTGGGCAACTGCATGGGACTGTGCCCATCTCTGCTGGTCCTGGTTAGACCCGTAAACCACAGGACAAGGTCCCACAGGTTTCCAATCAAGTGACTTTCTACCTGTCCGAGATGAGGGGCAGGACCAAAACGAGAGGAACCTTTGCACAGGGATAAGGATTTGGTGCCTACCAGCTGGAAGAGGTTCTCCCAGAAGTCCTGTGTCATGAGGCGGAAGAGGGCCAGGAAAGCCCAGCTGAAGGTGTCGTAGCTGGTGTAGCCGTAGTTCGGGTTCCTCCCCGCCTTCATGCACTGGTACCCTTCGGGGCACTTCCTACCAAAGGAGCCGCAGGGGCAGCTGGATTGAGACCCCGGTGCTGCCCCTCCTGCTCCTGCAGCGAGAGTCTTCATCCCCGGGGGTGCTGGGATGCTTCAGAAGGCCTTTCCCTCACACTGATGCAGTCGGGATGCCCGGGCTGATACCGGCTTCCCCAAAGCTGGTACAGTCAGCATGCCTGGACCCATACCCCCAGCCTGATGCAGTAGGGATGCCTGGACCAATACCCTCCCCCCCCAGCTGAAGTTGGGATTCTTGAACCATTCACCCATAGACCCACATTCCCAGCCCCGATCCTGTCCCATCCCAAGCATCAGCGGTCCCACAGGCTGCACTGGTGTCCTTGTCCCTTCCTAGGGAGCCAAAGGGCCACCTGCACGAGCTGCACTCACCCAGCATCGCTGCTGTTCCCGCAGAGCAGGGCATCCAGCGCTCCCTCCAGGAAGTAGAAATTGGCTTTGGGTTGGGGAAAGAGCGAGACATCAAATCAAAGCACAGACATTGATGATCAGATTCTCGGCAGGTCCTCGCTGGCAGAGCAATTCCCAGAACCCCAGCACTGGCCACTGGGTTATCTCCTCTCTGCTGACTTTGCTGTTTGCATTGAACTATTTGGCAGCACAGCTCAGGGAGCTCGCTCATGGCATTGTTTCACCCACCCAACTAGATGGCTTCCAAGCCAATAAAGAGCTCCAGGAACAGGCAGGCTGGCCAGAGCCAGGTCCCATAAGCAGGTGGATTAACACGTAGTCAAAGGGCTGGTCTGTTTCGCTGGGAAAACATGGAAAATTGCAGGGCATTCCTAGGGAGCACCGAGGATTGCAGGGGTCCCAGGAAAGCCTGGAGGAGCTGCTGCTGCACCATGGCTATCACCTTCCTCCTGCTGCTCCCATCCCAACCAGCTCCTTCCTAGTGGGGAACCCCCCCTGCTCACAGCCCAAGGGCCCTTAAAGCTCCTCCTTAGAGCTTGAGTCCCTGAGCCATGGGAGCTGCCACACGGAGCCACCACAGGTCACCTCCTGCCAGGGACCCACGGGTGAGGTCCTGGAGACTCGCACCCCAGGACACATCTAAGGGCAGGAGGATCCCATCCTGGGCATCACCAAGCACAGCCCTTCCCAGAGCTTCCTCCAAGCATCCCTGGCTCCGGCTGGCTTCTTGCCACCACGCTTTTATCTACCATCCATGGGCTCATAGAGGAGTGAAACTCCAGGCAGAATGGTTTTGTCCTGGCCTCAGGAGCTGTCAGTGTGAAGGCACAGCTGCAGGGTGCTGTTGCTACTTGCACTGCACTCATTAGATCCCAAATATTGAGTTTGCACCTCTACAAAGAAGCCTTCCTGTAATTAATGCCAGAGCTACTTGTACGGTTGGACATCTTTCCCTCTGGTTTTCAACCCAAAGTCCCATCTGCTCCTGGAAGTTTTGGTATCCCTGCTGTGATCAACCAGAGGAGGTTGTGCCCTCACTAGCATGTGCAAGAGACAGAGACACTGTTTTGTCCAGGCCTTCTCATGGTGAAATCCCTCTGGAGGACTCCAGCTTGCCCATGTGGACTGCATCTTCCCTGACAAAGAGGGTTTCATCCCATCTGTCCACCCTGTGATTATGCACAACCCATTTTACCCCCAGGCCACAGCAAACCATCTTGGTCTGAGATGGAGGAAGAGCAAAGAAACCAGGAGGAGCAAACCAGGCTGATGGGTCAATGGAGAAGGGGATGCACAAGCATTTACCTTCATCATTGATATAGGCCTCAAAATCAAAGGTGCTGTTGCTGGTGAAGTTGCCGGTGAAGTTGCTGGCCATGTCATAGGTGCCGTAGAGCGTTGCGTTGGCCGCGGTGTCGTTGTCCAACCCCAGGTCCTCCAACACGGTGTCGTTGAGGGGCGGCCACCGCACGCACTTCTGCCGGAGGTTGCCCATGAAGAGCTGGAGGCCGATGAGGGCGAACACGCTCAGGCAGAAGACGGTGAGGATCATAACGTCCGCGAGCTTCTTCACCGACTGGATCAGAGCCCCCACGATGGTCTTCAGCCCTAGGGAGAGGTGCCACTGCTGAGCTAATCGCCCATTTGCACTGATACCCATCAAATATCTCAACCCTGACACTGGCGCAGTCAGCAGTAGGTACGAAACTGAGTTTATGGCTCCAGGGACCAAGCAAAGCCTGTGGGTTAATCGAGCCCATAAACACAACATGAGAACAAGCCCACTCAAGGCATCTCCAAGGAGCTCTTAAAACAACACATCTGGCTCATCAGGATCTTTCCTTGGCCAAAAGAAGTGAGAGCAGCTCATCTGAAGATGTAGAATCAGCAGGACCTGAGCCAAAAGCCATGTGGAAAATAAGGATTACCTTATTTCCTCTGTTTTCTCTTAGAGCTGTCAAAAGAACAGGGAATTGATGTGAACTGTGGGAAAACCTGAACTCAAGGAAAGGGAAGACACAGAGAGGAGACCCCTTCTTTAAGTCCCACCTGGTATCACAGTGATGGTTTTCAAGGCACGGAGGACACGGAAGGTTCTGAGAGCAGAGATGTTCCCCAGGTCCACAAACTCAGTAATGTAGCTGCAGGACAGGAGAGGAGAGGGCTTCAAGGGCTCTGCAAACAGGCACCTACACCCCTGTTTGTCAGCCCTCCTCCTGCCCCCATCCCACCACACTCACGCCATGGAGATGACCATGAAGTCCAGCCAATTCCACGGGTCTCGCAGGAATGTGAAGTCGTTGATGCAGAAGCCTCTTGACAGTATCTTGATGAGGGACTCAAAGGTGTATATCCCAGTGAAGGTGTATCTGAAATGCGAACGGTGACCATGGGGATGCTCACCCAGGTCCAAGGGCCAGCTCAGGATGAGGTTTTGTCTATCCCTGACATCAGGACCATAATGGGAAGCTGAGTTTGGGGGTCACAGGCTGCTGGATTCTTGGGGTGCTTCACCTTGTAGGGCAAGTTGGGATATCCTGAGGTGCCAATCCCTTTGGTGACTTCCGCAGCACCTCCGATCCCTGATGATCTCCCACCACCACCATGTAAAACCCTGCTGAGACCTGTGCAGAGCCACACGCTGGATTTCCCCTTCTCCCCCAGGGCTGGTTGTCCATGCTCCTTGGATCTGCTCAGCCTCTCCAGACTATCACTGCTGACTTGTCCTGACCCAACCTGCAGTGGTCTCCTGTCGCAGGGAACCCACCAGATTTTGACCAGCTCTGAAGCATTCCCACTCTTTGCAATGCCCAATGCAGAGCATGGACATCCCTTCTGAGATCAAGAGAGCCACCAGCGTCTCCCAGTGACCTCTCCCCCTCTGAAGGGTGCCTGCATCCCAACACTGCTCTCTCAGCCTTGTCCTGTCCCTGCTGAGCATGGCCAAGCTGGGATGCTCTGTGGCTGGGGGAGGAGGCAGGGACTTACTCCACATTCTTGGACCACGCCGGGGGGTTGCTCATTGTCATAAACACGCAGTTGGTTAAAATGGTGATCATGATGAACATGCTGAATAATTTAAAACCTGGTCAAGGAGAAACGCTGTGGTTGCGCCCTGGATTCTCCCTTTCACACTGCGATGAAGCCAGGCTCTTGTCCTGGCTCCCACCTTAGTCCCATGCCTCCTGGCTCACACTTTCCTCCTGCTCCCATGCATGGTCCTGCCCCATGCCCTCCCTTCCTGCTCCCCTCCCCACCTCCATGGTGCTGGCTCTGCCTCCCCTTCTTGTCCGGCGCTCCTTCCTCTCCATCACTCCAGGACACAGTTTTCCCCACTTCTCTGACCCTCTGCCACAAACACCACATCTCTTTCCTCCCGCCTCTTGGCCACCAACCCCTGCTGTCACCACAGCTCTGCTGGGATCACCTCCCACCCATCGTAGCGTCCCTCTTGCTCCTGGCATCAGCTCCTGTCTTTCCATCTCCGTCTCACACCAAAAGCCCCAGCACTGACCTTATCACCTCCTTCCTGCCCTGTACCCCAGTGTCCTGGTTCCTCCGCCTTCCCTCTCCCAAAGCATCCCCAATTCACCTACTTCCCGGATGGGACAGGATCTTCTAACCTGTAAACATTTTCCTTCCTTTCCAAGTTTTGCCAGACCTCGGAGACCTCAAACCTCTTCCTGGGAAGCTCCAACACTGGAATTTCTTCCCTTTTCCGACCAAACTGATTCCTTCCCTTTCTGATCAAGAGTGAGCTCTTGGTGCCACCCAAAGCTGTCAAACACCCACTCCTCATGAAGGGTCCTGGCCATGGTGGGGGCCAGCCCAGGAGATTTGCTCACCACACCATTGGGAAACACCTCTCCCTGCCCTCTCCCGGGGTTGTTTGCTCTCTGAGCATCAGGGCTTGCCCTGGCAGTGGAGCAACACCACAGAGGGCAAGGATATGAATGGATAAGCACTTTGATGGCTCCTCTGCGGATGGGGTGGAAGGGCCCCAGCAGGTAGAGGGCAGGGGTTGCCGAGAAGCGGTAGATGCACTTCCCCTTGTTGAGGACTATGAATGTCTGTGGAGAAGAGACAGGAGGGAGATGGGTTAGCTCTTTTGTACACCCCAAAACACCCATAGACCAAGTGCTGCCATTAGAGGTGAGGCTGCTATGCATGCTATCCGAAGGCCTAGGAGTGGATGTTCTGCTTTAGAGAAGCAGCCACAGCAGCCTGGGGCTGTAGAACACCAAGATGGGCTCAGATGAGACCCTGGGGCATGGCTGAAATAAGAGGAGGTGCATGCTTTGGCCTTTGTCTTGGACATACATTTAAAGCCTACAAGGACACTGGAGAAGGGCTCTTCATCTGAGACTGCAGCGATAGGACAAGGGGTGATGGGTTCAAACTGAAACAGGGGAAATTCAGGTTGGATCTAAGGAAGAAGTTCTTCCCTGTGAGGGTGCTGTGGCTGCCCCATCCCTGGCAGTGCTCAAGGCCAGGCTGGAGACAGGGGCTTGGAGCACCCTGCCCTAGTGGAAGGTGTCCCTGCCTGTGGCACGGGTTGGAGCTGGCTGATCTTAAGGTTGTTTCCAACCCAAACTGTTCTATGGTTCTATGAAAGCCAAGTCCACCCATGGGCTAAGCTCAGCCCCTCACCTTCTTATCCTTGTAGAACGGGTCCAGGTCCTCCAGCGGGGTCCCGATGAGCTCCACGGGGGGGTCACCATAGATGAGGGGCAGGTTCTTCCCGGCTTCCAGGTCGCTCCTGGGTTTGATCTCTTCCTCCTCGGGCAGCTCCACGTGCTGCCTCTTTACCCGGAGCGCCTCGGCCTCGGCGATGCGCTGCTCGATGGCAGCCAGCGAGGCGGGCGTGAAGGGGCGCAGGTTCTCGATGCCCGGGATGTGCGGCAGGCCGGCCATGCTCTCATTCTGCAACCAGGACGCCGGTGCCCAGCCTGCGGGGACACAGGGAGAAGATGATGCTGGTGTGGAATGTGGCTACTCAGCCCCTGAGCAAGGGGCTGGAAGGGTCTAGGTGGTGTTTGCAAATGGGTTTTGAACTTGCAAGGAAGATTGTTGTGCATGGATCACCTGAAGATGGAGCACCGTATGTGCTCCTCATCCAAGACCCCAATTCAGCCTCCAGGCAAAAAGCACCATCAGGTTAAGCATCCTATGATACAGAATCCCAGACTGGTTTGTGTTGGAAGGGACTTTAAAGCTCATCCAGTTCCACCCCCCTGCTATGGGCCGGGACACCTTCCACTAGAGCAGTCCCGGATGAAGTCTGTCTCCAGCATCCCTATAGCCCCCTTCAGACACTGGAAGCTGCTCTGAGGTCTCCAAGCAGCTTCTCTTCTCCACGCTGAGCAGCCCCAATGTCCTCAGCCTGGCTCCACACAGGAGCTGCTCCAGCCCCTGCTCATCCTCGTGGCCTCCTCTGGCCTTGCTCCGGCAGCTCCCTGTCCTTATGCTGGGAACACCAGCGCTGCACACAGATCCATGGGAGGAAGAGGAGACCCGGGCTAAAGCAATGCTGCTGCTGCTCGCCCGGAGCTCCCGTCCTGCCCCCGGAGGAGGAATGAGCCGAGTCATGGGGGTGCAGAAACCCGACCCGCGCGGTGATGGCTGGAGGCAGCTGGAGCACAGCCGCAGGGACCGGGAGCAGGGCACTGCAGGGCGCCCGGGGCGGCAGCGCCCGCGGGAGGCTCCGGGGAAGACATGGACCACGCAGCCCCCCGTGCTCCGAGGCCTCGGGGAGCTCAGTGCTGCCGAAGGGGCTGAGCCCGCGGAGCGCGGGCACGGCCCAAAGCCGCGCTGGAAAAGCGTGGTTCCGGAAGCGGAGGCTGCTGTGAGTGCCCTTGGGACTGCATGGGAGATGAACCAGCGCCCCGCAGGAAAAGAGCTCTGGAAAGAGGCCCCTGCTGCATGCACAACCGCATCCATCACAGCACGCTGCAATCACAGCCCTGCAGCGCCCCGTTCCTTGCTACTTGCACCCCAAAACCTCCCAGGACACAACAACCCAGCACCCAGAGACTGGCTGCCCACAGCACAGCCCTCTCCGCCCTTCCTTTATTCATCCCATGAGGACACCCAGGGTGGGGTGGGATGGTGCAATAGGGAGCAGCTGGGACCCCAGCGTTTGGGGATGAGTCATAGCCCAGTGATGGGCTCTCAGTCATGTGCATCCCAAGTGTTGCTGCATCCATCCCTGTGCTCCCAACCCCTGTAGCAGCCCTTTCCTCACGCAGGAGGACCCCTGGGGCCCTGCCATGGGTCTCGCTGTCCCAACCCTGCTGCATGCCCCATGAACCCTCCCACAGCAGGTCCCTTCTCCACCCTTGCATGCGTTAAATAGGTGTAAAACCCCAACTCACACTGGCCAGGAGACCCACTGCCAGGAGAACATGGTTGTTCAAACCTTCCCAAGGGTGAGGATGCTCAGTGTCATCAGGAGAGCATTTACACATCCATAGAGGACAGGGAGCTTTATGGGGGGATTAAATACCAAAGACCTTATGGCCTCTATGTTCCCCACCTCTCTACACCTGAAAAAAGCCCTTCTGGCAGGTTCCTAGGGATGTCAGAGCTTGAAAGGTCCTGCAGGGGTTTCATGGAACCAAGGAGTGGTTTGTGTTGGAAGGGACCTTAAAGCTCCTCCAGCTCCAACCCCTGCCAGGGGCAGGAACACCTTCCATAGAGCAGCTTGCTCCAAGCCCCTGTGTCCAACCTGGCCTTGAGCACCGCAGGGATGGGGCAGCCACAGCTTCTCTGGGCACCCTGTGCCAGCGCCTCAGCACCCTCCCAGGGAAGAGCTTCTGCCTTAGAGCTCATCTCAGTCTCCCCTCCGGCAGGTTAAAGCCATTCCCTTGTCCTGTCCCTCCATCCCTTGTCCAAAGCCCCTCTCCAGGTTTCCTGCAGCCCCTTTACGTCGCAGTTTATTTCCCATTGTATTTTCCTGGAGTTTCGAAAAGAAAGGGAGCAAATTGAAATAAAAATCGAATGTGAAACCTTTTTTGTGCTTTTTGTGCCCACAAATAGCGCAGGGCTGGAGAAATTCGCTTCCAGAGCTGCCCAGGGGTGATGGAACTGCGTGCTGAGCGGGGCCTGGAGCTGCATTAGTGCATGCGAGATTCCGAGTTTCCAGCGGTAACCAGGATTAACACTCTTCAATTGTGCCAGACAAAATTAGCCATTTTATAGACGAGTTGCTGTCCCTTTCTGCAACGTGATAATGTGCTATTTGAGAGTCTGATGCTGACTATCCCCAGATATCTTGTCAACCCCTTAATGCTTTGCTCTAACTACATTGCAAAGTCTATCTGGGACCATAAATGTGAAGTCTCCAAAACGTTCTTCGGTATAAAATGCCTCCTGTAACGCTGCCCTCTGAGCCCACCATGGGCTCGGTGGGTTTTGAGGCTGCCCTGGTTTAAAGGTGCTGCGTTTTCATGGAAAGAAAATAACACTGAGAATAACGCCAAGAAATCAGGAGAGATTTGCCCCACGCCTTTTCCCGCTCTATTTCCATAGTGTTGGGTTTGGAAGACTTAGAGAGTGAGAACAAAAACTAATTCTTCATTTCCCAGCATTACCCTTTGAATAATAGCCTGCGAGTCTTCTCCATGCTGGGCTGGAAGTCCCATGGACTACATGGCTCCAGCACCAGCCTCTTGCCCGCCAAGCCCGGCTCCTGTTAGGGACATGTCCCCCTGTGCCATCTCCTGTCACCACCGTGCTTCTTTACCCTCCTCTGGGTGTGTTTTGTTCCTGTGCCTGAAGCGTGGCCCAAGCCAACTGCTCCGGCAGGAATGTGGGATGCTTCCAAGCAGCATCCGTCCTCCCGGGGAGCCTGTGGTTCGCACGGTACCGAGGAGAAGGGGTGGTCTGTGGAAAGCCCTTGGAAAACAATGCCGGAGCGAGCTGGGGGATGACCTTCCCCGCTCAGACCGGAGGGCTGAGATGCTGCAGCAAGTTCATGCCCTTCAAGTGCCAGCAGGGTCTCCCAGGTTGGTGCAGACCAGCCAAGGTCACTCACTGCATGCTAATCCCTCTGCAGCGATGCTCAATGGTTGCCTTGACTTTAAGCACACATTGAACCCGTTCAGTGCTATGGGAATGCTGCCGCTCTGCTGCTTTCTGCCTGCTCGATGCTGCCTATCGCGGGCAGACCAAGAGGACGACTCCAACCGTTCTCCAGCCCCTGTCCATCCTCTGCCACACAACATGCTGCTCCCTGGCCCCAGCTCCTTGCAAAGACACAGCTGAGCCTGTGCCATCACTGCCTTCCTTCGGAGAGCCAAATCCTTAGAGCTGAACGTGCCAAGGGGGTACAACCTCCCCATGGGACATACACAAACCCTGCAGAGGTGCCTGCGCTCGTGCCCCGGCATCAGGAGCCCCATGGAAACTACGCTACTACAATTCATCAATTGTTATAGTCCTGGATTTACTCGGGCTCTGACGCTTCATTCCCTGTTTGCCTGCAGCCCTACCAAGGGTACCTCGATGGGCTGGCAGGAGGTGGTGGAAGGAGGAGGTGGCAGACGTAGGCTGAAAGCTGTGAAGTCCTCAGATGCTCTCCAAGGCCGCAGATGGAAATAGGAGGTTGCAACATCCTGCAGCAATGCACTAACCCCCTCCTGCCTGGAGCCAGGGGGTGCAGAAGTGGAGGGACCACCCCCTCCCCACCTCCTTCCCATCCCGCTGTCCCTATTGATCCCGGGGACGGGATTGCTGGAAAGGGGATGGCGGGGAGGGCGGATGCTTGGGTTAATTTCAGGGAGGTTTTGGCCACAGTGGAGGCTGCAGCAGGAGGGGAAGAGTTAAAGTGGGGACCCTGCACTTGCCCCCTGCCCACTGCCTGCACTCGGGTGTCACCCAAAGCTCCTGCTCCTCCCTGCAGCAGCTATCACTGCCTGGAAACATCTGAGCGAGGGGACAGCGTGGGGGGAGGGAAGGTGGTGTGGGGCCATAATGACCTCCTGCCCACCATGGGGTGCCTCAGGCTTGGGGGGCAGAGACCCATCCGCCTCCAAGGGATGCCAGGAGTGGCACGGCCCCACGGCTCCCACCAACAAGCAGAGCAGCGCTGGGAGCAGCCACAGGCCTGATGCTCCTGCAGGATTCGCACTACGGGGGCAGCATCCCAGGGCTGGGGGATGCCCATTTCCCATCACAGCTGCTGCAGCCCAATACCCTGCAGCAGCACCCTGCAAAACCAGCCCCAACACAGAGCACCCAAAGCCGTCTCAGCCCTCCCCATGCCCAGCTCCAGGTGCTGAGCCCCTCAGCCCCCCTCTTGCCCTCCAAGCTCCCGAGGGATCTCATTCAAATCCACTTGGATCTGGAGAAGGGAGACTCGAAAGGGAGATGTTCTCAAGGGCTGTATAAATAGCCAAGGAGGGAGGCAGCTGGACAGACAGACAGGCACAGAGGCTGAGCACCCACCCGGCATCTCTGGAGCTATAGCTCAGATCTTTGCCATCAACACTCCCCAAACCCTCAGGCACGTTTCCCCTCTTCCTCCCCTCCATAGAAATGACCTGGTGAATCCAACCTGCTGAGCACAGGAACGATGCGGATGTCTCCTCATTACCTGCTGCTTGCCCTCCTAGCCCAAATCCAGCAAGTTTCCCGGCAAGATGGATCTGCCCGACTAGCTCCACAGGGCACCTTTTGCCCTGAGTGATGCTCACTGGACCCTTATGCAGGCAGTGGAAAATAGAAGATGCTATTTCAATGTTAGCACGCCCGAGTCAAGGCAGGACTCTGTGTTCTCCAGTTCCAGTAAATATGCCCTTTCCCCTCCTGAACCATTAGAACACCAGGCTCTTTCCTAGCAAGGACTAGAGGAGGCAGCATCAAACCACCAGCTACATGCGCAGGATCCCCCTCCAGGACCTATTGGGGTGTTCTGCTGTCCCCTGGGATTTATGGAGTTGCTGCCCCCCATTGATACCCACTGCTAAATCACTGCATGCCCAGTCTGACCCCTCACATCAATAGCAGCAGCAGCGTGGGCAGGGGAGGAAATGCTTGTGCTTAACTGCAAACTTCGCTCTGCAACTGCAACAGGCAAGAGAGCAGGGGTGCAGAATGTGGCCAAGAGATCTGGGGGGATGAGGGTGGCTGCTTCCCTCTGGATAAACCCCCAAACCTGGTCCCTGCACATGCAGCAAGTGACGGGAGCTTTGCACAGCCCCGAGCACCCGCTGCAGGCCCGTGGGGGGATCCAGCACCCCAAAAATGAGCTGAGTCCCGCCCTGGCACTGCCTGTTCCCCATTGCCCATTGGGGAAACTGAGCCCTGAACCCCACATCGGGCTCACCCTGCGTCCCCAGCACCCCAAAGCCATCGGCTGTGCATGCAATCCCTGTGTGTGAATGGGGAAACGATGGGGTCCCCCTGACACCACTGTTCGGGCAGGGCAGGGGGGTCCCACGTCCTCCTCTGCTCCACACGGGGTCCCTGCAGGGGCTCTGCAGGCACAGGCGCCTTCCCGAAAGGAGACACTGAGCAGCACCCGCAGACCTTTCCTGCAACCTTGGCTTGGCCAAGCTGAGGTTTATATTTAGATCCCCAGGAGGAGAAGGCAGGAGAAAGGCGACTCCGGAGCCCTGCCTGGAGCTGCCTTCCTCCGGTGGGAAGGTGCCTCACAGACCGGCTGCCGTCACATCCCCACTGTCCCCTCTCCTCCAGCAGCAGCTCCGTGACCACCGAGGGTCCGGTGGCTGTGGCACCCTCGTCCCTGTGCCCTGACGGTGCCTTTGTGGGGGTTTTCTCCCCCCATCCCCGGCTGTTTCCCGTGCAGCGGTCCAGTGGGTGCCGACAGCTCGGAACACCACCCCGGGGAGCACGGGGGCTGTCTGCTCCCATCCACCTCCAGCACTCAGATGGTGGAGCCCCCAGTGTTGCTTGTACCACCCCGGGCACAGCGACAGTGACAAACATGGGGACGTCCAAGACCCGAAGACCCTGCCTGGTGGCCTGGCAGCATCCCAGGGCTGAACCCAGTACTTACTGTTGGGTGGAGAGAGCAAAATCCCAAGGAGAGACCTTTTAGGGCCAGAATTTCCCTCTCCTTCGACTCCTGGAGGCTTTGGCTCCGCGAGTGCCTGTTGGCAGAGCAGCTGCTGCTGCTGTCAGATGGTCATGACTGAAACCTGAGGACATGCGGGGTCCTTCAGGTAGTCTCAGCCGCGTCTCAGCAGTGACATTCGTCCCCCGCGGTGCCAATCACGGTGCTGGCAGCGCCGGCAGCCCCCGTGCCCGCATCGCCCGGCATTCCCAGGATCCTGAGTGCACAGGGATGTGCCCGCGCTCCCAGGGACCATGCTCGGAGCCGGGGATCAGCGCTTGCGGTGCCCGAGCAGGGTGTCCCCAGGGGAGAGGTGGCTTCGGGACGGCTTTGGCACCGAATGGGACCGGCGGAGGTGGAGGGGAGGTGGAAGGGGCCTGGCCAGCACCTCCCCATCCCTCTCTCCCAGAAGGGACATGCAGCAGCGGGACAACTGCGCGGGGGGGAGCCGGTGCCCACCGCTCTGCCAACGGTGTCCCTGAGCCGGTGGCTCTTTGGGAGTGCTATTCCCATCGCCCAGCACCCAGCGCCGGCCGCAACTCCTCCTCCTGCAGTGAGGGGGGTCCGCCCTTCCTCCTTCATCCCCCCCGTACCCACCCTCGCTTCTGCCAACTTTGCCCCAGCACCACACTTGTTTGCTCCCCAGGAGCATCTGACGGGCAGGACAGGCAGCACCCTGCAGGGTCACAGCTCACCCCGAGTCCCTTCCTGCTTCCCCCGCCCAGGGGGATCCCTGTGGGACTGAGCCAGGGCCAGGGTAGCACAGGATGGTGCAAAGCTGGATCTTGCCATGTGGTTGCCTCCCCGTTTCCTCTTCCTGGTGGGGCCTTTGGGTGCTCTTTGCATGTCCAAGCAGTTCTGGAGGTGCAGAGTGGGCGCTCAGCTCGCAAGGGTCACTACTTTCGGGGTGCATGGGGCTGCCTTGGGGGTGAACCAACGCCCCCCAACACCCAGCCTGGTCGGAGGGGACTCATCTCTCAGCGCTGCCACCTCCCTGCAGCGCTTCTGCTGCTCCTCCGCTCCCAAAACGCCCTGCAGCAACTTTCCCACGCTGCTGTGGGCTGCACTGGAGCTGAAGGACCTGCCCCCCCCCCCCCCCC
Source organism: Ara ararauna (assembly GCA_028858755.1). Lineage (NCBI taxonomy): Eukaryota > Metazoa > Chordata > Aves > Psittaciformes > Psittacidae > Ara > Ara ararauna. Next base: position 2,712,000 of record CM054393.1, on the reverse strand, counting down.
CCCCCCCCCCCCGGGCCTGACATCCCTCACTGCAGCTTTCCCAGGACACTTTGCCTTTCCCTGCCTCCAGGCCCTCACCCGGGGCGCCTGTGCTCATGGCATCCCATCATGGCACGCAGGGAGCTGGGGAGGGACTTTCCTTGGCTCAGGTCTGCCTTTCACTCCTTAAGTTCCCTTTTCTGTCCAAGACTGGGTAAGGAAAGCAGCTGAGGAGACGGGGTTCAGCTCCTGAGGGAGGGTTCTGCAGCACGGGGCAGAGCGCTGGTGCCGTGCAGGAGATGCTTTGGGAAGGAGAACTTCCCGCAGTTAAAAGCAGACCCCAGGGCTCTTTTTGCTGACTTGGAGGCCAGGATAGGCTTAGAGAGGCTGAAGCCAAGGGAAGGAGGGAGTGGAGAGCCCCGTGCTAGCTCACCAACAGTGAATCACTACAGCCAGGCCAGGGAGTACCGGGAGCCTGTTGGGAGCTCAGCAGCAAAGCCCGGATCCATTCCCAGGGGCAAAAAGCATCCCAGGAGCGTCCGGTGGTTTTGGCTACTGAGGAGCGCGGGGACAGGGACCCGCTGTGACTGTGGGCACTTCCCACTTGCTCCTTTGGTCCCAGCGGGACAGTCAGGGGATGCCCAGGAGGTCCCATCGGCTGCCTCAGGCAGGAGCCGGGCACAGGCAGAGCTGCCGGCGCGGAGCAGGGTGGAAGCAAACCGCAGTGCTTGCGGGAAGCGGCGTTTGCAGGGGGCAGAGCAGGGCGGCAGCGCGCGGACGAGCGCAGGGTGAGGCGGCAGCCCCCAGAGGAGCAGCGGGTGCGGGCAGGGGTGGGAGCAACAGGCGCAGCTCCCCGTGCCCTGAGCCCCATCCAGCCCCACTGATGAGGGGGATCCCGGGGGGTCCCAGCTCCTGCTGGAGCCCCGGGGCCATGCGCGGTGCTGGGTGCGCGCTGCCCGCACCGGTGCGGTCCCCCCCTTACCTCGCAGCCTGGGCGCTCGCAGGGCCCCGGGGGGAGTCACTGGGTGCCGGCACCCGGGACAAGCAGCGCCCGGGGCCGCGCAGGGTCCCGCCGGGCCGGGGCCGGGTGCTGCGGTGGGCGCTGCGGACACCCCGGGCCGGTGTCACCGCGGGGACACAGTGCCCCCAGCCGGGCCCCGGCAAAACACCCCCGGGCCGCGGGAGAAGGGACCCGGGGAGCAAAGGGGTGCGGGGACCGTGCTGGAAAAACCTGGCTCTGTTCTGCTGGGGTTCAGCTTCCCAGGGTCACGGAATCCCAGCCCGGGGTGGGCTGAAGGCACCTCAAAGCTCCTCCAGCTCCAGCCCCTGTCATGGGCAGGGACACCTTCCATAGAGCAGCTTGCTCCAAGCCCCTGTGTCCAACCTGGCCTTGAGCACTGCCAGGGATGGGGCAGCCACAGCTTCTCTGGGCACCCTGTGCCAGCGCCTCAGCACCCTCACAGGGAAGAGCTTCTGCCTAAGAGCTGATCTCTGGCAGGTTAAAGCCGTTCCCCTTGGCCTGTCCCTGATGCCTGAACAGCATCTTCCTTGCTAATGATGAAGAGAGATGCTTATTCACCTGCAGTCTCCTCCTGTCTGCAGACATTGATGTGACAGCTTCCATGTTCCTCTGGAGCTTTTCTGGCTGGTGGCACTGGATGGTGCTGGCCCAGGGAGCTGTTTGATGGGGCATCTTCCATCTCACCTCAAATCAAGCCTGGGGCTCTCTCTGCCTCTCAGTGCCTCTTTGTGAAACAAGACAGGATCTCTGGAGGTCCTGCAGCTGGACAGGAGCCGACAAGTGGGTTTTATTTAAGGAAGGACATGTGGCTGCACAGAGAAATGACAGCCCAGGAAGTGTGGGAAGCTCTGGGAGATCGGGTGGCTCTGGTCTTGGGAACCGGGAGAGGCTTTGGGGAAAGGGCATCTGAGGCCTCTCCTGCTCCTGGGGACAGTGTTTGCCATGGCAGGAGCGCAGGACGGGAGGGTGAGGGATGCTCACAGGATCGAACAGGGCCAGGATGAGGCCTGGGGGTGGCAGCTCTGACCTGGCACCACGGCACCTCATGATGCACCCATCTTGTGCTCATCCTCCTCCATCTCCTCTCCATGGCCATGCCCAGGCACTGCTGCTTCAACAGGCAGAGCAATAGCAGGTGTTCCCCCTCGGGAGGTGTTTGCAGACATTCCAGTTCCTGGCAGAGCTTCCACGCTCTGGAATTCCTGGGACCCAGCTACCTGAGCTTGGGGAGCACAGCAAAACCTCTGGGAAGTGATGCTGGGTTCAGAGCAAGGTTTTATTGGCAAAAGCCTGCCCAGTCCCAGGAAAACGAGTCCCCAGTGAGGACGGGGCAGTCCTGCGGCTGGCAAACACTCCTGTCCCTGCAATGCAAAACCCTTGGGAGAGCTGAAAATGATGTTGTAAACCAAGAAAGGAGGGGAAAAGAATAAGCAGCAAATCCCTGCAGGGTTGGGGCTGCTCCGGTTTTCATTCCAGCGCTAAATGAAAACTGCCAGATGTCCTCTGTGAAATGGTGCTTGTCTTTCCTACCCGTTCCCAGGGCAGGAAAGGTGGAGAGGGTCTGTTCCCTTTGCCTGAAACCCTGACCACACTGCAAAGAGAGCTTTAGGCAGAGAGGACGCTGTCACGGGGAGCCACAAGAGCCGCCAGCGCCTGAGCAGGCAGAGCTCAACATCCCAACATCCCACCAGCCGTTCCCAGCGCCCTCCAAGGATGCCAGTCCCAGAACCTACAGAGTCCTTCCCATTGTGTTTATGGGAGAGCAGGCAGGGAGCTGCCCCCCCGCCATCCCATCCTCGAGGGGGTGTTTCCACCAGCGCCATCCTCATCACGCTGTGAAGTCTTGGGTCACCAGGTTAAAGACGTTGCTCTCCATCGATGACTGCCACTTGCCCCAGTTCCTCTTGATCTCAGCCTGCACCTGAAGCAGCACCATGGGCTGGTGCTGGCACCCAGGGCCACCAGGCAACAGAGGGGCAGGAGCTGCACCCAGGCCTCGACAAGGGATTCAGAGTGGAGGAAGGTGGGAACCCCCATGCATGTCTGTGCACACATGCATGGCTGTGTGCATGCTGTGCCATGCTCATCGGGGTGCACCCTTGGGGGGTCTGGGTGCCCACATGTGTGGCTGTGGCACCCAGGGAGTTCAGGCTGGGGACACACTCACCTCCCCGTTGAGGAAGCAGTAGAGCAGAGCCACCAGGAACCCCTGGCAAGGACAGAGAGAGCAAGTTTTACACACGGAAAGGGGCTGGACCCCTTCATGCTCATCTGCTGCCTGCATTTAGCATCCCCCACACCTCTTACCCCATCCCATGGGCAGTAGAGGACTAACGCAAGTTATTCACTGGGCCACAACCCTTGCGCCTTGTCTCTGGTGTTTGAGGGGCACCTGGGACAGAGGCCTCTCCCAAAAGAGTGAAAAGCCCCAGCAGGACATCCCAGAGGCTCCTGGTTTGCGATGGGATGGGTACCTGGGGTCTTTGCCTACCCATTGGATAGCACGCTGCTCCAGTGGAAGGTGGCCCTGCCCATGGCAGGGGTTGGAACTGGAGGAGCTTTAAGGTCCCTTCAACCCAAAGCAGTCTGTGAGTCTCTGCTGCTGTGATCTCCCTCACTTTGTACCTGGTAGGAGCCGAGGACCAGCTCGAAGTAGAGCCGAGCGTCCACGCCGATGTGCTCGGGGAAGAGCGCGAACACCACATAGTGCACCCCAAAGAGGGGGATGAGGAGCAGCGTGGACTTCGTCAGCCTCCTGCGGAGAGTGGAGCCATGAGAGGGGACCTGAGCGCAGGCCATGGTCCTGCTGGGCCATCAGGTGAGACCTTCCCAAGAGCTTGGTGTTAACCTGAATAGGTTTGCAATGACAGGCAGGGCTTGGAGGCTCCAAGGATGGTTCTCCTCTGTGGAAGGGTCCCTGCTGCTCTGGGTTACCCCAGAACCCAGGAGAGGAAAGCTCCCCTTGCCCAAGCCAGCCCTTACATGTACTGCTGCTTGTAGTTCTTGCTAATGTCCGGGGAGCGGATCTTCTGCGCTAACATCCTGGTGACATTGAGGAAGATGAGGAAGTTCACCTGCCACGGGAAGCCACATCTCAGGCTCTGCACAGGTCCTGGTTGGGGGCCCCTTTCCATATGGGACCCCATGGTCTGGGATGGTCAGGGGCCACACTCACAAATATGGCCAGGAGGATGGGAGCCTTGATCACCCACCAGTAAGGGTTGGTGTAGTCATCCCAGCACCTGCAGGAGAGGAGAAAGGGCTCTGCCACTGCTGCCCCGTCTGCACAGCACCTCTTGCTCCACCAGCAAATAGAAACAGCATTAAAGTGCTGCTCCATGCTCCCCTCTGCAGCCTCCCATGCAAGAGGTTCATCCCCTGGGACTTGCACGGGGGACACATGGCCTGGAGAAGGAAGAGGGGTGGCTGCCCTTACCCGTGGTTGTCGTACTGCAGCCTGGTGACCACCCATATGGAGACTGTGAGCATGGGGACGCCTGCAAGGACAGGACCCGGGCAGGGATATGGAGTCACACCGGGGCTCTGAGGACCCCCTCTGCCTCCCTTTCGGCCCTTGACCCCAAAACCACATCTCTGGGCCTTGGGTGTGTCAGGGAGGTGACATTCCCCCTTCTCTGGGTTTTAAAAGGAGCTCACTGTGTGTCACATCCTGGTCACCCGCCTCCCCCTCCATGCGCTTACATCTAACACGGACACGTGGGACACGGGATTCCAGCCCAGATGGATGTAGGAAGAAGGAAGGGCCTGCCTCTGCGCCATCCTGACCACGCTCAGGATGGGTTGGCCTCAGGTGCTGCTGCAAAGGCTTTGCTCAGCGCTACCAAGCATTTCCCTTTTGAGTGACCCTGCACATGTGCCACAAGGGCGAGGGTCAGGCCAGGCAGCCCAACCAGCCCAGGGGCTGGCAGGAGGCACGAGGCTGTGCAGAGAGATGCTGGGGCGGGGGCCAAGCGCAGCCACGTGAACCATTGGGCTGGGGAGCCCTGGCCAGATGGGTCTCAGAGCAGGCAGTCCCCAAAGGTGCCTGGTGTGGGTCAGAGGGACGATGCTGGAGGGGTTGATGTGCTGGGGAGCCCCACACTCACCCCAGCCGATGAGGATGTACCACCAGATGTACCTCTTGTCAGAGGTGAAGGTGAGCAGCAGCAGGGTCTGCAGGTACATGCCCTCCACCAGCAGCCAGTAGAAGTTGGCCAGGACCGAGTACTGGAAGAAGGCGATGGCTGCTTTGCAGCTTACCTGGGAGGAGGAGGAGGAGGAAGGCTGGGGAGCGCTGGCTGGCATCAGACCCTGCCTGGGGGCACAGGACATGGTCAGCTCCTGTCCATCCGCTCGGGGAGACCTGTGATGGCTTTTCAGAGCATCCCAGGGATGCTGCACCGGTCCTGCGCGTCCCCTGGGGCACCTCCTGCACCGTGCCTGGGCTGGGACTTGCTGCCTTACCGTTGACATGGTGCAGTGATCGATGGACTCATCTGAGAAGAGGACGGCATCCTTGACGAACACAGCGGCTCCACGCAGTATGAAGGAGGTGAAGAAGTGGATGTGGATAGAATTCCTGGTGCAATGCAGCTTCCTGCGGGAGGGACGTGCTGTGCCCAGGGAGGAGCAGAGGGAGCAGATGGGCTCCTTCAGGAACCACTTCCCCGGAGCCCTACCTGAAGCAGGAGAAGATGCCGATGGCCAAGAGCAGGGCTGCCAGGGACGCGGAGTAGCCACAGGTGTAAAGCACCTTCATGGTGACAAAATAGCCCCTCTGGAAGGGAAAGCACCAATGGGGCTGGGAGTCACTGCCCTGCGAAGGCAGCGAGGCCGCCGGGTGATGCCGCAGCCCTTGCCCAGCTCAGCTCAGACCCCTGCAGGCAGCGCGGCACCCAGGATGAAGCCAACTCCATAGCCCCGAGGGCACATTTCATGTTCCATTGCCCAACAGCACGGGTCGCTGTGGGGCAGGGGATGCTGGGGGGTGTCCCACGGTCCCTGGGGACCCGCTTGCCTTCGCCTCGGTGTTGTTGCCGCTGATGGGCTCCAGCTCGCAGGCGCTGTAGTAGGGAGGGCTGGGGAGGCTCCATCCCGACTCGGTGCAGTTCCTCCGGATCAGCGCTGCAGCAACAAGGGGGGACCTCACAAGAGGCACGGGCATCACCTCTGCATCAGCACCCCCAGATGTCCAGCCCGGGGATGGCACTTTCTCTCCGGGATGGAGCCCAAACCCCAGCGCCGGCATCCGCACATCCAGATCCCCAATATCCAAATAGTCCTGGAGCTCAGGAACAACGCCTCAGGCACTGGAACAGGCTGCCCAGGGCAGTGCTGGGGTCACCCCCCCTGGAAGTGCTCACAGGCAGGGACACCTTCCATAGAGCAGCTTGCTCCAAGCCCCTGTGTCCAACCTGGCCCTGAGCACTGCCAGGGATGGGGCAGCCACAGCTTCTCTGGGCACCCTGTGTCAGCGCCTCAGCACCCTCCCAGGGAAGAGCTTCTGCCTCAGAGCTCATCTCAGTGTCCCCTCTGGCAGCTGATGGAACGTGGGATGCTTGGTAGTGGCTGATGGAAGGGTTGGGGACTTTTCCTTGGCAGCACCCTGCCCATCCCCTTTGCACTGCAATATGTGCCAAGCTCTCGGATGGGGCAGAGGGAGCAGAGGGGAAGGGCTGGGGGGGCGCAAGGCTCCAGGGCAGGCAGGGGATGACACACACACACACACACACACACACACACACACACCGCTGCATTCACTGCACTGCACCTTTGGTCCTCTTGAAGACGTGGAGGATGTCGGGGCAGGCGAGGGCCCGGGACTGGCCGCGGGGCACTGCTGGCCAGCAGCTGACTCCATCCCACTCCGTCTGGCAGCCTGGAGAGGGACGCGATGGTCAGCGCCACCGGGAAGGGACGTGCCGGGCACGCACACACAGAGCCCCTGGGTCCCGGGCACACGGATGTAACGGGAGAGCGGCGGTCACTCGATCCACGGGGCCATTCTGTCCCCCTCCGGAATGAGGAGCATCCCAGCTCCTCTTCTGGGAACGACCTCCCCCAGCGCTGAGATGGGAGCTGCTATTTCCTGGGGGTGCATCAGACCCTGAGCTCCTGGGGGAAAACCCCAGGGATGAGGGGGGGGAAGGGCTGAGGCTTTCCTGGTGGCACCTATAATAATGCGGAATTATCCCGGATTTCTGCAGCCAGCAGCTCGGGATGTGTCTCCAGCGTGAGGGAGAAGAGGAGAAAGCAAGACCTGCTGGAGAGCGCTCAGCTCAAACGTGTTTTCCTTCTCTCTCTAATACTAAGTTCATCTTTCAATGAGTCTCCAACCACCTCGGAAATGAGCACGGCCAAGCACATGTGGGGCCATGAAGAATGAGTGCTGCAGCAGAGCAGGATGAGCCACAGACGCCACACTTCCAGCGCTCCTCCTTGCGCATCTACATTATTAACCTCATAGATGCACGTTATCAACCTGAAGCCACAGCTAATCCCAGGCAGGGAATGGGGACTCAGACAAGCGTGATTAATTTTTCTCTCGTTCCAGCAAAAGGCCAGGCTTGGAGGGATTTGCAGGGCTGGAATCCATGGAGAAGAGGTGATGGAGGCAAGTTCTGGGAGACAGGGCAAAATAAAACATGAACCAAGGAGCCGGCAATGTGTCTCATTGCCTGGTTCTCAGGCAGGAGGGATGCTCCTTAGCCTTTTCGCTCCAATTTCCCTAGAAATACGTGCATTCCTGCATCCACGTGCTCTCTGCAGCCCACCCCCACCATGGATCATCCTATGGAGTCCCCCTTAGCAAATCCTCACCCTCATCCCATGGGAGATGAGTGCCGTGCAGCTTGCACTCACCTTGTTCCCCGGGGGGGGCTGGTGTTTGCCTTTCGCTCTTAATGACCTCCAGACATTCAGCTTCTTGCTCTTGGAAATAGAGGACCACGGAGCAGTCGGGATGCGTCGCTCGCACCTTGGAAAGGGGGAAAGGGCAGGCGGAGGATGCCTGAGCAGGAGGGTACCAGCCAAGAGTCACTACTTTGCAGCCAGCTCCAGGAGAGCTTTTAGACCCTGCCGTTTCCTTGGCTTTCTACCGTTTGCCTTGTAACCACCACCAGGAATCACCTTAATTATTGCTAAGTCCCTCCAGAAGTGTGTGATGCTGCACCAGGACACACGCAGAGGAGCTGAGCTTAAAGACAGAGGGGCCCCATCAGCAGGGCAGAGATGAGCTCGTCCAAAGCCTGAGCAAGGAGCCTTTGTCTTTAGGTTTTAACCCCAGCTCCTTGGGCACGTCTGCCCCTTCTGCTGCTGGGGTTTGGTATCTATGGGCACGGAGCCTGGCTGCTGCAGCACCAGAGCGGGCACCAGCACGGCTTGCTGCAGGGCAGGCGACTCCTTGGGGGCCTCAGTTTCCCCTTCTGGGAAGGGGACTGATGCCATCGCTCTCCTTATCCTCAAAGTGCTCCCGTTGCCCTGCTTGCTTTCCTTTTTCCTTTCCTTTTCCCTCTCCCTTTCCCTTTCCCTTTGCCTTTCCTTTACCTTTCCTCTCTCCTTCCCCCTTCCCACTTTCCCTTTCTCCTTTCCCCCTTCCCTCCTCCCCCTTTTCCTTCCCTTTCCTTCCCTTCTCTTTCCATTTTCCATTGAATTTTCATTTTTTCCCTTTCTTTTCTTTTTTTCCCCCCCCTATTTTCCCTCCCTTTCACTTTCTTTCAATTTTCTCCCCATGATCCAAGGCCTCCACGTTGGCTAAAGAACTTATGGAGCAAAGGAGACATCCCGAAGGCTTGGCAGAGGAACGCCGACCTGAGCCCCCCTCCCACCGGAGCCCTCACCCTGCATTTGCTGCTGAAGCAGTTTGACATCTTCGGGTGGGTTTTCCAGCCTCCCCGCGGCAGCTCAACCGCTCCATGTCCCCCATTCCAATGGGCACTCTGTGTCACCATCCCTATGGCTCTGCCCGGAGTTGGGGAGCGCCCCACACACGGTCCTGACCCCAGCGCCCTGGAGCCATCCCGACCTTCCCGCCAGGGGATGCTTCCCAAGCCCTTGAGGTTTGGGCTCAGTGTGAGCACAGCCCCCAAGTCCCGTGTGAGGATGGAGGGGACGGTCCCCAGGGCCGGGCACAGTGGAGCCACCCTGGGGATGTCCCGGAGCCGGCCGGGAGCTGAACCCGCAGGAGCTTTGGGGCTGCCTCCGAGCATGGTCCCAGCCCTGGGGAGCACAGAGAGGTCCCAGCATCATCACATCCCCCGCAGGACACCAAACTGATCCCCCAAAGCTGCTGCGAAGGCACTGGGGAGGGCGCAGCAGTGCCGGCAGCTCCCAGAGCTTGGAATCACCCCCGGCTCGGGCAGCACGAGGGATGGGGACACGGATGGGAATGGGAGCCCTGGCCGGGACCCCAGGCGTGCGCTCCCCAGGGCTGTCACAGGCAGGGACCTGCGCGTGCTGCCCACCCGCTCCCACCCCGTCCTCCCCAGGGATGCTTACCCACGGCATCGGGAACGCGAGCAGCAGGACCAGCAGCGTGCCGGTGCCGGGGGGCTGCTGGGGGCCCCACATAGCTGGAACCACCCCTGTGCTTCCCTGTCCGCGGGTGCCGTGCCTCGGTCCCCGAGGGGCTGGGGACAGCCCAGCTCCTCCTGCAAGGACCTGCGGGCGGGGGGGGCACTTCTGGACCCCAAATCCCAGGGAAACCCTCCTCTAACCCCACTTCCCTGCTCCTGGCTCCCTCCAGGACCTCTTCCCGCAGCAGGACCCTGACCCGCTCCCAGGCTCTGGCTGTGCCCCCGTCCCTTCCCGTTGCCGATGGGCTCTGTCTCTGCAAGGCAGAGTGTGACAGCTCCTGGATGTGGCGATGAGGGAGGCTCCACCCTCCTGCTCCCTCCGCACGCAGGGGGCTGGATGCAGGAGCAGATCTGGGGACGCCCCAGCCCGGCCACCACGGGCAACAGCGCAGGAGGGACATGGAGCTGCTGGAGCGAGTCCAGAGGAGGCCACGAAGATGCTGCGAGGGCTGCAGCAGCTCTGCTCTGGAGCCGGGCTGAGAGAGCTGCGCTGGGGCAGATGGAGAAGAGAAGGCTCCTGAAGGGGAGACCTTAGAGCAGCTCCAGTGCCTAAAGGGGCTCCAGGAAACCTGGAGAGGGGCTTTGGACAAGGGATGGAGGGACAGGACAGGGGAATGGCTTTAACTGCCCGAGGGGAGACTGAGATGAGCTCTTAGGCAGAAGCTCTTCCCTGGGAGGGTGCTGAGGCGCTGGCACAGGGTGCCCAGAGAAGCTGTGGCTGCCCCATCCCTGCAGTGCTCAAGGCCAGGTTGGACACAGGGGCTTGGAGCAAGCTGCTCTATGGAAGGTGTCCCTGCCCGTGGCAGGGGTTGGAACTGGTGTGTCCCCGCGCCATGGCAGCCTCAGCCCCTTTGTGGCGTTATCAGCTGCCCGGATGCAGCATCCCCGAACATCTCCCAGTTCAGGAATGCAGCCCCAGGGACCGGGGATCAGGCACCAAGAGCACGAGCCGCGGGGCAGGAGCAGACCCATATCCCACCAGCCGCGGTGGATGGGACCTGTGGAGACCACAGCGTGCCGGGACTTGGGGTTTTAGGACGGGTCCCAAAGCCAGGAGCTGAGATGCTGCCGGTGGGGCTGAGCAGCCCCAGCCCTGGGATCAGCTCTTCCCTGCGCCTGGGGGTAGCAGCAAGGCTCAGATAAGCCCTCACCCCCTGCTCCCAGCTCTTCCCTTTGGGGAAACCCCATCGGGGGGCACAAACCACCCCTGCCCCACAGCCCTGCGCAGTGGCGGGGGTGTATCCTGGGACACACCGCAGGGAAACCCAACCCAGGGACACTCCTCCACCGGGCAGGGTTTGTTTGGCTGCTCCTAGGGCAGCTCTAGCAACGAGCCCGGCTCCAGCTCCCTCATCCCATTGCCCTGCCGGGCCCAGCCATGGAGCTGGGAGCAGCGGAGGACCCCCGTGGGGTCTGCAGGGACACCCCAGCAGGGACCTACATCATCCAGTGCAGGGTAAGCCCGGGATCGCCGCTCTGCCTCTGGGTTTGTGGGATGCTCATGAGGAAAGGGTTAGGGAAAAGGGATGGGGTGGGAGGAGAGAGGGGCTGGAGGGGGGTTGGGGGGGCACTGGGGTCTGCTCTCTACAGGATGCCTCCCTGGGCACTGGGGATGCCACTTGTGCACAGGAACGTGTCCCCAGCGGCGCCGTTCGCCCCAGCTTACAGGGATGGGAAGGCGCGGACCAGCGCAAGATCCGCTCCTCCCTGCCCCGCTCCCTGCTCCCGCCGGGGCCGCCGGCTCCTGTCCCGGGCACCGCCGTGACCCGAGCGCGGAGATCCCGGGTTTTCCCCCCTGCCTTCCAGCCCCGGCAGCCCGTGAGGATCCTGCAGCAGCTCCCCGGGCCCGCGCCGGCGCTGGAGCTCAGCCCCGGAGCCCCGCGCGTCCGCGGAGGTGCGTGATGAACGCGGCGTTAACCCGGCTTAACCTCGACCTCCTCCTGCCCCGCAGCCCTTCAGCATGGGGGGCACTGGGGCTGAGCCCGCCCTCTGCAGCCTCAGAGCTGGCTGCACCGCGGCTCATCCCATGGGATGTGATTTTAACCACCCTGGGAGTCGGGGATGGCTTTGGCCGCGCCAGGGCGCTCCCAGGGAATGGCTCTGGGGCTGTTTGTTGAACTCCATCTCCGTTCTCCAAAACCCCGTTTCGCATGGGGGTAGGGAGCACCGCCAGGGTCAGCCAGGGCGGTACCGGCTCCTTGGCCACGGGAGGTGGGATGGGAGTGGGATACATGCCAGCCCCAAGCCTATGGGATGTGCAGGGAGGAGCAAAGACCAACTGTCCAGGGGGGCTTCACCCAGCCTCATGCGATCTATCCAGCTGGACTGGGGAGCAGGCAGCAGAGATGGGGAGGTTGTGGGGCCTGGGACACGCTATGGGTTGAGGGAAGGGAGGAAGGTAGAGCTGTCTGTAAGGATGCACAGAGCAATGGGCACGCTGAAAACTGGAGTGAGCAGAGAACAGAGACCCCAGCCCAGCACCTCGCAGCCCTGTGGTGCTTATCCAGCGGGATGGGAGGGATCCATCAGGAGCTGCCACTCCTTTGTGTGCCTTCTCCTCCCTGCTCAGTGCCTGGCTGCTGGCCTGTTCCCTCCTCATGGATCCAGTCCCAGGCACCTCCCAGTTGTGCTGCAAGCAGTGCTCCTCGCTGGAGGGCAGGATGAGTGCGCTGGGAGCACATCCCTGTGTTGTGAAAGCGTTTTGGGATCTGACACATGGGGTAGGGGCATGCCCAAACCCTTCTTTACCCTGGTGGAAGCTAACAGGGGCTCGCAGGGCTTGTGCACAACAGGACCTCAGCGGAAGCCCCAGCAGGAGGTATTTTGTATGGGAAGCTCATGCCTGCGGCACATGGGGATGTTTTAATAGGGATGCAGAGCGGGATTGCCCTCAGCAGCTGCCCCACAGCTTCAGCATCCAGCCAAGGGCACTGGGGTGATCATCTGCACACGATGGCTGCTCTGGGCCCCAGCTCCTCATGTGGAGCCAAAGTAGGAGCTGGGGAGGCACCGAGCATCCCCAGCCTGCTCCTTTCCTGGACCCAGCTCCATAGGCGCTTGTTCCTGCGAACAGAGATGGCCCAGCCCCAGCTCCTGCCTCCTTTGAGAGGTTCTGAGCTCCCTGTGCATGACAAAGCAGAGCTGAGGCCGTGTCCCCCATGCGGTGCCACCCCCAGGACTCCAGCTCTGCTGCCCGCTGCCAAGGCAGAGCCTTTGCCAAGGCACTGAGCGCTGCCAGGACCAGAGCCATCCTCCTCCAAATGGGTGGAAAGTCTGATGCCTCCAGCACCACTGATCCCCTTTTGTGAGCAGCCCCCAGCAAGCCACAGCAGATGTTCAATCACATTTGCAGGGAGGAAAAGGGCTGCAGCGGGGCTATTCTCAAGCTTTATCCAAGCACAAAGAATCTTTAAATGCCACATGGGCCTTCCAGCGCGGGGCGGGGGGAGCCTGGCTTCGCTCCCACTGCTGGGGCACGGGGACAAGCCTCGTCCTCCCCAGCCCAGGCTGCACTGCTGGCGCCCTTGCTCTGGTCTCTGACGCAGGGCCCTGACTCTCCAGCAGATTTAATGGAGTTGATGATGATCCAGAGCTCCCAGATGCACCAGGTGCTGATGAACAGCCTGGCTCTATCGGCGCTGACGGCCTTTGGGCTTGGGCCATCCCCAGCCGCTGCCCAGGTAAGGGTCAGGGGTGGTGGATGGGCAAAGGGCCCATGAACAGGAGCAAAAGGGTGGGCAGGGGGACCCTCCCAGAGCTGCTCAGGAGAGCGGGATGGCCGCATCCTGCTTCGGCACAGCCCGAGCCCCCTCCTGGCTGGTTCCAGCCCCGCTCAGTTCGGGCTCTGCAGCCCCTTAGCGGTTCTGGGGCTCTTTGTGCTGGTTTGGCCCTGCTCTGCCAGCGCAGATCGCAGCCAGGCCGCTCGGGGGTGATGCATCCCCGCTGGGAAGAGGCAGGAGCCCCCCTGCGCTGCGGGGCTGAGCACGGACATGGGGCTCCGCAGGGGCATTCGGTTCAAAGCCATCTCCAACCAAAGGCTGACCTGGTGCATCGCAGCACTCGGATCCAACCGGCTCTTCCCAGCAGCATTCTGAGGTCCCATCCATGGGGCTGCCACCTCCGTGTGTCCCCAGCAGGGTTCTCACGGGGTCTGACCGTGGGGTGGGATGGAGCCGCGCTGTGGCTCCATGGGAATTCCCTTGCTGGTGCCTTTGGGAGCTGTGCCCCAGGGACATGGCTGCTGAAAGGGGCCTCTTGCTCCTCCCCGCAGGTGATGGAGGGGCCTTTGCAGACCGGGGAGGGAGAGGAGGCCGTGGTGCTCCACCACCACTACATCCCCTACCCCTGTCCCACCCCCATCCTGGCATGGCCGGGCCCGGTACAGGAGCGGGGGCCGGCGGCCGTGCGGTACCTGGGCTCAGGAGCTGATGATGGGGAGCTGTGAGTAACGGGGGGGCTGCTTTGTGCCTCCCATGCGGTGTAAGAGGGCTCCAGCCCAAGCTGGGGCACAGGGCTCACACTCGCTCCTGTCCTTACCCCCTCCCGTAGCGTGGTGCCTCCCCCCCCGCCCCCCAGCGCCACCGGGACAGTGGGAGCCGATGTCCCACCGGCAGCAGGTAAGGACACGTCCTCTCCATGTCCCTCCAGGCAATGTTCTCACCTTGCCCCCAAGCATGCATCAACCGGGTCAAAGGCTGAGCCCCCCCTGCTCCCTCTGTCCGTGGGCGCCCTTGGGCAGCCCTCAGCTCCTCTTTTCTCCCCACAGAGTACTATAATATGACTGAGGAGAGGCTGTGAGCTCCACGCTCCTCAGGAAGGTTCCTCCTGCACGTCGCAGCCCTCGACCCCAGAAGATCACTGAATCATCAGGGCTGGAAGGAGATGACCTGCTCCAGCCCCTTGCCAAGGCAGGGCCGCGCGGAGCAGGAAACACAGGGACACAGATCCTGCAGGTGCTGAGCACGATACCCATGGTTTGAGGGTGGCACTTCATGCACATTGGCTTCCTCCCCACAGGCTGCACCATCACAAAGCCTGTCACCAAACCCCAGCTGACAGTGTGACCCCAGATAGGGACAGGCTTCATCTCCATGCTCTGCAGCGGGCTCTTCCCCAGCAGGATGGTGCTGACATCCCAATCCTGGCTGGACAACGAGTGTCTGCCAAGCCACGAGGATGCTGCAGCACAGTCTGTGCTGGTGGGGGCGGTACCAGCCCCGGTGGTCCTGGCCTTCATTAGTCCCTTCAGATCTCAATGCAGCACATTGCCTGTAATTAAAGTGCTTTGTTAAGGAAGCTCCCTGCTGTCGCTAATTGAGCATCTGTAATTACCAGGCCGCTGGCTCTGGGCCTGAATGCAGGGCTGCCTCCAAGCTGGGGGGGTGTGAGGCTCCTGTGGGGTACGTACGTGCCTGAAGTGGGTACTTTGGGGAGTGGCTGATGAGCGGTGCTGGGAAGCAGAATGAGATGCTCCTGGCGATCATCCCCCTGCACTGGGCACTGGTGAGGCCGCACCTCGAACCCTGTGCTCAGCGATGGGGCCCTCACTGCAATGGAGACATTGAGGGGCTGGAGCGGGGCCAGGGAAGGGCAATGGAGCTGGGGCAGGGCTGGAGCGCAGTGTGATGGGGACGGCTGAGGGACCTGGGGGGTTCAGGTGGGGAAGGGAAGGCTCAGGGCGACCTGATCGCTGCCTGCAGCTGCCTGAGAGGAGCATGGAGCCAGGAGGGGGCTGCGCTCTGCCTCAAGGAACAAGGGATGGGACCAGAGGAAACGGCCTCAGCTGCCCCGGGGCAGGGTTAGATGGAGCTGAGGAACAATCCCTTCCCCAGAGGGTGCTCAGCATTGGAACAGGCTGCCCAGGGCAGGGCTGCAGCCACCGCCCCTGTAAGCGTTCACGCACCGTGGAGACGAGGCCTCAGTGCCATGGGTCAGTGGTGGCCTTGGCACTGCGGGGGTAAGGGCCGGCCCTGCCCCGGGGGACCGCGGGCTGCCCGCCCGTGCCCCGACCCCCGCCGGCCCGCGGCAGCTGTCCCGGCTCTCGCCCCCCCGCGCCAAACCGCCCCGGACGGGGCCGCGGCACCGCGCTCCGACCCCCCCGGGCTTTGCGCCCCGGGACCCGGAGGAGCCGCGGCCGCGCCACGCCCCTCGCCCGCTCCTTGTATGGAGACCGTCCTGCCCCGCCCCGTTCCTTGTATGGGCATGGCCCCGCCCCGCCGGTCTCGCCCCCCTCCTTTTGTAGACATCTCCCCGCCCCCTCCCTCCTTTTATAGACATAACCCCGCCCACCGCGGCCGCCCCGGGTCCTGCCGCCCGCCCGCTCAGCTCCCGCCCCGTGGCGCCCCGTCGCCCTCGGCCGCCGCCCCCGCGGCAAAGCAGCATCTGACTGTAGAACACCAGAATAAACGGAAGAGAAGGCCCAGAGCTGAGCAGAGAACATGCTTTATTGGAAGTAGATACAGGAACAGCACATCCTACCACATCATTGGAACAAGAACGGCCTTCTTCCCGACTCCACAAGAGATCTACTTGCTGGATAGCTTCATGAGTATCTTGTAGTTACAATACAGGAGCAAAGGGCACGAGACAGCAAAATTCAGTAATGCCCACAAGGTCTACACCATGTAGATGATCGTTTAAGGAGGCAGAGAAAGGCAGACACCATCAGGAGAGCAAGAGAGAACTTTTCCACATCAGGATGGGCAGTGGTTAACAGGAAATGGCTCCCACCTACCAGTACACTGCAAGTGCTTCATTTCAGCCACCATTCCATAAGGAAGCATTGGAAGGTCTAAATGAAATCAGCACTACGTGATGCTGCCATCATCTACCCCAAGATTGCCCCCTCCTTTTAGTCATGCTGGAGCCATATAGGAAACTTGTGGCACAAGAACAGTGGTTATACTTGAAAGCCATTGTATGAGTTTCTTCCAGTGGTGCTGATGGGAGAGAGGAAGTAAAAGCTTTGTTGTTTTACGAAGACAAACAAGGATGCACTGTCAGAGAAGCAAACCATCCACACAGCTAACGGGAGCTGCCACTGATGCACAGAACGGCCACTGTAGGCAATCCACCAAGTGATGAGCTTGGCATTGGAGAGTTTCTGTGGCTGTTTGGACAAGGCCGGCAAAAAGACTGGCTAAAGATTTTACTTCTTCAGTCTAGAGGAGAAAACCCTCTCCAATCCAAAGAGACCTGCGGGTCAGGGAAGACTGCTCTGGGAGAAGTGTCTCCAGTGAAACATACTGAACAGGCCGTTTCTGTGTGAAGGACCCAAGAAAGAAACCAGGAAAAACTTCTAATCCAAGAGGTATCTCCACCTGATGTGGTACTGCAGTAGCTTCAGGAGTGTACACCAAGAGCAACTCTATGAAACATCTCAGACCTTGATGTTCTCACACACTTGGCCTCGACTCCTCCAGGGTAACGCTAAGAATCACACCACTCGGTTACAAGATAAGCAAGCTTCCGACTGTACAATATTAACTGTGTGAAACCCTGCTATATTCTACGGAAAACACTGCTGAAAGAGGTGGTATATTATCTTCCTAAAGCTATTTGATACATGGAATGGAACAGTCCATCAGACTAGTTAAAAATGCTGAAATCAGTGTAACTGCAGCTTGTTGGAAAACCAGACTTTCCCCAAACAAGCAGTTTTAGACCTTGTTCAAAAGCCACAGAAGTTATCTCCATTACTTAGAATGCAAAGAACCTGAAGGAAGAAACAACCAGGTTATAGGACACAACACAACCTCATCGGAATAAGAACATGAGGGTAAGACCAGTGACTGGACAGGTACAGTACCAGATATCAGAACTCCTTGGGCCAGTGCTGCTCGGAGCTTCGTTTGGGTCCTATACAGATCCAATCCTTGCAACCTCATTGAGGCCGAAACATAAAGTTCCTCAGAACCAGCGTCTGTGGTGTGCACAAAAGATCTGGGCCAGAACAGTACCAAGGGGAACTGATCTTTCAGGAGGGTACTGTACCAGCCAATCACAACAGCAACAGATACAACAGAGATCCCTAGGGTAATTCTACTGCTGGGGTTCACTGGCTTCAGGAGTTAGACACAGTTAAGTTCCCTTCGGAGGGGTCCATTTCAAACAGCTGGGATCCATTATCTTATTGCTGTTGGATCTTTTTGCCTCTTTGGCTATCCATTCATCAATCAGATCCTAAGGAAGAGAGCATGAAAGCGCAGGTTAAAACAAATCCACGCTGGAGAATTACCCACGTTACAACACCACACATCTAAGTTCACAAAGGGGAAGATGACAAATGGCCTACTAACTGCTTCACGTGGAAAAGTAACATTTCCTCCACAATGCTTCCTAGAAGCCCTTCCAATCACACTGATAAGGCTGCTGTTAGCTACAAAGTGAAGTCTCAAGGGGAGGACAACAAAAAGAGGGAAGGTGTCGTGTTTGGGGATTTATAAACCACTTGTTCCATGCCTAATGAAGGTACAAACAGGACTCATTCAGGATTCCATTCGTTCAGTTCACTTTATGTCATCCACCTGCCCAATAAGGGCCAGGCATTATGAGGACTATGATGGGAATGTTGATCTATTGCTCCCCTGAAAAGCTGCTGACATAATGAGCAACGTCATTCTGCACATCAGGAAAGGAAGGTCAATACAACATAGTTCCACACTACTGAAGGATCAGGTTGGATGCCCACCTATGTTATCAGTTACTGCATCTGACAATTACAGTGCTCCCCCACTGCAATGAAAGGCCTGGAAAACCCAGCACAGTGCAAAGGAAATACTGGCTTCAGCAGGTTTGTCTGAATCTAACAGACAGAAACAAAACCCCTGAGCTGCAATCACAAACCTTACCTGTCTTTTGAGGACCAGGTGTTTGCCCTTCCAGTACTTGAGCATCTGAAGCGCCTGCAATGTGCTCACAATGTCGACAGGGTTTACTGCAGTCTCCTGGCTGATTTCTGCAAAGCAGGATCAGTTTATGTCAGAGCAGAAACACACATTCCTCCACGACAGCCTTTAACTGGTGGTCTGCAACTCCAAGTTTTATGCAACTCCTTTTGAAGTGATCCACCCAAAATACCCTGCACATAGCAAGAAGGTACACGCAGTATTACTGGTGCTGCTGTACTCGGTATCCTTTTGACCACCCCGGTTATCTGTATCACTGGCATCCAACTTGCCTTTGCTCGATTCACTCTTGAGGACCAATGATTGCTAACTAATTTTAGCATCCATGTTAGTAAGGTGTAATCCTCCACCTGTCTCAGAACTGAGGAAACTGAATGAGATGCACAGCTGTGCTCCTGAACCAATTTGCAAGGTATTTAGCTGGAAACCATACCTTTTATAGAGATCTCCTTTCCTTGGAAGTTATGCAGGTAACGAAGGAGAACTTCCTTCCAGTAACTACGGTAGCTGATGAGCCCCAAATCAGACAGAGGGCGTTCTGGAGAGCCAACTTTTTCTTCTACTTTCGAAAGCAAATAGCCTGCAAAGGAAGGAAAACCTCTTTATCCTTCCTAAACCGCCGTCACCTGACTATCAGCCTCTTTGGCACAGGCAGAAATCATCTCTGGATGAAAACTGCTCAACCACTACCGCAGATCTGTTTGATTTCTTGGTGCCAGGATGTTTGCAGAACTTCTCTACTTACTGAAGTCAATGAGCATTTTGCCGTAGCCCTGCCTCATGTATTGAGGCATCGTCAGGATACAGGAAACGTTGTAGTTGAGAAAAGAATTCTTCTCCTAAACACAAGATCAGAGAGGAAGAACAGGTCCAGGTCTGTACAAACAACAGGTATATCATAATCCAACAGACTGAACAAGCCCGAGCAACTGATACAAATACAAGGCAGAAGGAGCAACAGCAGAAAAACCTGCCTAACAACAAGTAACATGATCATCCTTCAGCTTCCAACCTGGCTCAGCGTCTCTCACTTCAAGAGATAGGGGGTTTGGGGCACAGTTTTAAGCTTAGAATGGCTGGGCAGGGAGTTGTACCGATGAGCCAGTGACACCTTCAACACCACCTCTGTCATCTACCAGCTTTGCATGCAACAAGAAAACAACAGCAGCATTAAAAGCACATGGCGTAAATTGAAATGTTCAGACAAAGAAAGATCGTGACTAATACCTATTTTAATGTATTTTTCTCTATGTTCTTTACATTTTCTTTATCCTTACTTATGCCTACAGCAAAGCACCTCAATCCCTGCAGCAAACAGTAAGAGCGATTCACGCACATCAGGTTTGAAACCTCATCTATTCCAAAAAGCAACAAATCCTACGACTGCAGGATTGGAGGAGAGATTCAGAACTGATAACTGTTGTCCTAAATCTCATTCTAGTGAGTAGTAATGCCTGTGTATGTATTTTCTACTAACCTTGGAGAAATATCCTATCAGGTGACAGCCAGTGTTGTCAGCTTCTGTCATGACATAGAAGAGGAAGGGTTCAACATCGTAATACAGTGTTTTATGGTCCAAGAAAAGTTTTGCCAGCAGACACAGGTTTTGACAGTAGATCTAGAAGCAAAAGGAGAATGGGATATGCCCATTTATTACAGTGGAACATCCCAAGCGTGGAAAAAGACATGGGAAATGACAGGAAAATTCTGAACCATCTGAGCAATGACGTACAGTCATTCAAACACAGCAGCTGGGCCAGGAAACAATTCCATTTGGGATGAACCTTGGTAAGCCTGGCTTCCTAAGGGAGGGAATTGATGTTTGCAGTATCAACCTCTGCATGCCCAAAACATCATAAGCATTACTTAGCAGCAACTAAAAACATCGGTGTGTTACCAGCGCTGTTCTCTGACTAAAGCAGAATAACCCAGCACTGCACCAGCTACTAAGAAGGGGACAAAGAACTGTTACAGCTGGACCCAGGACAGCTCCACACTCAAGAGTGGCCCAACCATGGCAGTTTGTTACCTTGTTCTTTTTGCCATCCACTTCAAACACCGAAATGGAGCCTTTGCGGTAGATTTCATCACCCGGTGGATGTTTCCAAACACATTTTGCCTATGACAGGAAAACAAAGTTAGGGTAACACCCATGTTCCAAAGGCATAAAAGGTTACAACAGCTACTGGATATACCAGGAAAAATGCAGACTTCTAGCCTCTTAAAGCGAGCAACTGAGCTAACAACAGTCATGGTTTAGAATGTTTACAGGGGAAGTTCAGGTTGGATCTAAGGCAGAAGCTCTTCCCTGTGAGGGTGCTGAGGCACTGGCACAGGGTGCCCAGAGGAGCTTTGGCTGCCCCATCCCTGGCAGTGTTCAAGGCCAGGTTGGACAGAGCCCTGGGTGCCATGGTTTAGTGCCAGGTGTCCCTGCCCACTGCAGGGGGGTTGGAACTGGATGATCTTACGGTCCTTTCCAACTCAAACCACTCCATGATTCTATGAGATGCAAAGGTCAGGAATCAGCTCTGCCCTTACCATGTGCCTGCGCAGTATTGTCTGGCTCTTCATGTACTTGAGGCAGAACTCACACATGTAGAGACGCCCCAGCCGAGCATATTCCTCTGGATAAGGGGAATGATACCACGTATCCAGCTCGTAACGGCCAAAAGCGATGGTTTTAATCATATTGCTGCCCTCTGTGATCTGGCCCTGGAGCCGCAGCTTCTCCTGGGAAGAAAAGAGTGGATCAGGATTTAAAATAATTAAAAAACCCAGGAGGTAGAGAGGAAGGGGCCTATTTATTTCTTCGAAGAAATCAATTACTTCAAGTCTTCTAAATTCATCTTTTGGTGTGGCCACATCGAATGACTCTTCCCACATTGCTCTTCTCAAACACAGGTACTGACCGTTCCTTTCATCAGGAAATGTCCCGTGAATCAGCACTTAAGAGCATGCTAACACTAGGATCACACTCCTCCTGCCATGAAAGCAATGTAACCTGCTTGCCACACTTCATGCTTCTTTCCTAATCTGTATGAAGAGGATACAGCCCAATGCTCTGCCTCAGATACCCCAGAGGCACTGCAGCATTCAGGATTGCCAATGCTGAGCTCCAGCTGCACTTCCAGCCAACCCTCTGAACGACTGACACTTCAACATCCCCCCAGTGGAACTTCACTGACTTGGCTGGGCTGCAGCTGCTCTTCTTAAAAACTCTGATTCCATCTGCACAGCAAAACCCAGACAGCATTCATGTTTCTAAGACAGACTTCTGATAGGAGACACATGAGGAGCTCGGAGTCTCACCAGGTCCTCAGATGCCCGTGCTTGCGCTCTTCGGAAAAGCTCGAGGTCGTACTCGCTCGTCAGGTTTTCGAGCAGAGGCTCCCTGGTATTGCCATAGGTCTGTCTGTGCTCCTGGGACAAGAAAAGAAGAGGTTTTGCTGCCATGCTGCTACCAAGCTGTTGGGTCCTGCAGCATTTTAGCTGGGAATGTTGCAGGATGACTGGGAAAACCAAACTCCCGCTTTGCAGTCTCACTGCGGACAGGAGGGAATGAAAGAATAAAGTGACTGCTTTTACCATGTACTTTTCCTTTTGCTCCTTGCTTAGGCCTGAGTTCCTCTTCTTCCTGAGCTCAGCTACTTTCTCTTTGTATCGCAGCTGCCTCTCTGTTGGTGCCTGTAAGAAACCAGAGGTGGAACTTTCACCAGACTCCATCCACTTCAAACATTCTTCACCTTCCCACCCTAGAGGGCCTCTGCCCCAGCTTTCACTTGCTGAGGTTTGGCGCTCTGAACCAGACCTTGTGCTAGTAAGAGGGCACTGCAGGTCCAATGGGAAGCTTTTCTTGCCTTTGCCAATGTACCTCCATCCCACAAGACAGGGTGCACTCCTTATGCACTGCTTAATCACAGGGAAAGGCTTGCACCCGACTCACGAAGTCATCATGACTCAAGTCCAAGGCTCATGAACTGAAGTTTTGCTCTTTTCTATTTAGTCACAGTAAAATTGTAGGTTACAGTTCTGCAGCAATTCTTTTATCCTACACATCAAAGCACACAGCAAAGATCATCCTGAGAACAGCTCCAGCCTCCTTTGTACTATTACTGACCAGTGCCACCCGTGTGCTCCCACCAGCTCTCCCAGTATCTCATTTAAGGCATACAATGAATTGTCCCTGCTGAAGCAAACTGGGGACAATAAATGGGGAGTGTCAGAGCACAACAGCTTATCTGGGAAGCGAAGAAGGGAAATCAAGTGAAAATCATTGTCACTGGAAACCCCAAGCTGAAGTTCTTGCACTCTGAACCAAGCAGCCACTGTGCAGGTCACTCACCTGGTGTCTGGTGGCATGCCTGTTGTTGTCATCCTGCCGATGGGCCAGCATCCTCTCCTCAATCTGCTTGTCCCGGCTCTGTGCTCGTACCTGGAAGCCAAAACTCATCTGTCAGTGCTGTAGCAAACTGCTGCCAAAGCCTTCACCCTTTCCTTTTCCTGCTTAGGTGAATTTCCTGAGTTGCAATGCAGAGTTTGACACAAATGCTGCTGTTTTGCAGCTAAAGACATCAGCAAAAATGTGTGAACTCTGTTTCTGCTCACAAACTATAGGTCTCAGCATTTTGTTCCAAAAAACAACTGCCATAGAATCACAGAATGGTTTGGGTTGGAAAGGACCTTAAGATCACCCAGTTCCAGTCCCCTGCCATGGGCAGGGACTCCTCACCCTAGACCATGGCACCCAAGGCTCTGTCCAGCCTGGCCCTGAACACTGACAGGGACAGGGCATTCACCACTTCTTTGAGCAATCTGTCGCAGTGCTTCACCGCCCTCACAGGAAAGAACAAAGGAAGATAAACAGAAGACTCCTTTACCTTGCACTCATCTGCTGAGAGATTATGGTACAGTGGGCACCCCGATATGGAGAAGTGTCGCTCATGTTTTCCAGTCAGGTGTCCTGCAAAGGAGCAGGAAGAAAACAACTTTTAACATATGCTCATAAAGAGGTTTCTGTTTAAAAAGGATCCCAGGTGGGCAGACCCCTCACAGGAGCTTTCCAAGGAGCATGCTCAGTCTATTTCCAGTGTGACACAAGGAGCACAAGCTTTCAGAACAAAGAGGAAACTCTTTTTCAGGCCAACTCAAGAGCTGCACTGGTGCAAGCAGCCAGGTCTGTCCGAGGTCTGCAATAGGTTGTGTCTGAAGATGGGCTTCTGGCAGACACCAGCACCCTACCTGCAAGAGCCTGCATTTTCCTCCTGTGCTCATCTCCTAACTTATTCTTTACCCTATCACCCCCCAAACACTCTTGGCCAGAAAACACTCCAGGAAGAATACACCTGCAGCTATGCTTCATATCCCTTCTCTACACCCACTTCTCAGTACTACTTCTGATCCTAATTAAGTTATAGGATGTCTAACTGAACTGGGGGGGGGGGGGGAGGATGGGACACTTTGAATATCACAACAGGAAGGTAAAACCCAACAGATTAATCCTGGAGCTGAAATTACCTAAAGAGTTACACCCAGGAGTGGGACATTTCATGTTGAAATTGTAGCTTTCATGGAAGCGGCGGCGCTTAGGGCGGTGAGACAGGTCACTTCCAGAATCCTTCATGGACATGTCCTTGGCAATGCTCTCATCATGGGATACATTTGGACTGGAGATATCAATATCAGATTCTGACGAAGGGGCATTCCCGGTGGGGGTACGAGGTGGAGACTCATCGTGATCCGCTGCATTTTTAGTGTCTGAATAAGGGTCAAGATGTTACAAATCTGCCTGAAAGAAAGCTTGCAAAAAATACATAAAGCAACTCCGGAGCCCTCTGAAGCCCTCTGTCCTCAGGATACTGCACCGTACCCTCCGAGCGCAGTCACACACTCCCCCAGCAGCATGCTGTGGTTTCAACACCTCTGTGCACCCTGCGTACCTCTGTCAGAGAAGTCAACCGCTTGCTCGGTCTCTGAGCCTGACGAGCGCGTCTGCCGGAGTGGGTACTTCTTCGGGGTCACAGGAGCGGGCTGCTGCTGGCTGCGCGTCACCCTCCTTGTGGAATAGACAGGCTCCTCGGCTCCAAAGGATGGCGGATTATGAACTGGGCTGGAATCTAATGCCACAGAAACACCAGCATTAGCAGCCACAGTAACCACTGCCAGTCGGTATTTCCCCTGACTGGGTATCACCACAGGTTCTGTCCTACCACGTCACCACAAAGGCATGCTCTGATCTTCCCACCTTAAATCTTTTGAGACTTCTACCAACACTGAGGAACGCGGAATCACATCCGCTTCCTCTGCACTTCATTACTTCTTAATTATAACTAGTAGTTACACTGCAGCTCCCATTTGGAAAGGCAGAGAACCATTAATTTAGATAAGAACTATCAGTGCTTAGACAACCTTTGGGAATAGCAAGATTGCTTCTGGTGTGAAGCTACATTTGGGACCCTGTGAGTGGCTTTGTGATCCTATACTGCTCATAAAACTAATGTCTCCCCTAACAATATAACAATTACTTTGCATGAAAACAATGCTTTCATTACCTAGGAATAATCATCTCATCCACATCCAAACCACCCTTCCTCTTTTTAAGACCTAATTCCCAGATGATGTTCCCAGATGTTCCCACTTAAACAGGTGAAGTTTAGATTGGATATAAGGAAGAAATATGCGAGGGTGGTGAGGCACTGGAATGGGTTGCTCATGGAAGTTGTGAATGCTCCGTCCCCAGCAGTGTTCAAGGCTGGGTTGGACAGAGCCTTGGGGGACATGGTTCATTGCGAGGTGACCCTGCCCATGGCAGTGGGGTTGGAACTGGATGATCTTAAGGTCCTTTCCAACCCGAACTATTCTATGATCCCGCATGTTTTATTTAGGTATAACCCCCCCCATGTAAGTTCTGAAGGTCAGGAATCCAGAGCCCATTGAGCTTCTCATCACATCAGAGGCTCCTTGAAGCATTCACCTTGGGAGCTCTGGCTGAGCCTGGCTGAGGAGCGGGTCACACGGGCGGACCGTCGCGATGTGCCGTCGCTCTCTGAGCTGTCTGTGTGCTCAGGGTCAGTGGAGAAATCAGAGTCCTCTGTTCCATCCGAGCTACTGCCCGCGTTCCTCTGCAACAGCACAGAGCCAGGCATCAGCATGGAAACACGCATATTTAGATGTACGATAACATATCTGATGCCAGGGAGACACGTTCAAGCTGACACGACACGCACAATAATAACTACCCAGTGTATTCCTCTGGAGGAAATACTTCAGTTTAACAACTGTGTAGCGCCCGCGCAAACTGACCCGCCAAGGTCACACGATCCCGCTTGCGCTTAAAGCGAACGCTAAAGGAAGGTTCGAGGCTGTAACGCGGACGGGATGCGCCCCGAGCGGAGCGCTGCCGCACCGTCTGCCCGCTCACAACAGCAGCACGCAGCGGAGCGCAGGGCACCGCAGGACCACACAGCCGGGCCGCAGCAACGCCGGCACCGACTCCTCACCGCGCAGCTCCGGGCGCACGCACGGCGGAGAACGCTGAGGCGGAAGGGGGGGAAGAGGGGCCGGGAGAGGCCGCGAACGCAGCCGCGTTCACCGCGCGGCTCTGCGGGAAGCGGACCCCGGGACCGAGCGGGCGGCCCCGGCGCCCTCAGCCCGGTCCTGCCGGGACAACGCGGCCCGGAGGGCCCCGCCGCGGCCGCACGGTCCCTCCGGACCGGGACCGGGACCCGGAGCCGCCTGAGGCGAAGGGGGAGGGGGAGGGGCGGCCGCTGAGGGCCCCGCGCCGCTTTGTTTTGCACCTCAGCGGAGACCCGCCCGTCCCGGCCAATCACAACGCGCGTGGGAGGGGCCGAGAGGCCGAGCCAGCCAATGGGCGCTCACAAAGCGAAGGGGCGTGGCCGCCGGCCGTGACTGACGGCTGCCGGCAGCCTATCAGCGCCAGGCTCGCGCGCCCGCGGAGGCAGCGACGCGCGGCGGGCGGAGAGGGGTGGGGGAGGGGAGCGAGGGAGAACCACGGCGCGCGCGAGGGGGGGGGGGGGACCGCCGGGGGCGTAATGGGCAGAAGAAAAAGCCAATCAGCTTGCAGTCCGGCAGCAGCCCGACCAATAGGAGAGCGCCTCCCCGACTGCCTGCCCAATCGGAAAGCCCAAGAGGCGGGCGGCGCTGCAGGCGCGGGGGAGGGGAAACGGTAACCGTTGGGGGAGATGAGTGACGAGCAATACGGCCAATCAGCGCCCAGCGTGCCTGCGCGGCAGCCAATCAGAGAGCGAGCAGGGCGGGCGCTGGGGGCTGAAGGCCGCTATTTTCCCCCCGGTTTTGTGCCCGTGCGATGCAGCGGAGGGGGTGGGGAGGAGGGGGAGAGCTGCGGCCTCAGCTCCCGGTTTCCCCCGCCGGGCCCCGCCTCGGTCCTCCGGCCGCGCTTACCTTCCTCCGGGGCATCCTGGGCGGGGGCAGCGCTGCCGGCTGATCCCCGGCGCCCCCGGCCCGCGAAGCGGCGCTGGCCGCCGCGTTAGCGCCGGCGGGCTCCGTGGTGGCAGCGGTGTCTCCCGTCCTGCGGCACGTCTGCTCCGGCGGCGCCAGCCCGCTCCCGCCCGCCGCCGGCCCCTGTGCCCCGCTCGGTCCCTCGCGCTTCCGCCGGGACACGGTCCACACCCCCCCACCACACACACCCGCGTCACGTGACCCCCGCGGCAAGCCTCGCGCCAGCGGGCGCCGCCATCTTGGATCCGGGCAGGTATCCCGGCGGTGACGCTGTGGCGGCCATCTTGGGTGCGGGCTGAGGGCTCCTTGGCGGGAGCGGTGCGGCCGCCATGTTGAGTGAGGGCGTGAAGCCGTTGGGCTGCGGGGGAGCGGAGCGCGGGTTCCCCTCAGGGAGCCATGTTGGGTCCGGGCAGCCCGGCGCGGTGGCGGCAGGCGGTGAGTTCCCCCCCGCTCCTGAGGCGGGCAGCGTCGCGCCGGAGGCTCCCGGTCCCCCCGCCGCTGCCCGGGTGCCGCGGGCTGCTGCAGGGAGCGTCGTGTCCCGGCTCCGCGCTGGAGCTGCTGCCCGGGGCTCCGTTCGGAAGCGCCGCCGTTCATCTCCCGCTCTCAAACACCCCCGGGGTCGGGTGGCGGAGCGTTGCGGGGTGATTCTGTCTCGGGGCTGCTGAGGCACCGTGGGGCTGTGGAGCAGAGGGACGGAGAGGTCCCTTCGCCCTCTGAGCGGGCCGAGCGCGCTGTGGGAGCTCTTGCCTCGTGGCTAGGCTGATAGCTGGTTAAATGTAATATAGCGATAACGTTAATGTGAAAGGAAGAGGAAACAAACCACAACCTAAAGGGGCTCCAGGAAATCTGGAGAGGGGCTTTGGGCAAGGGCCTGTGGGGACAGGACAATGGAATGGCTTTACCTGCCAGAGGGGAGACTGAGGTGAGCTCTGAGGCAGAAGCTCTTCCCTGGGAGGGTGCTGAGGCGCTGGCACAGGGTGCCCAGAGAAGCTGTGGCTGCCCCATCCCTGGCAGTGTTCAAGGCCAGGTTGGACACAGGGGCTTGGAGCAAGCTGCTCTGTGGGAGGTGTCACTGCCCGTGGCAGGGGTTGGAGCTGGAGGAGCTTTAAGGTCCCTTCAACCCAAACCATTCCAGGATTCATGTAAAGACCGGGGTTAAAGATAAGGTTATTTAGTCAAACACAGGGTTTCTTTCCAGCTCTGGTTATCTTTAGGGATTTGTAGAATTCTCAGGGCCTAATCCTACAGTCCTCATGAGGGTTTGTTACCCTCAGTCATGCAAATAGTACCTGTTTTGTCACTGTGACTTGTTACTGTTCTAGGTGTATCCAGTGTCCTGTGGAATATGAAAGGCAAACCCGAAGAAGTCAAGATGAAATACCTCTGCTCTTGCCTAAGCAGAGAGGAATGGGAAGCAGTATGTGTGGTACGTGAAGCGGGAGTTCTGTGTCTGTGTACAGCACTTGTGCACACATGTAAGAGTTGTGCTTATTTTATAAGGAAAAGACTGCCTAGAGTTGAATAGAAGTTGCAGTTGAGCCCAATCTAGTGCTGGGATATTGAGTGTGATGCTGCCGGGTTATTAGAATGACTTTAAATGTTTAAGATCAATTTGGGATTCCCCTTTCAAAACCTACCTTCTGTGAAAGCCACAGTGCTCAATTGTATCAGGTAAAGAAATAAGATAGAATCAGAGCTTGTGGTGTTCCCGAAGTGTATGTCTGCAGTAAGCTGTTGATGCTAGTGCATATTGGCAGGACTTTACCACCACCAAAAGGATGTTACTGGAGAAACAAAGCAAACAGAAGTGGGTGGCTAATGATTTGTGTAGAGCCGAACACAAGCCAGGAACCCAATATCACCTGCTGGCCATTCGAATGGGTATGCAAAGCATAAGCCCTCTGTACAGTTGGAACATGGATTTAGTGTAACTTCAGAGTACCTGCTCTGTGGAGAAGGGGGCAGTGAGAAGGGAGGAAGTGGCCTGATGTTTGCTGAGGTGTCTCCTGCTCTCAAGAGAGCAATAATTAGATCCTGTTATGACCACAGCAGAGCTTGCAAGGGCTCTTCTCTATGCGTGGATTTCCCAGCAGAGCACACTGCAAGGATTTCACTTCCTGCTGCAACGCCGCACTTCGAAATCCAGCCCAAGCTTAGGGCTTGATAGCAGAAATAAAAGCATCTTTTGCAATAAGTTGTATGCAGAGATGTGCAGAGCCCTTGGGCCAGTGGCTGGGACTGAAGAAACTCCGTCCCTGCCATTTGCTGGAGCTGGAGCTGCTTTGTCCTATGGAAAACCACCGAGGAAAAGTGCGGCTTAAAGCAGGTGCCTTCCGTGTTGGCATCACCACTAGATGTCAGTGCCTGAAACTGCTTCTTCACCCTCCGCAAGCCACCCGCGCTGGGGAAGAGAGGGAGCAAAACTTGTGTGGCTTCTGCTTAGGAGGATCTGTGCTGCGGTTAAGCTCCCTTTGATAAGCTGCTTACAAGAGACTTGCAGTCTCTTCACTCTGACAGAAGTTTACAGCAATCGATGACTTGAAATTTCATGTTAAATCACACCAGAGGGATTTTGGGTTGTTTTTTTTTAAGCCCTTGGTTATTGAATATATGTAGGTGCCAGGTTGCCACTGATGTGTGTTGTTTGCTGTGCTGCATTCCTGCAGGGCTGATTTACCTGCGTAAGTGTATTTTAAAGCAAGTGAGAGAAACTCTATAACGAAAATATACCAGATGAGTAGGTGAAGTGCTGTACTTAAATACGTCTTCCTTGCTTTTAGGTATCATCTCAATGCAGCTCTGGGGGCTGAAGTTACAGAAAGACTTAGTAGTGAGGAAGTGCTGCAAATATCCAGAGCACTGTTATCCCGAGATGGAGATCCAGGATGGTGGCAGCTGCTTTTACTTTCATGTCTTCAGAAGGTGAGTAGAGGTGGCTTCCCTCTGGTTTAGGCTTTTGGTAGGTGTAGGTGATAGAGCAGCACCAGAGAACCTCTTGAGCCAAGCGTGGAAAGCCTGAAGAATTCCTGATCCAATTTAATGTGTCTTAAAGACTGTTTGGGAGTGAGTCGGTCTCTCACAAGGGCACTTTTACTGTAGGATAACTGAGGGCTGCTCTTTGCTGAGTGTAGTTTTAACCGGGCCTGAGCAACCTGATCTCCACTGGCCTGGCTCTGGGCAGGGTTTGGAGCCTGTCACTCACTGAGAAGTTTGAACTTGGTTCTTGGCAAAGGATGCTCCATGATGTGCAGGCAGGTTCAATGCAGATCTGTGTGTACAAATGGTAGGAGGTGCGAGACACAGAATTGAACCTGCTAGAAGATCTGTGTAGTTTTGAGTCTTCTGTTTGCAGCTGAAGAGGCAAGTTCTGCAGTGGGCCTTGGTACCCTTGAGAAGCAAACCCACCAACACCAGGGGTGTTTAATTCATTCCCTTGTGGTGCCGAAGCCATCCAACCTCTGGCATTTATTTGCAGATTGGCAAAGCACTGTTTACTTTTGCATTACAAAAAGCTTTCATCAGCTGGTGCCCATCAGGAGGTCTCCAGTTTGGAGGGGTTTGGGTTGCAGACAGCTCAGCGAACAGCTGGATGTGTGTGTGTGTTGATTTTCATAAAGCTGGTTTTTAGTTGAAGTGATGCTGACTTGTATAAGTAAGGACCAAAGCCCCCCAGATGGAGAATCCTGGCTGTGTACCACAGTGAAGGTCTTGGAGAACACAACTGGCTGCAGATGGATTGGGGTGTTTTAGTGAACTTGAAGGGAATCCATGCACTCACTCTTTCCCTGGGGCTCTGGCATGCAGACATCCCAGCAGAGTTGTGTTTGCTGGCAGCAGGAGCAAGGTCAGTCCTGTTTGGCCTAAATCTTACTCTTCTTTTTAATTGTAATGGAAAAAAGACCTAACTTGAGTTCTGCTGAAAGCAGAAGTTTCTCACTTAGTTACAGCTGAATATAGCTGCACTTCCTGGTTCCCTGTCTCCCCTGGGTCTCACAGGATAATCTAATTACTAAATAGTTGCAATAAAACCCCATTTTGCCCTGGCAGGACCAAAGCCTATTAACATGCCAGATATTTTTATGCCATCCTCATCCTGTTCCTGCCAAAATGGGTTATTTTTTTGGCTTCTCTTGTCTGCTTTTGGATTTTGGATCTGCTCCTTTAATACATTCCTTCCATTCTAGGCAGTGCTCTCCAACTGCCTGGCACTGATGTTAATGCCTTACTTCCTAATCAATCAAGTCTGCTGCATGCTTCCTTAAAGGAGAGCTCTGTTCATGTTGTTCAGCCCAACGACACGGACTTTCACAGGTGTAAGAAACATTTGTCACCAAAGATGACACTGATGTGGGAAGTGAAGGTGAAACTTCATCCTGTTTGGCATCTCTGAGCCCATCCTGTGGGCAGTTCTGTTTCATAAGGCTGACTGTGAGCCACAGACTTTGTAGCTGTTTCCAGGTGACGTGAATATCTTGACTGTAGTAAGAACTTTGGGGATATGAAGAAGAGGTTACGTGTGTGTAGTAGGGACAGAACTTGCCTTTGCTTACTCCACTAATGAAAGAGTGGTTTCAGGAAGCAGGAAGGCAGCACTGAGCTGCCAGGCTGATGGCTGAACTGGAGCTCTAATTGCTGACACTCCTCTGAACAAACTGCCTGTCCTAAAACCATAGAGCTGATTTGACAGCCATTCTCCTGAGCAAGGTGTCATCCCTTCCTGGAGAACATCTCACATCTCATGCAGCCCGCGTTATTTGAGGAAGTCTCTGATGTTGGTTAACTCCTGAAGCTGTGTGCTTGGGCATGGGAGGAATAACAAGATCAGCTCTTAGCGTGAGTGGGCTCTACCCGCATAATCACAAGTTCTCGTGTCCCTTTAGATGTGTTGTGTCCTGCTGCAGACAGCCTTGATGTGGCACTTTGAGCAGTCAAATGCCAGTTCCAGCCTGGCACAAAGCAGCACTAAGGGTGATGTAGCCAAACTTCTGCAAGTGTGGGATGAAAGGATCCCAAAGAAGATCATAAACTTCATCCCTCATGTGTCTTTTTTTCCAGCAGAAGCTGCAGGGCCACAGCAGTGGGATGATCAGATGGCTCTCAGAGTGGGTAGAAGGAACCCAAGCAGCAGTGGAGGATGTTGCAGCAGCAGGTATGAGACATGTCTGGTATAGCTGTAGTTTTGAGTCCCTTGCCTGGTCTGTATTGCTTGACTGACTTGCCCTCCTTGTATTCCATGCCATGTTCTGTTGGCAGTGCTGGGCTTCAGTGATTACTTTTAAGTGCACTCTTTCCTGATGGTGTATTGATGATTCATACTATTAGGAGAAGCTTCTGCCTTGCCATGCCTTAGTGAAAATGATATATTCCATAATGTCTCCTTACTCCTATCAGGGCTTATGCTCTGTTCCCAAAACTCCCACTGTTTTCACTGCAAGCATGACCAGACTGTGAAACAGCTTGGCTGGTCTGGTGAATAATCTGTTAGTCTCTTTTAATAAACTGCAGTTTTATTTATCTTGCTGCTCTTTAGAGCTTTTCTGTCTCAAAACATTGGAGTGCAGAAACTGCCCAGCAGTGAAACGCAGCCATCTCTCTTGGGGAGAGAGTGGGAGGCAGACAGGCATTTTACTCCACAGTTCAGAGTGAGAGGAATTTTGCTCAAGGACAATGAGGGAAAGCTTAGCTTGTGTGCTGAATGACCCTTTGATCTTCCACGTTCATGCTCAGCTGATCAGGACTTTAAATCTAAGCTCTGTCTCCCTCCTACCCATAGCAAACAGCCAGAAATATAATCTCATTTAGGACTTGAGCACTGGACCAGAATGACAGGACTGCAGTGGCAACTGGTCAGCCCCACATTTGTCCTATTTGCCTGTCACTTCCTCAAGTGACACTGACATAGAGCTGAAGAATGGGGGGTAGCAGTTCTGCAGTGCATAGCAAGGTCTACTCAGAGGTGTCCAATGGAAAGGGAAGGCCAGCTACACAAACATAGTCTCCTGTGAACACTGAGGGAGAGGGCAGTGTTAGAGCATTAGAAGGTGACTTTCAGGAGTGTGCCAAATAGGTCAGTCCAGAGCCATGAGATGGATTGGATCATTGGGAAGCTTTGTGGTGGTTGCTTATTGTTTGCTATGCTTTCTGAGGCTCTGAGAACAGTTCCCTGCTGTGTGGTAGCTCAGCTCTCCTGTGCCAGGAGAAACTGCTGTGGCAGAAGCGAAGGAAAGGAGCAGGCAGAGGATGAGGAGCAGTTGGATCCTTCATGTGCAGTCCTTGAGCAGTTGTAAAAACTGGTGTTACTTCTGCTACTATGCAGCACGTCACTGGGAGCCTGAACTACAGGGAGATGACTGCAGTGTGTAGGCCAGAGTGGAGCCTGGAGGACTTCAGTTTTCTCTCACTTACTCCGTGGTGTGTGTCTGTGGGGAAGGTTACAGAAAGGCTTTTCTTGTTGCAGATAAACTTGGCTGGCTGATAATGTGCAACTCAGCTGAGCTGGCATGGCTGTAGCCCATTTGATAGCTGACAGTTGGTGCTTTCCTGCCTCTTCCTACATGCTACAGCAAAATGTGTGGGTTTAAACCTTGAGGGAAGCATTTGGTGAAAGCAAAACTTGGGCTTGAGGCGGAGTGGCGCTTAGCTTAGGTTGTGATGAACCACTTGGTTCCAGTATTCCTTTGCTGTGTCTGTAGCTTGAGGTGTGATGAGAACAGGCACAGCTCTGTGACCTCCTTTATGCTAGCCCAGAGCAGCACAGAGGAGGAGTTTTACATTGTTCCAGCTGTGGGTATTGGGTTCCAGTTGCAGAGCCTTAAAAAAGCAGAGAAACTGAAAGGTGAATTTGAATTTCTAGGTTGGAAGGACTCTGAAGGGTTCCTCAAATAACTACTGTGGACCTTGGGAAGGAAATACTTTCAGGAGGAGTGGTGCTGCTGTGAAGAAATGTCTGTATCTGGGTGGCAGGAAGGTTTCGGAGACCATTAGAGTATGGTTTTACCTTGTGGCTGCAGTGGGAGCTGGGATGGGAAGAACTTCGAAGAGAGGAGACACTCGAGGACCCTTTGATTGAGGAATTTTAGGTTGCATGGTTAAATGACCAGAGCAATACTTGACCTGTGCTCTGGGGAATGCTGGTAACTCGCAAAGAGCCCCCTATCACTGCTGCTGTTCTGGAATGTTCCCCTAGCTTAGCACAGTCCTGAACAGGGATCATTGTGCCTCCTTGTGTGACAGAGTTTCCACCTTATCAGAGATCTCACAGCTCTCCTTGCTGGAAGAGATAAGGAGGATTGGTTCCATGGATGGCATCTTATTTGTTTACTGAGCTCTCATAACCAAAGCTGTGGTTTCTGTGGTCTCTTTGCTCTGTCAGGAGGTACAGGAGGTACCTCCTGTCTTTTCCTTCAGTAACTGCAGCGTTGCACTATGCACCACCTTTTCCCTCGAGGGTGTTTCTAGAAGCAAGGAGGTAGCACTGTCCTCTTCCCCTCTGTTCCCTGATGACATGCAACTAGAAGCAGCCTCATGAGCAGAGGCGCTGGAAGATGATGGGGAATGCTGCTCTGCAGTGATAGCCCAGCTGCCTGCTGCTGCCACCACCTCTCCTCTCCAGACAGCTTGGCATAAAGCCCGAGCTGCTTTGCTACCTCATGCCTTTCCCCCTCTTGTTATCAAGCCATGCCACAGCTTCCCAGGCTCCTGGGTTAGAGAGATCAGCCTCACCCTTTGCACTTGGGCAGATGCTTCCTTCAGCCTGCATAACTGCGTCCGTCTGGATGCAGAATGTAGACCTGGACCCACAGCAGATCGAGTCTGCTTGTAAGTGAAGTGTGGATATGGGAGTGGAAAGGGTGAAACCCAGTGACCTTTGAGTTGTTCAGCCTGGGCAAGAGAAGGCTCCTGAAGGGGAGACCTTAGAGCAGCTCCAGTGCCTAAAGGGGCTGCAGGAAACCTGGAGAGGGGCTTTGGACAAGGGTTGGAGGGACAGGACAGGGGAATGGCTTTAACTGCCAGAGGAGAGGCTGAGATGAGCTCTTAGGCAGAAGCTCTTCCGTGTGAGGGTGCTGAGGGGCTGGCACAGGGTGCCCAGAGAAGCTGTGGCTGCCCCTCTCCAGCTCCACCAGCCCCCTGTGCCTGCATCTGCCGCAGCTCCTGCTGTGCCCCAGAGCCGAAAGCGCACCCTCAGCGTCCTGATTTCTGTTCTTTTCCCAGTTGTTTCTTTACGCTCGGTGTACGCAGGAAGGGGCTGCACCGGGATAGTGCTGCGTTCGGGACGCCTGCGGGGGACACGCGGCTGGAAGCTCACTCAGCACTAAAACCTCCTCGAGGGCTGTCCACGCGGGTTGTGGTGGTTGAAGGCGGGGAGCAGCCGCGGGAAAGCCCTCGGACCCTCCCGGGCAGCGCTACGATCGCAGCGCTGCGATCGCGCCCCGGTTTCGCCTTCCTCCGCCTCTGTGCCCGGCGCGGTTCGCTGCCCCCCGGGAGCCGCGTTTTTGATTGGCTACCGTGACAGCTGCGTGCGGGGGCGGGGCTAGCGGAGGGCTCTCATTGGCTTCTCCGCAGGAGGGCGTGGCGTGTGGCTGCGGGCAGCCAATGGCCGTCGGGCTCGCCCCGTTGGCCCCGCCCATCTCCCGGGCGCTGATAAGCGGCGGCGGCGGCGCGGGGGGGGCTCAGAGCGGCGGCGGGCGGGCATGGCCGGGGCGGGAGCGGGCGGCTGCCGCGGTGGGGCCGGGGGGCTGCAGCCGCTCCGAGCCACGGTCCCCTTTCAGCTGCAGCAGCGCCGCGGCGACGGGGGCCGGGCAGGTAACGGCGGGGCCCGGGGTCGGGCTCCGGAGCGGCACCGGGAGGCGGTGCGGGGTGTGCCGGGAGGAGGCCGAGCATGAACCGGCTCGGTCCCAGCCGCGCGGAGCCCGGTGCGATTTAGTACCGTGTGCGCTGAGTTGGTGCTGTACGGGTGGAAGTGAAGGAGAACAGGGAGCGGGGGGTTAGACGCCAGGGCCGGTGAGCAAAGGGAGTCCCCTCGGGCAGGACGTGTCGGCGCTTGCAGGCGACCGAGAGTTGCCTATTTGGAGGTTGTTCCCCCCTTGAGAAAAGCACCCAAGTCCTGTGTGTGACGCGGCCGATTTGGCTTGATAAAGAGCAACAGTTGGTTCTGCGCTGGTCGCAGTGGGTCCCCAATTGAGCTACTGAGGGTTTTCTGACTGCTGCAGGAATGCCCATTGAAGTGCAGCTTTTGGGTGACTGAAGCATGGTCTTTGCCTTTTCTTCCTGTGTGTGACTTGTGGCTGTCGGTGGGATGGAGGTTCGGTTGGTGCTTGGCTGTTTGTTATCTCCAGAAGTATTAAAATAACAATGAAACACTTTTTTGGGGGTTGAATGTAAGATTAAGCAGACTTGTGGGGCCAGAGGGGCCAGTCAGTCCAGCCTTGGCCAGCTGATCTTTGTGGCATTCAGAGTGCTCCTCTCCTGCTTAAAGCAGTAGGTCTTTAATCTGCTTTGCAGAGGCCAGAGCTCATCCTACAATGAGAATTAATGGCCCTGAAGTGTCCCGTGTTTCCCTACTTGGGACTTGGAGTCATTCCTGCCCCTGGCAGGGTTCGTATTGATCAGAGGAGCTATTAAAAAGCATTTGGTTCCATTTCCATTTGAAACAAGTTAATGAAATACATTTTTTGGAGTGCTGGTGCCTCCTTCCTTCAGCACTGCACTGAGCTGGAGGTGAAGCTGCACTTAATGGAGCAATTACTCAGTAGCTTCTGGTGTTGTAAAGAAAAGAGAGGAAATCTCAAAGCCTGCAGGCTCCTGCTTGCGTTTGAGCCCTGCAGTGTACCTGCAGCCCTCTCTGAGGGCAGAGCAGCTGAGCTCTGCTGCCACGAGCCAGAATTGCTGCTCTTCATTTCTTCCTGGCTCTGTGCCTCCTGTTCAGCCTCGAGGAGCTTGGATTTTTCCTCTCCATCACAGTCATTTCATCCAGAGTTTTGGAAGTGTTCACGTTTCCGTTGCCTCCTCGCTCTTTGTAAGCTCCACTTTGCTGCCTGCCTGTGTGGGAGCTGGAGCAGTAAACTGGCAGTGTTTAACCATAACCTGGTATCCTGGTGAGTCATCATCTAACACTTTTCCTCCTACCTTTTGGGAGCCCAGCATGGAAATCTATTGCTTTAGCACCTCTTTCCTCACTTGACTCTGCTGACTTTCTGGATTGCTCTGGAGCTCTGTGCTGCTGGAGGGGGCTTTTGGAAGAAGAGGTGCAGGGTGAGCTGGGTCTGATCCTGCAGCTGCTCTGATCATAGAGGATCCCATTGAGATGAGGAGCAGCTGCTGAGGCTCTCAAAGGGCTTCTGTTCCAAGGAAGAGCTGGGGGATGCCAGGAAGGAGGCCTAAGAATACTTTAAGAGAACTTAACTTGCTGTTTAGTGATCCAGGCTGTCAGGGCTTGTAGTGATGGGTGTCACTGGGGCCAGCGTTTGGGGTTCTTTTCATTCCTTCTCTCTTTAGTGATGCAGCTTTAGGTGGTGTTTGTGTTTGAGCCTCTTCAGGTCCAGGCCAGGCCCATCCCTGTTACATCCATCGTTTTCCCAGGTTAGGTGGCTGGAGGCAGCTCTTGGGGTAGCTGGAGCCCTGCAGCTACTCTAACACTGCTGAGGTTCCATGTTCTGTGGGCTGGAATGAGCTTTGTGGGGTAATAGCAGTGCTTGTGCTGTTTGTGGCCCGTTTGAGCTGTCCCTGGCGTTGCGGAATGCTCCAGAGGAACCAGGAAACACCCAAGTCATTTACCCTGGGTGGGTTTTTATTTCATAGAATACTGGCATGGTTTGTGTTGGAAGGGACCCTAAAGCTCATCCACTAGAGCAGCGTGTTCCAAGCCCCATCCAACCTGTCCTTGAACACTTTGTGACCCTTTCTTTCAGCTGGGGTTGCCCAATGCAGCTGCATGGACCAGAGCAAAGGTTTCCCCATGGTGGGGTGAGTGGAGAACGGAAGGGACTCACTTGTGTAGAGAAGTGGTTCTGTTCCAGGTGTGGTGAGCCCTGCACTGCCTGACTGCTCACTGGGCAACCAGCCCCCAGTGCTTGGCCTAGCCCTGGCAGAGGAATGATGTTGAGCACCGCAGTGCAATGAGTTCTCTTTGGGCAAACCTTGGATGGTGAAATCCAGGGTAAGTGGCAGCGCTGGCTGCGCTGAGCTGATCTTGGCACTTCCCTCGTGGCTCCTGCAGCTGAAGGTGAGGGTCCTGGGTTAGTGGGATTCCCATTTGGACAAGGAAGGTCTCCAAGAAAGACCAATGAATTCCCTCTTGGAATTTGTATTAAACAGGCTTTTTTGCATTAAAAATGAAACTTGTGGCGCTGCCATTGAAACCACCTGATGTGTGGGCTTGGCTCTCCAGGAAGTGAGGGCAATCTCAAAGGAGGTTGTGGGGTTGGTAAATAACGGGAGAGAATGGTTTCCATGCTTGCCTGAAACCTGCTGCATGACTCTGGGCAAGCTGCTGCTCCTCCCCGTGCCTCGGTTTCTCCTTCTTTCAGGCTGGAAGCATTCAGGAACAGGAATAACGGAGTTTGTACAGTTCCTGCCATGCTTGAGCCCAAGGCTGCTCCGTGCAACTCTTGCACGCCTAATGCTGTTGTGCTTGCACTCTTTAGGGTAACACTGAGCTCCTGTTGGCTTTGGTGTCCTGCTCCCCAGTTAGAAGAGGCAGCAGGAAGGTGAGCAGAAGGTCTATCACATGTGATACTTCTCTTGCTGAGAAGTTGTTTCGGGAGCTTCTCATGGGCGCTGGCTCCAGGCAGATGGCTTTGCTGCAACCAGCCAGAAAGAACTGTGAGTCTGGGATGAGAGCTTGTCATCCAGTGTTAATGTGATTTATGTAGCTGGGTGTGTATGAAGGGCCGGAAACTTTCTTTTTCCTTGTTTCCCACCTTTGTAACTGTAGAAATACCAAAGATGTCTTATTCGGTTTTCATTTGACTTTGTTTTATCTCTACTGGAAGCTTTCCAAGGCCTTGGGAATCAAAGGTTTCCAATCCTCGGAGGGAGAGCCCTGCCTTCTGCAGTCATCCCGATGCCCAGATGCTTATCAGGAGCTGATTTAAGCAGGGTTAACAAAAAAGGGGGAAAAACCCAACCCACAGCTCCAGATTCATTGCTTGGGTTTCACTGTTCTGGTAGAGGTGACACAGAGGAGCCTGGCAGCGCCTTAGTCATCTGTGTGCTCCAGGAGCAGAGTGAGCAAGTCCTAAAGATATAACGTTTGAACAAGTGTTTGCTTGTTTCTAGAGCAGTCTCTTGCTCATGAGAGGCTGCTGCCCATCTGCTTGCTTTTTCCTGGTTCTTTCTTCAATGTCAGCATGCAGACCAGTCCAGAAGCACTCCCAGCTCCTGTCAGTGGGCGAGAGAAGGGCTTGAAGGTCCCAGCAGAGCAGTGTCTTGCATCAGGCTCGCTTTAGGAGCTGTGCCCTTCAATCTGAGGCCTTGAGGATGTTGAAATTCTTCAGATTGTTTTCTCATTTGAAAACCAAACTTTGACAGCGTGAAGTTAAAGGTGAAGAGTTCAGCTCTTTTCCTCCATCACCGGAGCGTTCAGCTTCAGGCTCGGAGCTGTGTTGGAGGGAAACGCTCTTCAACAGCATCCGCATCCAGAAACCTCAAAAGACAGCTTGAACTGCTGGTGTCCCCTCTTAATTCCCTTCAGTGCTATCTGCAGATGCTGTGGCCTTTGGGCAGCTCTCTCCAGCTGGACTCAACACAGCCTGGAGCCAGGGGAATGTTTACAAAGCCTGGAATTGCTTCCTTTGTGCTCCAGGGCCGGTTGTGAAGCCCTTGGGGCTGGTTCAGCAAAGCCCATGGGGCAGGTTCCTGCTGGCTTGTATCAGATGGGGCTCCAGCTCCTCAGCCTGCCGTAGGACCCTCTTTGCCCCTGGATTGTCCCCCTCAGGGGGTGGCTCCTTTCTGTGCCAGCCAAGCGCTGAAGCAGAGAAGGGTTCTCATGAGGTTTCTTAGAGGGCTGTGCTTGGGAAGAGCAGGTACTTTCTGGGGCGGTTTGGGCTCTGGGTGTGCGTGGTTTGGGCAAGAGGCAGGAGGGGCAGACACTGTGGTTCAACCGCAGCTTCTGCCTCTCCACCGGAAGGTGCAATGGATTCCAGTGTGCTGAGGGCTTTGTTTCTGTGGTACAGTTGACTCAAAGCAGCAAAGAGCTGTGAAATCCCATCCTGGCGTGGGTGGGAGTTTCCTTTCAGTTGTAAATCTGCTTTAAGAGCAAAGGGTTTGTGAGTTTAAAATATGGAGAGGGAGAGAGATGTAGAATGTGTCCCTTGCAGAGAGCTGGAGCTTGGAGCAACCTGGTCTAGTGTGAGGTGTCCCTGCCTCGGGTGGGGGCTTTGTGCAGACCCCTCGGCTGGCGTGGTCTTAGAGCCTTGTTTGTCCTTTGGTGCCTTGAGTAAGCACATTCTGCAGGCTCCTGATCTCCTCATTGCTGGTTGAAGCTTGCGGTCCCCCCCTTGCCTCCTCTCCTTTCAAAGATCTGCCTGTAGCTGGCTCTCTGGAGAGGATCTTCTTGTCCTCTCCAGCTTCTGTGACCTTCCCGCCCAGCACCTTTCCAGTTCTTGATCTTGCCTTTGTTTCTCTCTTGGTACTCAGCTCTGACCATGCCATGAATTCCTGTGAAACGCTTCTCTGTTTTCCAGCACATCTGCAGATTCCTGCAGCGTTCAAACCAGCATTTAAAATTT
Source organism: Ara ararauna (assembly GCA_028858755.1). Lineage (NCBI taxonomy): Eukaryota > Metazoa > Chordata > Aves > Psittaciformes > Psittacidae > Ara > Ara ararauna. The sequence continues at coordinate 2,671,319 of CM054393.1, read as the reverse complement.
CATTAGGAACAAGGAAAACGGCCCCTTCATCTCTTTCGGGGGCTTTTTGGGATTCCCAGAGGAAAAGCATTTATTTCTTGCCTAATCCTGCCTTGCTTTCAGATGGTGTGATAGGTAAGGTCCTCTCTGGGAATGAAGCAGCAGCAATGCTTTGGTGTGCCACCAGGAAGTGCCTGGGCTGACTGCAGTGGATGGGTTCCCCCATCTTCACTTTCCGTTCTAGTGTGGAGAGAGGCACAGTGCTGGGAAAAGGCAATTCTTTCCCTGTGAAGATTGACGGTCTTGGCTCTGGTAAAGATCAGGACTGCTCAACTGCAGGGAAACTGCAGTGAGATTTAAATGAGTTCTAATGGTGAAGCTTCAGTTCTGGTCTTGGTTTCGCTCCCACTTCTGCTGCTTGGGAACGCCCGGTTGAAGTGGGTTTGGGCCTCAGAAGAGAGGTTTGCTGATCAAGTACCCTCCTGCAGGGTGAGGTGTTCTTAACGTCCGCTGCAAGTCCTGCCTGTGGCTGCTCCAGTTACATCTGAAGGAGAGGAAAAGGGAAGCCGTTGGATTTTTGCTGTGGCTCAGCCTCGCCTCCTGCTCTGCCTGCTCACATGCTGTGGCCAAGACCTGCTCTGCACCCGAGCTGTGGGTTTGAGCCGTCCCTCAGGAAGCAGAACAGTTCTGAAGATGTACATCGGGTGCTTTTAGTGCTCTGCCATGGTAGGAAAGCTTATTTCCTTCCCACTGGTGGAGCTGCTGCCCTGGTGACCACCACAGCAATGCCAACGTTTCTTGTGCCACGTGAACTGTGTCTGAGTGGCTGCTGTGCAAAAAGAAAGTGCTTTGTGTAGAGATCTCCCAGGCAGGGAGTGTGGGAGGATGTGGCAGATGCAGGGAGCGGTGCTGGGGTGCAGTGGGGGACACTGACACCCATCCAGCTGCCTGCTTTGGTGTGGATACTTTATCTAAAAGTAAAGTTTCTGGCACAAGGTCCTGCTGTGATCACAAGAAATTAAACGTAGGCCTTTATGTTATCTCACTGCACCCAAAACTGGGAGCATCGTCTGAGTAAGATGTGTTAGAGCATGAGAAGACCAGGCTTTAGACTGGGGAAGCTGACACTGATGTGAAATACTAATGTAATAGTAATCTCTGTGCCACTGGGGTAGCAGATCCTTGCACAAGTTAGTTACTGACAGAGCTGCTTTGGTTCCATCTTGGCATGGCTCTCCCTGCCACATCCAATAACCCGAACCCTACAGCCAAACCCATTTGGTACACTTGGATATAGCAGAACGCAGGGCAAGCTTCCCTCTGTGGAAGCCTCAGCCCGTTGCTCCATGATTAATGGGGAAGCTGCTGCTATTTAAACATAGACTGTTGTTTTTGTGCTTCCTCACTTGAAGGCAGACCTTTGCAGGGATGCACTCCAGAACTATCAGGCTCTGAACAACGTGTCCCTGAGTTTCTGATATTGAAGGGTTTGTTTCCCCAGGGTGAAATCTGCAGCGGGAAGGAAGGAAGAACATTTTACAACTCCAGGTAGTAAGGGGAACTTTAGTTTTGCCAGCTGTCAGTATTCCTTAGTGAAAAGTGACCCTAGGAGTTGCATTAAGTTACTGCAGACTCCTGTTTTCTCTTTCTAGATGCAGAGATTGGCTCTAGAGAGACTGAGGCATCTCTGAGCTCACTGCTGCTGTGGTTGGGACAGACCAGGGACACTGCACATCTGAAGACTTCCTACTTTGCACCAGCCTAACTTGTGCCTGCACAAAAGCCTCGTGCAGCATTTGGAGGCAGCCAAATGGCTCCTGGAGATAGGGCTCTGTTATCTGCAGCAGCTTTACTGTCACAGGGGAAGGAACAGCTCCACAGCCTGACACTTCTCAGCTGTGGAGCTGGCCTGGACCAACTCCAGAGCTTGTGGCCAGGTGGCAGCTCTGCAAGCTCCGTGCAGGGGGATGATAATAGCACAGGGACTGTAAACAGGACACTCCACCCTGCCTCTGTGCCCCAAGCGCTGTGCAGGCAGCCTCTGCACCCAGCAGCACCCTGCACTTCCCAGTGCTCCTAAAACCAGGCTGGACCGTTCAGTGGCAGAGTTCTTCGTGAAAGGAGCAGCAGTTGCTGCTGTTCATGCATCAATAGCTTTAGGTGGTGGTCAGCCATCACACGGTTGTCACTGTAGGAGGCCAAGTCTCTTCTGCTCTCAATCATAGAATCAGCTATGCTGGAAAAGACCTTCAAGATCAAGTCCACCACTAAACCATATCAGCTGTGTCTGTTCTTGAGCCCTTTCAGGCTGTTTTTGCCCACATTGCCTGTAATTGGAGGTTTGGAGTACAAGAGTGACCCCAGTCACTCAGGATGCTCTGGTTATATCAGAGAGCTTTTGGGGCCATGGACTGTCAGAGCAGCACGGGATGGGGGAGAGTTCAGTTCCTCTGAGCAGGAAGAGACAGATGCAGTCACATGTAATGGAGGTACAAGAGACTTTGCCTGTGTGGGCAATGAGGCATTGAAAAGGAAGCCACAAATACTCGTGAGTTTCTAAACTGGAGCTCGTGGTACTTGCTGTTAGCTGTTGGGAGCAGGGAGTGTGCCTGGAACTGCACAATGAGCCTTTAATCCAGTGTGGCCCTTGTGAGGTGTGGCTGTGCAGGGCCTGATGCTTCTCTTGCCCTTCCATGTGGCTTTTTGTTCCTGCCCTTTTCTCACCTACAGCTCGAATTCCACGGCTCAAAAATGGGATTTTAGCTGATAAAAAAGATATATTCACCAGGCCATGTCGCTGGAACAGCCTGAGCTGGGGGCTGCAGCACCTTTGTATACAGAGGTATTTAGCAAACACGACAGTGTTTTAAGTTTCAAGGCTGAGTTTAGCCTGGTTTAACTCCCTCCCTCCCTGCCTGCCCTGCCCTGGTTTTGGGGAGGAAGCAGGGAATGAATGTCTGTACACAAAGCACCTGGAGCAGGGAGCTGTGCATGGCCTTCATACCTTGCCAGGAGGCCAGAGGGCTGGTTCTGGTGTATGGCAACTGGCATGTCTAATCCAAACCAAATGCAAACAGACTTTGCTGCTGGCTTCAACTTGCCTCCTGATACCGCTGCTTTTGGCAAGAACAGCTTCTCTTCAGCTGCAGGGCTGCAGAAGTGGCAGCCGTGGATTGATCCCATCTTGGTTGGATCAGGATGATGGAGCATACAGGGAGGGCACAGCTCTGTACCCCTTTGCTGTAGCAAGAGAGATGCTTTGCTCTGCCCTCTTGGCTGTTGGCTTGTAATGGGGTTGTGCTGGGGTCTCACTGCTGCCACAAACAGCACAGGCACCCAGTGTTCCCACTGGAGGATCCAAAGCTTTGCAGGCATTCCCTTGGTCTCCTTGAGACTGGAAGTGAGCAGTAGCACACTTCCTGGGGGCAATTGAGGCACGGAGGCTCCCTTTTGCTGCTGCACAGGTAGGAGCCTGGGTTCTCTGATTAAGCGTTGTGCTCCAGGTAGCACAAGCAACGCAGCCTTACAGACAGCAGAGTGCGGGGGGGGTTCTACACTGTTCACAGTTGGTTGTGTAGCAGCTTCCTCAGCCTCCACTGGAATGGCTCATCAGTGATTTCAAGCATCCACTTAAGGACTGCAATAAAACCCGTGCTGCCAGGGCAAAATCTCTTGGTGATAAGTGTGAATGGGGCTCTGCAGCAGAGAGGAGGAAGGAGGCAGATGGAGCAGCTGAGCTCCCAGCCCTTGCGGCCCCTCCACTGAAGTGATGTTTCTGTTGCTGCTGGTGTTCAGGAGCTGACTTGGAGCAGCAAATCTGCCTGTGCTGAGGCTGGGCGTTCATGTGGCCTTGACAGGGAGGAGCTGCTGCTGGTGGGAGAGTGGGAATTCACTGGGCACGTCAGAAACAATAGGACACCAGTGGCCAGCAGGTCAAGGGAGGGGATTCTACGCCTCTGCTGAGGTTCAGAGCAGCTCCAGTGCCTAAAGGGGCTACGAGAAACCTGGAGGGAGGGGCTTTGGACAGGGGCCTGTGGGAACAGGCCAAGGGGAATGGCTTTCACCTGCCAGAGGGGAGACTGAGATGAGCTCTGAGGCAGAAGCTCTCCCCTGTGAGGGTGCTGAGGCGCTGGCACAGGGTGCCCAGAGAAGCTGTGGCTGCCCCATCCCTGGCAGTGCTCAAGGCCAGGTTGGACACAGGGGCTTGGAGCAAGCTGCTCTATGGAAGGTGTCCCTGCCCGTGGCAGGGGGTTAAAAGTGGAGGAGTTTTAAGGTCCCTTCAACCCAAACCAGGGTGGGATTCTCCAGGATGTATGTGTCAGTTCCCTTGTGATCATTGCAATGGATGTGGGCCTGTTACTTGTGGCTTTAGAAGTCTCATGTTCTTTCCTTTCCCCCTGTGCAGCCAGTGTTCCCTGTGCTGCTGCTGTGGAGAAGAACTGCCATCCCCGGCAGCCCCGTGTGCGGCGCACCTCCTCGCTGGACACCATCGTGGGCTCCTACCTGCTGGGACAGTGGCCTCGGGATGCTGAAGGAGCTTCCGCCTCATGCATGAATGACAAAGCTACCCAGGTAAAAGCACCTGCAGACTGCCCTTGAGGTCTGTGGCCCAGCAGAGGGTTGCAGGACTGCAGTGAGCTCTAAACTGGGGTGAATAGGGAAGACATGAAACTTCCACCCATCCAGCTGCAGCTTTCTAGGAAGGCTTTTTCCCCCCTTTTGCTTCCCAGCTTCACTTGATTCCACTTTGATGCAGTTAGAATTTCCTTGGCCTTGTTTGGAGGCAGATGGCCTCTGGCTCCCTTCTCCGGCACTGGCTCGATGCTACTTTAGTGTTTCCTGGCTTGCTGTCCTGGGCCAAGTCCTTATATAAAGCTCTTGGGCTGTGTGCCACACGCTGCGAGGAGTCAGGGGTGCTCCCACCACGGGCTTGCTGGCACAGGCAGCTCTGCTGGAGGATGGAAGAGCTCCAGTCCTCGAGGAACTCTTAGCAACCTGTAAATATTAGTGTATGGCAGCAAATAGTGCCATATCTGCAGAGGTGGAGGAATTCAGGAGGATAAGGGCATCCGTTTGCTCAATGAGCGGTTTATTCAGCACATTGAGTCTCTGTGAACTCCCTGTTTGAAATTTGCTATTCAACAATTTATTGCTGGGGTTTTTGCAGGAAGTTCTCCATTGGATTCCAACTTCCATTGTCCCTTTCCGAAGTACTCTTGCCTGCCTTTGTTCCAGTTCTAGTGCCCAGGAGCTCTGCTGAGGGCAGAGGCCATGCTGGAAAGGAAGGGAAAGAATTTGCCTAACTTGATTCCTAGGCAGGGAAGCACACTCTGCCTTTCTGGCTTTATCACATGGTGGGAACACTTAACCCCAGTGCTTTGGGGCTAATGAGTTTGTCTTGCACATGGCCTGTTTGGGGAATAGGTTGGAGAAGAGGCACACCACCTTCTTCCTGGAATGGAAGCCTTTACTAAGTTAATTCCTATGTGAGTGTGGAGCTGAGCACTCCCGGCTGTGAATAGGTGCTGCAGCCTTTCAACGTTGTCTGCAGGAGTCTTGCAAGGGGTAATTTCACCTTGCACAATGCCTATGAAATGAGCACTGATCTCCAGTGCTTCACACACAAACCCCTCTGTGTGGCGAAGGACTTGGCTGGTGACAGCTGGGGATGAAGTCCTGGGATCCAGCCTGCCCTGGGGATCCGCAGAACCTCCTCCTCAGAGCCCCAGCACTTTGCTGCTCCTGCCCTGTTCTCAGGCTCCGGAGTTCCCCAACCTGGGTCTCTCTGTCACCAGCACACGTTCATCTCCTTACTGAGCTCCTGATGAGCTCTTCCGCACAGCTCTGTCCATGTGCTGTCGTGGGGTGGATGAGAGGTGCGGGTGCTCAGTGTGGGGCACTGCACAGGGCCGGCGCTCGTGGCTTTCTCGCGCTGTGCAAAGCACTTTGGTCTCTCTCCTGTCTCTGAGGAAGCGGTTTTGTCACAGTTAGTACAAAAGGTTCTGTAATTTCCTTCTGCCCTGACAGTGCCTGCAGAGGTGGGGACGTGTCCGCGCCCTCCGGGCTCAGGCCTTCCTATTGCAAGCAGCAGCCTTTCTTCCTTTTTAGGCCCGAGTTTTCTTGCGAGCCCCGGTGCTCGCGTGTCCCAGCAGTAGGCTGCAGTGAGTGACTCCTCAGGCAGGGCTCGGGAGGCTCCTGTTGACTTGAGGACAGTTTCTGTCGCATCCTGCGAGGCCGGACTGTCCCTGGCAGCAGAGCTCAGCTTCCCACACGCTTGCTTCTTGCAGTAACGTGGGACAGGGCTGCGCTCTCGTCCCTTAGACCTGTGCCTCTTGTCCTTACGTGTGTGATCTCCTGGGACACAGTGACACAATGCTTTGGGATAAGGGCCAAATAATGGTGTTTGAGCTGTTTAGGGGAGAGTGTTTGAGGTAGGAAATGAGCTCAGCTGTGCCATGTGCAAGGCTGGTCCTTGCCATAGGATTTCCTACCACGTTGGGCTGCTCCTTAGCTCAGTCTGGCGCAGGTCAGGGTGGCTGTGAGTGCTCAGAGCAGTGGTTCAGGCTCTTTTCTTCTCTCCAACCAAACTGGAGTTGAATTGTGCTCTGCTGTCTGCTGCTCACAGGCATTGCAAAATGGAGATGCAGGCAACAGGGAACACAGTGCTGCTTACAGTGCTGTGCGTAAGAAGGGACTCTATTCAGAGCCTGTTCAGTCAGGAGAGGGTTGGGTTTCTGCCTAGAAATCACCTGTATCCCTTTCCAGAAGGGAAAGCTGGTGCCTCTCTGGGTAACGTGCCTTGTTCCTCTGGTTTAAATAGACTTTCAAGCCTGTTTTGAGAGCAGCAGCTTCTGTCATCCCCCGGATTCAAGAGGCTTGTTTAAAGCAGCTGCTGTTCTTGCAGTAGCCTCTGGGGAGATCAGCTCAGCTGCTTGGAGAGGAGCTGTTCTCAGGCCCTTGCACCTCCTGAGCCTGGAGGAGGGAAACGTTATCCAAAGCCTCCCCCAGAAATGGCGGTGACGCTGGGGGAGCATTCGGAGAGGCACTGAAATGGGATGTTGGGGAGGAAAAAGTGATGGTTGGTCTCGAAAAGGCTGGGTCTGTGGGACTGCTGGGATCGTGCTGAGTTCAGGGGGAGGAAGTTCACACCCTTTGCTGAGCACATTAACGGTGCTTTCTGATTGCCATTGATATTCAAACCGTGCCTAGTGCTTGGCCAGCAGCTTGGGAACGTGGTGCTGAGGCTGCTCTGCACGAGGAGGCACTTGAGACCTGCAGCCCTGCAGATGGACGCCCATGAGCTGCAGAGGCAGCTGAGCTCCTCCAGCCCCTCTGCAGCCAACCTCTGGTTCTGGTTGCGCCTTCGGACCCTGGGCTGGGAGGCTGAGGTCTCAGGAGCACGTTGTGTGTTCTCACCCTCGGGTGAGGCTTTTCCTCTTGGTGATGCTGCTTCACACAGCAAGTGCTTCGAACATGAAACCCTGCGGCACCGCAGCACGGGGCTGCTGCAGTTCTTTCTCCAGGGTCATGCTCTTTATCTCATGGAATCATGGAGTAGTCAGGGCTGGAAAGGAACTTAAGATCATCGAAGGCACCTGTGGCGATTGTCCACAAGCGATAGGATAAGGGGTGATGGGTTCAAACTGAAACAGAGGAGGTTCAGGTTGGAGATAAGGCAGAAGCTCTTCCCTGTGAGGGTGCTGAGGCGCTGGCACAGGGTGCCCAGAGAAGCTGTGGCTGCCCCATCCCTGGCAGTGTTCAAGGCCAGGTTGGACACAGGGGCTTGGAGCAAGCTGCTCCGGTGGAAGGGGTCCCTGCCCGTGGCAGGGGTTGGAACTGGAGGAGCTTTAAGGTCCCTTCCAACCCAAACCAGGCTGGGATGGATTCTGTGATTATTACACTGATGGGGGAGGCTGGAGCAGGCCAGCGAAGGGGCAGAAGTTGGTCGCTTGTTCTTAGGACTCCACCACAGTCCCTAAAGCAGGAAATGTTGTGCTTATTCTCATCACTTCAGACTCCAGTGTCCTGGCATGATGCGGAAGTGGGGAAAGCCAACTCCAGTGCTCACAAGCGTTCTGCTTCTTGGGGTAGCACAGACCACCGCAGAGAGGTAAACTACACCACCCCCAACGCTTGAGCAAGGTCTGTGCTAGTTCCTAATGGACAGGAGGCTGCTGCTGGCATGGGAGGGGAGTGGGAGGCCAGGAGACTACTGAAGATGAGACCTTAGCCCTTATTTTCATCCCTAACGCTCTGTGATCCAACTAAAGACTGATCTTGGTGGCTTCTTCGAGCAGGCAGCTATTGTAAAGCAGCTCCCCTGAAGCTCGGTGCATTGCTTGTCAGTGTCGTGGTGTCTGTGGGTTCCAGGTGGTTCCCAGCTTTCTGTAGGTGGAGGAAAACCCAGATCCTCCAGAGGAATGGTGCTGGGCACACTGCAGCGGGGCAGTCTGTGATGAGGCCTTTTGAGTGGTTCTGCTCCATCCTTCCTGAGGAGGCCAAAGCTGCTCCTTGTGACTGATGCCATCTCGATTTTGGCATTTCCTTGTGGGTTGGAAGGGGGGGGAAGAGGGACCGGGCCCGATCCTGCTCGGTGGAGGGGTGTTGGCTTGCCTGGTTCTAGCTCAGACTCTGTTTGCCAGATTGCCAAACTGAAGCAGCAGCTCCAGAGAACAAAGTTCCATGGCAGAGAAAAGGAGAAGAGCTCCCCCCTGCAGGGGGACCACGCTGTCCTCCCATCGCTTCGGGTACGTTCCTGCCTCCCCCTGCTCTGCCATCACCACGTGTCCCAGGGCAGGTGTCCAAGCTGTTCCTATGCCTCAGGAGACCCCTTTCTCCTCTTCTCCCACCTCACCGTGTGCCTGTGCTTTGATCTGCAGTTAGTGACATGTCACGACTCTGCTGTCGGCCTTCTGTCAGCCTGAGCCTTGGGAATTGCTGTGGGAGCAGGATGAGTTTGTGCAGATAGAACTGTGCACTCCTTTGACTCTGGGCTGTGTTACAGGACTCTCCTTCAGGCTTCCTTTCGCCATCTCCCCTTTTGAGGCTCAGCCCCTGCTTGCACAGGAGCCTGGAAGGCCTAAACCAGGAACTGGAGGAGGCGTTTGTGAAGGAGCAGGGAGAGGAGGAGCTGCTGCGGGTAAGTGAAGCTCGCAGGGTTGCCCTGGAGCCTCTGGATGCTCTTGGAAATCCCTTCCTCTAAAGACACCTCCTGTATCTGCTGCTTGGCTGTGGGGACAGTCTCTGTGTCTGCTTTCAGTCTGTTCTAGGCATGTAACGGTGTAAATTGGGTCAAGTGGCTGCTGCTTCCCCCCTTCAACCTCGCTGGTGCTATGAGAGATCAGCCAGTAGCGATCTCAGGGTAGCTGACACCTCACTGACAGCTTTAAGACACTCAGACTGTGTCCAGAGGCTCCTTTGCACTGGGCAGATGTGGGAGAAGTGACTCCAGATGGCTTGGAACTGAAGTGTGTCCATGTCCTTGGAGCAGAGGCTCTGCCTGTAGCTGGACCCAGCACCCCAAGCAGCTGCTCTCTGCAGCTAAAGCTGCTCTTAAACCCCTTTCCTGGTGACAAGGGGCTGGCTTCCTCCCTAGATCCTGGATGTCCCAGATGGGCACAGGGCACCAGCGCCCGCCCAGAGAGGCTCTGGAGCTGCATCCCTGGCGCTGGAGCCTGGCAGTGGCAGCTGGAGCAGCCTCTCCCCTTCCCCTTCGGTGCCTCTGCACCTCTCTCCACCCCCCCTGGGGAGGCTGACAACGGAAGAACCCTCCTCTGCAGGGGATGAGGTGCAGCTGGAGCCCAAAGAGAAAGGTAAGAACCCAGAGCAGAGGGGTTGGGAGCTTGGGGGACAAAGGGGCACAGTGGCTCATCTCTGCGTGTGCTGGGTTGGAGGCTGCAGCAGGGATGGGAGAGAGGGTCTCGGGCATGGCTACGTTGTGGTGGGTGGCTTCCAGCAGTAGATGGAGGACGTGAGCTGGGAATGACACATGAAAGGTTGGGGCTTTGAGTCCTGCAGCTTCCAGCACCAGGGTCTGGAGGAACGTGGTGAGGTTGGGGCACTGTTGGGTTTCTTTCAAGCATCACTCCAAATGTGCCTTTCCTTCCCCATCAGATGAGGGCAGCCCCTCCCCAGTGCTGCCCTTCGCATCCTCCCCTCGCCCCAACCACAGCTACGTGTTCAAACGGGAGCCTCCGGAGGGATGCGAGAAGATCCGGGCCTTTGAAGAAGCTTTGTAAGTAGCAGGAGTTGTTGTTGGCAGCACCTGCTTCAGGATGGTCCTGCAAGAGGCTGCCGGGATGGGGGCAGCTGAGGGTCTGCTGCTACAATCCCCCCCTCTCAAAGCAGGGGGTGCATTCCTGAGCAAACTGGGGCTGCTCCGGGCCTGGCGCAGAGCAGGAAGCTGGAATGCTGACCCTTGGGAAGGCTCTGGTGGTCCCATCTCCTCCCAGGCAGTGGGTGTTGGTCAGCAGAGCCCTTGCGGAGCAGCAGCGGTTGTAGAAGTCAGCTCTCAATAGAACAGGCTCCGTGTGCTGCTGCAGCCCCTGGGGCTCAGCTCCCTGAAGGGTGCTGCAGCTCCGGGTGTGCTCCCTGTGGCCGCTCCATGCTGCTGGGAGCATCCCTCCCCAGTGCCATCCCCTCTGTCTCTCTCCAGCTCCCCCGGCCCTGAGCAGCCTTTCCAGCCTTCCTGCCCAGACAAGAACAAAGTGCATTTCAACCCCACCGGTTCTGCCTTCTGCCCCGTCAGCCTGGTGAAACCTCTCTTCCCAACCGTGGGCTTCCTCTTCAGGAGCTTCCCCGCTTCCTCCAGCCCCGTCCCGGGCACGCTGACGTCCTGCCAGCCCCCAGCCCCGTTCCTCGGGGTGCGGAAGGACGCTGCGGGCGGCAGCTTCAGCGACGTGGCCGCGGCGCCTTCCCTGAGCTATGAACCCTGGAAGCGCGGTCAGCCCGAGGAGAGCGTCGTCTTCCACAGCTCCCTGGTGGTGTGAATCCTTTGGGAGCGCAGCTCTTCCGGCCTCTGGAGATCGGTGCCTTGAGGGTGGGATGTGGCAGCCAAGAGGCAGCCCTGGGACTGTGACCCGCAGCAGGCTTCCTCCCGGGATGATCGGACTGTGAAGCACGGAGCGCCATGGGATTCCTGGCTGCTGGATTCGCTCGTTTCTCCGAGCCTCGCCTCTTCAAAGCACTTTCCTCTGATCCATTGTCCTTGTTTCCCGTGTGCTTGTGTTGCTGGTGAAGAGGAGCAGAGGCAAGGTTGGGCGCTGGGAGGATTCGGGTGGGGATCGCTGAGCCCTGGGCAGCGGGAAAGGGGAAGAAGGGGTCTGTGGGACCCTGCGCGCTGTCAGCACAGCTCATGTCCCCCAGCACACCTGGGGCGGGGGCAGCCCCCTGGAGCCCCCCAGACAAAAAGGAAGCTTTGGGAATGTTGTGTCTGTGCTGCGGGAGCCGCGCGGAGCCGGCGGGAAGGAACCGTCTGCGGCTGCTGCGTCCCGGCCCTTGAGCGGAGGCTTTGCAGGTGCCCGGGACGGAGGGGGAAAGGTCCCCGCTCCGGGGGCTGCTGCTGCGGAGGGGGTCCCTGCACGAGGTCCTGGGGGTGGCGCCTGCAGCGGGGGCCGTCGAACCCTTCGTTGTCCCCGCGTGTGCGCTGGGGCGGAGCGGGGCCGCCCCCTCCCGTGTCTGATGCGAACGCGGCTCCCGGAGCCGCTGCTGCTGCGGCTCTTTGGAGTCCCCGTTTCAGGTTCGGGTTCGCGTTCGCGGAGGGGGGGCGCGAAATAAACACTTGAGGCGTTGGAACGGTTCCCGTGCGGTGTCGCTGTTGCAATCAATGGAGCGAGCGGAGCCCGCGGGTCCCGGATGGACGGGCGGGCGGGCGCTAGGACCGGGGCGGGCGCTAGGACCGGGGCGGGCGGGCGCTAGACCGGGGAGGGGGGGAGGCTGCGGCAGCGCCTCCCTTTGGGCATGCGCACACACTGCCAGTTTTGCCCCGCCCACACCGGGTCCGTTGGCTCCGCCCACTGCCTCCCAGCCAATCCCCGCGCTCCACATCGTGTTGCGTCACGCACCGGCTGCCCTCAGCGAAGGCCCCCACCCGGGGGCTGCCCCGGGCGCTGCCTGCCCCGAACGGCACTCCGCGGCTGCGGAGAGGGGGGGAGGGGCGCGTCCGAACCGCGTCCCCGGGGGGCCCCGTCCCGTCCGGAGCGCGTCCCCGCGCCCCTCCGCGCCGCGCGCTCCCGTCCCGTCCCGTCCCCCCGTGCCGGGCCCGGCGGTGCCGCGGGCAGGCGGGGGCGGGGCGCGGCTCGGAGGGGGCGCGCGCATGAGTCCGGCGGCTCCCGCGGGCGCGCTGCGCGATGCGGTCCTGGAAGTGGCGCTGAGCGGGCGCGGGGCGGCGATGGGCGCGGGCGCGGGAACCGGAGCGGGCGCGGGCGCGGGAACGGGCGCGGGCGCGGGAACGGCGCTGCCCGAGCGGCTCCGCCTCCCCGTGTGCTGCCTCGGAGTCTTCGCGTGTTACTTCTACTACGGCATCCTGCAGGAGAGCATGTGAGCGCGGGGGGGGGGGGTGCGCGGGGTTCGCGCCTCCCGGCGCCGCCTCACGGCCGCTCCGCTCTTGCAGCACCCGCGGGCGGTACGGGGAGGGCGCGGAGCAGGAGCGGTTCCGGTTCGCGCTGACGCTCGTGTTCATCCAGTGCGTGGTGAACGCCGCCTTCGCCAAACTCCGTGAGTCGGGGGCGGGCGCGCATGTAGGGACCGGGGAATGGCTTTAAGCTGACAGAGGGGACACTGAGATGCGCTCTGAGGCAGAAGCGCTTCCCTATGAGGGTGCCCAGAGAAGCTGTGGCTGCCCCATCCCTGCAGTGCTCAAGGCCAGGTTGGACACAGGGCTTGGAGCAAGCTGCTCTATGGAAGGTGTCCCTGCCATGGCAGGGGTTGGAGCTGGAGGAGCTTTAAGGTCGCTTCAACCCAAACAGCCTGGGGTTCTCTAAGGTGCTTCCCGCTGTGTCTCTGACCTCCGTCCCCCCCCGCTCCCCGCAGTGATCCATGTGTTCGACGCCGTCAAAGTGGACCGCACCCGGAGCTGGCTCTACGCCGCCTGCTCCCTCTCCTACCTGGGCGCGATGGTGTCCAGCAACTCGGCCCTGCAGTTCGTCAGTTACCCCACGCAGGTGCAGCACGGGGGCGCGGAGCCGTGGGGTGGTCCTGTGCTGGGCTCTGTGGGCGCTGATTTCCATCAGCAGAGAGCACTTGGAGGGGTCCGGAAGGGAACAGCATCCCCTGAACGTGGTGGGGATTCGCTGTTGGAGGGCTTGGGGTGGCTCCTGGCACCGTTCACTCAGCGGTGGCCCTATGGGGGGGTTTGATGCCTCTTGAAGCGCCTGATGTGTTCTGCAGGAGGGGTGCACCCGCTGCTGCCGCCATCCCCCAGGGGCGCTCCGTGGGTGTTTAACGCTGCCCTTCCCTTGCAGGTCCTGGGCAAATCCTGTAAGCCCATTCCGGGTAAGGACACCTCACGTTTCCCTTTGCACGCTCGGGGGGGGGGGGCTCTCGTACCCTGAACCAGGACCTTACCCATGGAAAGCGCTCCCCCCCTCTTCCCTCGCTGCAGCACGGGGGGAGCAGACGGTGCTTTAGCTCCGGGGTGAGCTCCGGTGCGAGGGTTGGGGAGCGCTCTGTGACTTTGCCTCTTTCCAGTCATGCTTTTAGGAGTGACTTTGCTGCGGAAGAGGTACCCCCCCGCCAAATATCTCTGCGTCCTCCTGATCGTGGCCGGCGTCGCCCTCTTCCTGTACAAGCCCAAGCGGGCGGCGGGGAGCGACGAGCACGTCTTTGGCTACGGAGAGCTCCTCCTGGTGAGTGCGCAGTGGGGCCGAGGAGGAGCAGCCGCAGCACAGATAAGGCCGTGTGGCCTTTGGCCCTCGAGCGCGTCCGTGGGGTGATGTGGAAACGCTGCCGCAGGAGGGCACTGGGGGCAGAGCGTTCGCACCCCTCCTGCTCCGTGTTTTGGGGCCGCCGCGTTGTTGTTTAGGGGGTGATGGGGATGTAAAAGCTGAGGGAACGGCCGAGGTTTCCCTCCTGGAGAAGGGGTGAGGAGGGAAGGGTCCTCGGCTGCCTCTGGTCTTCCCTCAGCTGCTGTCGCTGACGCTGGACGGGCTGACTGGGGTGTCTCAGGACCACATGAGAGCTCACTACCAGACGGGTTCCAACCACATGATGCTGAACGTTAACCTCTGGTCCACGTTGTTCCTGGGGGCCGGTAAGGAACCACCTCACGCAGAGGCTGCCGGTGCCGCCTTTGCGGCGCACTTCACGTCTCGCTGGGGGATCGCTTCCGTTGGATGCGGAACTCGCGCTGTTCCGCGTCGGCTCTCCCCGTGGCCACCCGAGGACACGGCCTCGTGCGGAGTGCAGCGGAGAAGCGCGCATCGCTGCAGCCTCCTGCTCGCCACGGAGAGCAGCTCCCGTGGGGGATTGCTGGAGCTGCTCCCTGGGGACCGAACGCGCGCTTTAACCATGGAAGGCAGTGCCTTCTCCTCCTCTTTTCGCGCTGTGTCGGGATTTAGCCCTCACCGTTGGGAGCTCCCGTTGTGGTCTTTGTTCCAGGGATTGTGTTCACTGGAGAGCTCGGGGAGTTCCTGAGCTTCACGGAGCGCTTTCCCAGCGTCATTTACAACATCCTGCTCTTCGGCCTCACCAGCGCGCTGGGCCAGGTAAATTCAGCTCCCTTGCTCCATGGGCTTCGTGCAGATGTAACCCCCTCGAGTGCTGGGTGCACCCCCGGCGCGTGAGCAGCAGATGAGGGGGGGGTCCTGCCCCTCTGCTGCGCAGGGGTTGGGGCTGGATGAGCTTAGAGCTCCCTCCCAACCCAAATGCCCAGCGGGGAGATGGGCAGGAAGGGCTGCCTCCCGTTGGGATGCTGTGGGTGGTGCTCATGTTCAGCCCTGGCTCCCTTCAGTGTAAAACCAGTTTAAGTTTGCACCCAAATAATGAGGATTTGCAGTGAGGCTCAGCTCTGGCTCAGTGGTTTTCACCTGAAAGCATGAGCTCTGTTGTGCTTTCTCTGCTCCCGTTGACAATAGGCATCTCTCTGCCTTCTGCAGAGCTTTATTTTCATGACCGTGGTGTACTTCGGCCCTCTGACGTGTTCCATCATCACCACAACCCGCAAGTTCTTCACCATCTTAGCGTCCGTCATCCTCTTTGCCAACCCCATCAGCTCCATGCAGTGGGTGGGGACGGTCCTCGTGTTCTTGGGTAAGTCTGGAAAGCAAAGCCCTGAGATCTGCGCCTCCTGAGCTGAAACCGATGGGGTGCAGTGAGGGGAGAGCCAACAGAAGACATTGCTCTAAAGCAGATGTAGGTGTATGAGAAGCCTGTTGGTGGAGGGTCCATGGGGGCCTGCAGGGATGCTGGAGGGGGACCTTCGTCAGGGACTGCAGTGGCAGGACAAGGGGTGATGGGTTCGGACTGGAACAGGGGAAGTTCAGGTTGGATCTAAGGCAGAAGCTCTTCCCTGGGAGGGTGCTGAGGCGCTGAGGTGCCCAAAGGAGCTGTGGCTGCCCCATCCCTGGCAGTGCTCAAGGCCAGGTTGGACACAGGGCTTGGAGCAAGCTGCTCTATGGAAGGTGTCCCTGCCCGTGGCAGCGGTTGGAGCTGAGGAGCTCGAGGTCCTTCCCATTCCAAACCATTCGATGGTTCAAGGGTTATTTTCTCTCTTCTTTGCAGGCCTTGGACTCGATGCCAAGTTTGGGAAGGGAGTGAAGAAGACGTCGCATTGAGGAGAGGGCGATCTCTGCCGTTGGGATGGACTCTTAATTTATTGTCTTGTACCTCAGAATTGGTTGTGCCCCGGGCTCAGGACGGGAGCCAGGAGCACGTTGGCTCTGGCTTTCATTTGGGTTTGTCAGTCAGAATTGTCTTCGGAGTGTAACAGTTCGGTTTTAGCTGTGGTTGAGCTGCCTTTGTTCTGTGTCTGTAATCAGCGCTGCGCGCCCCGGTCCCCGCAGCAGGATGCAATCCTTGCCTTAACGGACATCCCAGCCTCCATGTCTTTATTAAAGAGAAGGAGACAGCGGCCGCTTCTCCCGAGCCTTCATTTCCGCCCTCGTGGCCGATGCTGGGGACACGCAGCACGAGGAAAGGGCTGCTCTTAGAACCCTGCGAGTTGCTTGGTGTGCTCTGGAAGGATGCCTGTGTTGAAGACAGCCCCCTCTTCCCGTTGATCGTGCAATGGTTCCGCTCCGGAGCTGGTGGAGCAGCCGCTGGGTGTTCTGACGTGAAGCGTAACCTCTGAGATGCGTTAAGTCCTTCGCTGGGCCCTTCTGGACCAGGAGCAGCTCTTGGTGTATGTAGAAGTTAACAGGAGCGCAGTGTAACCAGTGGGGCCCCTCCACTGCTGAGGGACGGGACCCTCCGCTGCTGACCCCGTGCCCAGGGGGGTTGACAGCAGCTTCTAGACCTGGAGAGGGCGCTTGTTCATGGAGCCCCGTCCGGATGAGCGCTGTGCGGGGAGGAGCTCATGTCCCAGCGCTGCCTTCAGAGCTGGGGAGCAGGATCCTCCACAGGGCACCTGCCGCGTTCCTCACAGCTGCTCTTGGGCTGCATCTGCTCGCTGCCTTTGGCCTCTCGCCCCTCCACGTGGGATGCTGATCTCTCTGCTGTTGCCTCTGTCTCGCCGTCCCCTGCTCCCCGCGCCCCTCCGCTTCTTTTGGCCTCCGGTTTGGTTTTCATTGAATCTCTTCCACCCAAACTGCTCCTTTCCTGCAGGCTACGGAAGGGTTTTCCTCTGGCACCGACGTTGTCCCGAAGATCAAGCGATCGGTAGCGAACAAAGACGTTCTCAGTGGTGAGAGAACCCTGAAGGGACAGACGCAGCTCCCCTGGCCCTGTGCACGCGGAGCACGGAGGCTGCGCTTCCCGGTGCAGCTCGAGGAGAAGCCACGTCCTTAACCACAACCAACCCGAACGAGCCCAAAGCAAAGGCACTGAGTTCTTTGTGCAGCAGCCCCCCTTTGGGGAGCGCTTGCTCGCAGGCGCAGGTCTGTGCCCTTCCCCACGCTGCGGCACGGAGAAGGAAGCTGGGAGCTTCCTTGGGTGCTCTCTAAGCCGAGAGTTGTCTTTCCCAATGTCCTCACCGTGTCTGTATTCCGAGCACAGATTTACCGCTCCTCTGCCAAGAAGGGAGAAAAGAAAGGGGGTTTTCTCTCTCCCGATGGCTGCAGGCTCCCCTGACCCACTTCAGCTCGAAAGCCTGATCCTGGTTCTGCTCCAGCTCGGTTCTTGCTGCACCTCTGACTCTTGGTCAATGAGGATTGTGCAGGCAAAGCCAACGCTTGAGCCTGGAGCCCGGGGCTGTGCTGGGCCAGCGCTGCCTTCCCTGCGCCCCTCGGGTGCTGCGGGGCCCGGCCGAGGCTCCAGCAGTAAGGCAGGGACCTTGTCCCCCCGGCACCGGCTTTCCCTGCCCGCAGTGAAGGGAGCTGCCCCAAAGGGCCCCCGCTGGGAGCTGCCAGGAGCCTGCTGCAGCGCCTCTGCCAGTGCCAGGCTGGGTACCACGTGCCCGGCGGCTGCTGGCACATGCTGGAGCTGGAGCTGGAGGCGGGTAAACCCCAGGGGAGCCGGGTGAGGATGCGGTAAAGGCTTCGTTCTCTGTTCCTTCTTCCCGTTAGGAGTGGACGCTCCTCTCCCAGGCGCCTTTTGCAGAGGGATGATGATGTTCAATGTCTCTTTGGCCCGAGGGTCTTCAGAAGCAATGCTTGAACTGGGGGAAGCGTCGGGAAAGGCTCTGTCCTCGCGTAATGCACAAAGCGTTGGCAGAGCTTCCTCCAGCTCATGTGGATGCTGCCTCACCTCCCGGCTGTGCAAAGGAGCCTCAGCTCCTGCTGCCAGCTCTGGCTTTGCTTGTTCAAAGGACGGAGTCCTAGGGGAGATGTGCAGCATCAGCAGCTTCGAGCTCGCAGAGGCTTCCAGCCCGGTGCCCAGGCTCTCTCCCTGCAGTCGGGACTTCAGCCCTTCTGCTGTCGCTTGCGTTGTGTCTCTGCTCCTTTCAGACATCTGCAGTTTATTGGAAGGGGGCAAAGGGCGTTAAATCAAGATTTAACTGGGGGGGGGGGGGGGGGGGGGCTCGACCTCCCCATTCCTGTGGCTCCAAGCGGGAGGTTTGGGTGCTAACGACACTCTCCCCCCCAAACAGGTTTTGTACGGGGTCAGACGTTGCCCCTCGCAGCCGTGGTGGCGCCGGTGCTTGGGCTGCCTTGCCAAGGAGCTGTTAACGGGGGTGCTTGGGGGTTGCTCATTGCGGGGCAGATGGGGCCGGGGTAGAAGAGGAAGGGCAAACAGCTGAGTCACCGATCAGTGCGCGAGTGGCATAGGCAAAGCCCTGCGAGCGCAGAGCACAAAGGTCAGGCTGAGAAGCTCCGCAGAGCTTGCAGCTTCCTTCTGCTTCCTGCCGGCCGCAGAGCCCCAGCCCCGAGGCCGGTCAGGACTCAGGCGGTTACCAGCAGGGGGAAGTGTGATTTCAGTCCTGCTCGAGAGCGGGGAGGAGAAAAGCAGCGAACAAAGCAGCTGCTCTTGAGTCAGTGCCCTCCGGTACCCGCTGGGCCTCGGAGTTGCAGCGAAAGCATCACCTCAAAGCCAGGGTCTATTCTGCTCAATCCTTTCCGGCCATCAGCAGGGGCCACATCGGAGCCACGTCGTTGGGAGCCTTCAGACAATCCCCAGCTCTTCTGCACAACGGCCTTCATTACAGATACAATGGTTTGGGTCGGAAAGGGCTCCTCCAGCTCCAACCCCTGCCACGGGCAGGGACACCTTCCATAGAGCAGCTTGCTCCAAGCCCTGTGTCCAGCCTGGCCTTGAGCACTGCAGGGATGGGGCAGCCACGGCTTCTCTGGGCCCCCTGTGCCAGCGCCTCAGCACCCTCCCAGGGAAAAAGAACTCCTTATATCCAACCTGAACTTCCCTGTTTCGGTTTGAACCCATCACCCCTTGTCCTATCCCTACAGTCCCGGATGAAGAGTCCCTCCCCAGCATCCCTATAGCCCCCTTCAGACACTGGGAGCTGCTCTGAGGTCTCCACGCAGCTTCCCTTCTCCAGGCTGCGCAGCCCCAATGTTCTCAGCCTGGCTCCACACAGGAGCTGCTCCAGCCCCTGAGCATCCTCATGGCCTCCTCTGGCCTTGCTCCGGCAGCTCCATGCCCTAATGCTGAGGACCTCAGAAGCGCACACAGCACCAGTACGTGCGCCCCTGCGTGTCCCCGTGTCCCCAGGTGGCACAGGCAGCTGATGCTGCGCAGCAGCAGCCGTTGCCTCCACCGCAGAGGTTTTTAAACCCGCTTCTGGCAGCGTTCTGCCAGGGGCCGTGTCAGCTCCTGGTGGTTCCAGGGAGATGAGGAGCATCAGGCGTGCGCTGAGGACAAGCAGCGCTGAACGCGGCGCTGTTCCCTTGCTGCGGGGTTCGTGGCTGTCCTCCCGCCAGGAGGAATGCACTGCAGCAGCTAAGGTGAGGTTTCATTTCATAGCTGAGCCGTGGCACCCACGGGGGGAGCTTGGCAGCTGCGTTCCTTTTCCTTTCATCCTCCTTGCTTGTCTGAGCTCCTCCTGCAGCAGCATCCGCGGGCGTTTAAAAACCCCCAGTGTTTACAGAGCACACAGAATGAGGGGGGTGATTGAGCCTTCCGGTGCCTAAAGAGGCTGCAGGAAACCTGGAGAGGGGCTTGGGACCAGGGATGGAGGGACAGGACAGGGGAATGGCTTTAACTGCCAGAGGGGAGACTGAGATGAGCTCTGAGGCAGAAGCTCTTCCCTGGGAGGGTGCTGAGGCGCTGGCACAGGGGGCCCAGAGGAGCTGTGGCTGCCCCATCCCTGCAGTGCTCAAGGCCAGGTTGGACACAGGGCTTGGAGCAAGCTGCTCTATGGAAGGTGTCCCTGCCATGGCAGGGGCTGGAGCTGGAGGAGCTTCAGGTCCCTTCTGACCCAAACCAGGCTGGGATTCCATGAATGCCTTTAAAACCTTCCTCACTTTGGGAAGCTCGCAGCCTCTTCCTGAAGCTTTTAGGAGCAATTGACCTCTTTTAACAAAGAAGACCAGGACTGTTCAGGAGCAGCAGGGGTTTCATACCCAGAACCTGCTGAAACCCTGACTCCTGCAGGACAGTTTGGACTGCCAGGGTCAGGGAAGCAGGCGCAGGTCCTTTACTGGGTCTTCACTTGCTTCAAGATCAGCACCAGTGTGCAGCCCTGGGCATTCCCAAGGACAGCTCTAGTAGCACGGACCAGACACTGACGAATGGAGCCAGGTCAGCCATGGAAACCTTCCGTCACTTGGAATGAGGAGTCTTGGGCTTGTTTGAAACTGGGAAATGGGAAAGAAGTGAACTGTTCTGATAGGTACACGTCGTTCTGGGGACAGCAAGGCAAGGTTTCCATCATGGGCTTTGTAGACCGTGTTTGTTTCTGTGCAGGTAGTAGCACCCCATGCTGCGTAATCAAATGTTGTCATTTCCCCTTTGTGTTTAAAGCCATCACTAAGGAGTCTTGCAGTGGCCCTGGAACACGGAGCGAACACCAGACCCATCTGTAATGGCCTCTTCCCACTGACAGCAGCAAACTGTTCTCCAAAGGACTATTTCCCAGCTAAAATGAGACATTACAAAGCAATAAAGCCCTCAGCCCTCCCAAGTGCACTCCAACAGCAGGGATCATTGCCTCCAGTTTCTGCAGAGCCGGAGGCAGGAGCCAGTTGAGTTTATATCCTCTGCTTGATGTTCATTTGTTCGACTGCTCAGAATCACTTCTTAGGAGCTTGCAAACTGCTTTCAAGGCAAAGGCTGCCTTATTCCTCAGCAGCTTTGAGGGGCTCGGGCTGCTTTCAAGCTGAATTTGCAGCCTGCTCTAATTCAGTTCGTTCTCAGAGCTGGAGTGCCCCTTTCTGCCAAGGGCGAGAGCTCTCATTCACTCAACTTTAGGCTCTAACTCCTTGTCTAACAAACTCCTTGTCTCAGGATTAAGAGGCAGCACCGATTTGGATGAGCAGATTCTGCCCCTGCTCCAGGACCGGCTGTCGAGCCCCTGAGCTCAAGTGTTCCAGTGATGACTCTGGGGTTTATGTGTGGCTGAACAGCTACGCTGGAGCTGCAGACAGGGAGCGTTCCCCTGGGGAGCTGTGAAGCTGGGCCCTGCACACACAAAGCCCAACTGAATCAGCAGCGTCTCCAGCGAAGGAGGTCTGAGATGTGGCAAGTTGGGCACTGCAGTGCCTGCTTTTGGCATCACCTTCGTTCTCTCTGATAAATCCCAGGGTCTTTTTTCTCCCTCTGTGCTGCACGAAGCACGTTCGCGTTGAGCTCCCCGAGGCACCGGGTAAGAGCTGCAGTAGCAGTCGTAAGCAGCGAGCCCCCGTTCCCTGGTAACTGAGGAAATGCCTGGCAAGAAGCGAAGTATTCCTGCAGTCAGTGAATATTTGAGGAAGTGCAAGGTACAGAAACCTTGGGAAACCCCCCCCGGATGCAACGTCTCCTTTCATTAGCCACAGACTGGGCCGGCCACAGAAAGGGCTCACAGATTAATGTGGGATCATCCAGTTCCACCCTGCTCTCATGGAATCATACAACCCCAGAGGGGTTGTGTTGGAAGGGACCTTAAAGCTCCTCCAGTTCCTACAGTCCCGGATGAAGAGTCCCTCTCCAGCATCCCTATAGCCCTCTTCAGACACCGGAAGCTGCTCTGAGGTCTCCACACAGCTCCTCTTCTCCAGGCTGAACAGTTCCAGTGTTCTCAGCCTGGCTCCGTACGGGAGCTGCTCCAGCCCCCTTACACCATGGGATAGCACAGTCCGGTCCAAAACGTAGCTCTGTAAATGCTGGAATTCTCAGCCCTACTTTGCTGGAAAGTGGCCCAATGATCTTTGAGGCTCCTACTTTTGGTTGGAAAACCCTGCTGAATTAGAAGTTCTGGAGGGATGAGGTAGGGAGCTGGGAACATGAAACAACCGGAGCTTTGCCTCCTGTGGAACACCGATTGAAGAGCATATGATCCCACACTTGAAGACTGCAGCACGCAGGGCTGAAATACTGCATGGCCACCCTTGCTTTTGGCTTTTTTCATGGCTGCTGACTGCTTGGCTTTGGAAACATGGTGTGGAAAACGATTGTCTATGCAACAGCTGAATGCATCTTCAAATGGAATGGAACACCTGGATACTCCTTACTGCCATTTGGGTTGCAGCAACTCGATGCTATAATGGTCCTTGCAGCACACTGCTAATGAGAAGGTGAACCCAAAGAACTGATGAGCTCCACATTGAGCTCTTCAGTTGTGTAAGAATGTTCTGGAGCAGCAGGATTTAAGGCACAACCCTCACTAGAATTTGAGCAATAAAGAGCATATCGACAGCTGATGTTAACCTTCATCATGGTGTCAGAGGTACACATCCTCTTCCACCGGCGCTAAAAACCGGAACAAGACTAAGCTGTCACTTGGTCAGGAATTACAGTGCTGAGTAATGGAAAAAGTCCTTGTGGATACCTTAAAAATCCTGCCTTTTCCTTTGCTGCTGTTATGCCCTGCGAGGTCCAGGCCACAGATGCGCTTTATCCTCCCTTTACTTCATCGCTTCTCTTCATTGGTCCCTACTTTTTCCTTACTGGATTTCCTTCCTTCTTCTCCTCTCTTTTTCTTGTTTTTCAGCTGTTGGAGCCCTCTCTGCTCGTTCCTTCTCTCATGCCCTGTTACACAGAGCAAATTTTATCCTCAGTTTTCAAGTCTTCCGTTCAGTTATGTCCCTGTACCTGCAGAAGGGGAGAAGAACAGCGATAAAAACCTTTACAGGCGGTTGCAGCGTGTTCTCACTTCTCCCCTAAGGAAGGCTGTTGGGATAACACTGAAGATGAATTCCTGTTTGTGGAGCAAAAGCTGGTTTGAATAAATGGGAGGACTTGTGACAACGTTCTGGGCTCCCCCGCTCTGCAGGTGCTGGCAGAGTTAACAGCATCTTGGAGAAAGGAAAATCATTTCACAGACCATTAGGGCTGGTGGGAAGCAGCAGGATCAGGTTTTAATGAATACAGGATCAAAAGCACCTTAAAGCAAACCAGCCCTGAAAACAAGAGCAGGCTCATCAGGGAAGACAGGAGATGCTTCTAAGGAGAAACAAAGCACCAACTCAAAGGCATTAGGGAGTCACTTTCTCATAATAGTGCATTTTAAAGTATAATTTACTCTTCTAAAACATTAGCTTTGATAGTTTTCCAGTGCATGTAAAAATAGGGCTGTGAGCAGCTTCCTCGCAATTAAAATCTCCAAGTCAGAGCTTTTCCAAAGGAGGTCAAGATTTGTTTGTTTTCTCCCAACTGAAAGTAGTTTTCCATCACAGCAACGATGACAAAGTTATCTTACAGCATCCCGAAGTCAGGAAAGCAAATCCGGACAAGAAATGTGCACAGCTGGGCTCAGACCTGGGAAGGGTTTGGCATTTCCTTGGGAAGCTGCTGATCGCTATGGCTTTGTACTGAATTTGTGCGCTGGCACAAAGTTCTCCCTTCATGCCTCAAGGGCCATAGGTGCTGCTGGATCCAAACGCAATGAAGGTGGGAGGGAATTGCTCGTTGCAATGGCAGTTCTGAGGTCAGGGAACTTTCAGGTCAGAAAGGGCAGCAGAGGCAGTGACCTGTCATTTTATACCTCTGTTAGGAAAGAATTGGTTTCAGTCATCGTTCTGAATGTGGGTGCTTAAACCCCACCTAATTCCTACACTTTTCTGGATTTCTGCTTTGAAACTGGAAGCAAAGTTTCCCAAACTTGCCTTCTTTTTTACCTATCCATATATATGAAGAACCTGCTTAACTCCTCTCCATCGTTAGCAGTTTGTAAAGACAGGTAATATTTAGCTTACCCTCCTATTGCATGCCACACTGAAGATTACTGAATTTATAGTGGAGGCAAGTGGGGATGCTGCACTCAGTCTCTAGCTCAGTTCTTGCTGTTCTGCTGCAAGAGAAGCAGCTCACCAGCTCCCTTTCCCTGGAGGATGCTCAGACTTCCATGGTTCAAAGAAGCCAGTATCTCAGAAGCTTTTCCTTTCATCACAAACCATAGCAGCACTTCCCGTCCTCCTGTGTGCTCTGCCAGTGCCAAAGCTCCTTTGACAAGGTAAATAACACCGTAGGCTCTGTGCTGCGCTGGGTCAGAGCACCACACTTGCAAGAGGATGGAGATTCCTGAGCAGAAGCCAGGCTGGAAGCAGAACCTCTTTGATCCTGGATGTTTTAATTGCCTACGACACAAACACTGCTATTTCACAATGAAACCACAACAGGCTACAGTATAAAGCTTCATTTTCCGAGTTAAACTGGAACCAGACAGGAACCATGCCCTCAACCCAAGCAAGGATTCCATTGCAGGTTGGGAGTATAGCCCAGCGTTCTTCCTGCATTACATGAGCTCTGTAGGTGTCTCACTGGTATAAGGAGAGGTGAATCAGGCACCTTGCAGTGTTTGTGTGACTGTTGCATATATTAAAGCCTCATTAAGTCTCTGCGGTGACTGGGGGTGGCTTTGTTTGCAATAGGTTTGTTTGGTTTTGTACCGAAGATGGCAAAGCCAGGAAATCATTAGATAACTGTTTTCATACTCTCCCAATCACCAGCAGCCTCTATGAGCTTTTAATTAGTGCTGCATTTTCAATAACTCTGGAGCCGTACGCGGTGCAGATTCCTTCCTGGATAACAGGGAGATAATGATGAGAAGCCAGGTTTTCAATCTCTCGCTAAAGGGATGGCTGATCTATTTAATCAGGCTGGAGGAGCGCTGGCAGCTTGCTCGGATGCAGCCTCTCTCTAATTACATCGCCAGAGTTTTAGTAAATTGCAAGGGGAAACATAGGAACAAAATAATTAAAAGCAAAGTGGAAGTGAATGTTAAAAAGCAGGAGCTGTTTCCCGGGCACCCGTTGCAAAAGCCTCACATCAAACCCCAGCTTCCACGGCTGCAGAAGCAATAGCTCTGAACCTGGATGTGCATTCCTCCTCACGCAGAAGAAACAACCTGTCTTGGAGCATTCACGTACCCAAAGTGAAGCCATTTGAGAGCTGGGTACTCTCACAAGCACTCTAGAGTCAGAACACACATGCATCAGCATTGCCCCGTGTAGGTTGTCACGGTTCAAGCAGTGCCTGCACCAAGGAATTGTCCAGTCATCCTATTACGGAGCTGTGTTAAGGACAGAAGGGTCTGTGAGGAGTGACAGCGTCTTCTATCTGCCACCCAGGAGAGGACAGCGTTGACCCTACATAGCTTTTACACAGGGAGGAGAGGTGGAATTCCAGCTGCATTTTCACAGATATCCACCTTCATTGTCCACTTCTTGGGAACAAGGGAATTTTCCTCAGGAGAACATCACAGACTGCAGCAGGGGTTGACCCCCCTGCTGCAAAGGGACACAGAGCCAGTGCTGGACTGAAGGAGACACTGAGGTGTGTTCTGTCTAGAAACCCCTCAGTCTGCAGCCTAAGTGCTCTAACACAGGAGGAAAGGGGGGGAATCTCTTTGTTGTCTCTAGAAATGGTGCTGTAATGCCCTTTTGTACTTCAAGCTCTAAGAGGATACAATACATAAGTGAAAACCCAGTTTGTACGGGGAACATGAACCCCACGGTAACGGAAAGGGCATGGAAATAAGATTCCAGGAGGAATCCACAGCCAGAATAGGAGCACTAACACCAGCTCTGTGCTTCACAAGAGGCGGGTTCATGGCGTTTCTTCATCACGGCGCAGCAGTACCTGCTGCTTCGTCACCATGGGCAGCAGCTTGGGAAACGGAGGAATGAAGGCTCCAGGAACGGGTCAGGACTTGGACAAGAGGCTCGCCAGGAAAACCCGGGATGCTGCAGAAAAGCATTAGCAATAAAGCAAGCGACATCCTCTGAGTCAGCAGTGGGCAAACGTGGCTCCTCGAGTACAGGACCAACTGTGCCTTGAGAAGCAGCATTTCTCACCTGAGCTAAGGGACAAAAAGACACCGCATTTTTCATTTAGACAAGCAGAGCTGTGACGTGCACGATGCAAACAGGCTGATTTGGTTATCGGGGCGCTTTATGTGCAATTGTAGTAATTGATTGCAACACGAGGCTGAGACTGGCGGTAAGGAAAGGACAGTGCTATGGTGTAAGCTCTGGAGAAGCTTCTCGATAAAGTCATGGAATAGTGAGGGTCGGAAAGGACCTTAACCTCATCCGGTTCCAACCCCCCTGCCATGGGCAGGGACATCTCCCACTAAACCATGGCACCCAAGGCTCTGTCCAACATGGCCTTGAACACCGCCAGTGATGGAGCATTCACAACTTCCCTGGGCAACCCATTCCAGTGCCTCACCACCCTCACAGGGAAGAACTTCTTCCTCATACCCAATCTACACTTCCCCTGTTTCAGTTTGAACCCGTTACCCCTTGTCCTCTCACTGCATCCCTAACGAAGAGTCCCTCCCCAGCATCCCCATAGACCCCCTTCAGACACTGGAAGCTGCTCTGAGGTCTCCATGCAGCTTCTCTTCTCCAGGCTGAACAGCCCCAACTTCCTCAGCCTATAACTTCATTTAAGTCATTAAGGCCTAGTAACGATGAAAATTTGTCTTCCTCTGGTTGCAGACCTTTACAATGAAGAGAAGGCCCATGCACAGATGGGATCTTGGGGCTGCAGGATAATGCGGGCTTCAGGACATCATCTGGTCCAACCCGCTCGGAGCAGGGGCACCTCTGAGACCTGACAAGCTTGCTCAGGGCTTTATTTAATGAGGCCTTGAACACCTTCAATAGAGACCATACGATCCCTCTGGCCCAATGCTCGCCCACGATCACAATGAAAGCGTTCTTACAGCCCATCCAAACACATCCTTTGGTGTTCCTCACCCTTCCCCACGGTGAAGTGTTTGGCTCCATGCGCTCGACAAGGAACCGGTGGGATCATCTCCTGCACCGGGCACCTCGAACCCTGTGCTCAGCGCTGAGCCCCTCACTGCAACAGAGGTGCTGGAGCGGGGCCAGGGGAGGGCAATGGAGCTGGGGCAGGACTGGAGCGCAGTGTGATGGGGACGGCTGAGGGACCTGGGGGGTTCAGGTGGGGAAGAGAAGGCTCAGGGGGACCCGATCGCTGCCTGCAGCTGCCTGAGAGGAGCATGGAGCCAGGCTCCGGCCTCACTGCTTGGGGGTGCGGAGCGGCCCAAGGAAACGGAGACCCTTGCCAAATAGTGAGCCACGGCAGTTGAGTGGCTCTTTGCCAAAGAGTGAGCCAGAGTATTTGAGGGCTCCTTGCCAAATAGTGCGCCACAGCAGTTGAGGGTTTCTTTGCCAAATAGTGAGTTACAGTATTTGAGGGCTCTTTGTCAAATTGTGAGCCATGGCAGTTGAGAGGCTCTTTGCCAAATAGTGCGCCAGAGCAGTTGAGGGTTTCTTTGCCAAATAGTGAGCCAGGGCAGTTGAGAGACTCTTTGCCAAAGAGTGAGCCACAGCACTTGAGAGACTCTTTGCCAAACAGTGAGCCACGGCAGTTGAGGGGCGCTTTGCCAAATAGTGAGCCACGCTAGTTGAGAGACTCTTTGCCAAATAGTGAGCCATGGCAGTTGAGGGGCGCTTTGCCACATAGTGAGCCACGTTAGTTGAGAGACTCTTTGCCAAATAGTGAGCCATGGCAGTTGAGGGGCGCTTTGCCACATAGTGAGCCACGTTAGTTGAGAGACTCTTTGCCAAATAGTGAGCCAGGGCAGTTGAGGGGCGCTTTGCCACATAGTGAGCCACTCTATCTGAGCGGACACCGAAGCGCTCCGCCGCGCTGCCAGAATGTGATCCAACCGGCGGGCGGGGCAGAACGCGCATGCGCAGCGTGTGGAGGTGGGGACGCGGGCGCGCGCGCGCAGCGGGGCTAACGGCCGGCAGGGGGCGCGCGCACCGCCCGGCGGTTGGGAGGGGGAGGGGTTCACCCTGAGCATGCGCAGTGGCCACGAGCCTCGCGCGGAGGGGAGTGGGGGGGGGGAGGAGGTGTCCTCCGTCCTGGTGCTTCGTCAGCGCCGCGCATGCGCAGGCGGTTGCTGCGGGGACCTGCGGAATAATGAGCCGTTGAGCGTGCTGCGGGGGGCAACGGGCCGGGGAGGACATGCTGCCAAATAGTGATCCGCGGCCGCTGGGGCGCTCGTAGAGGGGTTGGCGGCGGAGCGCGGCGGGGGGCGGAGAGCGGAGAGCTCGCGGCCGCCGTCCGCACCGGCACCTGCCCGAGCCTCGGCCCTGCGAGCGGCGCCGCCGCCGGGGAGACACCGCCGGGCCGCGGGTAGGAGCTGGGGCGGGGAGCGGCCCCTCGGCTGAGCGGGGCCTGAGGGGAAGGAGCGGGGGGGGGGGGGGGGGAAAGGGCAGGGAAAAGTTGGGAGCGGGGCTGGTTCGGGGGGGGAGCGGTGGTGGTGCTGAGCGCGGAACGCGAGTGGGAGAAAGGAAATAGCGAGTGGAAGCGCGAGGTGACGAGCGGCGCGGCCGAGGGAGGGTGACAGGTTGTGGCGGCGCCGCTGAGGGCTCTGAGGCGCGGCGCGGCGGCGGGAGGGAAGTTGGGCTTCGGCTTGATCGGATCTCCGGGTGCCCGGGAGCAGGGCCGGGAGTGCTTGGCCGTGTCTCGGGCCTGTGGTGGTGGTTAAAGGAAGTGGTGCATCATCGTTGCAGTACGGAAAGGCGAAAGAATTCCCTTTCGCAGCGAGATGTGCCGCTGGTGCGGTATGGTAGAAGGCTAGTGCTTGCTGAACGCATTATCTTGGTTAGTGGTAGGTGGTATTATAAGGTACAATATTATTCGTGAGGCCGCCTATGAAACTTGGCTTTTTCTGACGAGAGTTTTTAGAGGGGAGCAAACCGCAGAATATAACCTTATTTGTTGTCATTTTCCTCCAGCTCAGCAGTATTAAACGTGTTTACATCTGTGATGGTGGAGCAGCATCCTGACATAATGAAAAGGAATGCTGTTTTCGTGATTTCCTTTGCCTTTAGAGTTCTAAGTGGTGATGTTTGAGTTGTGCTAATGTTAAACCCTATAAAATTGTGTAAAAGAATTACCCTTTTATTTATGCTTTATGAAACAGAACTTTCTGGTTATTAACACCACCCTCACCCCCCCCAAATTAGCTCAGTTAACATGTAACTGGCTTGCTTCTTTTCCAGTGACGTTTTCCACCCAGATGCCAAGAGTGCTTTGGTTTCCTTATGTCACTTGTTCTGTTGTGACCTGAAGGAAAAGCAGATATTTGTTTTCTTCGTGGTAGTTTGTGGTGCATGGGTATGGAGCCCACATGATAGCAGGAGCGCCTTGCAAGCTGTCAGCCTGTCACTGTCAGTAGAGGACAGTAATACAAAGCTGTACCCACCAGAAGATTGTAGTAGCTACTGTCAAATCTGATACCTGGATTTACTCGAGTATGGTTACCACTGTTGTAAAACTAATCGTGTTTCCTCCCCAAAACCTCCAGCATTTACGCACAGATACACATCACGGAGGGTGTTGCAATGGGGTTTGGTGTGGCACATGGTGAGCAATATCATCACTTGCTGCACACATCACAGTGGACTGCTTAAAAACTATTTCCTGTGTAATGGATCTTCCAATCTGCTGATGTTTTAACATGGAGAAGGTACCAGCAGGATTGGCTTGGTTAGAGCTGGTAAATGGTCAAAACAATTCCACTCACCGGTCTGCTCCGTTTCCACTGGACCCGAGCAGGGTAGGGAGAAGTTTAGGGTTAATGTCCAAACTGCAGCTGAGCCTTTAGACAGGCCCAGTGTTAGGTCTGCACTGTGAACCCGAGTTTGTTGCCCTGCGTGGTTTTTCTAGACACCAATCCAGTTTACAATAAGAGGGGCTTACCAGCTTTATTCTTGGCACACTCTTGTGTTCAGCATTTGACTCGTGGGGCTTGCCATTTCACTGTAAACTTGAAATCATCTGCTTCATTTCTTCCTGGGCATCATTTCTGCAAAACTGGGCATAAAAGCCGGGACAGATACCTGTGTTTTGTACGCTCAGGAGCTGTTGCTGTGTGAGGGATTGCAGTCATAGTTCCACGCTTGGAAATACCCACTGTAATTTGGGAAAATTCCTTCTCTCCTCCCCAGCTTTGGCTTGATTTTCTGCACGATTGGAGTCTTATGTAAGATCTTGCTGTATTCCTCCAGCCTCTGACTGCTGCTGTTTCCTACTCAGCGCAGAGAGGAAATACGGCTACAATGTGTTGCTGCTTGATTCTCAGTTGATAAGCTGCTGCTGCGTTCTGCCTTGTACTTTGTTCTTGGGAGCCCTCTTAGATAAAGCATGTGTCCCAAGCTCTAGAATCACATGAGGGTACAGGAAACTAGTGTGAGATCAAAGTATTGATACCCTTGAGGAAGCAAAGAAGCTGTTGTTTTTCAGAAGCTATGTTAATGTATCAGAACTTATTTTCTTGGTTACGTGGCCCTTTACTAAACTCTGTGGGAGCATTTTGGAAGGAGGGAGTTGAGTGATTCTGGAAGTCTCTTCCTCTTTGCTGATGATCGTAGCTGAGAAGTCAAGAAAATACATAGCCCACGTGAAATGTAATTTGGGGGGGGTTTGGTTGGGCTTTTTTTCTCCACAGTTTTAGGACTAAAAGGATGCAGAACCACTGACTGTGCAGCAAATGCCTGGAAAAGACTTGGGAGCTCATTTTGATACTGTGAGTAAATTCTTTGGCTGCAGGCAGGAGTTGCACCATTGTGTTCTCTGACCTTACAACTCCACAGATTTCTTTAGGCATCTGTAGAGTTTATAATGTCGGGACCATGAGAGGGGTTAAACACTCCAACACTGAATTCATAACCGCAATAAGGTACTGTTTTAGCCATTGATACAGTAGAAGGCGGTAGGATACTGGTGACTTAGATGCACTGGAGGAAAGAGTGTTAAGATTTCCATATTGAGATCTCAGTTCAGCTTTTCTTAGCCTGTGTTGTAGGTCTTATTCCATAGGTTATGTTTTATGAGTGCGGACTTGAAAAATTGCTTGCTCTAGCAATGCAGCATGTACGTTGTGCATTTTAAATGGGGGCTGATGTAATGCTTGGGCTGTGAATCATACACAGGAGTGTTAATGCTTTTAAAAATTGATCCAACTTCTAATGACAGAAATAATTGTCTGACAAAAAAAGATGCCTGTGCACACCTTGAAGAGACTCAGCGACAGCAAAAGTCAGAATATTGGGTTTAACTATGCTGTTTTGAAAGTATTTTTATTGAGGCATCTCCTAAGTACAGTGATATTGCTTCTTATTTAGCTCTGAACACTTAAATTTTGTCCATATTCAGAACCATTTCATGTTGCATTATGTGCAAACTCGTAGGCTGTAGATGGACACGAGGATACTTAAATTGCTGCCTGATAGTTTAAGTTTGGAGTTAACATTGAGTTCATAGCGGTACAGTTGGAACACGTGTGATCCCAGGCATGCCAGTGACATCTACGCAGCATCAATCTGCTATGTGATGTTTAAAAATGGAAACTGCCTTCTGATAGCAAACACAACTTAAAGAATTATGTATTTTTGAGCTATGAATATGCAGAAACGGCCCTTGTAGAGGTTCACAAAATGATTTGTGGGATTTAAACAGCAACGTGTAGTTGTTCAGATTAGTTTTATTTCCTACTTCCCACTAAGTCTAAGTCCTCATCTTTACCAGTAAGCAGCTATCTCCCAAATGAGTCTAACGTGAATATCCCTGTTTGGGCTGCGACAAGAACTGATATTAAGCAAAATTGCATGGGCAGGGAAGATGGTCTGGAGAAACTTAACTGATTGGAGCCAAACAAGGAGCTTGCTGCCAGGACTTAATCAGCTGGAGAAGTCTTTTCACTTTAGAGCGTGTATATTTTGACGTGTGGCTTTAGTTACTGTTCTGCCCACTTTCTTTGCTCATCACTGCAGAAATTTGTTCATAAATCAGATCGTAATTGTATGTAGCAACTTTTCTCAAATAGCACTCATGTACTAGGAGGAGACTTCCCGAGATTGTTAAGTTTTATTTCTTCTGCTTGGATTTGGAAGCCACTGAGGCCTCAGTTATTTTCTCTTCAAAAGAAATCCTGTTTCATTTTGATTTTTCGTTTCAAATCGTGGATTTGGCTTTGTGTCGGAAAGAAAAGCTCAGCTGACAGCCCTGGGTTTAGAGCCATGCTCATAGCAGTGAGACTGAAGTGCAGGTGGAGACACACAGACCAAGTCCTCTCGAGCTGCTGGATAGCAATGCAGAGTGGCTGCCTGGCGGCCTCCCAAGCACTGCTGCATAAGGGGCTAGAACAGACGCTGACTACAAAGTTGTCCGTTAACGTGGCTAGAACCATGTTTACAACTGTGTGGACTGTTACAGAATGTTGCCTCTCCCCTTCTCCTTCCCCAAGATTCCATTAACTTATGGTGAAGACATGATAAGCATCTCCTTGGCTGCATGGAAGGCAGGCTCTTGTAGGCTGGGTATCCTGCCCTCATAAAGCTGCCTTTGTCATTTCAAAATCCTGTTAAATGGCACCACTATATTGGTGCCTTCGTTTCCTTCAGCTGCTTTTTTTTGTGTAGAAGTGTGCAGCCTCACCAAGTTGTGCTTGCAAACCACATGTATCGGTTTGCTGAATTTCTTAGAAGCCCTTGTGGGCACTAAATGAGATTCGGAGAACAGTTACTTCACTCCTGCATTTGAGAGAGACATATTGCTCAAGATTTCCTGTTAGCTTGTGGGGGTTTTGTGCTTATTTGCTGCCCAAAGAGAAGAACAGTGTGTCAGTGGAGGTATTGGAGTCTAGAACTTCTGAAGATTGCCCGTCAGATGTTGTGTGCTGCCTCACTGCCCTCTGCTCTCTAGCAAGTGAAATGACTGCTGTTTAAATTTGATATAATACAAGAATAATAACAGGGAGTGCAAGGACAAGCATTACAGATTATATTCAGCTATATCCTGGGACTGTTCTGCACTATCATTGCTTTAGGATGGCACCAACCTTAACCAAACCTGCAAGTGTGGTAGAAGTCCCAGTATCAGAAAGAGTTCTAACTTCTGTGATTTTGAGTTGGCTCTTGGCTCGCAGGTTATCTATATTTCTCCTTAGGTAATGTTGCCCAGTAGCTTATTGTGCTTTACTATTGGTGGGGAAAATAGGAGGCAGACTTGTTCAAGTGGTTTTGTAGGAACAGAAGGGGGAAGAAGAAGAAAACAAAAGCAACAAGAACTGGCTTCTTCTTTGAGGCTGGACACAGTTTATGGAGATAGTTGGTTGGTGTGAGAAGGAAAAAGAATGTAGGGATCTTCTGGGCATTGACTTTCATGTACTTTTACATTTCCCTTTGTTTTTTCAACGTTCAATAAATGGCTTATGCTAACGGGAGCTGAGAATGTGTAATTAAAACTCAAAGTCAGCAAATCAGTTCCCTGTATTCAAGATACTTCCTTTGAGATTTTACTCACTTCGAACACGAGTTCCAACATCAGTGCTGAAGGCAGTGGAAAGAATGCACTTTACTGCCCTGCTTCCAGTGTCACTGATACACCCAAACATAGAGTAATGCCTCTGGCCCAGGCCTTTTTCCTGTTAACTAATAATACAGAATCTCTGGTCTACCAAAAGTCGTCTTATAATTTGATAACCTTGGTCTTGAATGATGAAGATACTCAAATATGGGTGTAGGTAAATGCCATAATTGTTCTTTTCAGAGTGTGATTTATGGTAAAACGTGGTTTCTTGGATGTTAATGTGAGGTTCTTAAGATTGTGTTAATAAAACCATCACACCTTATTGAAGGTGGTGTGATATGTTTTATAGAAAACACAGCTGGTGATTGTTGAGGAGAATACAGATGGGTTGGGAATAGAAGTTGGTTGGAATTTGACCCCCATCTCCTTCCTCTCCTTATTTCTTCTCATGCTGATGTCTGATAAGGATTCTAGGAGTGGTTTTATTTGACGGTGGTAACACCTTTCTATTTAGCAGGTTCAGATAATTCTCCGAACCGTTTTGAAGTCATGCTGCAGTTGCAAAGAGGTGGAAGGATGCAGAAGTTTGATGTCTGGGTTTGGCCATACGTAATCTCTAAATGGATTATTTGAAAGCCTAATTCCCAGAAGGATAATGGCAGAAAGTGTGTTTCAGCTGAAGTTGGGCTTGATAATCTCTTAGAAAAATTAAGGCAAGATGGCACCTGGAATATGTGATGAGAGGACTACCAGGTGTTTGGATTATTGGGAAGTTCATCTAAATAAAGGGCTCCAGAGGGAATTATAGTCTTGGTGGTTCGCTGGAGGTCAGCTCTGCAATCTGCTGCCCCAGGTCCTTGGGAAGCTCTTTGAGGAAAAGCAGTTTTCATGGCGCTACCTTTCCATTTGGAAGACTTCCATGCTATGGAAGTGCACATGGTTTGCTTGTCTCAAGAAATCTGCTAAAATGGCAACGGAGCTACTTGACAAGTGGCAGGTAACAATTTCCCCTACAAGTAGGAACTGGAGCTGTAAAATACCTCTTACGATTTGCCTGTGAGGGAGAATCTGAAATGAGGGAGTTCACAGGCAATAACAAACCCCTTCTCTTCATACTAAGCTCAGGTTTCTTACTGAAGACAGGAGGCTGCTCGGGCGCGTTGTTTCTCTGCTGTGTTCAAGTAACATTTTTTCCTTGTGGCAAGAAAGAAATGAGTAGGAATGGGTTGGCAGGAATGAAGAGCAAAGAGGTGAAAAGGAGCATTTGGAGAGAAAGGAATGAGAGCTTGCTTGCCTTTGAATATGCTTCTGAACTGAGTTACCAAATTAGGAGGAAGATTAACTTCTGAGGAAAAAGAGTCTTGAGATTTCAGCTTTAAGCATCTCGGGATGTACCTCAAGGGGATTAAATATAGAAGTAGAAAGAGTTAAAGAAGAGGCAAAGCAAACATGTGGTGACCGAAACACAGTGTCTCTAAAACTACAAATCCAGTTTGCTAGTGAGAATGTGATTGCTTTTTATATTTACTGGTGTGGATGTAATTCCAGATACTTCGGGTTTTTTCTAGTTAGGTTTGGATGTGATTTAAGGGGGTACAGGTTTCTACATGTGTGCAAACATCGGCAGGAAGCGGTGTTAGAAGAAGACCAAAATCCAACTTGCGGACTGAAGAGCACAAATTCTCAGTGGAGGTTTTGTTTATAAAAGCAGAAAGTTATTTAGAGGAATTTTGGCTGCTGCTTCCCACCAACTTCCTCTCTCTTTCCTTGGGTTAGTTTTAGCTTTTGCTATTTTATCTGGTGATATTTGGGGAGGAGGATGTGCTACAGCTAAAAACTGGTGTTCCTTTTCTTCCACAATCTATGTCAAACGTGCAGTTCTCCTCACAGCGCTGACGTTCTGCGCAGCCCTTCAGAGTTTCTACAAGTTATTATTTTTGGAAGTGACCAAACCTATTTTTAATATTTTCTTTTTCCACTTGTTTTGTAATGGGAGAATTGGCTTAGGAGGAAAACCAAGTTAAAACCGTTCCAAGAATGGAAAATCATAGAATGGTTTGGGTTGGAAAGGGCCTTAAGATCAGCCAGCTCCAGCCCCTGCCACGGGCAGGGACACCTTCCACTGGAGCAGCTTGCTCCAAGCCCCTGTGTCCAGCCTGGCCTTGAACACTGCCAGGGATGGGGCAGCCACAGCTTCTCTGGGCACCCTGTACCAGCGCCCCAGCACCCTCACGGGGAAGAGCTTCTGCCTTAGATCCAACCTGAACTTTCCCTGTTTCAGTTTAAACCCATCACCGCTTGTCCTATCGCTGCAGTCCCAGATGAAGAGTCCCTTTCCAGCATCCTTGTAGCCAGAAGCTGCTCTGAGGTCTCCACACAGCTTCTCTTCTCCAAGCTGAACAGCCCCAGTGTTCTCAGCAGGAGCTGCTCCAGCCCCTGAGCATCCTCGTGGCCTCCTCTGGCCTTGCTCCAACAGCTCCATGCCCTTTTTATGTAGAGGACACCAGAACTGCACACGGTGCTCCATTTGAAGGTGGAACAGGACATGGAAGGTTTGAAGGCGCACTTGTAAGGATATATTTCAGTGACCTTTTACTTCCCCAGTTCCTGTGCTTGCTGAGCAAAGCAAGAGGCAAGTTTTTCCTTACTGCTGGCTTTTGCAAAGGACACTGCTGGATATTACCTGTTTATTCCCACTATGATTTACTACAGCAGTAAAAGTACCAGTGATGGCATTTGATGGTCAATTGCCATATTGAGCTGGGGGTACACTGGAGTTTAACGTCTCTTTTTAACTGTGTTTAACTGCCTTACAAAGCATCTGTAGGAAGCTCTGGCACACCAGGCTGGTGTCTTTTCCAAAGAATGGAAACATCTTTCAAATCTCCAACCTTTGGGCCATTTGAAAAGCATAACTGGCATGCAGCAGTTCTGTTAGCGGGCTGTCATAACTTTTATTGCCACCTGCCTAGCCAAGCCATCTGGGAGGAAAGGATATGGGAGATAAAAATGACAGTAACTCAGAGGGCATTATATAGTCTGGTGTGTCTCAAGCTTGTACAGTCGCTTTGCCTTTTACACCACAAGCTTTCTCGAGCTTCTTAGCATCTCTAAGGTGATGTAGCTTAAAATCCTGTTGGATACAGACAGTGGCTGTTAAAGTTTCAATTTGGCCATCACACAGTTATGTGTTTCCTTCCCCAGTTCCTGATGGCTGCAGCCCTCTGGAGAGCAGCTCCTTGGGAGAGTGGTGAAACGCAGGAATCTGGGATTAACTTCTGCCCTCCCCCCAGGAAACCCTTCAACTTCTCAGGGTGTGCCAACAGGCTTGATGAATGTGCCATAGTAACATAGGAAGTTGTTGTTGTCTCCTCTTTGCATCCTCATTAATCCTTCATTTTCATGCCATAACGGGGAAGTGTTATCACTAAATTTCCCAACTTGCCTTCAGGAAGGCCCCACTGGAGTCTTTCAACTGCGTAATTGCGCAGAAGTGTTAAACCACTTCTCTAATCTGTGTGTAGAGACATTTAATTGCTTCAGTTTACTTGGAAGTAGTAGTTCTTCCTCTAGAAGAATGCTTAGTGTTGATAAACACCTTCCGTGGGACTTGGTTCTGGGCAAGAGCAGCGTTGTGACCTCACAGGCGCTGGGAAGGCGCTGCCTGGGCGCTGATTCTCCACACGGGTCTCACCAGAGCTTTGCGGTGTCTTGAAGTGGTGGACTCTGCCCAGCACGGGTGTTGGGAAGAAGACCAAGTAGGTGGCTATGGCTTGAGGTTTAATTAACTGTGTCCAGCTCTGGGGAGCAACACAAGAGGGACGTGGAGCTGCTGGGGCGAGGCCAGAGGAGGCCACGGAGATGCTGTGGGAGCTGGAGCAGCTCTGCTCTGGAGCCAGGCTGAGAGAGCTGGGCTGGGGCAGCCTGGAGGAGAGAAGGCTCCTGAAGGGGAGACCTTAGAGCAGCTCCAGTGCCTAAAGGGCTGCAGGAAACCTGGAGAGGGGCTTTGGACAAGGGATGGAGGGACAGGACAGGGGAATGTCTTTAACCTGCCAGAGGGGAGACTGAGATGAGGTATTATTAAAACCTAAAATGGCTGAAACTAACTACAGTTGTGACAACAAAGAGAACCTGATTTCACTTTATTCGTTGTTCTTTCTTCTGGTCAAACCCTTTAGGCTTAGCACCTTGTTGCTCAGGTTGATGTCAGTGAGGAGTGAGCTTAAGAAGCTTCATCCTTTCCCTGGCTGCTTGTTCTCCTGTTATGAGTGTGTGTCCCACGTGTTTGTGCCTGTGCTATAAAACATCACTGGAACAATATAGATTAAAAATAGCTGTGAACAGAGCAGTGGAACAGCCTGGGGGGAGTTGAGCAGGGCTGCTCTGAACCCCAAGGGGAAGAAAGAAGCTTGCGTCTCTCCTGCTCCTGCCCCTGGGCTAAAACCAGCAATAAGGCAGCATTCCCCTGGCCCTGGAGAGGAGGAAGTGGGTTTTGCTGCTTGTGCTGGAATTCCAGGTTTTATGTGTCCCAGAAAGACCCTGGAGACACTTCACTGTGTCTGGAGACAATGAAGCAGTGATGGTCTTGGAGACGAGGCTGAATGTTGCCAGTAGAAGGGCACTTAGCTGGGTATTCAGAAGAACTGTCTACCAAGTTTGGCTTAATTTGAATGACACAGAGTGGAGGAATTGGGGTAATTTTAAGTTTCAGGTGATAAAACCTGCAGCAAATGCCTAAAGTGCAGATTGATTTCCCTGTCTTTTCATCCCCCTCATTCCACTTGCACATCACAAACTGCAAATGTAAGAAGTTTGGGAAGCAGTTTGATGTGAGAGCTCTCTGTTTCCATCAGTGCTGGGCCTCTGCAGGTCACGTGTTACCCAAATCGTTGTTTGCCCCTGAGCTTTGCTCCAGGAAATCCATTTCCATGGAGTTAACTTGCATCTCTGCAGGGTGCTCCACTTCCTTCTTAGCTTCTGATAGCCAGTATCTCTTCTTCAGTATTGACATGAGCTCACTTGTGCTCTTTCAAAGGAAATGAAACCTAATAAACCCCCACTTCTGGGTTTTACAGTTAGCTAATGCGCGTGTGCTGGTATTGCCAGGTGTTTGGGAGGGTGCGCAGAACTCAAACGCAGCCATAGACTGGTGCGAGTCTTGCCTGGGGAAGGTCTGGTCTGCATCCAGAAGCAGAGAAATAATTCCCAACACCTTCCCTAGCAGCCGGGTTTCAGGAGAACATTTAAGCTATAAGAAATCATTCTGTTGATGTGGAGTCACTGAACCCAGGGCTTCGTTTTGCTATGGAGCTTGGGTTGCATGTTGCTGCCTGTGGCTCTGTCAGATAAAGTTGTCAGATCTGATCCCTGATAGTCTGAGACTCTCAGAATGAAAACAGGGGGTAAGTAGTGAGTCGGAATGGTGGCCTTGGAGTAAAGTAGTAAATTCGGAGTCAAGTGGGAGTCTTGGACTCCTTAAAGCAAATGATGTGCTGGGCTTATTCCTGTAAGGAGCTGCACGTTGAAAGAATGAGCGGAGGTGGTATATCCCGTCTCCAGAAAACATATGGCAACACTTGGAAATGTTTAAATGTAACAACACATTTTGAAGGGGGGAGGGAGAAAGCAGGAGGATGGCTTTAACGTGTGTCCCGTGGGATTTGCCAGCGCTCCTGAAGATTGGTCTGGGTTTTTCTTTATTCTCAATGGTTTTCCTTTTCCTTCTTGCTGGGACTGACAGGGTGAAGCTCGGTTGTGAATTTCTTCTGCTGCGTGGTGGAATCCTGTTGAATCTTCAAACTGGCGATGTCAAGAGTGCCGAGTCCTCCCCCTCCGGCAGAAATGTCGAGTGGACCTGTAGCAGAAAGCTGGTGCTACACTCAGGTAAGCCCCCACTCTGCTGAGATGCTCTTGACACAACGCGGTTAGAGCCTTGTGGTTAAGAAATGAATCAAAGCAAGTTTCAAGTCTGGAGTTCAGAGTCTGACCGTGTTCAAGGCCAGCTTGGATAGGGCTTGGTGCAGCCTGGTCTAACTGAAGATGTCCCTGCTCGTTGCAGGGGGGTTGGACTAGGTGAGCTTTGAAGGTCCCTTCCAACCCAGACTCTTCTATGACTCCATGATTTCCAAGGCAACCGACTGTTGCCCTCTGCACTTGGCAAGGAGAGCTTTGGAGGAGGCATTTGGAGAAGTTGGAGTGGTCCAGCTGCCTCTGTGGCTTGTGCTTGGGGTTATTTGTCATATAAATGACTCAGTAAAACTTGCAGGTTTTGTGGTTTTGCCCTTAAGATGGACAGGGTGAATGAGCAGGACCCTAAACCACCTCTTCTCCTCTGTTTTAAGATCAAGGTAGTGAAGTTTTCCTACATGTGGACCATAAACAACTTTAGCTTCTGCCGAGAAGAAATGGGTGAGGTCATCAAAAGCTCAACCTTTTCATCTGGAGCCAATGATAAACTCAAATGGTAAGGAATAGAGCAGAGAGGTTCGCCCTCTTGTACGACTGTGAAGGAACTGTGTATGGGGTTCTAGAACAGAGAAAAATCTATAAAATATATCTGTAAATATAGAAGAAAATTTGTAGTGCACACATGGGCTCTTGCTTCCTTGAATGTACACCGTGTGCACAGAGAAGCTGCTGTTGCTTCAGCCTTGTGTTTGGGCGCACAAAACAACTGCTGTTTGCAGTGTCAGCACTAATGGAAACCCATAGCTGGAAGGGAGATCACATCCTGCCTTGAAGCTGAGACTTGCTGTGGAGGATCAGTAATGTCTTAAATTGGGGTTTTTTTGGACTGAGCTATATGAGGCAATGAGAGTCCACATCCAGTGTGTTCAAGCTCTATTTCAGCCTCCCACTTTCAGTCCCTAATGCTCCTTGTTGTTAAAAAGGTAATTTTTACCTGCACTCTAAATCCTGCAAGAAAAGACTGTTGCTACTGTATTACCTTCCTCTTCATGGCAGCTTTTTGGGAATTTGGAGACTTAACATAGTGGTGAGGGAAGTAATAATGTTCTGTAACTCCTTCTGCCAAGGAGTTTCTGCTTCTTAAAGCTCACGTTCTTTTTGCCCTTTCCCTTCCCTTTAAAACTTTCCTTACTGTCATGTAATTCCCAGTAACTCAGAGTAGGCTTTGTTCAGAATGTGCGTCTGCTGTGGCTCGTGGCTGACCTGGGAGATCCACGGACACCCAGTTCCTTATTTTGTCCCTTGTTGATAGTAAGTGTGTTAACATTTATCTTTAAACCTCCTTAGGACAGATTGCAGCAAATCAGGCACTAAATAATAGTGTGTCTGTGATACAGTTTGTGTTCCCTTCCTTTGGGTGGCAGCCCTGTGCTTTCTTTGGGCTGCTCTTTGCTATTACATTACTTTACCTTCACAACCTTTGCAGGGCAGAGCTCAATCAATGTCTAGATCTTTCTGCTTTTTTGTCATTATGTCTGTGAGCTGTTAGTCATTTGGCCTAGATCTTGCTTTTGGTAAGATTCTGCGGCAAGTTTCGGGTCATGGAAGTGCTTATGAGTTAAGCCTCTTCCCGCACCTACTGCATTTTCTTCACACAGGAGTAGTTTTCTCTTTCTTGCCCTAGTATTATGGTGTTCGAGAAACCACCTTCCAGAACCCCATTTTTCCTTTCAATTGCTTCCTGTGGAATTTTTACCAAGCATTTCTCTGGGTTTGTTGCACTTCCTCAAATCCATTGCCTCCATTCGACTCTTTCTTTCACTTTCCTTTTGTGAAAATTGACATCCAGGGTTCTTTTCAGTAATTTAAACCGTTTAAACCCCTTCCTCTTTTCCCCCTGTGTTTTGTTGCTTTGCCCATAGTTCCTGCCTGTGTATTATTATCTGTCTTGGAGATGTAGCATGAGTCTGAGTGCAGCATGCAGTTCCACTCTATTTACCCATCTGTTATTTCAGTGTGGCTGTTAAACAGAACTGATTTGCTGTACATTTGACGGTGAAGACTCTACAGTGCCCTTTCTTTGAAGGCTGGGAATGATCTGCCAGACCTGGCCCTGGCATCTCATTCAGATCCCTGCTTTTACAGGTGTTTACGTGTGAACCCCAAAGGCTTGGATGAAGAAAGTAAAGATTATCTATCTCTCTACCTGCTGCTGGTGAGCTGTCCAAAAAGTGAAGTTCGAGCCAAATTCAAATTCTCCATCCTGAAT
Source organism: Ara ararauna (assembly GCA_028858755.1). Lineage (NCBI taxonomy): Eukaryota > Metazoa > Chordata > Aves > Psittaciformes > Psittacidae > Ara > Ara ararauna. The sequence goes on along the minus strand of CM054393.1, from coordinate 2,629,684 downwards.
GCTAAAGGAGAAGAGACAAAAGCAATGGGTGGGTAAAAACTCATGTCTTGTCTGCTGGGGCCAGGTTGGCGTTTGCTGTTTGATGAGGCGAGGCTCAGCTGGTGTCTGAAGCACCATCTCTCTCTTTCAGAGAGCCAGCGAGCGTATCGGTTTGTACAAGGCAAGGACTGGGGATTCAAGAAATTCATTAGAAGAGACTTTCTTTTGGATGAGGCCAATGGACTTCTTCCAGATGACAAACTCACTCTCTTCTGTGAGGTAAGTCTTCCTGTGCCGCTGAAAGAGCAGCATTTCCATTAGCCGGAGGTAGATGTGACCTGGTTTTTTCCTCATTGCTTTTACGGAGTCAGAAGTGTCAGGAGAAATCCTGCCTGGTTTTATGGCACTTAGGTTTTATTTGGGCATGTGTGTGGCAGCGTGTGTGCTTCCAGTGGCTGCTTCAGGGCGTGATTCATGGTGATTCACTCCCCTGCATTTGTGTGTTACGTTAGATTTGTCTTTTACCTGGGATGATGATAGGAATTAAGCATTTTTGATTATCATTTCACTTGTGGTTTAGCATTATCATCCATCACTTTCTACTATTTAAGTTGAAACTCACTTGGGATAATAACCAGCACTAGCTCTTTGGGGGCAACTGGCCTGCCTATTACTTGCCTGCTGAATAAAGAAAGGGTTTTCTTTCTTCCCCTCAGTGTGTCTATGGAGCCAACAACAAGAAAAAGAGAAGAAAAAGGCATTTTATAGGAACCACTGTTTTCTCTTCATTGTGTTTGTATTTTTCTCCCAACTGCTTACAGAATGATGATTTCAATAGTACTAATTTCAGACAAAGATGCAGTTATTTCTGCAACTAGATGTTTGAGTTTTAAATGAGCAAATTGAAACTCTCCAGGGTCTTCAGAGCTTCTGCTGCTGCCTTCACTTCTATTGTCTCTTTAACTGCAGAACACCTCCTGTAGCTGTGATTTTTACCAGAAGACAGGTAGAACAAGTTGTTCTCTCTTTGGATCTCTTGCAATGTTGTTTTTTATGGGAGTCTTTCCCTTTGCTGTGTATTCTGTTCGGAGTGAAGGAAATGCTTCAGAGCTGTTCAACAGTTGGGGGGTTTTGGAGGTTTTTCTACCTTGGGTTTGTTGTTTGGGTTTTATTTTCACTTTTGGTTGCCCACCATAGGCATTCACATGTCTAACTTCTAAAGGATCAGTAGGAAAAATAATTACTGTCATGGAGAGAGCCCTTCCTTTAACACTTCATCCTGTCCTTCTGCTCTGCTCTTGTGAGACCCCACTTGCAGCACTGTGTGCACTTCTGGTGTCCTCAACATAAGAAGAACATGGAGCTGTTGGAGCAAGGCCAGAGGAGGCCACGAGGATGCTCAGGGGCTGGAACAGCTCCGGTATGGAGCCAGGCTGAGATCACTGGGGCTGTTCAGCCTGGAGAAGGGAAGCTGCATGGAGACCTCAGAGCAGCTTCCAGTGTCTGAATGGGGCTACAAGGATGCTGGAGGGGGACTCTTCATCAGGGCCTGTAGTGATAGGACAAAGGGTGATGGGTTCAGACTGAAACAGGGGAAGTTCAGGCTAGATCTAAGGCAGAAGCTCTTCCCTCTGAGGGTGCTGAGGCGCTGGCACAGGGTGCCCAGAGAAGCTGTGGCTGCCCCATCCCTGGCAGTGTTCAAGGCCAGGTTGGACACAGGCTTGGAGCAAGCTGCTCTATGGAAGGTGTCCCTGCCCGTGGCAGGGGTTGGAACTGGGTGAGCTTTAAGGTCCTTTCCAACCCAAACTTTTCTATGATTCTGTGAATATGGGAAGAGGACAGTGTCTTGGCTCCCACCTCTGTAGGTCTGGCAGTTGCTCTTTCCTCCATGATGAAGGAGCCAGAAAACTCCCAGCTGTGGAGTAAAACTCCAAAATGAATGTCTGAGAAGGGAATTTGCGAGGTGCAGTGTAGCTAAACCTGAGCTCCACCAGTAGTCTTGGCAACTGGTGCTAATTCAAGTCACTTCACTCTTTACTGAGCTACTCCTTTTAAAAGCTTCAGCTCGGTGGTTTTGTTTGTTCTGGATGAAGAGAGAACTTGCTGCTGCCTTCACCTGGCCTTGATATCTTCTGTTTTCTCTTTCAGTTTGTTCTCCACTCAAGCATGTAAGAAATCTGAAGTTTAGTGATATCAGAGGGAAGGTTTTGCTGTCTGGAAACAGTTTGGCAACAGCTTTCACCAGCTTCCTTTTGGGGTTTTAATCCCCCACTCTTTCTATTTTTTTCCTTCGCCTTCCCGAGCCTCTTCGCATGTACACCAGTGTGCCATATGCTCTCTTAATGCTTCCCTGCTGGCCACAGGTGCCAAGTGATGCTGCTCACATCTGTACTTTCAGCAAGCGTGTTTTGCATGTAGAAACACTCCAAGGAGTTAACAATACTTGATGTTTGCTAGGTGGGGATGTGTTGGGCGTGTTCTGGAGACCAGAGGGTTGTCTCTGCTGCACCTTCTCATTGCATTATTAAAGGAAAAAGGTCTTTTCCTCTCTGCTCGTGTCTGGTGCTGAGCACAGATGACGTCTTGCTGCAGATGCTGTTAGGGCAGAGAATGATGTGTCTTGTCAAGTGTTTCACATCTGACCTCACTTAGTTGTCAGTTGGAGGATTTCTCCACTGCTGTTTTGCAGGTGGGGTTGACTGTTCATATCCCAACTGCATCACTCTTTGCTCTTTCAATTCTCTTCTAACGTCACAGGCAAATACCCTGGTAAAGCTCCACAAAGAATGGTGTTCCCAAAGTAGCAGTAATAGCTCTCTTCTGAGCTTGGTAGCATTGCTGTCCTTGCTGAGATGTTGAAAACACCTTGAGCAAAACCTTCCCTATTTTGACCCCTAAGGCTTCACGACTTGGAATCTCTCAACTCCTTATGTAAAAGGCCATGTAATGGATTTTCATGCTAGTAATTGATTTTCTGTCATCTATGGAGAGGTTTATTTGTTGATTTGAGACACAGGTAGCAAGTGGGTTTTTGGCTGGTCTGTAATCAGTACTGGAGGATTCCAGCAAGGGATCTGCAGCTTGGAATTCCTTTGGATGAATCTGATCAGTTTTCAGCCATCATTGAGTCCGTGTTGCTGGTCTGGATGGCACACGGGAAGGCCAGAATGTAGCTGTCAAATTCATGAAGAAGAATATTGATTTCCTCATATTTGGCAGGGGGTTGGAGCTGGATGATCTTTAAGGTCCCTTCCAACCCAAACCAGTCTGGGATTCTGTGATTCAGCTCTGGCTAACGTTTAGCATCCTTTGGCAAACAGCATCTGATACGGGTTCGGGTTTGGGTGTTTAACTGTGGCTGCCATCAGAAACCCACTGGAGGTTTGTCAGGAGTTGGGGTCTGTGCTGTCAGCAGGCTTCTTTCCTCAGGAGATGCTTCTGTCATCTCACTTCATCATTTACTCTTTTACATAACTGAAGCTTCCTTTGCTGACCGTTGTTCCTCTTTGGCCGTTGGTTATTAATAGAAGTGAAATTTAACTTGGACTTGACAGCAAATCCAGGAAAGAGTCTCACGTAGCTTCCCTGTCAGTCACCTGCTTCCTTTCCTCTTTGTGCAGGGTGGTGTCAGTCACTCTGATCTCTCCTTATCAGAGCCTGCTGTGGAAGGTTATGATTTACCCTGTGTTTAACCGTAATGGTTTAGTGCTGAACTGCATTTTAATGCTTCCCTTTGTGAAGGTTACTCATCAGCCAGCATAGATGGTCCCTGTCTAACCCTTTGTGCTTTAGAGCGGGTGATAAGGAATCTGTCTTCCCCAAAGCTTCGAGATTACTTAACACAAAGCTGCTTTTCTTCAGCTTACTGTTTCTTCTAAAGTGTATTGGATAATGTGATGGAAGGAATTTGGAACCAGAAGAAGCAAGAGGGGTCAGAAACTGCCCTGCATGCATGTGTGGATGCAGTGCTTGGTTATAGAAGCTCTGTGTATGCTTCATTTTCATTTGTCCTGCTGTCTGTATTGCATTATTGATTGGGGAGGGTTTAAGAGTGTTGATGGAAGGAAAAAACTAGGTCAGGTGTGATGTCTGTAAAGGCAGAAAAATAAGGTTCCACTTCCATAGGAAACCATCTAATAAAGTGAGGATGAAATTGCACAGACGTGCTGGTCGTTTTCACCTGCCCTGGAAACAGAAGCTTCCTGCAGGGAGATCAGTTGTTACAGCGAGTGTTTGAGGTTTGGGGTTGTTTGCTCTCCTTTCCCCTCCAGGTGAGCGTGGTGCAGGACTCTGTCAACATCTCTGGCCAGAACACCATGAACATGGTGAAGGTGCCCGAGTGCCGCTTGGCAGACGAGCTGGGAGGACTCTGGGAGAACTCACGCTTCACTGACTGCTGTCTGTGCGTGGCAGGCCAGGAGTTCCAGGCTCACAAAGCCATACTCGCAGGTTGGTATTGAACTGGATGGGTCTTTGTGGACTGGGAGGCAACGACCTGATGGCAAATGGTTGTTTCTGAGTTGCTTCACCTTTGAAGGAGGCTTCTGCAGCTCTTCTAACTGCAGAGCTGTAATGCAAGAGGGCTGTGAACTGCTACAGGTGGAGAAGAAATGTGCACTCCATTTTTATTTGCCTGTCTCCCTCTCTGGGGAGAACGGGAAGAGGATTCTGTTGTGGCTGTCGTGTAGTGTATTCCTAAAGCATTTTTAAGGAGCAGTTAGCACGTTTCCAGAGGCAACTCCAGAAACGTTCCTTACCACCCATGTACCCTTCACCCTTGGTTGAAAGGACTTAATAAATCCTCCCGTACCCAGTTTGAAGCCACTTTACTGGATGTCAAACCCTGAACTTTTGTACCAGTTGTATCTTACTGGGGTTTCTGTTCCTCACTTCTAGCACGTTCGCCGGTCTTCAGCGCCATGTTTGAACATGAGATGGAAGAGAGTAAAAAGGTGAGTTGCTGAAGGCAGGAGAACTTCTTTGCCTAGATGAATAGCTCTGTAGTCGGCTGTTAGCATCACTGGTCACATCTGACTTTGGTAGGGTTTGTAACTGTTGTCACCTTTGGTTTCTCACATTAGATGCAGGTCTCTGCTTCAACTGTCCTCAAGAGAGGAAGAAAGAGATCAAGGGGCAGTTGTTTCCTTTGTAGCTCATGGGAAAGAGTCTGGGATGGGATAGGGAGAAGGAGAGAATGTGAAGTACAACTTAAAAAGAGTTTTTCTTACTCCATCCACATGATTTCCTTCTTCTCTTTCAATTAGTACACCTAAGTTGTCGGGCATTTCTGAATGCTGAAAGAGCTTGGGAGGAAGGAAGTCTTTTGCTTCTTGTCAGGATCTTAATAAGCTTCCTTTTCCTGCTACAGAATCGTGTTGAAATCAATGATGTGGAGCCTGAAGTTTTTAAGGAAATGATGTGCTTTATTTACACGGGGAAGGCACCAAATCTGGACAAAATGGCTGATGACTTGCTGGCAGCTGCTGACAAGGTATGGTTGGGACTTAGGGGTGTTCAGAGAGGCAGGAATGACACGTGCCTTGCTTTACAGAGTGCTCCTTGGTTGTTGCTGATAGGTGAACCTGGATGTAGTTTATGATAGGCTATACATATAATACCTATAGCTGTATAGATACATATCTTAACATACACCAATCAGGAATTTCTGTCTCTATTGCTCCTTTTTAAGCATTTTCTTGACATTTCAGATGTGTCTGTATTCAGCGTGATCTAGCGTAAGAGCTGGGGATGAGAAGAAAATGACACTGTGAGCCTGGTGGTACCTTTTTAGCGTGATTATTACCAAATCTCCAGCATAGTGTTCTGCTTTGGCAAACAGGGTGTGCTTCTCCTTCTGCTCTGCCTGGTAGCTGCACCTTCAAGACGTGCTCTAAAGTGATGGATGGCCAAGAGTGGGAAAGTGTTGTTTGTTTTCTTCTTGCAGTGGCAATCCCTGCTGTTAATGGCGAGAAGGGGTGCACTGGAGGTGCACTGCTGCCTAACCCAGCTGTGGTCTTGCAGGGCTCTTGCCAGGGAGGTGTTGGGGATGGTCTGACTGGAAGGCTGCTGGTAGTCCCCATGTAGCAGTGCTGTGGCCTTGCTGGCCAGGCAGCCGCTGCCTCCTTCCCTTTGCAGCCCCAAGGACAGAAGAGTGCTCTGCTGGCCAGTGAGCTGTCTTAACCACTGGAAATTCCTAATATATAACCAAAACTGTATTTCCTTTTTCTTTTTTTCTCTTAAAAGTGAACTTAGTGCTGGTGAAAGATGCCAGTTTGACAGCACTGGAGACTAAAGTCCTGACTTTATCCATGGAACAGGTTCAGCACGGGTAGCAGCAGTGCAAGATTCTCCACACTGCCCTGCCAATGTGCCTCAACTCTGACCTGGAGGGACCACCTCTAGGGGTGAGACCGTAGTTCAGTCTCCATGCTTCTTCAGTCCTTGGATTCTCTTGTGGGTGCCAGTTAGGGTGGTGGATTCTAAGATGTGGATGCATGTAACCTTGTTCCACGCAACCACCACATGGCCATCAAATTCCCTGTCACTGCGGACCTGGGCTTCATCAAAAATGCTGATTTGAGAGGTGAAATGCTTCATATGCCATAATTAGTCCACTGCAACTAGGGTATAAGTGGGAAATAATGCAAGGAGATTCTCTGCTTGATTATAATCATTGCCACATATTTTACTCAATATTTAAAGAGTATTGATTGAGAGCTCACATACCATCTTTAACTGAGACAAGTGGAAGTAAGAAACAGTACATTAAGGACAGAGTAGGCTTTAACTTTCAGTTCCTTGGCTTTTAATGTAGGGTGTTTTTTTTTCCCCTTTTAAACTCATTGGGTGTCTTTTAAAAGCAGAAATAAACCGTCTTTCACAAAAGCACATTAACCATCTCCTACTTGCTCAAGAGACTGAAACAGCTTCTTCTGAGTTCCTCCTGGCTCTTGGGGAAAAGATGTAATTAGACCAAAACCAAAACAAGGCACATCTCCTCAGCCCAGGAGATACTATTTCAGCCTCTTGGGTAAGCACACTATTAGGTAGGGTGTTCTTCTAAAGTGTAATTAAGAAAGGAGGGAGTTTGGGTACCTGAGAGACCAGAATGGCAACTTCTGCCCAACTGTGTAATTAGAAGCTGAGCTATTTGTAGGGAAAATCGACATAAAAGTTGAACATGCATGGAGGAGAATATTCAGTTGACAAAAGGAATGCTTTTACCTTTGTTTGCTGCTGGTTTAAGCTACTGACAGACAATAATAGATACTCATGGCTTGCCCCTCATTTGAAACTGGTTTAGTTATTGAAACAGATGAAGCAAGGAAATTTGATTTGCCTTCTGGGAAAGGATCTGGGGGGGATAAAACTGTCCTGGTTATGAGTGCCATGCCTCAATTGAAGCACTTGTTATCATGGAGTCCTAAGTGGAAAAACTGTTTCTGGCATCTAAATTTAGGTGTCTAAATTTAATCCAGATGGGATGAAAATGTCAATCAGAATATAAAATCAGTGTCTAGTAATAGCTCTCATCAGAGGGCAGCGCTCCCAGGGTCAGGCAAATGGGCTTGGTACCAGCTCTCTGGTCAGATTGACTGAGCAGTCCTTACAAATCCAGGATCTCTTGCAAATGTGGCCTCGCATCCTAAAGCATGTCACCCCAGAGTTGTCCAGAGAAGCCTCAAAACCACTGTGAAGGATGCTCTCAAACGCAGTTCTGTCACGTAAATAAGTCTGACAGATTATTTCTATTATATAGAAATGTCACTCAGTTTGAAATCCTAACCTGAAGTCTTAACTGTGCTTAATCTTTAGGACAACTTCTGTAGTGCTAATGTCATAACTCATCTACGAACTGCATTAGAACTGACTGCTCTCTAGTGCCTGTGAAATGTAATCATGGGATCTAGAATATTCAGAATTACTCAGAAATACTCTTGTTTCTTTCATCCAGAGAGCTGCAAACCCCAGCATCAGCTCACACATGCCAAGAGTGTCACAAGTATCTTGCAGTTCCCAGCTATGATATTCCGCAAGACTGAGGTTTGGGGCTTGGGTTTGAGTTCTGGATGACAAGTGGCTTAGCAGCTTTCTAAGTACTGCCCTTTTTGAAGGCTGCCCAAGACCACTGTGTCGCTTTTGAAACTCTTGGCATGTTTTAATCCTGACTGAAGTGCTGCAGCAAGTAGAGTGTGGAATTTATTAGGCAGCACTCTTCTTCTGAGCATATCCTTGGAATTTCCCAAAGCACTGACATGGCCCAACCCCGTGGATCTAAAAAATCTTGAGGCAAGTGCCCAATTGGAGGGTAAAAACTTTTAGATAGGGGATGTGAAGTTAGAATAGAGCTTTTGCCAGGGCATTACAGGCAGGCTGTGATGTTTTGCTTTCAGCTGGACAGCTACAAGAAGTCAGGGGCATTTGTTTAACATCGTAGTATTAAACTAGTAGCATGTGCTTGAGCAAGGCTGATCTTAATGTGCAGGTCATTAATGGCAAAGAAATTGAGTGAAAACTGCCTAAACATCCCTGGAACACCTATGGAGCATTCGCTGTCAGATAGGTCTTCCCACTGAACCTGAGTAGTACTGTCATGCAGTAGTAGAGTAAGAGTAAAGATTTGCCTTTAGCGTTCTGTGCCTTGAAGTAACCGAGATAGTAAGTATTACAGGTGACCTGAAACCCTCATTTCAAAGCATGAACGCAGCACCACTAAGCCTGTAACACAAGGAGGCCGGGCTGAGTTATGGTGGGTATGTTTCCTCTCCATTGCTTTCCTCAGGGTGGGCACATCATGATTCTGCTCTTTATCTCTTTTTTTTGCTGTCACTATTTCTTTGAGTACAGTTCAGGTTTATATAGCAAAGTGCATTGCTCTGCTCAGCATAATAGAGTAGTTTGTTACTGAAGGGTGAAGGAGCACGAGTAAAGCTTCACATCAGGCCTGATTAAGTGTGTTCTCCTTTGTAACTGTACCTTGGCTTGTATTTTGCAGTATGCTCTAGAACGTCTGAAGGTGATGTGTGAGGACGCCCTGTGCAGTAACCTGTCTGTGGAAAATGCAGCTGAGATCCTCATTCTGGCTGACCTACATAGTGCTGATCAACTGAAAACTCAAGCTGTGGACTTCATTAACTAGTGAGTTTACTCGTGGTCCAGGATGCAATAGGTCTAGAGGAAAGTGTTTATTAGCAATAGGGGTCACAACCTGGGGACTATCACGTGTAGGGGAGATTCTCCTCTATTATTTCTCTTTGATAGTTCCCCATTGTGGTCCTGCATTTATCTGGCATCTCAGAAGTGGCATTGCCCTAAAGGCAAATTAGTCTTGTCCTGCTGGGACTGTTCAGAGTGTGCAGCAGGACTGTTTCTGGGAGGTATTATGGATTTCTTCCTAAGATCACAAGCAGTTTTAGGTAGTAGAATATCAGGTAGTTCCTGATGTTGAGGGACTACTTGCAACTCATAATAGAAAGACCGTTTTCAGTAGGTGTAAAATAGCTACCAACTACTTTGATGTCTGGAAACGTTTTTAATCTCATTTGTCAGTTCATACAGCTTTTCTCAGTGCTTTAAAATACTCCTGTGATGAGTTGTCAGGGTGGGTGAGCATTGTGTTCCTGCTGTCCTCCACCTGGGATCATGTATGTTTGAGCTTTTCATCCTTCAGTTGAAGGCCTTTCCAGCCTAGAGCTGTGCCATCAGGGCTAAAGCTTACAATCCTCCAGAAAAGCTATCTAACATACATGCAGAGTGACTCTAAACCAGTGCTCTGAAAATGGGAGGTTTCTCAGGCCGGTGAAAGGAATCTATTTAGCGAATCCTTCTTATCCCCAGTTGCTAACTTAGATTTCTTCTCTCTTCTTTCTAGCCATGCTTCTGACGTCATGGAGACATCAGGCTGGAAGTCTATGGTAGTTTCACATCCCCATTTGGTGGCTGAGGCGTATCGCTCTCTGGCCTCTGCACAGTGTCCCTTTCTGGGACCCCCACGTAAGCGACTGAAGCAATCCTAAAGTCGTCTTTGTCACACCACCCCATGTTTTTCTGGAAGCAGCATCATCTGTTGCTGCTGTAACCTTGACCACCAGGTAGACAGCGAAATCTGTGGAGCTTTTACTCTGTTGTTGGGGGGAAGAGACTGCTTCGTGACACCCAGACTTTTTAAAACAGCACCAAGTAACTTGGGGAGAGGGGGGAGGGTGGGCCTGGGGCTCTGGGGCTGTTCAACCTAATGAATCCCTGTCGCTGCATCGTCTGTGTGTTCCCTTCGACTTGGCTGAGTCAATTAAGTCCAGGGTTCGGTTTAGGCACCAACCCAAGTCGGAATAACCCAGCAGAGGTCCTGGGCAAAACGTCTCTGCGTCTGGCAGCACAGAACAAATCGTCAGATGCCTGGAGCAAGAGGACATTTTAGCTTTGGAGAGCATTGGAGGGTTAAAAAAGGGGGGTTCTGGAAAGGAAAGACCTGATGGGAGCTCCAGTAGTATTTATATCAAAACAAAAGAGAATTTAAGTCCTTCCAGCTGAGCTAAAAACTGGACATTTGTGTAACTCCTTATTGCCATCCAGCAACAAGAAGATCAGTTTCTCTGTTAGTAGCACTTGTATGTTAACTGCAAAAAACAAAACCCAAGAACCCCCCCAACCCCTTTTATAAGATGACAGGTTGAAGTGCAAGGGGCCAGTGAAGGGCTGTGTGTTCCGGAGGGGTGAGAGCCTGAAGGCAGCCTTTGGGCAAGGCTTGGTTGGAAAGGACTCTAGCAACTCCTGGCTGTGGAGCGTGCTGTCTGATGAGAACAACGGTTCCTGGTTTTAGATATTGTGGGAAATGTTTTTGGCATTTTTCCCTGCTTTATTTCCCCCCTCCCCTCCCCCCCCCCCCTTTTTTTTTTTCTACAAAAAAAGACAAAAAAGGAGGGGGGAAAAAAAAAAAAGGAATTTTATTGTTGATGAACGCTGCGTCGAGAGTCCCTGTCCTGAGTCGCTACATGATTCTTAACAACTGTTTGTACCTGACTTGCTGACTGTATCGGAGCCAGTCCTGTTCCTTTCTATTAGTCACTCTTCTTACAGGGAAGAACTTTCGAAATAGCTGGTAACTTTTTTGTTTTTTTTTTTTTTTTCTTTTGGAAAATATAAATAATGACTATTTTGTACTGTGTGGTACCTGTGGTCTCTTCATTGCTGGGGGGGGCTCGCTTCTACAACTGCCCACTTGAAATCCAGCTCCCAAAACGTTCCCTTTCAGTCTGCTGCTGTGGACTGGTAGTGCCACACTGCTCCTGGAGCTCAGGTGGGATTCAGGAAGGAGTGTTGCACACTGGAGCACGTCCAGAGGAGGCCAAGACGATGATCAGGGGCTGGAGCACCTCTCTTACAAAGACAAAGACAGGCTTAGAACATTGAGGCTATTGAGCCTGGAGAAGGGAAGGTGCATGAAGACCTCAGAGCAGCTGCCAGTGTCTGAAGGGGCCACAAGGATGCTGGAGAGGGGCTCTTCATCAGGGACTGGAGGACAAGGGGTGATGGGTTCAAACCAAAACGGGAAGTCCGGGTTGGACATAAGGCAGAAGCTGTTCCCTGTGAGGGTGCTGAGGCGCTGGCACAGGGTGCCCAGAGAGGCTGTGGCTGCCCCATCCCTGGCAGTGCTCAAGGCCAGGTTGGACACAGAGCCTTGGGTGACATGGTCCAGTGTGAAGTGCCCCTGCCCGTGGCAGGGGGTTGGAACTGGATGAATGTAAGGTCCTTTCCAACCCTGACTATTCTGTGACCTGTTCATCCTTCATTCTGCCTGATGTGGGAAGGGAGAATAGTGCAAGCCACCATCTGCTCCATAAGGTGGAGGTGCAGTGCAGGATGGCTGTGTAGGATAGACCCATCTACGTGTGTCATCGTGAGTCCCAAACCTCCAAGGAGGTTAGACTGAAATATGCAGGGGCAAATTGAGCTGATCTGAAGATGCTGCTGTAGGGCACGTAATGGATTACAGGGAATAACTCTTGTTTTGTCTAGGAAATGGATCAGGTAGCTGTTGGCTCTGATTTTTCTGTTGCCATCCTTCCACTCCCAGCCTCTTGTCCGTTGGGTGAAGCACATATCTGTTCATTCACTCTTATTTAATCTATTTTTATCAGATGGTGACTCATGAGACAGTCTCTGCCCCTTTTTGTGTTCCCCCCCGAGGTGCTCATCGCAAACACACAACCCTCTGTACAGTAAAGCCTTCCCTTTACGTGCCTCACAAATTCCCATATTGCATCTCCTGCTTGAATGCCACTAATTCCTTTTCTATTGGATTTAACGTGCGTTTCCTTTCAAGTAAGCAAAGCATTTAGTCATAATGAGAGTCTCTGCACTACCCTGTCACAACTCAAACCCAGCATTTCTAGCTTCTAATTGCAGCCAGCCATGAAAAGTTCATTGCCAGGGAATTGCAGAAGTTGGCTCTGTGGCACTGAGATGCCCAATGATGCTGCAGGAGCTGCGCTGTTTACCGAGGGCTTCAAACCTGACCCAGACCTTTGAGCCTCATCACGTCAGTGACCAACTGGTGGAGGAGCAGCCCTGGCTCCTGGGAAGCAGGCAGGGAGTGGGGGTTCATATTGCCCTTTCTGGGGAGGGATTTACAGGGGAGTGATGCAGCTTTGGCAGTCTCCTTCCCTGGAGGGTGGGGAGATACCTGCAGGAGAATAATCTGTTCTGGGGCCTGTCTGTCCCAGCCCTTCCTGCAGAGCCGGGCTGCAGTTTGAGGACACGCTGTCACAAAGGTCTGCAATGAAGCGGGTCGCTTGTTCACATCGTTCCAGTTGCAGGTGAATTAGGATTTATTTGTCAGCTTCACCTTTCCTTCTCTACCTTTTGGGTTGTTTGTTTTTTATTGTAAATGATACAGCTGAAGCCATCTGGTGATAACAACATCAGAGCTAGAGCATACTGTTCATAAACCTCCCACTGACATCCTCCCCTCCCCACATCTGAAATGTAATTCAAGTCAACTCACAAGCTGTGGCATGTGTTGTTACTGCAGAGCTCTCGCTGCCAGTTGAACAGTTGGAGATTGGAATTCCACAAGGAGATGGCAGATTTATCAAAACAACCTTTCGGAGAGACGCTTTGCCTGGCTCCTGTGAACCGCAGCCGCCGCCGGCCCGCATTCGGGATGTAGGTTCGACCCCGCGCTCGGGCTTTTAATTCCTGCTCTTCCCCCCCCCCCCTCGCGGGGCTTTCCGGGAGACGTTTCATTCCTGTGTGCACTCTTTCATGTGCTGCCTTCTCCCTATTATCTCCTTGCTCCTGCTTCCTCTGCTTGCTTTTGTGCTGACCTAAAGGGGTTGCAGCCTTCATCTGGGTGTGGGGAGGAGAGGAGGGAAGGCAAATCTCTGCGGCATGGCCTGACCTCCAGCAGCAGGAGGATGTACGTGTGCCCTACACCAGACACAGACGACTCTCTCCAAACACCCAAACACCAAATATTCCTTCCTGGCCAAAAAGATCTCTTTCTGGCTGCCCCTTGGGCTTTGTTATTACAGACTCGGGTTCTTTTGAGGTGTTTTTCTTATTGTGTGAGTTTTTCCAGATGAAAGGAAACAGCTTGTGTGCTTATGAGCAGAACAAACAGCAGAGTGGGGCGAGCTGCTGTGCTTTGAAAGTCTCTCTGCCTTTGTTCCGGTTCTCAAACTGCTGTTAAGGACACACAATACCCGCTCGCTCCTTCTTTTTTCCCCCACACTTCCTTGAAGGAGGCAAAGATTTTCTTTTTTTCTTCAACTTCTTTCAGGTTTCTCAACTTCCGTGCAATTTACTTTGCAAAAGGCTGCGCTAAAATCATTACCTGGTTCAGGCAGCTTGGGCCGTGCAGTTTTCCTTCCTTTCATGACTGCCATTGAAGTCGGGTTGCAGAATTCCATCACTCACTTCTTTCTAATGCCTTTTCTTGCTTAATCTAATATGAAGCTATTTAATTACAGAGGGGTTTGTCCTGGGTGGTTGTTGTTTTCTCCTGACCTGCTGCCCACCTGGATCTTTGGCTGCAGTTGCAGACACATGCTGCACATATTGCCTTGGCAATTCCAGTTCCTTTTGTGTGTGTTCCATCTAAAGTTAACTTGCAATGAGCTGCTGGTGCCAAGGGGTGCAGAGCAAGAGGGGGAACAGCAGGCGAGTGCCGGCTTGACCTGCCCAGCAAGAGAACAGGCAAAAGAAACCAGGAGACAGCAGGGAAAAACCCAACTATCAGCCCATGAAATGGGTGGGGAAAGAACCTGCAGTCACCTGGGAGACTCCTGGAAGATATTGATGCTAAATAAAGCAGCAGAAGTGGACTTTAAACACGGTTGAAGAGAAACTTCAGCTGAGTGCTGGGGTAAGTTTGGGTTTGGATTTCATGTCTTGCTCCTACTTCATCTATTCGACTTTGTCTCTAAGACTGAGTTATTTGAATCACTTGAGGAAATGTGTTAACTGCTGGGTGAGTCGGGAAGGGGTGGAGAGAGGATTGCAGTTATTCCATCAAGCCGTGAGAAATCCCAGGCAGGAAAGGTGCAGGGGATGGGCTCCGCTTTGAATCATTGAAAAGCATCAATGGCCCAAAAAAGGCAGTTAAATGAGCTGGTGGATAATAAAGTGGATGGGAAATGGAACGCTTCCCCCAGCCCTTCAGAAGGGAAATGATGTCCCGTGTTACTCTGGAGCGTTTAATCCGAATGCAGGAGTGTGACTTTGAGCTCTGCTATCGGAAGCGGAGCAGGGATTGAAGAGGAAATCGTTGACTCTTGCCACTGGGGAGCAGTGCTGAGGACAAGAGCTTTGAGCTCTTAGTACCGAGCTGCTAATGAACCTTTCTGAGCCTTGAAACAGCCAGAAGTGCTCATCCAGGAGTAATGGGGTGAAAACCATTCTCCAAGCGGCATTGTGCTTCTCCTAGAAGGCTCCTGGAGGATGTGGAGCTTATCCCTGAGCATTCTGAGGCATTGGAAACCTCCTCGAGAAGGCACTTTGGCAAACAGGGATCTGGTTCTAACACAGAGGGAGGTGGGTGTGCTGGTCCTCAGTGGCGAATAGTGTGGCATCCTAGAGAGCAGCATCCTGCAGGGGTGACTGCAAACCTCCCCCTTGCTGCCGCATCTAATGTGATAGCTGGAGTGCTTTCTAGCTGCTCTTTTAGGTAAGGTAATGTGAAGCAGGTTTAGTTTTAACTCTTAGGATAGTTTCATCTCATAACGGAGGTGGGTCCTTTTTTCCTACCTACACCTACTTACTTCAGGTCTGTTCCCGTGCTGTTGTGCCCTTTGCAGTGGCTCTGCTGGGTCTGCAGCTACTCCAACACTTGCAGCCACTGTAAGGCATTTCAACACAAATGAGCAGGAGATCCTCTGGGTTGCAATAATGACTCTCTCTAGAGGATGTGTAATTAAAATGCCTTTTCTTTCCTCTGCCCAGGGTGATGTCACTCCTGCCTCGGGTTCTCCTGCATTATAACAGCAGACCACCTCACAGCTTTGATTTCCGTTGCGATGTGCCAGATGGTGAACCCTGAACAGGGTAGCAGCAGCACTCAGCTGGGGCCTGGAACCAAAACTGAGCCAGGAAATACTCTTTAATGAGTTAGATTTCTTTCTTGGTGCTGAAGCCTCAGAACAGGGGGAAAAAAAGAGGCGCTTCACATCCAGTGGGTGTTTAAATAGGCCTTTTCCTTCCTCTCACACAACAGCAATAACTCCATCCCTCTCCAGGGCTGCTGGGACTTCTAAACCACCTCATTCTGTGAGGTTGTCATTATTGTGGGTGCTTTAGCGTGGAGCTGGGCTATTGGACATAAGTGGTGTTTTTGTTCCATTGATGAGTGGTTTGCTTTGGAAATCTCATCCATACATTCTTTCACATTGTGGTTCTGCCAGATTAAATCTAACGGATGTGTTTTACCCACTGCCCATGAGCCAGTGCTGCTTCTCTTCAGTGCTGCTCTGCCGGCTGGGATGAGGCAGGGAGGTATTTGAGGTGTCAGAGATGAAACACTGTGGATTTAAAGCCATGGCTGGTTTGAGTGGTGCCTCCAGTTGTAGTTCCCCTCGTACCCCCAGCACTGGCACCTCGTGCTGCTCAGCACCATGCTCTTTGCAGTACCTAAGGGAAGAGATCGTGGAATTACAGAACGGTTTGGGTTGGAAAGGACATTAAGGCTCCTCCAGTTCCAACCCAGGGACACCTTCCATAGAGCAGCTTGCTCCAAGCCCCTGTGTCCAACCTGGCCTTGAGCACTGCCAGGGATGGGGCAGCCACAGCTCCTCTGGGCACCCTGTGCCAGCGCCTCAGCACCCTCATAGCAAATAATCAAGCTCTTCTGGATGAGGATAGCCAAGAGCCCTGCATGGTCATGTAGGATTTCCAAACCTGGCTATAGGGAAAAGGAGTGGTAGAAAGAAACCACTGACCAACACTTACTGCTTGTCATTGGGAAGTGTCTGCCAGGATTGATAGCTGCTCAGACAGTCTTGCACTTGTGTCCCTGTTTTTTATAGCCCTACTATAATAGGTAATCAAAGTATACTAATGGAATTAAGATCCCATCTGTCTGAGTTCAGCAAGCCAACAAGTCCCTTAATTAAGATCTCATGTTTGCTAGAACAGAGGCTGCAAACACAGAGCTGGCCACCAATGGCATAAGCAAATATCTGTCTTTTCCATGACAAAGTGCCAGAGCATCCAGTGGGCTGAGGAGCTCAGAATCCAATCTGCAAGGTAAGCAGCACTTGCTTGCGGGCTGACAATAAATGCAAGAATAGCTGTTTCTTCCTCGGATAGCTGAGCAAAATGAGCTGGTTGCAAACACTTTGAGGCGCTGGGAGGTAGGCAGCAGCAGTAGTAACTAAAAGAGGCCAGAGTGGGGATCTCAGCTCCTGATAACGTCTCAGCGGGACGGTGTCGAATATTGGAGGCAAGAAAAGAGAAGCGAGTTAAAATCAGTGTCTTCAGGCTGCAATTTCCAAAGGTTTATGAAGCATCAAGTGGATCCTCAAACTGATTTGCGGCGCAGGCGGCTGCTGGGCTGCTCCACCGTGGGCTCTCTGTACTGCTGTATTGAACCATCAGTCCCATGTGCGTGTCGAGTCCATTGAGGAATCTCCTTTTAGATGCCATAGGTTCACTGGTGTGGCTGGTGGGATTGTTGTTTTCTGAACAAGACATCAAACCTAAGAGCCCCCGTGCCCAAAATGAAGGATTTCCTTTTTGTTCAGGCTTCATCCATTTGGGATTTCTTGCTGCTCATAAAGGAATTTTCCTTGATGGAAGGTTTGGGAGGTGCCCAGGAGGTTTTTTGTGTCCCTGTTGGGTGCATGGGGGATGTTCAGGAGGAGCATATAGCATTGGGGTTCACCCCGTGGTCTTTCCAGTGCACTGGTGGAACCCAGGCAGGGATGAGGCTGTTGGTCTTCCAGGAGGATTGGCAGAAGCGGAGGGAAGAGGGGAGCCACTGGTCCAGGACAAGGTCTTGGAGCGCTGCTGAAGATGCAAGCGTGCGTCCCTGATGGGTGGGATGCTTTGAGTCGACCACAGAAGGTGATTTTTCTTCCCTTTATGGAAAGTATCCCAACGAGGAGCCGGGATGAAAGTGGTCGCTTCCTGATGCAGTTTGAAAGCAGAGGGACATCTGCCACAGATCGGAAGAGCCTGGCAGGTAGAAAACACCCCAGCCCCCCCTTCTCCCTGCCTTTATCCTGCCTGGGGCACAGCTGTATTCCCCACCACACTGCCGTGGGCTCTGCGCTGCTCAGCACCACAAACCAGGGCATGGGAGGGGGTGACACCAACCTCCCCTCCCTCAATCCCAGCCGCTGTGTTCCTTCCACTGAAAACCCCCATTGCTGCAGGAGCAGGGAGCACTGCAGCTCAGGAGCACACGAGTGAGACCTGAATTATTCAGCATCTTTTTTAGTGCAGGCAGGTGCGGGGTTTGAAGTGGTTTGAGTTGGGAATTCTCTGCAGAGGAGCGAGGGTCTGGTGGGATTTGAAGGAGCTGGACGAGTTTTCCATTCCTGTCCTCCTCTTGCTGCCTCTTGACAGCTTCCCTCTTCTGTTTTGAGGCCTGAATGCTTGTTCTTGTGCTTTCCATCCCCCCTGTAACTTCTCCCTCTCCCTTTATGTCACTGCTTCACCTGCTGAAGCGCCTGTGGATGTTGCTGTAGCCAGCTCTGGAGCACTGACAGCGGGTTTGATGATGTGGTCCCTGGTCCCCAGGGACTTGGCAGCCTCCTGCAGGCACTGACAGTGCACTTCAGACCATGGTGAGCCACCAGATGCTAGTTCAGCTGGAAACGGAGCTGCCACGGTGAGGGCTGGCTTTGGGGGGGGGGGGTTTAGGGGCTGGGGGGGGTTGCTTTGTGCCTCTGGGGGGTTTGATGCATTCAGTCAGGTTTGCTTTAATCCGATGATACTGAGAAGGCAGGAGGTGGTCTGTGTGTGAGCACTGGGGCAGCATGCCCTTCATCCCAAAGAGGACAGGGGGTAGACACACAGGTGACTCAATCTCCGCATCCAAGTGGATTTGGACCAGTGCTGCCCTAAAATCTCTTCCCCACCACCCCTCCACCCACTTTGTTTC
This sequence comes from Ara ararauna, assembly GCA_028858755.1. NCBI lineage: Eukaryota > Metazoa > Chordata > Aves > Psittaciformes > Psittacidae > Ara > Ara ararauna. The sequence goes on along the minus strand of CM054393.1, from coordinate 2,611,104 downwards.
AGGCATTTGGGGCTCTGTGTGTGTGAGCATCAGACCCTGTTCTCCTCCACAATCTGCTCAGCTCCATCCCGCCCAGGCTTTGGTGGTGGTGGCTGATCCCTGACTGCCCATGGGGAGCGCTCAGGGTTTGTGACACCAACTGGCCCAGCTCTGCCTGTCCCTGCACAGGGAAGGGCTCTTGGGCAACGAACACTAATTCAGAGCTGTGATTGCAGCCACCCTCGCACCCAAATGCTCTGGGATCATTTTGTGCAACCCAAGTAAGTCTGAATTATCTGTTCAGCACTAAAACTGGAATATTTCTATCTCAAAATCACTATTCTTGTACTCAGCCTTTCTTGTCTCTTTGTTTGCAATCTAACAAGCCAGGTTGGACAGGGCTTGGAGCAAGCTGCTCTAGTGGAAGGTGTCCCTGTCCGTGGCAGGGGATTGGAACTGGATGAGCTTTAAGGTCCCTTCCAACACGAACCAGGCTGGGATTCTATGAAGACATGAGAGGAAATCCTCACCGTGATCCAGATGGTACCAGACATGCTCCAGCATGGCAAATGGCAAACCAATGAGCAGCCAATCTGGAGGACTGGAGGAGAAGGGGTTACTGCATCGCATCTCCCTCCTACTCTTTGGCCACAAGCCTTTAGGAAACGAGACATTTGGGTAGCAGATGGGTGCTCTGGTAGGTCTGGAAACCTCTCAGGCAAACGCAAATCCTTCTTTCCACCAGGAGGTTCAGGCCTCGTTCTGCAGAACAGCATGTACGAGCCCAGCTCCCCAAGGGAGCAGATTGCCCTATTCCTCCAGGCGCTTGGCTGGAAGCCATCCTGCCACCAGTGCACTCCACAGCAGAGCAGCCTGGTTGTGCTTAACCCTCGAGCCCTACCCCTCCATCCCAGCAGTGTTTGATGCTGTCAGGTAGGGGACGGCTGCTTTTCTCACCCGCCAGCAGGGAAAAGGCACCGATGGGCGAGCGGTTGTTGTGCCATGAGGGTGGCAGCTCCTTTCAGGCAGAGCAGTGCACTCTGCCATTGAGTGGAGGGAAAACAATCAGGGCCCTGCTGCTTTTGGAGGCTGCTGCAAGCGCAGGAGGCCGGGGAAGTGCTGGTGGTTGTGGAGCGGCAGCTGGTGCTCAGCTCTGGCAGGAGGAGGAGGGAAGTGGTTCTATTTGGGTTCTGGGGCTAATTGGCAAAACTGTAATAATTCTTCGCTCAAATACATGATGCATTCAGCCCACTTGCAGCTTTAGTCTTCCGCGTGTAATAACAAGTCATAACACTGGGGATTTCATGAATAATCATTGCTGCTTGCATCCCCTTCCAGGGGCGGGTTTCCAGAGAGCAGCCTCGCTCCATCCCCAGAAGGCAAATGGATATTATCTTTATAAAGAGAGATAAGGCAGGCGAGACAAAGGCCTGGAATAACTTGGTTAAGTTTACCAGCAAAGCCAATAGCACGATCAGGATTTATGCCCAGGAATTAAGATTCTCGGCCCGCTTGGGCAATGAGATGCCTGTCCTCAGCACAGCCCCCACTGGCACCACAAACGGGGGCTGTGAAGAGGAGAAACTCTTTCATTAGCAAAGAGGAGACAGAGCCGTGGTGAAGAGACTTTGAGAGGACTTGAAAGGTGCATCAGCTCCTGAGGAAGATGGGGGAATGTGAGCTGGACCAGGACCGTGGGCACCAGCACTGCCCCAGCTCCACTGCTTGACCCATCCTGAGGTCTCTGTCACAGCCGTAACAACACAATCGGTTACAAAGCTGCTTTTTATGCACCCAGAAGAGTAGAACCAGCGACATTAATGCATCCGGGAGCTTCCTACGGCTGCTGAAGTGGGGCTGGCCGGGCTGGGAGGCTCATGACATTTAAATCAGGAGGATTTGGGGGGGAAGAGGAAAGCAGTATTAACAAACTCCAGAGAGCTGATTGCTGGAGATGGAGAAGAGCCACTGAGTCATAGAGGACAGCAGGAGGTGGGTCCCATCAGGGCTTTTCCTGCTTTGGAGACAAAGAGACCAGACGTCCGCTGGGTTCTCAAAGATGATGAGGGGCTGCATTAGATAACGAGATGGGCTCTAATTGTGAATGCTCCTGTGGCACTTGGCTGAACCCTGCTGTCACGGAGGGGTTTGGAGTCTGCCTTCCAGTCACTGCGCACCGCTTCATCTGTCACGGGCTCGGAACTCCAGGAACTTCACTGGCGTAAACTCTTCGCTCCCCCACCCCTGAATCTGTTTGGTGCCCATGGGCAAAGAAAGGAGACCTCAGGTCCTTGTGCAACGCTGCAGCTGCAGGGATTTAACTCCTCTGCTCGAGCAGCAGGAGCAGCCTCCCCTGTGCACACAGCCTGAGCGCACCCCCAGAGCACAGCATCCTCTGCAGGGAGCAAATACCTCCACGTCCCCCTTGACGGAGCCTCTGCGCAGGGGAATGGTAGCGGCAGAGTTGGAGCAAGGGCTCTCCCTTGCGTCCCCCTGGGGCGGGGGATTAAGGGGAAGTGGGTGCAGGTGGGGAGATGTTTGTCCCTCCATTGTTTGGCCTCCAGCTCAGTGAACCCCTCCTTTCCTGAGGGCTGCTTGTGCCTCTGCCAGCAGGAATCCTCTTCTCCCAAGCCCCAGTAATGGTCTGTCCTGGTCTCCTAGTAACTGCGCTGCCACATCACTTTGGACAATGGAGCATCCTTTGTAGCCTGGCGCTCTGCTCCCACTGCCTGCTCTGTTTCTTCCAGCGGCAATTGTCTGCAATGTCTCCAAATGAGCAACTTTGGGCTGGGCTTCTCCTGTTTGGTTTGCGCTGGCTTCAGTGTGGCTTTTTGAGTCCCTTCCATACAGCAGCCTGAATCCTTGAGGAACGAGCTTTGGGGAGACGGCTCCTGGGGGAGCTTCCCCCCCCCTCCCAGTACCAGATGTCACTGCTGTTATTTCCTAAAGCCGTGCCCTCAAAGCACTTTCAACTTTGTTGTGGGAGTAAAGAAGTCTCCTCATTGATTATTGCACTAAAAGGCTTTCTTTGCTCAATGCAGTTTGGAGCCGACCTCAGCCTGGGTGTAAAAGTGCATAGAAACTTTGCCAGCAGCCAGCAAAGCTCTCCAGGCTGTGGAGAAGGGATTTGACTTGCGAAAGCTGGAGCACAAAACCTGCTCTGCTGCTCCCTGCCTTGGAACCCTGCTGGGCTGCAAGGGCAGCTTTGGAGCTGTGGAAGTGGGGAGCTTTGGAGCTGTGGATGGGGGGAGCTTTGGAGCTGTGGAAGTGGGGAGCTTTGGAGCTGTGGAAGTGGGGAGCTTTGGAGCTGTGGAAGTGGGGAGCTTTGGAGCTGTGGATGTGGGGAGCATTGGAGCTGTGGATGTGGGGAGCTTTGGACTGTGGATGTGGGGAGCTTTGGAGCTGTGGAAGTGGGGAGCTTTGGAGCTGTGGATGTGGGGAGCTTTGGACTGTGGATGCGGGGAGCTTTGGAGCTGTGGATGTGGGGAGCTTTGGAGCTGTGGATGTGGGGAGCTTTGGACTGTGGATGTGGGGAGCTTTGGAGCTGTGGATGTGGGGAGCTTTGGACTGTGGATGTGGGGAGCTTTGGAGCTGTGGAAGTGGGGAGCTTTGGAGCTGTGGAAGTGGGGAGCTTTGGAGCTGTGGATGTGGGGAGCTTTGGACTGTGGATGTGGGGAGCTTTGGACTGTGGATGCGGGGAGCTTTGGAGCTGTGGATGCGGGGAGCTTTGGACTGTGGATGTGGGGAGCTTTGGACTGTGGATGCGGGGAGCTTTGGAGCTGTGGATGCGGGGAGCTTTTTAGGGGAAAAGGAAGGGCTGGGAAGGGGGAAGCTGCTTTTTGGGTCTTTTCTTTAGGAGGGAATGTGTCCACCTAAATGGGAGCCTGACACTTGGATGTGTGGGGAAAGGGAGGAGGTTGGCAATACCCATTGGTGGTGCAGAATGAGCCCGTGCACGAGCAATAGCAACCAAGCATCAGTCCCGGCAAAGCCCAAAGCTGGACCCAGTGCCCTGTAACTACGAGGGGCGAGTTCAGATGCACCTGAGCAGAGCTGCATTGGGGCACATTCGTGGTGGAGCCTTATTCCCACCTTCCCCCCCTGCTTTTCCTTCTCCCCAGCAGGAGCCGGAGCTCACTCAGTAACAACACTTGACCTGCCCTGGTGCCACCGTGACAGCTTTATTCCCTCTCAAGGACAGCGTTGGGGTGTTGTGCCGTGGGTTGTTTCCCCTTCCAAGTGTATGGAATGCTACAGTCAGACCCTGCCCCGCTCGTACCCACCCGGGCGCACACGTCTGCACCGAGGAGCCCACTGGGGCTGCGGGAGGTGGGAGCTGATGGAAGCAGGAGGAGATGAAGGGGAAGCGCATGAATCACAGCGCGTCAGGGGAAGCTCATGAATCACCCCCGTCAGCAGCCCCGAGGCCTCACCAGGCTGCTCCCGCTGGAGCCCCCCTGCCCCGTGCCCGGTGTGGGCAGGGCTGGCACCTCGGGAAGGTCCCTCCTGCCCGCCCCGGCTGCCTCTTCCCATCCTGGAAGCCCTTTGCAGCCCGGTGCGGGGAAGCTCAGCTCCGGCTCCTGCCACTGCAGAGCTTGGATGTGGGGAGATGATGTGGTTGGCCATGAGTGTCCCACAGCCATGGAGGGCATCAGGTGCCTTTCTCCCAGCTGAGGTCTTCCTCTGGCTCCAGGCTTGTGTAAACCTGCTCCTGGAGCCCTCTTTGCCTGGCCCCCAACCTTTTAGAGCCACGTGGCCTAGATCCAGGCAAATCCATTATTGCACGGAGAAACTCAAGTCCAGATTGTGGCTTTATGTCCTCTTTTCTGTATCCTAAAGTCTCATCCCAGTCTCCAAAGACCCCGGATCCAGGCCAGGATTAGCGATGCTGGAACCCCATAGCCTAAAATTCCTCCTCTTGCCATTGGAGCTTGTGGGGGGAAACGCAAAATCCTCCTCTTCCTTCCTTGTTCGGGAGCTCCACGTACCCGCCCCTGCTTACAAACCCATCCCCATCCCTCCCTCCCCTCCCCAGCACCCGCTCATCACCGGAGAATCCAAGTGCCTCATCCCGAGGGATAGTAGGGAGCGTCGCTATGGTAGTTGTAGTCGGGACACACTTTCTGCACCAGCCTGTAGTCTATGCTGTAGAAAGTGATGTAGATGCAGATGACTTTGAAGGGCTTCGAGCAGACCCAGGAGACGTGGCTCTGGGTGTGCTCGTGGTAGCAGGTCTTGGATGGGTCGTAAGTGCAGAGCGTGGTCTTCTTGGCACGCTCGACCTTCTCGTACTCCACGCGGCAGTTGAACACTTTGGACTCTTTGGCCTCGATGAAGATTTGCTGCTCCAGGTCAAACTCCACAGCCTTGGTGGGGGGCACGAGGCTCACGGAGATGTTCCCCTGCCCGGTGGAGTTGTGTTGGAAGAAGACGTTGACTGTGCCGTTGCCGTGGTCAACCACCTTCCCGGTGATGAGGAGGTTCAGCTTCACCGTCTTGATGTTGGAATAGAAGTCGCCCCAGCCAAAAAGCTTCTTCAGCTTGCCCGACGCTGGCCCCAGGTCCCGCTGGCCCCTGGGCTGGGGAGCCTGGTCCCGCATGGAGCCACGATCCAGGATGTGCCAGAGCTGCTGTGAGCTGCTCCCCAGCTCCAGGAGGGTCACGTTCAAGGCTGCAGGTAACAGGGAGCTGGGTGGGAGCAGCCCTCGTGCCTTCTGCACCTGAGCTCCCTCCGGGCTGTTGGGTTCGCGCTGCTCTGCGCCGGCCCCTGGCTCCTGGCCACAAATCACCTGAACGCAGCGATGATGGAGAGTGAGAACTGAGGGGCGGCTCTGCCCCCCCTCCCCAGGGCCGTCCCATTTCCCCAGCACGACCCAGCTCAGCCTTTGCCCCATCTTGCTCTCCTTGCCTCCCTTTTCTCTCCTTTCCACCTCAACCTCCAGCCTGAGCTTCCCCCTGGCAGCGGTTTTCTCCTGTTCTCATCCTCCTCTCACAGAGGAGATTCCTCTCAGGGACTCACAGAATCCCAGCCAGGTTTGGGTTAAAGGGACCTGAAAGCTCCTCCGGCTCCAGCCCCTGCCACGGGCAGGGACACCTCCCATAGAGCTCCAAGCCCCTGTGTCCAACCTGGCCTTGAGCACTGCAGGGATGGGGCAGCCACAGCTTCTCTGGGCACCCTCAGCGCCTCAGCACCCTCCCGGGGGTGAAAGGAGCCGGGAAGGGGGCGCTTTGCTCGAGCGCAGATGCTGGGGAGAGGCTGTAACTGCTGTGAGGAGGGTCCCCACCTCACGGCCTCTGCACCCATCCTGCTGCTGACAGCACCTCCCGTGGACCCCTCTTCTGACCCCAAACTGCACCACGGTCCGGGGGGACGCAGAGCGGGAGCAGCAGCACAAGAGCTGAGCTCTCGCCCCTTCACCTCTGACACCTCCCAGGGGCTCCTGCACCCACTCAGCGCTGCCTGCAGCCAGCCGGGGCCCCCACAAGCAGCACACATGGGCGCTGGGGGGGGCTGCCAGGCTGGGGGCACCCAGCGGGCTGGGGGTGCCTGGGCAGGAGGCGGCCGCTGCAGCCCCATACCCGGGGTGCTGGGCTCCACGCTGTGGTCCCTGGGTGGATCAGGAGGAGCATCCATCACCCCCTGCCTGCACCCCCCCTCCCCCCGCCCGCTGCCCTCCCCCCGAAGCAGCAGAAGTTTTGGGACGCTCTGGGGTATTCAGGGGCTGATGGGGGGGGGGGGGGGATCGATGCGGTTGATGCCGGGGGCTGTTCCCCCCCCCCCCCGGCCCGCGGCTGTGGCACCGCGACCCCCCCCCCGTCCCCTGCAGCCCCCCTTCCCCAGCGCTCACCAGCAGCGAGACGCTCCCCTGGATGAGGAGGGCGATGCAGCTCCGCGGGAGATGCATTTTGCAGCCGGCGCCGCCGCCTCCGCCGGAGCCCCGCTTCACCCCGGCCCCGGTGCGTCCCCGCGACAGTTCCCCCCCCCCCCGCCTTTTCCCTCCCTTCGTTTTTGAGCGGGGGAACGGGGTTACCCCGTTAGAAGCCGCTTCCAAGGGGCTCCCCCCGGCCCATGGTGGCTCCGGCAGCTCCCACCCCGTTGTGCCGGACCGGGCGGCGGGAGGCGGCTGCCTGTCCCCTGCCTGTCCCCTGCCTCTCCCCTGCCTGTCCCCTGCCTGCCCCTCTGCCTGCCCCTCGCTGCCTCGTCGGAGACTCAAAGAAACTCCGCTCCATCCATCCCCTCCTCGCTCCCTCCCCTCCAAGCGCTGGGAGCAGAGCGGCACCTCCGCCTGTAACCCCTTGCTGCCCGCAGCCCAGGCAGCCCGGCCCCTGGGGGGGCCCCGGGGGCTCAGCGGGCGCTGCGGGGCGGGTGGGTGCACTGAGGGGTCCTGCACAGGAGATCCCAGAGAGGGGATGGTGGAGACCTGGGATGGAGGGAGAGAACTGGAGGGACCCACCGGGGTCAATGGCTCTGCCCCATAGCGCCCGATGCGTCTGTCCTGAGGAGAGGACTTGGGGGCGTTGGTCCACGAGAGGCTCCCCATGACCCGGCTTCAGTGTGCGCTTGAGCCAGAGCCCCCCCGGGTGCTGGGTGCACCCCCAGAGCGTGAGCAGCAGCTCAGGGAGGGGCTCCTGCGCCTCTGCTGCGTGGAGATCTGAGCAGCTCCAGTGCCTAAAGGGGCTGCAGGGACCCTGGAGAGGGGCTTTGGACAATGGATGGAGGGACAGGACAGGGGAATGGCTTTAACTGCCCGAGGGGAGACTGAGATGAGCTCTGAGGCAGAGGCTCTTCCCTGGGAGGGTGCTGAGGCGCTGGCACAGGGTGCCCGGAGGAGCACGGAAACGCAGGTCCTGCTTCCCCAAGCCAGGCGGGTTGAGTTCCACCTTGGTAAAGGGCTGGCGGAGCTGTGCTTGAGGAAGCAGAAGGCGCTGGTTCGCTGTTACAGAAAGCTCTGCTCGTGCGAGTTTTGTCCCACTGAAGTTGTCCTTTTCCCACCTTTCAGCAGCAGAAGTGAAGCCAGGGGCAGGGCTAGAATGAAACCCAGTGTTTTCCCACCCGCTAGGAGACAACTCCGCTCCTTTACCTCCCTTTCCCTTCCTCTCTGCATCCTGCTCCCGCCCCCCCCCCCCCCCCCCTTCCCTGGGCTGTTTTGGAAAGCAGGATCTCACAGCGACACTAAAGATGGAACAAACTGCGGGGGAAGAGCAGGTTGTGAGGGGCAGGATGCTCGCACCCAGGCCCTGCTCGCGCTCCCATCTGCACAGCAAAGCAGTCCAGGTTTGACTGCGGCTGCGGTGCTGGGAGCGCACAGGGAGGCTTGGGGAGGGGAGGAAGGTGGGTGAGAGATCCGTGGGGTGGCTGCAGGTGCCTGAGAGGAGGATGGAGCCAGGAGGGGGCTGCGCTCTGCCTCAAGGAACAAGGGATGGGACCAGAGGAAACGGCCTCAGCTGCCCCGGGGCAGGGTTAGATGGAGCTGAGGAACAATCCCTTCCCCAGAGGGTGCTCAGCATTGGAACAGGCTGCCCAGGGCAGGGCTGCAGCCACCGCCCCTGTAAGCGTTCACGCACCGTGGAGACGAGGCCTCAGTGCCATGGGTCAGTGGTGGCAATGGTTGGACTGGATGGGCTTAAAGGCCTTTTCCAACCCAGTTGATTCCATGATTCCAAGGTGCCTTCCTGCAGCACTGCCTCATTGGCAGAGTGATTCCGGGTGGGAATCCCTCATTAGTGCGATGCCACCGGAATTCCCTGGCCTTGGATCACTTCTTCCTTCCTATTGAGCACCGTGTTTGGTGTTGGTGGCACTTTGTGCCCCGGGAGCGATGACATTTGGGGGCACAGGAAGACACCCTATTAACACCAATGGAGGGTGAGGAGCCCAATGAGCCCCATTCCCAGGGAAGGGAGCAAAGGAGTGATGAATCCCTCAAAAAAAGCTTCCTGATAGCCAGGGCTATTAAACTCCAGAATATTCATCCAAGAGCAGCGCAGGAAGGACCCTGGAGCCTCCTAAACCAGCCGGAACACTGAAGGATATACAGCAGCATTGACGCTGTCCTGGCCCCAGCGGTGCGCTGGCCACCTTTCATAGGCTGCACGGCTCTAACTGCTGTGATTTCCATAATGATCCTCCTAAAACTTCCCAAAGCCTGTGCCATGCCCTGCTTGTCAATCACTGCAGGCGCTGCATCTTCTGCACAGCCTCCCCAGAGCCATCTGTGCCGCATGGGACCGGCTCCACAGCAATAGGTGGATGCATCCCACCTATTCCTACCCTGGCTGTGGGTGGTGGGATGCTTTTGGCACTGGTTCCAGGTTGGCTCCTCACGCCCCGGGGGGGCTGAGCTGAGCTCAGCACCAGGACAAGGAGGAAGAACAAGGGATAAAAATGATTGAAGGTGACTTTCTGCGCTTGCCGGTGTTGGGAGGGAGCTGGGGGCTGGGGTGGCACAAAGCAGCACTGACTTAGGGGCTGCTGGAGCTCCTCTTGTGCTCTGATGGCTCCCTCCCGAGCTTCTTAAACAGCCCAGGCGAGCATGGGGCTGGTGCTTCCCTGGCTCCCCCATCCAGCCCAGGATGTGGCAGAGCCCATGGGGCTCTCTTCAGCCAAAGTGAGTTTGGGGGTGGAAATGATCCCATCCAGTGCAGCCCCGGGGCAGTTTTCCTTTTATACACCCAGGAGTGTAATCCTGGCGCTGCCAAATTGGATGGGAGGAGGCGATGGGAATGGGTGCTGCTTCCCACACCGTTAAAGACAACTCCGGTGCCTCTGCTCTTTCTCCAGGAGGATCCCATGGGTGAGACTGGGGGGTGCTGGGGCTCCTCCAGCTCCATTCATAGAATCACAGGATCCCAGCCTTGAACACTGCCAGGGATGGGGCAGCCACAGCACCCTCACAGGGAACAGCTTCTGCCTTATCTCCAACCTGAGCTTCCCTGTTTCAGTCTAAACCCATCACCCCTTGTCCTGTCGCTCCTGTCCCTTAATGCAGTGCCTGGCACAAGGCTCCAGCCGCTCCAGGGGCTGCTCCAAAAATACACCCTGACATCCTGCATATTCCCAAAACCCAGCGTCCCCCACGTGCTCCCGGTCCTTTGGGAAACCTTTTTCCTTCCCAGCTCCAGGGGATCCGGCTCCCTTGGAGCAACGATTCCCCATCCCTGGCAGCGTTCAAGGCCAGGTCGGACGGGGCTTGGAGCAACCTTGCTTTAGTGGAAGGTGTCCCTGGCTTCACGCTACGTGATCTTTAATGCCCCTTCAACACAAAGCCGGCTGGGATTCCATGGTTCTGTGCTCTTGCCTCTCTGCAGCGAGCAGGGGCTGCTTTGGAGGTGCTGCCAGGCCCTTGTGCTGCTCAGCCCCGCTCCCCGCTTCCTTTCCTGGGTTTCTATTGCCCTCTAGTGGGACCTTGTGCTGGAAGATGGGCTCAGTTTGGGGGTGCTGGGAGGGAGGTTCAGCTCTTACGTGTACAGATACATATATAGAGATAGATATAAGACCGAAGGTTGCAGTGACCCAAGGTCCATGTGATGGTGTGAGGAGGCCGGCTGCTGGCAGCATCACCAGCAGTAGTAGCAAGGAAAAGGGTTTTGCCATTATCTGCAGCTGAGCATCTCCCTCCATAACATGCCCCAACCATCCACATCCACAGGGGCAGCTTTGGTGACGTGGGAGACACGGGGTCCTCGTGGCTTTTGCTGGGAGAGGTGACTTGAAGGGTCCTCACCAAAGGGAAAGGGTGGAGGAAGGAGACGTGTGACAGGATGGAGCCTGATGCCCCCGCAAGCCCCCGAGCTGCAGAGCTGTCAGGATTGCGAGTGCCAGGGACCAGCCCTGGAGTGAGGATGCTCTGGGAGAGACAGCGGAGACCGCGAGGTCAGGGAGAGCTTATGCAGAGCCTCCAAAGCAGCACGGGAGCAAAGCAAGGGTGGAACCCAAGCCTTCCAACGGCTGCCAGCTGGAAGGGAAGGGAGAGCCTGGTTCAGGTGTTGATTAGAGGGTATCACAGCCCGAGGTGATATCCCCTGACTGAGCCCTTTCCCCCTCCAGTTTCCCCGGGAAAGCGGTTGCCATGCTGATGTTTGTTGCAGCCCGAGGTTCTTTGGCCGCAGCGGTGAGATTCCGGCTCCGCTGAGCTCTGCCTCCCCCGGGAGCTGTTGGATGTGCCGGGAGCAGGGATGAGCTCCCAGTGGACCGGGAGCAGGTGGATGCTGTTGGTACCCAGGCACCCATAGGAGGTGGTTGATGCAGGCACACCCACACCCAGCCCTTCCTGAGCAGGGATCAGCTCTCCAGGCTGGTAAATGCGGTTATTCCAGATTGATGGGGCTCAGGCAGGTTCCTGGGTGCCAGTAGCTGCTTCTCGCTGCATCCTCTGCTGCGTTGTGCAACACAAGCAGATCCCCCCCGTTATCCCAATGTTTTCATGGACGCGATGCAGCTCCATTTTCCCTTTATATAAGTGCATCTGAAAGGGATGTTTGTACTCTGGGCTCCAGTTCTTCTAAAGCCATCGTCTGGATTCAGAGGGATTTTGGGAGCCGATGGACCCATCTCCAGCCCTTCTCTGGATGCAGCTGAGCCCTCCCAGCCAGGTAGGATCCATCTGTCCGTGGTTGTAAACTGGCTCCCTCCGAAGTTCAGCTTTGAGTGCATCAGAGTGGATCCTGAAATAGAAATCAATGTCGTTCCAGGGAAAGTTCTCTCTAAACCCTGTTCCCTGTGCTGCTCCAGCTCCCCACCCTGTTCCAGCCCGGCACATGGATCTTTCTCCTCCCTTTCCAGTCAAGAAGAACCATTCCCAAAAGTGTCAGGACCTCTTGGCTGAGGCCGCAGGAGCCTGGTTGGGTTTTTGAGCGGGAAAATGAATGGAAAGGTTCCTCCCCATTTCCTTCCTCTCTCGTGGATCCCTGCAGGCAGTGGGATTTTCCTTGGGAGCTGGGGAGAGCTGTTTGGGAAGGAATTGCCTAAAACCAGGGCAAATCTGGGGGTTATGTGAAGCTGGAGCCCAATATCTCACAATGTGGCTGCAATTGGGGATGCACCACTGCATCCTAAAGGAATCAGTGCTGTGGGGAGCAGCTCTGCTCTGGAGCCAGGCTGAGAGAGCTGGGCTGGTTCAGCCTGGAGAAGAGAAGGCTCCTGAAGGGGAGACCTTAGAGCAGCTCCAGTGCCTAAAGGGGCTGCAGGAAACCTGGAGAGGGGCTTTGGACAAGGGATGGAGGGACAGGCCAAGGGGAATGGCTTTAACCTGCCAGAGGGGAGACTGAGATGAGCTCTGAGGCAGAAGCTCTTCCCTGGGAGGGTGCTGAAGGAGCTGAAAGGTCCTTTCAACACAAACCCTCCCATGGGTCTGTGTCCTGGGGGTGATGCGGTGCGGGGTGCACCCGGCGCGGAGCGGGAGGACGCCCCAGGGCCCGGCTGGAGCGCACGGGCGGGAGGCAGAGGATGCTGCTGCCGCCGGGCGACTGCAGAGGGAAGCAGGGAGCTGCTGCTCTGGGCGCTGCCTGTGCCCGCGTGCACCGGGGCTGCAGGAGCAGCGCACCCCGAACCCCGCTGGCCCGGGGGCAGCGGCTGCTGCCCAAAACCCCTCCGACATCGCGGTGTTGTTTATGGCCCAGAGAACTGGGTGACGGGGGGGGGGGGGGGGGGGTGTCTGCAGCATCCTCCTGCGAGGGAAAACCACCTTTATCCCGGGAATGTCGGGGCCCCAGCAAGAACGAGCGTGTCCCGGGCTGCTGCGCTATGGGGGGGTGGTGCCTCTCATCCCATCGCCTTTGTTCTTCTCTGCTGTGGCTCATTAGGTTTTCTCAGGCCGAACAAAGGCATCTCTTGCTTCTCCTCTAGGGGGTTTGGAACGAGGGTCCCCGTTGGTGCTGGGAGAGCGGGGATGGACCCAAGGGTGCTCAGCTCCAGCCTAAGGGACCCCGTGCGTCCCCGCTGGCCAGGGACGGGTGGCTCTGAGTTCCCTTCCCGCTCTTTGAGGCTGAATTTCGCCAAAAGAACTGAAGAGGCAACGGGAGCCTCCCTGGGAGAAGCAGTAATCCAGGGAAAAGGAAGCCCTGCCAAAGGAGTGCTTGGGAGGAGATGAGGGTCGGAGCCTCGCGCAGCCCTTCCCTGTGTTTTGAGTGGAAAGCGCAGGATTTGGCTCTCATTTCACCTGCAGCTCCTCCCCCAGCACAGCAGAGGGGCTGATACCCCCCCAGCGCCTCAAACCCACGGACCTCAGGGGGGAAAAGGTCCTTTTTTCCTGGCTATTGAGGTGGTTCCGGGCGTTCTGCTGCTGAAGCACTGGTGGAGGTGACAATTCCCATCTCCCGCAGTTTCTCCTTGCTCGGGAGCAGGACAGAGATGAGCAGCTCATTTCTGCTGGGCTCAGCAAACAGCAGCGCCAGTGGCTTTCCAGTGACCTGAAGTGATAAATTGGACGTGAAAAGGGTTCACGTCCCAGGCACATTTTCCCGGGTCATGTCCCATATTTACATCATGGAAAGGGTGATAGAAACACGATGGGATCTATTGGCACAAGAAGCGCAGCGCTTGCAGCCGTCAGGGTTTCTTGCCCGGCTCTTGGAGCAGGGAAGGGCTGAATGAAATTAAAACGATCACTAGAAACGCTGTGATGCCTCTGGCCGGGGCTGAGCTGTCTGAATGCCGGTGTAAGGATGGAGGGGAATAGAGAGGATCTCGCATGCAGAATGCTCCGTGCTATTCCAGCCTGGACAAAGAGGCTGAAATCTTTCCAGTTTGCTGCTCAAGCTGCAAGCAGTGGGGGGAAAAAAGCCTCTTAGCAGCAAATCTCAGCAGCTCAAAGCTCTGCTTTGGACCCAAAAGACCAACTGCCTGCAGCTCGGCTGCGTTGGGGTGAGCTGCTTCCCCCCCATCGTGTGTTGCATGGTGCCTGCTGGAGCCAAGGGATTTGTGCTGGGATCTCGCCTTGTGTTTCAAACGTGCTGCAGACACCTGATGTTGGCAGGGAGAGGGCTGGAAAGGCGAGCGGCGTGTGTCTGACAGCGCAGGCAGGAGCTGCTCCCGCCGGGCCCCGGGAATTTGTACAGCTCTGGTAGGAAAACCTTTGCTGCCCAGCCACGTTTTCTGGGGAGGCCCCACTTGCAGCACCGTGAGCAGCGCTGGGGTTCTCAGTGTGAGGACATGGAGCTGCTGGAGCAAGTGCAGAGGAGGCCATGAGGATGAGCAGGGGCTGGAGCAGCTCCTGTGCAGAGCCAGGCTGAGGACATTGGCGCTGCTCAGCCTGGAGAAGAGGAGCTGCGTGGAGACCTCAGAGCAGCTTCCAGTGTCTGAAGGGGGCTACAAGGATGCTGGAGATGGACTCTTCATCAGGGCCTGTAGGGACAGGCCAATGGGAATGGCTTTAACCTGCCAGAGGGGAGACTGAGACGAGCTCTTAGGCAGAAGCTCTTCCCTGGGAGGGTGCTGAGGCGCTGGTACAGGGGGCCCAGAGAAGCTGTGGCTGCCCCATCCTTGGCAGTGCTCAAGTCCAGGTTGGACACAGGGGCTTGGAGCAAGCTGCTCTAGTGGAAGGTGTCCCTGCCCGTGGCAGGGGATGGAGATGTAGGAGCTCTAAGGTCCCTTCCAACCCAAACGAGTCTCTGGTTGCGTGAGAAGACAAAGCCCCCAGGAAAGAGCAGGGTCTCAGCCACATCTCACCCCATGGGGAGCCCCCAGATGCAGAGGCAGGGACGGGACTGGGGCAGACGCTGCTCTCATTTTTCAGCTCACACGGAGCTGGTGGTTAAAAGCCCTTCAGCTATCGCCTGTGCACCCCCCGCCGGCTCTGCTCACCCCCTGCCGCTCCCTGCCAAAGAGGAACGACTCCAGCCCCAAAGCTGCAATCTCCCCCTTGGCACCTGCGCTTTGAGCCCGGCCGCGTCCCCGCGGACGGGAGCGGGCGGCGAAGGCAGCGGGTCCCTGGACAGGCTGTGATTGATGAGAGCCATTTCCCTGCCCTACGGGGCCGCGGCGCCGCAGCTTTGCTTGTTCAAGGGCTTTGGGGGAATCGCTGCCTTTCTTTCGGCTTCGCTTTCAAGTTCAGTGGGGTTCGAGCCTCCCTGCGCAGGCTGGGAGGTCGGGGAGGGGTGGGAAACAGCTTTTAACGGGCAAAGAGCCTGCGACCCTGTTCTCAGCGTTGCTTTAGGGGGGGGTAGTCCCCGTTTTGCCCCCAAACCGCCCCGTTTGCTCTCTCCAAACCCCCTCCCTGCAGCCGAAGCTGCTGCGTCTGTCGCGGGAGGAGGCAGAGCGCGCTGTGTTGTGTGAGCGTGTGTTGACAAGCTCAGACTCCCCAGGGAATAACCCAGATGGATTTGCTCTAGGAAAACCGTGCTTCGGATAACGATGCGGCTTTCCTAATTACTCCAATGGCCGGATCCCAGACAGAATGGAGCAGCTCGTGGATTAGGGCCGGTTTGAAGCAGCTGAGGCTCTGGGGCTATTGATGCTCCGTCCGATCGCCTCGAGGTCCAGCAGCAGCAAAGGGGGCAATTCATGGGAGCGAGGGAGGAAGGAGGATTTATTAGGTCAGAAGCCTTCCCCGTGAATGCAAGATTGTTTTTATTCCTTCCCAGCTCGCTGAAGCCAGAGATGAGCCTCGGTGGGTGCTGGGGGATGCTTCCTTAGGGTGACATCCCTTGGGAAAAGCACAGAACTGGAGCACAGAGAGGTTGTGGGTGCCTCTGCGGGGTGGTTTATGCCCCTTCTCAGCTTGGATGAGACCGTCTCTTCGTGCTGTTGGGGGATTTGCGTGTGTCCCTCATCCATAGGCAAGTGGCTGGGGCCAGGGCACAGGTCCCCAGCGGTGACCACCTCTTCCCAAAAGCTGGAGTTTATGGCCAGGGGAGCCATCAACCCTGGGAAGAGGGAGCCCTGAGTCCTTCCTCTGCCAGCGCCTGTTTATGCATTTGATGCAATTACTGCTTAATGCAAAATGCATCAGGAGCCCTTGGAGCAGGGACAGGAACCCACGGCTCAGCTTTGCCGTCCTCATCAGCAGAGCTGCCCCCTTAGGACAGTTCCCAACATCAGTTCAATGACTTCATGAGAAGATTTCTCTGTCTTTCTTCTTCCTTTCTTCCTTTATTTGTTTTAACTTCATTCCAACCACTTGCTGCTTCGTTTTTCTCTGATTTAGGAGCAAACCCCATGGCTGGAGGCTGAATTGGCTTCGCTGATGCATCCCGTTGCTGCCCCTCAGCTAGGATTTTGCTGCTAGACTAAAAGCTCTGGCACCCGGGAATTGGGGCTGCTTTCAGGCTGACCCACCTCAACCCCCCTAAATCACAGGGGGGCATAAACCACCAGCAGCATCATAGCTTCCCAGCTCTATCCCAGCAAGGTCTGTGCCTACGGCTGTCGCTTGACCTGAGACAGGAAAGAAGCAGCTCGTGCAGCCGAGCCTTGTTGTGGCTTCTGAGGTTTTAGCAACAAATTGTCCATTGAAGTGAAACCCACACTGCAGAGGGGTTCCCAGGGGAGCCCCACATCCCCAGCCAAAATCAGCGGGAGAGAAATCAATCACTGGGATAGGAAATGAAGCCAGTTCCAAAGCTCCCCTTCTCTTCTTCTCTTGGCAAACCCCTGTCCGGGGGCTCTGATTTTTCCATCCTTGTCTCTAATGTGGACAAATTGCTAGGGATGGGGATGCGTTTCCGTGTCCCCACAGCCAGGTTTTCCCCTGAAGGAGAGGCTGAACTGGGACCCTATTATTTCGCGAGGGATGCGCCCTGTGAGTGATGAACCACAGGCCTCCCGCACGCCCGGCGAGGAATTTCTCCAGCCTAATTGGATTTGCTTTCCCTCTTTCTGCAGCTTGTATGCTCCTTGTGTTGTTATTTATGGGAAACATCTGTCAGTGTCTGCCAGCCCCTAGGTGGGAAATCAGTGCTCGGCGCTCCCTTTGCTCTACACGGCTGCTCTGAAACAGCTCTGCCCGGAGAAATAAGTGGTGACCCCACCGAGTCCTTTGGGGAGGTGGCACAAGTGATGAGCTGCCCACCGGAGGCTCCTTGCACCCAGCAGCAGGGGAAGGGCTGGGTAAGAACCACAGTGGCATGAACCCAGCAGGTAAATCCTGGCTGCAATAAAGCCCTGCAGGAAAGCCGGAGCTTCCTCCCCCCATGCTGAATGGGCAGGGAAAAGCCAGGGATTGGTTTTCCAGGTAGAAGCAGACCCGCGGGATGGGAGGTTGCTGGAATGCTGACTAAGGCAGTTACTGCAGCTGAGATTAACCCGGGTAATTCATCTCAGGGATTGAATGGGGTAGAGGTCAACGTTTTCAAAGCTGGGTGGGAGATGTGGATGTAATTGCTTTGGAGATTTTCCTTCTCCCCATCCTCTCCCTGCACCCACTTCTGCTCCTCTTTGATGGGTTTGGAAAGCTGCTTCTCCTCTTTTCTATTTCCAGGGAGCTGCGGATGAAAGGGTTTTACTGGTGATGGCAGCACAAGAGACAAACCCTCCATCTCCCTTTCCATACCCAATGGGGCTGGGGCAGGGATGTGAGCTGGGATCCAGGGCCAGCTGCACGCAGCCGATGGGATGACCCGGCTGCAAATCCCTGGATGCAAAATTGCTTTAATGGGTGGGACAAGGAGGGAACTGAGGCAGGTTAACCCAGCTGGAAATCAGATGCACCCTCCCCAGTGCTCCATCAACCCCAACGCACCCCTCTTCCTCCCTGGGCACCTTTCTGAAAGCTTTGCCCTACATGTAACGGGGTAAGGAAGAGCCAAGCTCCCAAACACCTTTTATCCTGATGCTTTTGCCTCTCAGGAAACGCTGTGAGTGAACACAGGAAGGGATGTGTCACCTCTGGGGGGTCCTGGTGCCTTTTCCTTGCGACAGCGTGAAGAGACGCTTCATTCCCAGGCTGCGGAGCCCCGTGGTGCCGACACACGATGCTCTCAGGGTGTTTTCATTTGTACCATGAGGCCCTGCTGGCAAAGGGAGCTCTTGGGTTGTGAACACAGGATTGGCTCCTGATAGCAAAGTGATTTACAGGGAGGCTTAGGCCAGCCAGCTCCAGGAGTGCTTTTACGTGACGGCCTGATGGTTATTAATTTGTCTGGAATTTACTGTAATGCTATTAATCCTGATGGGCTTGTTGGGTATTTAATGCAAAGATTTTAAGTGCTTCTGTGGGTTTTTTTTCCCCTGGAACTGCATCTTTGGCTGCACGGTCACAGGGGCTCCTGTTTCAATGGCAATCTCAATGAGTTTCCCCTTGCTTGCAGCGGGTCTGACTCAGCCGTGCTCTTCCCCATCATCCCCTTGGGAAAGGCTTCCCAGGCTTGTCCAGCATCCCTATCCTGAGGTTTCAAATTCCTCTTCTCTTTTCCAGCTCTGAACGTCTTCCATCTCCTCTTCTTTACAAAAGCTGTGGAATTGCCCATGTCCTGCCTTGCTGCCCATGTCCTGCCATGCTGCCCATGTCCTGCCTTGCTGCCCATGCCGGCTCTGCCGTGCCCTCTCCCATGGGTGAGCCCTTCCATGTCATCCTTGCTTTGATTCCTCTCTTCACGCTTTGTGGCTGGCAAGCGGAGCTGCAGCCATGTGTTTCTGTTTAGGTGGCCTGACAGCTTGAGGTTTCCAGCTTTCTTAGTGGGAAACACAGCTCCAAAAGCCTGGAAACGTGTGAAGGGTGCAATGTGATTCCAGCTGCGTTCCGCTCCCCCTCCTTTCTGTCCCTGCCGGGAGAGCGCAGCAGATGCCAAAGCAGGAGGGGGGGAACCAAATCCAAACCTCCCAGGGAAACTGGAAATCTGTGTAGGGCTTTATCCAAAGATCCATTCAATAAATCACGGGCTGGGACTGTGAGAGCAGCAGGTTCCTTGGGATCAGATCCCAAGACCACGGCTGGAGCAAGCTGGCTGGGCTGTACACACGGGGGGGATGAAAAGACTGATAGCTGAATGCTGGGGGGTGCATGTGCTTCCCATGGGCCCCCTCCAAAGGGCTTTAAGCCCTGTGTGGGTAAGCAGAGCTGCCTCAAGGCTTCACCACCCCATTGCAGAGCATCCCAGGCTGCACGTGGCTCCTTCCCTGCCATCCCTGGGGCTCGCAGCATCCCCATGGATGGGGCTGGCAGGAGACAAAGAGCCCTTTGAGGTATTGGGAGCTCGGAGCCCAGGGCTGGCCATGCCCCTTGCCTGAGGGTTGGGGCGAGCTGGGGCTGCATCAGTTCATGGCTTTATCCTTTATCTTCTGCCTTTGCTCAGGCGGGAGCTCCTCGGCGGGAAGCAGAGCCGGGTGCTGGGGGTTTTGGCTGGATGAGGGCTGGATCGTGGCCGCCTCCATGGAACCCCATGGAGATGTGGGACTGAGTGTGCGTCTCAGCTCAGCCACAGGGGTCCTGTGGCTCGTTCCCTGTGTGTCTGGCTGGGACCAGCGCTTTCGGCATCCCTTGGCTGGAGGAAGGAGAGCGGTGGCCTCTTGTGACCCTCGCACTGAGCCAAGGATAGGGGCTTGGCTCCTGCTCTGGCTGAGCACATGGAGCCATTTCCTTCCCAGCTGAAAAAAGTCTTTCTGGGAATGAGGGGGAGAGGGGTGCTTTCCACTCTTCCCAGAGCACTTGGGAATAGATGGGTCTGGAAATACCCCCAACATCAATGCCCCATATCGCTTATGTACGCGCAATCGAGTGATGCCGACCACATGGGATGGAACCCTCCACGTCTTCTGCTGTTGCAGCTTCATAGAGCTCCTTAGGGAATGGGGGATTTGGGAGCAGGAAGGTTTGCGCAGTGTGTTTGCAGGGTCGAACATGATGCCACAGTGGGATAATGGGCATGAGGTTACTCTTGATAGCATTTGTCAAGGAAAGTGTTCAGCAACAGCGCTGCCTTTTTGCTGAATGACTCCTGATGGGAGCTGAGCCTTTGCCAGGCAAAGGGAGGATGGAGAGCACACGAGTCCCCAGGCTCTGCTAACAGAGCCGAGCTTGTTCCCAGCAGCCTGGCAGCGACCGCTTTAGTCTCATAGTCCCTTTGGAGGGCAATGGGATGAAGGCGAGCACCCAGCCTGCACTCCAGGGTGGTGCTGAGCTGTTCCAAGGGATAGTGGACACTGCGAGGTGGGAGACATAGGAAGGATCGTGGTGTTGGAGCCGAGGAAGGGAGAGGGCTCCTGCTCTGGTCCTGCTGACGCAGCCCCTGCCTTTGGCCACCGTGCCTGGTGCTTTCAGTGTGTTGGTTCCCAGGTCTGCTCCTGCCATGGGCCTGGCCCTCGAGTCCTGCTGCCTGCAGGCAGCGCATTCCCCCTCTGCCCTCCCTGCTGAGGCCAAGGACAGAGCACGTTGGCAGCAAAACGCTCAGGTCTCCTCCGAAGCCCCCCCCCCCCAGGTCTCCTGACTTGTGATGGGAGGAGGATGGGAGCCCCAGTGCCTTCGGGAGGTCAGGAGCAGGATGGAGAAGCAAAGAACAGGGCTGGGGAAGGCACGCGGGAGGCAGGGCTGCTGGAAGGATGCAGCCAGAGGTTAAGGAATAATCAAGGATATTTATAGGGTTCCCATCCCTCTGTTCAGCATCACCCACACAGGCAGAGCCAGCCAGGGAGCCAGGGCACAGCGAGGTTGAACACAAGGGTTCATCCCTTTGGTGTCCAAGAGAAGGGCAGTGTCAAAAGGAGCCTCTGCAGCACTGGGGCAGGAGAAAGGCTCTTATACGAGCAAACAGCGTGGGTCACGCGGGCTCCTGGCTTTCTGGGGAGGAACAGGGTGTTTACACGAGGGCTTGGCTCTGCCGCACTCTTGCAGGAAGGGCCCTGGAGGAGAGGTTGTGGCTGAGCTCGAGCTCATTCCGCCCAGGCTGTGGCTTGGGGCTGCGATGCTTCTGTTGGACACACACGGTGCTGGTTGCTGGGAGGGCAGGCTCAGCACAAGGCAGGCTCTTGAGCTGAGGGCTTTGCCCCGTCAATTGGCTCTGCTCTGGTTGGAAGCTGAGGCTGGATGCGCATCCCGAGGGACGCCTGGAGGCGCTGGGTGGTCCTTGCCCAAAGCTGGGGCTGTCGGTGCCTCAGGAGCTCTGCCAGCACCTCCTCTGTTCCCTAATTAGCAGCATTACCCACACTCGGGAGCACCCCTCTCCCTGTCAGTTGTTCCTCCTGCTTATCCTTCCTTTGGAAGTCATAATCCCCGGGCTGACCCCGCAGCCAATGGTGATGCCACGGGGAGCAGCTCGTGCAGGGAGCCCAGAGGACCTCACTGCAGTGCCAAAGCCCTTTCCAGCTGCCCCAGGGATGGGGGAGCCTCAACCATGGTACAGGCATGGAATCGATTGGGCTCGATGGCTCCTCGCTGCGAGGCTGGCAGGAGAGCAGCATCTCCTCATTGTCTTCGTAGCAAGCGCTAGCCCAGGGCTGCTTTCCCCTAGGGAATCAGAACAAACAGCTCCTGCAAGATGCTTTCTCCCTGTTTCCCTTCATTTCATGGGATCCAGAGCAGAGCTCTGCTGTTGGATTCACTTTGCAAAGACAACCAAAAGGTGTTAAGTGCTTGTAATCTGACTATAAACATGACCCTGCCATGTGCAGTTGCTGGCTTGTTTAGTGCTTTCTAAAGTGCTTTAAGAAAACCACTTCTGCCCAGTGCAAGCTTTTGGGATCCAGGTCCCAGAAAGCCTTTAACATCATTAATCTTCCCAGATACGATGGGGAATACCCTGATACAGGCCATGATTTTGTTATTAGCTTATCACTCATTTAACTGTTCTCAGCCTCCTTTTATCCCCTTTTCATCCCTTTTATCCCCTGTTAGAATAAATCTGGCACATCCCAAGTGCTGGAGCGGGAGCAGAGGCTGGATCTACGGAGGTGTTGGGTTCCCACAGCCCAGCCACCACCTTGCCCGCAAAGGGGATGCTGCAACACAACCAACCAATGTGATGGAGGCAACCAAAGCCCAGAGGGCAAAGCGGGAAGGGCTGGAGAGGAGCCAGGGCTGGGAGGATGTGGACTGCTTTCCCCCATCTCCCAGGGATCGTCGGGGGCAGCAAACAATCCCGGAGGGGCTCTCGCCTTCCCAGGGGTTGCCATCACCGCGTGGGGCCCCCGCTTGCTTCTGGTTGTTCTATCACTGCAGGAGGCTGAAGGGCACGTCCCAAACACGTGTGTGAGCGTGGTCTGCGCCCCGGCAGCCATGGGGGCAGCTTTCCTTTCCCCACACTCATCCAAAGCTGTTTTGCTGTTGTTTGCTTGTTTATCGCTGGAAGCAGAGGTCTGGGTTGCTTCCTTTCATCTCTCCCATTGCTCTGCTCCCCGCCAGGGGCAGGCAGATTTATTGCTGATCCTGGTTTTGCCTCCTAACATCTGCCTTAACTCTTCCTTCAGCCATCAGGAGCAACGCTGCTGGCCCCAGGCCGGGTCTGGAGCTCCATCCCATGCTCCTGGAGCAAGCACGGATGCGAGCAGCTGATGGCGCAGAGCGCTTTGCCATATTGCAAACCTGGGTGGGATGTCCGTGTCGCTGCCAGGAGAGACGTGCGCTTCCTCGGAGGATGTACGCGCGCATGTGTTGTGCTTTATGGCTCAGACTTTCCCACGTTGCTGTCCCATCCATCCGGTCCCCGTATTTACCTGCCACCCCCCAGGCTGGGAGCTGTGCCAAGAAGAAAGGCGATATCCGTGTTAGCAGCCACAGTTGCTGCCGCGAGAGTGCAGATGGAGGGAGCAGATCCGCCCCGGTTTGGTCTCCAGAAGCTGATGGAGCTGCTGGGGCCAGGCAGCTCCTGTGGGAGCCCTCATACAATCCCAGACTGGTTTGGGTTGGAAAGGACCTTAAAATGGTCCACGGGCAGGGACACCTTCCATAGAGCAGCTTGCTCCAAGCCCGTGTCCAGCCTGGCCTCGAACACTGCCAGGGATGGGGCAGCCACAGCTTCTCTGGGCACTCCTTGCTGGGAAGAAGAGGGAGGGAAGCTTCCCCTGTACCCCGCAATTAGGTGACTGGTGGCATAATTGGGTCTAAATTGTTCCCAATCATTTCCTGTAAGTGTCTCGGGAATACATTTCCCAGATCGATGGATGTCCCCAGCAGTAGCTGGAACTCTGACAGCCCTAAGCAGGGCTAGGAGGAGAGTCTCATGGAAGCTGCAATGCCTTCCACTCATCCCAGTTCATCCTGGTTTGAGCGAGGATCCACTTTATTCTTGGGTGCTGATGCTCTGAGCATGGATCCCTGTAGGACTAACCCAGGATTTTGGTACAAGGTGGGAGCAGGCGCTGTTGTAACCTCTCCATCCCCATCGCACAGTGGCTGGTGGCAAAGAGGAGCTGGTTTTAGGGCAGACACAAATGCTGTCTGCACCCAGGAGCTTCTCATCCTGCTCCCGTCTCTTCAACTGAAGGTAGAAGCCAGCAAAATGTCCTTTATGCAAAGCCTCTGTTGAGCCTGGATCCAGCCCTGAGTGCAGTGAAGCAGCGTTCGGCTCTTCTGTGGCATTCCCACTTGTCCTACCACGCACCGTGAAACACTTCCCGCACCTTCCCCCCCACCATTCCCTCTCCTTTTGGCTTTCTTGCTGCTGTTTTCCGCAGTCCCACAGGCAGGTGTGGGGAGTTTGCTGAGGTTTCCCAGGGAAGTTTCCTACCACCTCCAAGGTCCCTCTTTAAATCACTTGGAAACCAGAGATGCTTTTGGGTGCCCCCAAGCGCATCCCGGCTGCTCCATTCCTGTGGCTGGTGCGAAGCACAGGCCTTTCCCAAATTAGCTGGCTCAGGGAGTGGAGCTGAGGAAATGTCCCTTCTGGAAAGAAAAGGAATCCCACTGCATCAGCTGCCTTCAGAGCCTGCCTTGCTCAATGCAAAGCTGCTCCCTCCAGAGCTCAGACCCCCGGCTGGAGATTTATCGGCTCTTGGATGCGGCTCTCTCCTGTTATGTGTCTTCCAGGGGCTATTCTGCAATGATTTCTTGCCTTCACCTTCTCGCTAGCTCTGTGCACGGTGTTTACTAAGTGTATTTTAATGTATTCACCTTTCACCTCTTGACTAGACACATATTGATCCAATATAGAGCCCTGGGAAATGGGGATGGGGAGCTGCAGCCCACCCCGGGCTGGGGAAAGTGGATGGTGGCAGCTGGGGATGAGCCCAGAGCATAGCTTAGCACGGAGAAGATGGGGTTCCTACACCCCAGCCATGCCAGGAAATGGCTTCACAAGCCTTAAATACAGATAATGGCCATGATGCTATTGGGGGTGGCAGAAATCAGGGAGAGGAACTGGGAGCTCAGCTCCCACCGTGGCTCCGCAGCACCCATAGGGCATAGCAGTGGCATTTATCCACAATCGGAATCCAATCAGAGTCATTTCTGATCCTATGGGAGCCCAGAGCTGGTACCTGGTACAAGCAAGTCCTTTGGGATGCTGTGTTAGTCCAGCTGCATCACCTGGACCCCTTTTCATTTCCCAGGTGTAAATGCTCTGGGAAAAGGCACCAGCTGGAGCTGGTTTATCCAGGGATTTTCTTGGGAGAAGCATCAACGTGTCCCAGTGCCCGAAGGAGCTCCTGGAGCAGTTTTCTTTCTTCCTCTGTTAGATTTTATAGGTGATTTGGGGGCAGCGTTTGTGAATCGGTGCAGCAATGCCCCTGCACAGTGCAGGCAGCTCAGCCAGCGCATTGGTGCCTGCGCTGCCGAGCAAGGAGCACATGCAATCGTAAAGCACAGCCTGGGGAAATGGGCCAGGCCAATCTCAGACCTGCAATGGGAGCAACGGGAGGTAAGAGGGGAAGGCTGAGCTGTCCCAGCTCTTGCCTTGCCCCTGTCATAGGGAAAAGGGATTTCCGCAGGGCTGTGATTTGCTGTGTGGGCTCCTCGCTCTGTGGGGCAGATGGGATGAGATGGGCTTTTTCCAGCAGAGCTCTCGCCTCCGGATCCCCTCCCTCCCTCCCGGTGTCTGCTGCAGCCCCCCACGACCCTTCCCACAACTCCTTGGGATTGGGGAACCCTCCTGGCTCCTTTCCTGAGCTGCCTCAGCCCTTCCAGGGGCTCCCACAGCCTCCTGGCTGCAGGGAGCCGGTGGGGAGCAAGCAGCCGGCACAGCCAAAAGCTGCATGAGAAACCCTCTGTAAATAAATAGGATGCAGGAACACGGCAGTGTTGGGAAAGGGAAGTGATGCTCCAGCAGACACGGGACACGCAGCCATCCCATGGGTGTCTCTGAGGCCATTTCCCTGGGGAAATGGGAAGCAGGTCGCCGCATCCCTGCGGTCCCCAGCCTGTACCCCAGGGAGCAGAGGGATGGGGGTGGAGGGAGAAAAACGGCTCCCAAAGAGCATCCATGCAGGCGAGCATCCGAGCACGAAGCTCCCATGGGTTTGCCTGCACTGAGCCCCACATGAGCAGCACCATTGTCCCTGGCTCAGTTTTTCTCTTCCTTGCTCCACATTTTCCCTCTCCCGAGGAGGGGAAGAGGAGGTGGAAAGCCAAACCAGTGCAAAGGCAGGGTTGGAGGGTGGATGTTCCCCTCCTCATGTGGTAAACAGGAAGCTGGGTTTCCATTTTCACCCCAAATCTTCGCAGAACGGGGCTGGTTTTGTAGCAGTTCCTGTTTATTTTTTCCTTCCTTTGGTTGGGAACGGGCGAGTTTGCAGCTGACAGAAAACAGGGGAAGAGTCAGCTGCTAAGAGCTGGAATCCTGACTTTCCCTGAGACCCTAAAACCTCCTCCCGAGGGGGAGCCGGGAGGGGGAGCACGGCTGCCAAATGGGATAATGTTTCCTCTCATTCCCACTTGTACCAGTGCTGGGCTTTGTTTGAGAGGAGGTGATGATTTACCCGCAGTGATCCCCGGGCCGGGGGCCTGAGGCCTGATTTATGGAGCAGTAAAACTGCTCGGTCTTGTCTCCATCCCTGGGTGGGTTTTTGCTTCTTCTTCCCCCAGAAAAGCTCAGAAACGCTCCGTTCCTTCCGGAGAAATTCCAGACCCAGGACAAAACCCTTCCCAGCCATTACAGCCTTCCAAGCACCATCCTGAGCCCTGCTTCCCACGCTCCACACAGCCCCAGCCAGATTCGTGCTGCCAAAACCCACAGCCCATCCCTGTGGATGGGATCCCAGCCTGGGGATGGGGATCTGGCACCTTCCTCGCAACACCCAGGTGATGGTTAACGATCCGCGTTGGGACCCTAACCGCGCTCACCTCCATTCCCGCAGGACTCCTGCATCCATCCCTGCATCCATCCATCCCGGGCTGCTGGGAGGGAGCCAGGTGTAGCCTGAGTTGAATTGATTTGAGATCATGGTGGGAGGTGTGGGGGAGACTGGAAGGTGAAGGGAGTATTTCCTAGGGAAAATGACCTCTTTGGTTTCTTTGGGAAGCTCTGGCTGGATTCAGGTGGGGGGGGGGAAGGGTCTGTGAGTTCACTTCAATTAGGGGTATAATAAAGCTGTTCTCCTTCCCCTCCAGCCTAGGGACCTTTGGCATTGAGTGTAATGTGTTTAACCTGCTGCTTGTTCAGCTGAGCCTCCTCCCATCCCAAATATCCAATGAGAGCTTGTGGTGGCAGAGCAGCTAGAGAAGGATGTGGGAAGCTCCTGGGGCTGCAGGTAGGTGCGGAGCAAAGCAGGGCACTGGTTCATGCCTTGGGGGGCTTTTGTTGGCAAAGAGGGGAGGAAACTCAAAGGAACCCAGTGCAAATCTTCCACACGCTCTGCAAGTGCAGCAGTGCCTTTGGCGTGAGGGGACCCCGTGCCCTGGAGCAGCCCCACTTCTGGGGCTAAACCATTCCCATCCGATTCCCCTCCCTTTGATCCCGCTGCCTGATCACTTGAGCCATTGCTCAAGGAAGGAGCCGCTTCTCTTCCCAGGGGGCACGGGGAGAGCGGAGCAGAGCTCTGGCCCTGCCTGGGAAGGGCTCACATCTGGAGGCAGGTTGTGCCGTGCGTGTTCCCAGCACAGGCGGTCACCTCGCTCCTGCTTCCTGCTCCGGCTGCTTGTGGCTGGGATGAGGCAGAGCTTCCTCCACCCAGATAAGGACTTTGAGGTCAGTCTTTCAGTCCCCTCTTTGGTGGCTGCGGGAGAAACCCAACCCCTTGTGAAAGTCGTTGCGGTTTCAGCTTCGTTACGAGCATGGAACTCGGAGCAGATTCCTGCAAGGAGCCGTTGCTGCAGAGCCAGGATCCGGCCCCTTTCACCCTTTTCTGTTTATTCCCTGCAAACTCTTTGAACGCCGTCTATTTATTGGCGCCTTTCCTTGGGCCGAAGAGCAAAGTGAGTCACCTGATGGCTGAAATAGTTCCCTGATAAGCCACGTTTTTCCCCTTGGTTTGCTCCCGGAGCAGGCAGCTGCTGGTCCTCACGGAAATCCTTGCTAGAGCCAAACGTTGCACAGCTGGTTCTCACTAGGCGTCCCTCAGAGGTGGATTATTTGTCATTCCCCAACCTCACGATAATAATCCCTTAATGCGTTTTTGTCATCCAACGAAGGAACAAAATGCTCCCATGTGTTTTGACAGCAACGGTGCTTTTCCGGGCATGCAGATGGGGTTTGGGCTCTCCGTGAGGCCCTGGCACGGCTGAATACCCTGAAGAACTCCTGCAGCACCAAGCATTAAAGTCTTTCAATGGGACAGGATGGGTCAGAAGTGTGTAAAACCAGTGACTGCCAAGAAAGAGACGGAAAAGGGAAGGGAAAAGTGAATGTTTCCGATGCGCTGGTGGCCGTGGGGATCTCCTCCTCTCCCCCCCTTCCCCAACTCGTGCTTCCTGGGAATCTTGAGACAATATTTGTGTTGAGCTCTGCTCTGGAGCAGAGGCGGTCCCAGAGATTGCGGTTCCCTCTGTGCACGCTCGGTGCTGTGCAGCCGCTGGGCTGTGGGCAGATGTTCTCATCCAGATCCAGATGTGAGGCACAGAGCTCTTGCTTTCCCCCCCTGCAGCTGCAGGGCTTTGTTGGAGCATCTCTGGGGAACAAAGTCATCCTTGCAGTGGGTTTCTGATGAGGAGGGACCGCTCTGCCGTGGTCCCTTCTCTTCCCTTGGGAGGAGTGGTCCAAGCCTCGTGCCAGCTTCTGGCAGCAGAAGTGGGCCTTTTTGCCCTTTTCTTGTTGTTTCTGCTGTTACCAGTGCCCTGCAGCCAGGCAGGGGTTGAGGATGAGGGTTTGCCCCATGCCTTGGTGAAGGATGTACCTACAGCTGCCATCACCCCCCAATCTAGAACAGCAGCATCCTATAGATATAGCCTCGCCAAGAGCCTCCGTGGCAGCCCAGATGAAGCACTGGAGCAGGAGGAGCTGCTCCAGCATCCCTGCCAGCAGCAGGGTTCTGTAGGGACACTGGGTCCTTGGCTGCATCATCCCTCACTTCAGAGCCAAAACTCAGTGCTTTGTGTGGTTCCCAGAATAGAAGAGCCAGTGGTCAGGAGCTGGAGCGGGATTTGGAAGCCCTACCTCGAGTTCTTGCTCTGTCGGAACATGTGTTGGGGTGACGCAAATACGAGCGTTAAAGCTTCGGGGAAGGTGCAGGGGTCCAGTGGGGGCTGATGAAGTTGTCCCTGCAACACAAAGCTTCAAATGAGGGGTCACAGCCATCAGAGCTCCTGGGAGCCGGAGGCAGCACGTGAACTGCGCTTCAAGGAGAGGAAAAAGCTCTTTCTCCTGTTCTTGCTTATCCGAACCCTCACAGCCTCAGCTGGGAACGCCGGAGGAATCTGTGTCTGGAGCAGGCTCAGACTTGGATTTGTTTTTATGGCTTCCTGTCCTCATGGGAAAGGAAAAGTTCTTTGGGAATGCCGTGAATGAAACCCAAGGGGTGAGCGGAGCAGCAGCAGGGCGGGCAGGAGCGGTGGGGGCAGCCAGAGACAATATTTCTCCTACCCGCAGGAGGGATGCTCCAGAGGCTGTTTGCCTTTGATTCCTTCTCCCCACTGCTTCCCGGTGCAGGGAAGAGCAATTCTCCTTTCCATAAAACCCCCTTATTTGAGGGGACTTCCAGGAGCTTCAAAGAGGGGCAGGTTTCTCTTGGGATAAAGTCATCCTTTCAGTGGGTTGTCAGGTCTCTGATGAACAGCACCGTCTGACGCTCACTGCTGGACCTCAGCTCCGTCCCCATAGCCCTGCCTTTGTTCAGAGGAGACATCCCTGGAGGAAGATGCTTTCTGTGCTCTGATTCCACACTGCAGGACCCCACCCCCAGGCAGGCTGAGACAAGGAGCACTGAAACCCTTCTCATGGAGCAATGGAGATGCCTACAGCCCCCTCTCCCAGTGCTCTGCTGGAGAAGGGGCCTCTGGGGAAAGCACAGAAACACCGAGCTTTGCAGCTCCCTCATCCCAGACAAATACTGCTTCTCCTGAGGAAAAGGCAGCGTTCCTGGAGCTGAGACTGGCCAAGGCTCAGGATATTGGACTGGGATATCGGACTGAGCAGTGCTTGGTTGGATCCACGCTGGTTTTTCCTGCCCGAACCCTGTTCTGAGGCTCCAATTGTGCTAAGAAATAACCTTTCCCCAAAGCCAAGAAGCGCTGCTGTGGCCAGGGGATGCTTTTCCTCCTGCCCTGGCAGAGCACAGGCCCTGGGCTGCTTTTTGGGGCTTGTTTCTTGCCGTCAGGAGATGCTTCCCAGGCACTATGGGACTATGAGGGGCAACTGAGACTGGGGTTCGAGGGCAGCAGAGGCATTAACCTGTGTTAAATCACCGCAGCAAGCTCCCTGGGATGCAGCCTGCTTCCCCAGGGTGCTCCCGTTGCCAGGATTGCCCAGGTTTTGCCGCTTGGCAAAGCCACTGAGCCCATTTCATTGGATGTAATGTGCCAAAGGAGTTCCCATGTCATTCCCCTCTCCAAAGCGGCAGCAGGGCTTAGGGAAGAGCTGTTCAAGGCGCAAGAGAAGGGGAACGGCCGTTGTTTCACTGGAGACCCCCGAGGCTGTGACAGGAGGGAGCAGGAGGAGCTGCGAAGAGGCAGAAGGCTCTGGAGGAGCCCTGGGTTTGGTGCTGCAGGGCTGGTCCTTGTCTCCCTCGGGCTCCGATCTTATCTCTGCTGGCAGCCTGCTCGGGGCAGGGGTTATCTCTGCTCCCCCGGCGTGAGGAGGAGATGAAAGCACCACGGGCCACGCTCCGTCCCCATCTGGGGACCCCCAGCCCCCTGTCACCAGCACCTTTGTCCGAGGGGTAACCAAAGCCGCTGCCGGGGCAGCGGGAAGGGGAGGGGGAGATGGATGCAGTTCCGTAACTCGACCTTCCCGCTCTTCATGCGGACAAAGGGGGTGATTACAGCTGCCAGGCTGGGACCGCAGCAGGGAGGTGTGGAAAGCCTGGGACCCCGCTCGCCTCCCCTTCCCCATGATGGCACTGAAGGAAACACAGACTCCCCTGGTGCAGATGCTCTGCAGCTCTGATTCACTGGTCCCTAGAAGCCAAAACTCCCAACCTCTGCATCCAACCACTGCTACTCCCCCACCTCCAGAGCTTGGGCTCTGTCTCTCTTCAAAGCCAAATGCTTTATATTTTCCTAATATCCATTTATCTCCCACATCAGCATCTTCCTTCTCAACCCATCCCTAGGGCTTTGCATTTGCTCTGCAGCAGAGGCTTGAGCACAGCAGCCTGGGGGTGATGATCCCCACAGCATCTTCACTGGGAGAAGGGGGCTGTTGAGCAAAGTAACCCCTGCCTGGGGAGCCCACAGGCGCCTGCTCAATCATCCCATGGTGATGGGCCTGCAGCAAACGCTTTCTCCCAGTGTGTCCCATCACCCAACTGGAATTCCCCTGGCTGTGGTTTAACTTCTCGCTCTTTGTTTTGGCCCAAAAGGCATGGAGGGGACGACCCTGCAGCAGGTTCCGTACCACAGGGTACCCTCCAGCTCTATGTACCCATCTGTCCTGGGTTAAACAGCCCTGAGACCTCCTGTCCACCCTTCAAAGGGGGAGATTTCTGCCCCTTGGCTTTGCCATCCTGCACAGGGGGGACCCCAGGACCCGCCTCAGGTTTTGCAGCAACCTGAGCTGTAACTGTCCCCCCTTTGGCTGAGCAGCAGGGGAAGGGTCCTATAACCGCAGGGCTGGTGGGGAGCCCTTCGGGGCTGGCAATGGAGCCTAGTGTCGTGGTTTAAGCCTCTATAACTCACGCAGTTTTGCTCAGTCACTCCCCCCTCTTTCTTGCCCCCCACTCCCGGAGGGATGGGAAGGAGAATCGAAAAGAATGCAGCTCTCACAGGTTGAGATAAGAACAGTTTAGTAACTAAAGTATAACACAGACCACTACTGCTACCACCAATAATAATAATGACAAGGCAAATACAAGGAAAGAATACAATTTCTCACCACCTAAAACCAAACCCGACCACGCAGTGCACCCCCCACCCTTCTGGGTCTCTCCTCTCCGTCCTCCATCTTGGGCATGACGTGCTGTGGTATGGAATAACCTCTTTGGTCAGTTTGGGTCAGGTGTCCTGTCTCTGCTTCCTCCCGGCTCCCCTCCTCCCTGGCAGAGCATGAAACTCAGAAAGTCCTTGGCCAGACCAAAACATCACTAAGCAGTAACCGAAACACTGGTGTTATCAGCGCTGTTCCTAGGCCCAAAATCAAAAACACAGTGCTGCACCAGCTACCAAGAAGCAGAAAAAATGACTGCTGCTGCTGAACCCATGACATTATCCACCCCTTATTCCATACCATTCACGTCATGCTCAGATCCCACATTTTCAATATACCATCACATGTATATATATACATACACACACAGAGAGAGGGAGAGAGATCATCCCTCAGTGCATAGACCAATCCCTACAAAGCTGCTGAGTCCATTCGGTCCGTGACGTCAAGCTCCATCTTCTGTAACAGCCTTTTAGAGCAGGAGAGGCTGTGTGCAGAGTTCACACTCGTCAGTAACCTGGGCCACAGTGTCCATTGCCAAGTCCACCCCTCGATCATAAGTCCATCTGTATGCTGCATCTCTGCCCTGATGGCCTGAGGTGTCATGGGCCCACCAGGCTCAAAGTAATTCACTCTCCCCTCCAGCAGTTTCTGCAGCTTGTCACTGGGGACTCCATACAGCTGCCTTCCATCTCCAATGCTTCCAAAGCACTGGAGGGGCCCAGTGGACAAGATACTTGCCCATACAGTCCCACACACCCTGCCACTCATAACTGTCCAGGCTTGGGGAAAATCTCTTAGTCATCATAGATTGCAGACTAACCCCAGACAATGCCCACACCCCACTCTGCTTAACTCTGGGGACCAGACAAAATGGTTGTGGGTAAAACACACTCTGTATGCATGCCACCATGCTGATCCCCATCACAATCAGCAGGCAGGTCTCAAGGGTACCCAAAGGCCATTCAAACCCTTCAGAGCTCTCAAATGAGGCTGCTGTACTTGTCACTGGGGCTGGTGTAGCTGCTGCGCTTGCCGGCTCTCTCACCACCAGCTGCTCTTCGTCTGAGTCTAGATCTTCCTCCTCTGCCTTGCTCGGAAGTGCTGCGGGGTCTCCTGCGTTCTCCTGCGGCTCCGCGGGCAGCTGCCGGGGAATGCTCTCGGCCGCCACGAGGCTGGGCTCGGCCACGGGACTCTGTTCAGCCTCGGGGCCCGGCTTCTCTGCCGTCTCCTCCTGCCGCTCGGTAGCCTCCCCCTCCCGCGGCTCGGCACCCGCCGGGCTGGGCTCAGTCGGGGGGCTCACCCCTTCTGCTACCTCCTTCCTCTGCTCGGCAGCCGTCGAGCTGGGCTCGGTGGGGGGGCTCAGCTCCTGCTCCCCGGGTCCGCTCCCCCGGGCCGTTTCGGCAGCCGGCAGCTCCCGAGGCAGCCCCCCCTCGGCTCTCCACAGCCTCGCCAGGACGGTGAAGAGCAGCCGAACTGCCAGGTACACATTCGCCCCCCACGGCTTCTCGAGCCCGCCCGTATCACAAGCCATTCCAATAAAGTACAATAAAACAAGAACCTTAAACCAAAACCCATATCTGAAACATGCTAAGATAACAAATACCGGCTGTAAGTAAGGTACAACAGGCTGAAACCATGGACGCAAGAGAACCAAAAGCAACAACTTTAAGAGCCAACAAATCAGCATTGTGACGAGTGGCTATTAATCCTGTCGTTATCTCAACCCTTCGAGCCCCACGTTGGGCGCCAAAAAGAACTGTCGTGGTTTAAGCCTCTATAACTCACGCAGTTTTGCTCAGTCACTCCCCCCTCTTTCTTGCCCCCCACTCCCGGAGGGATGGGAAGGAGAATCGAAAAGAATGCAGCTCTCACAGGTTGAGATAAGAACAGTTTAGTAACTAAAGTATAACACAGACCACTACTGCTACCACCAATAATAATAATGACAAGGCAAATACAAGGAAAGAATACAATTTCTCACCACCTAAAACCAAACCCGACCACGCAGTGCACCCCCCACCCTTCTGGGTCTCTCCTCTCCGTCCTCCATCTTGGGCATGACGTGCTGTGGTATGGAATAACCTCTTTGGTCAGTTTGGGTCAGGTGTCCTGTCTCTGCTTCCTCCCGGCTCCCCTCCTCCCTGGCAGAGCATGAAACTCAGAAAGTCCTTGGCCAGACCAAAACATCACTAAGCAGTAACCGAAACACTGGTGTTATCAGCGCTGTTCCTAGGCCCAAAATCAAAAACACAGTGCTGCACCAGCTACCAAGAAGCAGAAAAAATGACTGCTGCTGCTGAACCCATGACACCTAGCCTGGGCAGGAGGTCTGGGACGGGAAGGGAAAGGGGAGAGGGAGGAGGTGGCTGGGTCAGGGGCTGCTGCTGGAGAGGATTAAAGGCTCAATCTTGAGTCAAGAGGAGGAAATTAGAATCAAATCAGCTTCTAGCGCCTGCTGGAAATGGGGGCAGGATTTATGGCTGGGGGAGAGGTGGGGAGGGGCATCCACGGCTTCCCCTGAGGCTCCTCATGGGCAGTGGAAGGGGTTGTGGTCCCTCATTGCTCCTCTCCCGCTGCTGCAGAGAGTGGGGGGCTGAGAAAGGGCTTGTGCTGGAGGTGACCCCCATCACTATGCTATGGGGACCGAAGGGGGCCCTGCATGCTCTGGGCTTTGGAGAGCTCTTTTGGCACCAAAATGACCTCAGCAGCATCTGCAGCTGGTGGAAGGGGTAGAAGGTGGTGAAGGAAGAAAGGAAGGAAGGAAGGATGGATGGATGGATGGATGGATGGATGGATGGATGATGGATGAACGGATGGAGAAGGGCAGCAGCACTGAGCTGTGCTGGATGTGGCCATCTGTATCCCACTGCATCCTATGGGAGCTGGGTACCACTGCTGGAGGGGAGACAGAGATGCCCTGAAGCAGCACCCATGGGTGATGCAGCAGAGGTTGGTAGGGGCTCAGAAGCTGACCACAGGTAAGAGCAACGGGACATGGCACATCACCTTTGACATTCACACCTTCCCCCTTACCAAGCAGGGAGCTGTGTTTGCAAGCCCAGAGCGATGTTCCCTCTCTTCCCCACTCCTTCCCTCCCCAAATCCTGCATTTCCAAACCTTTCCTGACTGCATTCATCACTTCTCCATCCTCTTCCTTCCCCCCTCCCTTTTCCTTTAGTTTTGTCTGCCTAGAACCTCTCAGCTCAGCATCCCATGGCACATCCTCCCCATCACCACACTGTACCAGCAGCCCAGGGTGTCCTGCAGCTCTGTGCCCCCCACCATGCTGTCCCCCAGCCCGCAGCAGGGTGGAAATGAGGAACCTGGCAGGAACTGCCTGGAAAATGAAGAAAGTTAATCCCAGAGCTAATTGAAACCAGGAGCAGGGCTGGAGCAATGACAGAGGGTGGGAAGCTGGGGCTGCGGGGGGCCACGGGTCTTCGGGGTTTGTGTTTTTTAAACCAGGGAACAAATCCACATGGATGCACGTGGGCAATTCCCAGGAGCTTCAGCCTGGGCTCGATCACAGACATTTCAATGCTGCGGTCCCATCGCTGGCTCAGATCACAGAATCCCATCCTGGTTTGGGTTGAAGGGACCTTAAAGCTCCTCCAATTCCAACCCCTGCCATTAGCAGGGACACCTTCCATAGAGCAGCTTGCTCCAAGCCCCTGTGTCCAACCTGGTCCTGAGCACTGCCAGGGATGGGGCAGCCACAGCTTCTCTGGGCACCCTCAGCGCCTCAGCACCCTCCCAGGGAAGAGCTTCTGCCTAAGAGCTCATCTCAGTCTCCCCTCTGGCAGGTTAAAGCCATTCCCCTTGTCCTGTCCCTACAGGTTTCCTGTAGCCCCTTCATGCACAGCCCATGTGTGCAGACACTTGAGGTTCCAGCAGGTTTTAGCCACCAAAAAGCCATTTTGGTGCCCGTAGCCTCAGGTTGCTGGGCTGGCCAAGGGGCAGCAAGGATGCCGGTGCCCTGAGCGGTCCAGGCACATGGATGCAATGCTGTTTCCCTTGGGCTATTATGGAAACTCCTGGTTTGGGCTTCTCCTGACTGCTGGTGCTGGTTTCTCCCCGCACAGCTCTGCGACCGTTTTATGCCTCTGGATTTTTGACCCTGCTGCTGTGTGTGCGTCGCTTTGGGTACGTTCCAGGCTTGAGCCGAAGCATCTCTCCAGAAAGCCCGGATTATTCCAGGCTGAGGAGCAGGTCTGCAGCAATTACAGATGGAACAAAACCCTTCCAGCTACAGCGTCACACGAGGGAATGGGAGAATTTGTGTGGGATGGGGTTTGAGCTTCGAGCCAGGCTGGACCCGCAGTAAGGGAGGCTTTCCCCCCTGCTCAGAGGCCTCAGATCAGATTGATGGATATTAGTGAGAACTGGGGTTTAGGCACGAGGTGACCCAAATGTGGCAGTAAAGGGACACGAAGTGATGCCAAGAGCTGGTGGTGACACCACGGTTTGCCTCGGGTTTGCCTGCAAAACCAGCCCCTTCCCAGGAATCTGTCCACCAGAGAGGGGATACGAGAGGTGCCCAGGGATGGGAAGGGAGCTCATCCATGAGGGTCAGTGCCGGTGCATTGGGGTTGGCTGCTGTTTGCTGCCTTCCCACGGCTTGCCTGGCTCCCAGCCCAGCCTCCCGAGCTGGAAAACCAGAGATCCGTGTTTCCAAGCACTTCATCCAGCAGAGCAGAGCGTGGCCTCCGCTCCTGCCTGATGCTCACAGCCAGAGGTGCGGAGAGCCAGCGCCCATCAGCCAGGAGCGGAGGCTGCGCTCCCTGCGCTTGGTTCATTCCCATTGTGCGCCCCATGAAAACCCTGCCCTGGGTTCCTGCTTTGGTTTGGTCCTGGATCAAAAAGATTGAAAAAGGAACAAAATATTGAAAAAAGGAGAAAATATTGGTTTGAAACCGAGTGATTAAACCAGCCTGGGGCTCGGGCGTGAGGGGGGTTCAGGTGGGGAAACTGAGTCACAACTGATGGCCAAGAGGAGCTGATGAACTGGAATGCATTGCCCGGGGCTTTTCACCTTTCAATGCAATTAGAACCTCTTCAGCATCCTTCCAGTCCAGGTCTCAGCCTGGTTTTGGACCCAAGTGGTGCAGTTTTCCCAGGGCAGGGCTTGAGGAGGAGCAGGGGACCCTGGAAGCCTCCTGTGAAGCCGCAATGTCCTGGCTGAAGCACATCTTCAGTTTGCTTGGGAATTACACTCTCCTTCATCTGCTCCATCCAGCCTCGGAAACGGGAGAAAGTCAATTTCTCCAGAGCCCTTGAAGGCTTTTTCCTGCTCTTGGTGATTTTGTCTTCAGCTGCTTTTGGAAGGAAACCAAAGCGACCACTTTGAGTCCCCGTAATCCATCCCCCCCCCCCCCCTTCCCCTTTCATTCTCCAATAAAGGAAATCATTAAAGGACCAGGAAAATGAGCTTTTGGCAAGGTTCCTACAAGACTGCTCAGCTCGAGGGTGCTGCGCTGGGCTTGAAGCCTTTCACAGGAGCAGGGGAGAGATCCAGGGAGCTGCTGCGGTGCCTCTGTCAGGGAATTGTCCACTCCTGTGGCTCTGCTCCCTTCCCGCTGCTCTCAGAGGGAATTTGCTGTCCCTCTGCTGGAGCAAAGCACAGCTCAATCGCTGGGAGGCTTCGGATGAAGCCAACCTTTGCCAGGAGCCCGCAATCGCAGTGGTTCCCGGCCTGCAGCAATTCCACCTCAGAGCGATGCTCTGAAGGAAACCAGACTGTTTCCCCCAATGCATCCCACATTTATCCATGTATCTCGCAGCTTACCTGGCTGGGGGTTACTGTGGGGCTCCCTGGGCAGTTCCCTTGTGCCCTCACTCCTGTGTTGTTGGACTGGAGAGGGTTTTCCCAGCGTGTTTTGGGCAGCATCTTCTACTCCCTATGCCCCTATGCCTATGCCCTGAGATCATTCAACAGGACCTGCATGTGCTTGGGGGCAATCACTGCCTTGCCCTGGCCACTCAAGCTCCTCTTCTGTTGTCTCCCTTGCTGCCTTCTCCCAGACACATCCACCTGGGGCTGTTTAGCCTCTCCCTGCTTCCTCCAGGAAGGCCACATCCAGTAAGGTAAAGCCCTATCACCACCTCTCCTGGTTTGCACCCAGCTGCAGCAAAGGAGAATAATCGGGGGGGGGGGGAATCTGGGGTAGAAGAAGGGGAAGAGCAGGGCTTTGCCTTCCCTTTGCTGCCTGTTCCTGCTGGTGGTGGCAGTGCTGTCCCTTTCCCAGGTAAGATGCAGCAGCTCTTCGATGTATTGAATGAGGGGGACACCCCGAGATGCAGGGACCTTCCCACCTCCACCCTGCCTTGCCAGGCACATTCCTTTTCCCAGCCACTGGCTTGTCCCCTTCCCTTTTGGGCCAGGTTTATCCCGTCCCAGGCATAGCCTCAGTTTCCACTGTAACAGCATCCCCATTTACTGAGGTTTGGACCGCACGTGTTTCCCTGAGACTGAGGTCAACAGGGATGTGGTGATGGGTTAAACCAGCACTTTGCGATGCTGGTTCAGTCTCCTCTGGTCTGTGCTTTGGGGCTGGAAAAGCTTCAAGCGCAGATCTAGGAGGAGGTTAAGAGAGCAAGGAGCCCCCTTTAGCTCCCACCTTGATCCCAGCAGCCGAGCAGCCCCTACCCTCGCATGGCACGAGGTCGTGCCCGGCACTGGCACATAGCCATTGCCGCGGCATTCCCGGCTTTCCTGCCGACCTGCTTCCCATTATTTGGGAATGTGGCTCTCGCCAACATATGGGAGGCAGATTTTTGCCTGGGGGTGCGAAGGGAGGAGCTGGAGCCGCTGATGCTGGCCCTGACCCCTGCGCCCCGCTCAGCGCAGGTACCGCGGGGCTGCGCGGGTCGGGGTTGTTCCTGGGGCAGGGAAAGGAGCATCTCCGAACGCTCTGGGGCCGGCTGCAGCCCCGGATCCATGCTGAATCGCGGGGGGAACTTGCTGGGCTTGCTGCTGGAGGCGGGCAGATGGAGGGGGAAGAAATATAGGTGAGATTAGCGTCTGTCAGCTGCAGCTGGGCGCTGTGAGCCCTGCTGCTCTGCTGCAGCTCAGCTTTCGTTTCCCATCTTTGTCCCACTGTAAAGGGAAGGTCCCAGTTTCCTGCAGGGCCCCGGAGCTGAACCCAAAGCCTCTTGGTGGGGTTTAAATGTGAGGGTTTCTTCCCACTGGTGAGGTTCTGTGGGACCCGGGGATGCTGAGTGCCGGGCAGGGCTCTCTGCTGCCGGTGCTCAGAGCTGGCCTGGAGCCAGGACGGGTCCATCCGGTGCTGCCCCTGCACCTCCCAGCCCCCCCAGGCCAGCCCCAGCCTGGGGAGCCCCCCAGAGCTCCTTACAGCAGATGCGGGATTAAGCAGGGGGCCGGGCTCCCGCTCCCCAGGCACCCATAAAGAAGGGGAAGGAAGTTTTCCAGGGCCTTTTCCCCAGCCCTGCTCACCAGCCAGGGCAAACAGCAGGCTCCTTTCCAGGCCTTAGTGCCCTTCCCTTCCCTTCTTTCTTTCTTTCCTTCCTTCCCTTCTTTCTTTCTTTCCTTCCTTCCCTTCTTTCCTTCCTTCCTTCCCTTCTTTCTTTCCTTCCTTCCCTTCTTTCTTTCTTTCCTTCCTTCCCTTCTTTCTTTCTTTCCTTCCTTCCCTTCTTTCTTTCTTTCCTTCCTTCCCTTCTTTCTTTCTTTCCTTCCTTCCCTTCTTTCTTTCCTTCCTTCCCTTCTTTCTTTCCTTCCTTCCCTTCTTTCTTTCCTTCCTTCCCTTCTTTCTTTCCTTCCTTCCTTCCCTTCTTTCTTTCCTTCCTTCCCTTCTTTCTTTCCTTCCCTTTCTTCCCACCCTCCTCCTGTCTCCTGCACTAACCATAAATCAGGTTCCTGTCCCCAGGGACCATCTAATGCAGCGGTCCCACACATGAAGGCCACCTCGAAAAGCTCCTTTTCTCCCTCTCCCCCCCAGCACAGCTTCAGCCAGGGCTGCAGGGAGGGCAATGCAGGGAGAGGATGCTCTTTGCCTCTCTCTCACTGCTCCTCTTCTCTATTCCAGCCTCTTTCCCAGGGGAGGATGAGGATTAAGAGGAAACAGATTAAACCTAATGGATTGATTGCAATTATTTTCCCTTGTTTATCTGCAGTACTGTGGGGGAGCTTGGAAAAGGAGAAGAGGGAATGCTCTTTACGTGTGTGCAGTCCTGGTCCTCATTATGTTTCCTGCTAGAGAGCGACCGGGGCCAGCCAAAAATAAACCCAGCTCCATTTGAGCATCCTATTTCAAGCTCTTAGAAACTGCGATGTGTAAATACTTCTGTGTGCAAACCCACGCACAACCCTGAGCAAAGCAACCCCAGCACCAGCCCTGCGAGGTTCCAGCTGCCCTTGCCCATGTGTCCCGTGTTCCCTGGGGACACACGCCCTCCTAGGAGCTGTTGGAAGCTCTTTGGAGCAAGAGGCAACCTCTTGTTTGGGGGAACCCCAGCCTGGTTTGGGTTGTAGGGACCTTAAAGCTCCTCCAGCTCCAGCCCCTGGCACGGACAGGGACACCTTCCATAGAGCAGCTTGCTCCAAGCCCCTGTGTCCAACCTGGCCTTGAACACTGCCAGGGATGGGGCAGCCACAGCTTCTCTGGGCAACAAGAGGAAACCCTCCAAGTCCTTCTTGGTCTCACGGCAAAACCTTGCCCTCACCTCAATGAACCTCCCTGGGTCTGGAGGGCGGGAGGCTGATCCCACCCTTTGTGGTGCCAAGGGCATCACTGAGAACAGCACCAGCAGCAGAAATAGTGCCTTGTGCCCAAAGCAGCAATCAAAGTAAGCGGACTTGAGCCTTTTAATCCCTTTTTATGGAGCAACTCGGAGGAGGAGGAAGGTTCCCTCTTTTTCTGGGGTTTTCCCCAATATTCAAGGTCTTTCTTGGATTGGGAGCAGGGCAGGAGCACAGCAGTGAGCTGCTGTACAAGGCTGGATGTGTTGTTCCCAACGTTCCTGGCTGAGGTCCGAGTCTCCTCTGTGTTCTCCCAAGAAATCCTCCTCCACCAGATAAGATCAGACTTTACATTCCTGCTGCTTATAAGATTAAAATGGGAGAATGGGGAAGAGAGAAGGAAAAAAATCCCACCACTCTTGAAGGCCTTGGGGCCATTTTAGTGGATTCCCAAACCATGGATTCTCCATCTATCAATTCCCAGACCTCAGTTCTTGGGGGAAACAGGAGGTGGAAAAACCAAGCAGGACACCAATGTAATGATGCTCTTTATTGGCATCCGACGGATACACAAGGACAGCTACCCCCCGTGCGTCACCCCCGTGCATCACCCCCCCATCTCATGCTGCTCACAACCCCCCCAACAAACCTCCCAAAACCCCTTCTACAACAGCTATTTCTTCACCATAAAACTTCCTACTAAATCCAACTGGAATTACAGAGGGGTGAGTGGGGAAACACACGTTCTTTGTACAACGGAAGCATTAGAAAAGGACACACAACGAACCGATGAGCACGGACTTTGGCTTGGGTTTTCCCTCCTTGCTTTTCGTTAATACACTGATGTCCTGCAACCAGGGATTCGAGGCAGCCCCTGGCTTCTCTTTGGCTGCTGAGTTTGTTTCCGTTTCCTCAGCCCTGAGGAATTCCCTTATGGCAATTGAGACCTGAGACTGAGGCGAGATTGTCCTGAAGAAAAGCAAATTCCAGCTGGCAAAGGTAGGGCCGGGTTTGGCTTCTGAGGCTGAACCCGGCCCTTGGCTTTGCTTTGGATCTGGGCACTTTGATTCCAGTCACCCTTAGTCTGTGTTTGAGTCACTTCACCAAAACAAGGGACCCATGGAAACAACCTGATGTTCATCCCAAAAGCATCCCTGGGGATGGCTTGGTCCGGCAGGAGCCGGTGCCCCAGCCACAGGTTTGAAAGCTGGAGGCATCCACTGCAAGTGAGGGGGCCAATTCGGGTTTCCTTGGATTTCAGTGATGGGAGAGGTTCAGGAGTTGTACGTGGGACTTACAGTCCTGCTGGGATCCAAGTGTTTCTATCCAAGGGGTTTGACATGGGCAGCCAGCAGCCAAAGTGTCGCAGGGGTTCATCTGAAGAGATCTTTGCTCTTCATCCAATGGGATCTTCGCTGTTCATCCACAGGGATCTTTGCTCTTTTGCTGCACGAGAGCAGGAGGCATCAAATACCTCATCCTGGAGATCCAGATTCAGCCTGTGCTGCTTTAGCATCCAAAGCACAGGGGGCAGAATTCCCTAAAGCTCTGGAAGGATCTGGGAGCTCAAATCCTATTGACGCAGGCTCTGATCCCTCTGGAAGCACTGAGCTCTCCATCCTGACACCCGGCAGCTCCGCCGGGAACAGCCAAATCCTTCCATGTTCCCAAGTTTCTCCCAGACCTGCTGCCGTGGGTTTGGGATGTGCAGGTGTTTTCCTGCCTCCCCATTAAGTCTTTAAGGCCAAGAAATAAGGTGGGACCGAAGGCCTGGGCTGTAAAGCGAGAGCTCCACAGGCTGTGAGGAAGAGGAGGGGCTGGGGCAGGGCCATCACCCCACATCACACACACAAACATCGAGCACGTAGTAAAAGGACACGATATTATTTACACATCTTGCTTATCTCCCTAGGGAAGGGGAG
The DNA here is from genome assembly GCA_028858755.1 of Ara ararauna. Lineage (NCBI taxonomy): Eukaryota > Metazoa > Chordata > Aves > Psittaciformes > Psittacidae > Ara > Ara ararauna. Next base: position 2,569,190 of record CM054393.1, on the reverse strand, counting down.
GAAAGGCACCTCCTGCCTTCAGGAAAGAGCTTCTGCTGAACCCAGAGGCGAAGGGAGAGTACATGGGTGCAGATGGACCAAGCATCAGCTCATCTTTCCTCTGCAGAAGGCTTGTGATGCTCCAGGCAAGTGAGAAGCTGTGATGGGGGCATCCCCCAGGACCACGGTGGCAGCACCCATGGGTGCCGTGGGCAGGCAGGGGGTGCACTGAGGATGGGCAGCACCCAGGCAGAGGCAAAGGGCACTCGGGGGACCAGGCAGGGGTGCTTCTGAGCCACCCTTCACAGTGCTGGAGGAGAAGGAGCCCTTTCAAGCTGGGTCTGTGGGTAAGAAGGGGCAGTGCAATGGCAGCAAGGGTGGCTTTGCTCCTGGCTTGGTGCAGCACAGGGCGAGGATGAGCAGAGCCCTTTGTCACATCCCCGCTGCGGGCAGGCACTTTTTCAGCCCTTCAATGTCCTCCTCATGGAGCTCCAGCTCTGAGGAGGTGGTGCTGGCACCTCAGTGTTCAGATGCTCCCGGCTGCTCCTCACCGAGTCCAAATGGAGCAGGAGTGGAGCTCAATGGCAGCCCCATGGAGCGTGAGTGAGGGCTGTGCCCCCCACATTTCACAGTGTAGGCTGGGCTGCTGGAAGCCAAGTCCTTTCCCCTACCCCCCCCCCCCCCCCCCCCCCAGGTGCCAGGGGACCAGACCCCTTCCCAAATCCTGGTACAGCAGCTCCAGTTCTCTCTGTGCTCATCCCAGCTCTCTGGTTTGGGAAAGCAGCTGGATTTCAGGGTGCTGGGGAGGAGCAGGGGGTAGCAGTGGGGTGGGACAAGGAGGTAGGGCTGGAGGAAGAGAAGAACTGGAGCCTCAAGGAGGAAGGAGAAGGGTCTGAAGTGGGGAGAGGAGAGAGGTTCCTGCGTCTGTGCAGCCTCACCGGGATGCGGAGGATGCTCTGGGGACAGACGGGCTGTGGGCGCTGAGCAGGACTGAGCCCCGCATCCAACCGCTCACGGGCTGCCGGGGGCAGACGGCGTCGGGAGGGGGCGATACCGAAAACAGGAGCTCAGTGCATAGAGGGCTGTCAGCTGGGGGGGCCCGGGGAGCCCCCGCTTCCTTCCCACCCTCCCCTCCGGGGCTCCGGGTGCCGGGGAGGGGAGAGGAGAGGGAGGGAAGGGGGAAGGGGACCCCGCGGGGCCGCCCCGGGCCGCCCTTCAGACGGGAGAGGTGGCGGTGGAGTCGCTGTAGAGGCTCTCGGCGATGTCCCCGCGCTGGATCTTGCGCAGGGCCGCGAGCAGCGCGTCCAACGTGGCCGTCTCCTTGGAGGACCAATGAGCCAGGAGGGCCCGGGCCGGGCACTCCTCCCGCGTGAAGGAGTCTATGAGGTCCTCTCTGTAGCCCAGCTCCCCGGCCAGCTGCCGCCACGTCTCCTCTGCGGAGCTGCCCAGCAGCTTCTCCACCTCCTCCTGCTTGCCGGGGGGAAGGCTGGCGTAGAGGTTCCCATCTCCCTTGGGCGCTGGGGAGGGCGAGTCATAGAAGGATGGAATGGTTTGGGTTGGAAGTGCCATCTCAGTCTCCCCTCTGGCAGCTTAAAGGCATTCCCCCTGTCCTGTCCCTACAGGCCCTTGTCCAAAGCCCCTCTCCAGGTTTCCTGCAGTCCCTTTAGGCACTGAAGCTGCTCTAAGGTCTCCCCAGAGCGCACCAGAGGAGGAGAATCTCCTCCCTTTAACTGCTGTTCACGCTCTGGGGGTGCAGCCCAGCACGCACTGCAGGTTCTGGGCTATAAGCGCGCATTGCTGGGTCACGTTGAGCTTCCCATCAACCAACACCCCAAGCCCTTCATCCAGTCAATGCAGCAGCATTAAGCCCATCCCAAGGCTCCCTTGCCCACTCTGCAGCACCCAGTTCACCCTACCTGGCCCCTGGGTGCTCTGGCTGGGTGGCTGCTGGTCGTGCAGGCTCTGGCTGTCCACTGAGATCCCGCTGTCGCTGTGCAGCTTCTCCCCCTCGGGCGAAGGTGTTTGGTTCACGGGGCGGTTGTTGGCCCCTTGCTTGTTCTGTTTGCAGTTGTTCCACCTGCAGGAGGGCAGCAGGAGGTGACAGGGGCATTATCCCCCAGGCCGGGAGCATCTTTGTTGTCTCTTAGCCCTGGCGCCCCTTGTCCAAGGGAGGAGCGTTCCTCCCGCCGCTCAGTGGTGCTCGGATCAGTTTAAATCAGTGTTTGAAGGCACTGAGCTTTGCAGGGGACCAGGGCAGGGCTCCTCCTACACGGATCTGCTGCAAGAATGCAGCTGCGCTGCCAAAGCGTGGGGCTGCCTGTGGGACCTTTGGGGTGTCTCCAGCCCGCGGGGAGCCGCTGGACCGGCCCTGGCTTGCCCAGGGATGCGCTGCTGATGCTGATGGGCCATGACGGCCTCTGCAGAGTGCAGGGGCCTGGCAGGGGGAGGATGCAATGAGGGCTCCCCTCCTTGCATCCCCACCCTGCTGCCATCTCCCTCTTACACCCCTCAACTGCTCGATTGGAAGCCCACCTCCTACCCCCCAGCCTGGTCACCTCCCTCTGCTTTGGCACATCTCTGCTTGCAGGACTTCTAGGGGGGCACAGCCTGTTCCCCACTATCTAACCCCTCTGCCATGGCCCCATGGTGCTGCCTTGCTCCTCTACCTTTTGAATGCGATGTAAGCCACCAGCCCCACCACCACGGCCGCAAGGATGGAGCAGTAGACGGGGATGAGGTTGTCGGCAGTGCCACGGCTCAGGACAGGCTGTGAGCTGCCCATGATGGTGGTGACGGTGTCTGCCAGGGTGCTGGGCACCACCTCGGTGTTGAAGGGGTCCCTGGTGATGGGCTCGGGGCTGTCGGAGCCCGCCAGGGATGGGGTGTGCGTTGTCCAGCGCGGATGCAGGTCTGTCGGGAGCGAGAGAAGAGAAGAATCAGTTGTGCAGCCATGGACCTTCTCCCAAGGGCCATGGGGCTTGTGGAGGTGCCAGCTCTGCCCATCACCTTGAACCCGAGACAAGTGGAAGCTGTCCCCTGCCCTGAATGGCAGTGGTTGGTCATGGCCATGGCTTTGTGAGCTCTGCTTCTCTGGCACTGGGTTTGCTCAAGTCCTGCAGCTTTTCCCACCACATGCAGCCTGCACGTTGAGCCCTGGACTCCTATTGCTGGTACCAAAGCCCCAAGCGTCAGCCCCAGCTGCCTCCCCCCCACCTCCCATCTGCACCAGGACCTGTGCAAGGCAACCCAACAGCTCCAGAGCTTGGATTTGCCCCTTTCCCAGCTCCAGCCTGCAGCCACATACCCCCCCCCCCCCATCCTGGTCCCGCTTGGGAGTGACCCATTCCCACCGCACCCAGGCGTATCCCAGGGAGCGAGTGGACGCGTCTTGTCTTGCCCTAGGGAAACCCCTCCCTGGGCGCTGGCTCCTTCCCAAACCCCTCTCCAAGAGCTTGCCCTGCCCGGGATAGAGCGGGTGCCATGGTGGCCTCCTGCTCTCCCGGCCCTTCCCGCTGTGGCCCGCAGCCAGACCCCGCTGCCCTTTGGGAATGCCGCTGCGGTGGCCGCTGCCGCAGGGCCCTGCTGCCAGCTCACAAAGCTGGCCCTGTGCTCCTTGACTTCTGGCTCCATTTACTCGACCCTTGCGAGGGAGCTGCGCCGGCTGCCCCCGCGCTGGGCATCAGCGGCGCCCGGGACAAAGCTCTTTACAATCCGGCTGGGAATGGCGCTGCTGCTGCCAAGGAGCAGCCTGGGGTGCTCCGGGGAGGGGATGTTCTCCCCCTTCCCCCGGACACCAAACCCCTCCTGGGCTGTTCCGTTTCCCCAGCTCTTCAGGGCAGTTCATTCCCATTGGAAACCCAAGTTCTCTCCTAGGAAGGCTCAAGGAGCACTGAGCACAGCCTCTGGGATTGGTGAACTTCTCGGCCCCATTCGCTGCTCCCTGATGCCAAAAGCCACCCAGCAGAATGCCTGCACCTGCAGCAGCATCCTGCCGGGAGCTCAGCAAAGGAATTCCCTGGAGAGGGCTGGGCAGACCCTGGGGTTGGGCATTTGCAAGGGAGACAATGGCTCTGCTAAGTGCTGCCTTGGTAGGAAGCTCCACGCTGCAGTGCCGGAGGACTGAGGTCAGCGAGACACTGGGGTCCTCCCTTCAAACCCCATCTCCCCACGGCTGTGCCGCAAAGGGAAACTGAGGCAGAAGCCCCGGTGACCCCTGCTTTGCCCTCTGCCATGGGAAAGGTGGCGTTACCTCTGCATTCAGCATCCGAGACGGCCGTGCACTCCTTCACCATCACCTCATTCTCCTCGCAGGTCGTGCAGGGCAGGCAGGGGTCCACGAAGTTGGCTTCATTGGAGAAGGTGCCCTCGGGACACTCCTCGCACACCGTGTCCTGCGAGTCCTTGCAGGGGAACATGAGGCCGAAGCCCACTTCGCACACGCGGCATTCCCTGCAGCTCCCGCTCGCCTCGTCCTGGAAGTAGCCATAGGCGCAGCGGCACACGGCATCGTCTGACTCCACGCAGGGCGCGGACATGCTCTGCAGCCCCACGCACTGCGTGCAGGGCTTGCACGGCTCCGTGGCGCTCACCGTGTCCGAGTAGGTGACGCCTGGCAGGGAGCAGAGCGGGAGGTAAGGGAGGTCCCTGCACCGCATCCCCATCCCTGTGGCCACTTTGATCCTGGCGGTGGCTTTGTCCCATCCCCAAATGGTGCCAGGCCACAGAGATGGGTTTGTGCATTTTTCTCCTCCTCCAGGCCAGAGGAGAGGAGAAGAGAAGGGTCCTTAAGGGGAGACCTCAGAGCAGCTCCAGTGCCTAAAGGGGCTACAAGAAACCTGGAAGAGGGGCTTGGGACAAGGGATGGAGGGACAGGACAGGGGAATGGCTTTAACTGCCAGAGGGGAGACTGAGATGAGCTCTGAGGCAGAAGCTCTTCCCTGGGAGGGTGCTGAGGCGCTGGCACAGGGTGCCCAGAGAAGCTGTGGCTGCCCCATCCCTGGCAGTGCTCAAGGCCAGGTTGGACACAGGGACTTGGAGCACTCTGCTCTATGGAAGGTGTCTCTGCCTTGGGATGCGCCGCCAGCCTCTGCCTCACTGCCCGTCCCACTGCCCAGCAGAGCGAGCAGAGGCAGAGCAGCACCGGGGCACGCTCTGCTCCCATTAACCTGAGCTCATCCTTCGCATTACTGTGAATTATTGATAGGCACCATTAGAGCAGGGAAGTGGCCAGGAAAGGCCCGGAGCTGAGTGGGCACATTTTCCGTGGCAGCGAGGTATCTGAGCTGAGCAATTACAGCCGAGATTCCAGCAGGGCCCCCTCGCTCCCTCCCTTCCACCCGCAGCGATGGAGGCTGGCGAGGGCATCAATAAATCATGAGGCAGCCGTCAGGGTTGGCTGGCAAGGGGAGGGGAGAAGGGGAGAGATCATCAACTGAAGCAAGTGGCCAGCGGGCTCCTGCAGGGACCGTCCCCTCCGGCCACCCGAACCTGTGGCTCTGGCAGTGCTTTGGGAACAGCAGGTTTTTGCTCAGCTCTTTGGCTGCTGAATTGGGAAGGGATCCAGCGGGAGAGCTCAGAGGCAGCCCCAGGTGCAGGCGGGGATGCCCGCATTCCTCCCTGGCTCACGCCTGGCAGGCAGGATGCTTTGCCAAGGTAGGGACTGTCTGCGCCTGCCCAGCGCCCGCAGCCTCCAGCACAACCCCAGGTCCAGGAGACCCCGTCCCCATCCCAGCGGGGGCTGACGATGGGGTTTGCAAGTTTCCTCCTCTTCCCACCCCAAAATCCCACTCTCAGCTCCGAGAGGAGCTCGGGGAGTGTTCTCCTTCCTGCAGCACACGCACCCATGAGTCACCCCATGGGCACCCCCACCCAGCAGCTCCCAGCTCTGGGGATTAATCCACGCTGCATTAATAACTGAGAGAGACTGCAGCTGGGGCAGGGCTGGGGGATAAAGCGGGAGGGTTTGGGGGGGGGGGGGGGTAACTGCCTTGGGCTTCCCAGCCTCTCTGCTGCTCCCTTTCTTTAAGGCACTGAGTGGGTTTGGTTCCCTACTGGGTGCTGCTTCTTTCTAGGGTGATGGAGGCATGATGCTGCCCCAGGGTGTACCCCCACTGCTGTGCAGGTGAGTGAGGGGGATCCTGCAGAGTAGATGTTCCTATGGTGTCAGGGTTGTGGGATGCAGGTGAAGGGGTGTGGGGAAACTGAGGCATGGAGCCGGGACTGGCAGCTGCCTGGAGCACTCAGCCTTGCTGGTCCAACAGCAGCAGAGCTAAGCAGGATAATGAAGCCCTGGGGCTCTGCTCTCTGTCTGTGTGTGATGTTGGGAGGCCTCACGGCTGCAGTGTGTTCCGTCTGCCCTCCTTCCTGCAGGGATGGAGGAAAGGACCAGAGCCTTTTGTTCTGGTACTTTCCAGCTCAGCTCCTGACCCAACAGAGCTGCTGCCTGATGTTAACCCGTGCAAAAGTGCAAGTGCCTGGCCCGGGGCAACAAGGAGCTGGAATGCAAACCAGAGCAGTGGCACTTGTATCTGCATCCATGGGCTTTCAGCACTGCACCCAGGTCATGGTCATGGTCCACATAGAGGGTAGATATGCCCTTTATCCCCTCAGTTCTCAGAAAGAAACTGGGGAGACAAGCCATGTGCCAGCCTGGAAGTGCCACTGATGGGAAGTGGGCTCCTTTGAGCATCCCTAGGGGTGCAAAGTAACTCCCTGGCTTTCCAGCCCTGGAAGCTGGAGCCTGACACCCTGCCAGGCTTCCTATAGGAAGGGCTCATGGGGATGGACAGCACTGTGGATGGATGGAGGGGTTGGAGACTGCAGCCCGGGAGGGATCCCACCGTGTACCACAGCGCTATCCTTGGAGCATCCAGAGCCTGCAGCCGGTGGGATTCATCCTGCAGCCAGGCACAGAGAAGTGAGCTCTGCTCATTGATTGTGCAGGAAAGCAGAGGTATTTTTAGCACTGTCCTGACACTGCTCAGCTTATTCTGCTCCTCCCTGCACTTTGCCTCCTCTTTGCTCTGCCCAAGCCACACTCTGTCCGTTCCCCCTCTCAAATCACATCCCCATTGCAATCTGGGCTTGGCTTTTCCTCCAAATACTTCTTCTCAGGCCTTCAAAGGCTTTGCAGCAGTAAACGCGAAGGGCAGATTGCTTATACCTAGCATGGCATTGTTTAAACAGTAATAGTTGGACCACTTCATCTGTAAGCATTTAAGCAGGTCTCCAGCACACATCTCCAACTGACATTTATGAAGCAGTTGATACAGGCAACGTGCCTGGAGCTGGCCAGGAGAAAACTGTTCCCTTCTCTCTGGGGGATCTTTGTGATTTGCTGCTTCTCTCTCAACCTTGCTTTCAGTTTGCAGCCTTTCAAGGCTTGAAAAGGGGAAATAATACAGGTGGCTCAGGGAGAGGCATCCCATGGATGGATGCAAGACCAGCGCAGTGTGGTGAGGGCAATGCAACTTGGGCTGGGAGCCCTCAGGAGGAGAGTGGAGCTGGAAGGGAGATTTGGAAAGGTGCCTGGGACCAATGGGTCCCGAAACAAGGAAAGCTGGGATGAGCAGGGCAGATGCTTTGGGGAAATGCTAGGGGTAACCCCGGTGTCCATGTGGAGATGGGAGGCGCAGGGTAGAGCAGAGCCATGTATGGGCTGTGCAAACAGCACAGACTGTGCCCAGGCAATGATTCCAGGAGGGAAGCAGGATGCGCTTGGGGAGACCCGAGTACCCCTGGACCCGGTGCCAGCCCCCCTGCAGCACCATGCGGAGGGGAGCAGGTACTCACTGTCCAGGCAGGGCTCGCAGACCGTCTGGTTGACCCCGCAGGGCTGCACCACCCCTTCTCCCAGGTTGCAGGCTTTGCAGCACTCCCCGCTCGTGGTGTACATCTTGGTGAAGCACTTCTCCTTGGAGCCCCAGGCGGGTCCCTGCCGGGGGAAACAGAGCCAGGAGGTGACCCTCGTGATGGGACCTTCCCTGCAGGGGCAGGTGGAGCAGGGGGTCTCCTCCAGGCTTTGGGGGGATATCCCAAGTGAGGGGTAAAGGGAGTTCACATTAAACACAGAAATGCCTTCCCTATGTGTTACCTGCTCAGCTCTGCTCAGCTCTACAGCCGGAGGGAGGTCAGGAAAACCCATGCCACCGTAGGTAGGTATTTGGGGGAGGGGGGGGGACACTAAGAGCTTTTCTGCATGGTTACGGCATTGTTCCTCTCTTTAAGGCTGCTTTGCCATCCTGCAGGGCTCAGCCCCTGCCAGCCTGGGGGAAGACAGGGCACTGCCTACAACCCCTGCAGCAGTGGAGGGTTTGGAGGCCTTGAGTGGCTCTTGTTGCCCATAGGGACCAGAACTCAGACCCCACGGTGGGAATGAAGCCTTCGAAGAGGGCACCGAGAGCTTCAGCAACGTTACTGTCTAATGGAAGTAAGTGTATCTGCTTCCCAAACCTGTTGTAACCTATGGAAGCAATAAATGTGCCACGAGCCATGGGGTCAGAGCCACCCTGCAGATGCCCATTGCAGCCTGGGCAGTGGGGTACATTTACAGGATGCTTGCTCCCCAAAGCCCCTCCTGGTCGTGGCTGTGTGGTGCACGAAGCATCTCTGCCTGGGCGCAGGGCTGCCGAGCTGCTCATGAGTGACCCAACCTCAGCCAGGGCTCCTTTTGCACCCGCTGCTCGTGCTGAGGTGCGGCCCAGGCTTGGACCATGCCTTTGGCATCCAACTAAGCCTCATTTGAGGGGGGGGGAAGAACTCAGCGGGCGCTCGGGGAGCTCCCCCTCCCCGTGCATCTGGATGCCTCGTCAGCCCTGCACAATGCGGCGTTATGAACTCGCTGCGCATCACCCGGCAGCATCCGGCCCGGCGGAGACAATGGAGCGCCAATTATAGGCATCTGAATGACAAAGTGCTCCAATTACCCTGCGCTAGAGAGCGTGTGCTCTCCTCCCCGGCGCTGCTTCCCCAGCCCAGCCTGGCAGCCAGCGCTGGCACCGGGCCCCAGCCTGGCAGACAAGGAGGGCTCGGTGTGCAGGGGGCTTCGCAGCACCCCCAAATCATACCGGGCAATGGGTTTGGGGTGAGGAAGGGGCTGATTCGCAGCAGGTTGGATGCACCCCTCTGCTGGAGCTCCTCCCGCTGCTCCAGCCCCCGCTTGTTTGGGCAGCGGTTTGAGCCCCTCTCCCCCTCCCCGTGGCTGGGCAGCAGCAGCCGGGGAGCAGCCGAATGTGCCGGCTATAGATAGAGCTGGGGAAGGCTGGGCCGGCAGCACCAGCTCTCCCACGCTGCAGGCAGCTGCCGGCAGCTCCATTGCACCCATGGGGATGGGACCTGGCAGCGCTGCTTCCTCTGTGTGACACCCGGGCCCCCATTAGCTGACCCCAGAGACCCCTGTGGCCGCAGGTCCCCTCCCCATGGCGCTGCCAGCGCCTTCCTCTCCCCATCTGCGCTCCTAAATGCTGTAGCAAACACAACTTCCAGCCCCAGGTGCTGCGTCCCCCTCGCTCTGCCTGCGTTTCCCTTTCAGCTCTCCCTCTTGAGCACTGAAAGCCCCATAAAGATTAACACACTCAGAAGAGGGGCACATGGTCTGCATTAGCCCGCTGAAATGTGCATGTTATTAACACAACTCCCGTTGACAAAGCCGCAGGTATTAACACCATAAAGCATTTTGACAGCTGGACCGAGGAGGGGGGCACGGATGGAGGGTGCAAGCGACACCTCCGTAAGCTTTTAATTGCTTTTGGAGTCGTGTCGGTGGGTTTGTGTGTCCGAAGAGGCGCTGCTGGGTGAGGAGATGGCCTCGGAGGTAGCGAAGCGAGGTGGGAATTCTGCCCCGCTCGCTCCAGAGTCCTGGCACGGAACAACGCTTCGCACCGGCGCAGGGAGGGGATGCTCCAGCTGGAGATGGGCCCAGCGGCAAGCCTGGATCCGAACTGCCCCCGAGCCTGACAGACGGGCTCTGCCTCTCCTGGCTGAAGCGCTCTGCCTGGGAAAGGCCAAACCCCGGCTCCGAGCAAGCCCCGAACTTCGGGCAGCAGAGGAAAGCCACGTCTGAGCCCTGCGGGTCCGATCAGCCCCGAGCACGGGAGGGCTCTGCCTCCTCCAGCCAAACGGCCCAGGTAAAGAGCAACGAACCCGGGGGTGCTGGCGTTTGGGGCGGCCACAGCTGCGGGTGCACATCTGGACCTGCCTGGGTGCGGGCTGAGGCGAGCAGCCCGGCTCCCCCCGCACACCCCCGGCAGCTGTAATCGGGGGGGACAGATCCACCCCCAAGGCAGCGGGTGCTGACACGGGGAGGTGGCTGCAGAGATCCGGCGGACACCAAAGCCAGGGGCTGCCCGAGATGGGTCATTCCCAGGGGTGGGATCACTTGAATCCACACGGCTGGGGCAGCTCCTGCCTTTCCTGCCCGCCGCCCATCGCCGTTGAGTGTCCCAGGGGAGCTTGGCCGGCCCGGTTCCATGCCCGTACAGGGGCAGGAGCCACAAACACCGCTGCTCTCCTCAGTCTCTGCATGAAACTGCTACAGCACCGGCTTTAATATCCTGCCCGGAAGGTGTCCGGCTGCGAACGAGACCTCTGGGACCTCATCAAATCCTTCCCCAACAAAAGCCCCCCCGGGTACTTGGGTCCATCCCCGTGCGCCCCCCCGGCTCCGGGCTCTTTCCTCTCTCTTGGTCCTCTTTGCCCTGAAGTTGTCCCCGGCACATGCTGTGCCCATCCCAGGGGCTCACACCGCAGGAACAGGGTCTCGCCCTTCTCTTTGGGCAGCGAATTTGGAGCCGAGGAAGTCCAGGGGGGACTTTGGGGATGCGGGATGGCAGGAGATGAAGGCACTGGGGGGTGGGCGGCTTCCCCCCCTTGCCTGACTGACTGCGGGCTCTTATCACCCTTTTTTCTCTGTGTGAAAGGGCTGACAGCGCGGTGCAGCGGGTCCAGAGGGGCCCGAGCCACCCCTGGGGTCCCCCATCACCGGCTCACCCCGTCCCCGGGCGCCCTCCCTCCGCACCCAGAGGCGCTCTGCCCGTTACCCCCGGGACCCCCTCGCCGCGTTCCCTCCCGGCTCTTTCCATCCCGGTACATGTGGGACCTGTGGGGACCCCGCATCCCATCCGACCCCGCCCGCACCCCCCGGCCCCGCACTCACCGCCGGGAGCAGCAGCAGCGGCAGCAGCAGGAGCCGGGCCATGGTGGCGGGGCCGGTGACCCCCGAGAGCCGGTGCGTGGCCCGGCTGCCCTCGCTCTGCCGCCCGCTGCCTTGGCGGCAGCCAGAAAAGCGCTGCAAGTCCCTCCCCCTCCTCCTCCTCCTCCTCCTCCTCATCCTCATCTCCGCCCCTGGAGCATCTCGGCGAGCGGCCGAGCCAGCAGCCTCCGCCGCCGGCACACAAAGACCAGACCCCCCCCCCCAGCCCCGCTGCTCTCCCACGAAGTGATTTGGGGTCTCGGCCTCTGTCCAGCCCCTCCATTATTCACGCCCGTCCATCTGTGTCCATGCCTCCTCCTGTGCTCTGTCCGTCCATGACCCATCTGTCCCCATCCCTACAGGAAACCTGGAGAGGGGCTTTGGACAAGGGATGGAGGGACAGGACAAGGGGAATGGCTTTAACTGCCCGAGGGGAGACTGAGATGAGCTCTGAGGCAGAAGCTCTTCCCTGTGAGGGTGCTGAGGCGCTGGCACAGGGTGCCCAGAGGAGCTGTGGCTGCCCCATCCCTGGCAGCACTCAAGGCCAGGTTGGACACAGGGGCTTGGAGCAAGCTGCTCTGGTGGAAGGGGTTGGAGCCAGGTGAGCTTCACCCCAAGCCCTGGTGTGTCAGCACCACAGTGCTCTTTGTGGGGCTCACTGGAAAGATGAAGTGGGCTTTCTGGTGGCGTTGGTGAGGGTGAGCAGTGGAAAATGGCCCAGAGGTGCCGTCACCCGCCCTTGGGGTGGCTCCTGCAGCTGGGATGGGGGAGAGATTCCTTCACTCACCACCTTTGTCCACTGCACAGGGGATCTGGCCTCGTGTCCTGCATTTCCTCATCCCTCCGGGCTCTGCAGGTGCTTCTGGCATTCCCTATAGAGATGCTCTGGTTCAGGTTTCCCACCACTGCGACCATTGGAACTCCATAGCTCCTGAGAGTCCTGAGCTCCCCCCTTAGGTCACATCCAAGTGCCCGGGACTGTGCAGAGCTCAGCTGGAATTCCTCTTGCAAGGCAAATTATCGACCTCCGGAGGAGCATGAGCTGCTCCTGGCCAGCTCTCAATGCTCCTCTGGGCAGCCTGGAAGGGCTTTAAGGGAAGTCCCCGGTCTGCAGCCTTGTCTTTCAATGGGATTAAACCAAAGGCAGCGCTGCCGTTTGTTCTCCGGCACGGAGACAAGGGAACACATGTGGGAGCCACATGGCGATGGGTTTGGTGGCCAGAAAGCCGTGCTGGGACCAGGTGGGGAGGGAGCAGGACGAGCTGTGGAGCAGGGGATGCCCACCCGCAGCTCGAATGGGCAGGGAGGGAAGTGACAAGCCAAGCATCCCGCTCTCCGTTTAACACAGGGATGAATGGAAGCAGAGCAAAGCTGCCTGCAGACATATGGTGGGGCCGGGCACAGCGGGGGGAGCAGCTCGGGTCTCCCACAGTTCATTTGCCTTTGCTGTTCCACCACGGCAAGTGGCAAACCCAGCTGCTTCCCTCGGCAATCCCTGCACCCTGCAGGGCTTTGGGATGCGGCTCCACGGGATGCACGTGCTGGGAACACCGGGCTTGGCGCAAGTGGTCCCTGAGGCGCCATCCCCGAGCATCAGCGTTCGATGGCACCGTGGGAGCCATCCCAGGAAAAACCCGGTCCTGGTGATGGGAAGCCGGGCCCGGTGGATGGAGGCAGCTCAGCTGGGCTGCATCTGCACGAGCCTGGGCTGGCGGCCAGGGGAGGTAAGTGAAAACTTCTGCTCCCATCCTAACGCTCTGCGGCTCCTTTGGTGGAGGGACTTGCGAGAGCTTTTCATTACGTTCCCCTTTTCCTGTCCCAGAAAGGTTGTGGCCCTTCCCTGGCTCCATGAGATGACAAAGGGCCTCTTGGAAGTCTGCTGTCACCTCTCGGAATTAAAACCAAAGGCTCCAGAGCTTTGTTTGCTGGGGGAGCATCCTTTAGGCTGCTGGCGGAAGGCAGCAGCAGTCTGCTGTATAGCAGCCCCTAAGCTCAACCAAGAGCTGCATCGCCCTGCAATCAGCTCCGTGTGCCCCGGTGTGGCCGCTCACCCTCCTCCTTGGGCCCCTTCCAACCCAATCCAGGCTGGGATTCCATGAAATCTGGGTCTTGGCATTGCTGCAGGTCCCACTCTGCTGTGCCGGATGATGCTGCAGGGGCTGGCACAGCAGCAAGGGGCTCCCAGCACCCTATCAGCAGCACTGCCTGGAGCAGATACAGCTGCACACTGGCATTTCCCCCCAAAAAAGGGAAGGTTGGGTTGGGAAAAGCTCAATTCCATCTTGAGGACGTATTGCAGGAAGCACAGAGCACGCAGCATCCCTGGAGTTACCTTTCTTCAGTCTCATCCAGGTCTTCCAAAGGGGATGGAGCAAACCCAGGTGATGCTTTTCCCCTCTCCTCCCATCGGAGCCCCAGCGGTGGCACCAGTTAGACACTCTGTGCTCCTACCCTCAAACGTGGTATTGATGTTACTGAAAAGCACAGGTAATGCCTTTCCCGACAAAGCAGTGACGGTGTAATGGGAAGTTATAAATAACACTGAATAAATAACACACATGGGGAAAACATCATCCCGGCTCCTCATGGCCAGGCCTGAGAGCAGAAATGAGGGGCTGCAAGGAAAAGCCCGGTGGGAGCAAAAGGGGCACCGTGACCATGGGCTGGGACTGGGTTTGGAGCAGGGAATGGGGCCTGGTGCGTAGCAGAGCTTGGCTGCTTCAGGGAAAGCAAAGGGGACCTTGCCCTGCCTGTGGTGTGCTCGAAAAGCCATTGTGGGACCCCACATGGGGCACTGTGAGCAGAGCTGGGGTCCGCAGTGTGAGGACATGGAGCTGCTGGAGCAAGCCCACGAGGATGCTCAGGGGCTGGAGCAGCTCCCGGATGGAGCCAGACTGAGAACATTGGGGCTGCTCAGCCTGGAGAAGAGAAGGTGCGTGGAGCAAGGGTCTTCACTTCAGCGGGAGCAACCAGAGCTCTCCTTGGGGAGCGGAGGGCAATTGGTGGCACTCGGGCACCTTTCAGGACATTCATTGTATTGCTTCAATGCAAAAGGAGGAGGGAATGATCAGCAGGAGCCCTGCGCCTCGGGCCCCTTGGCAAGAGCCAAGCCCACATCCAGAGAGCAGGAAGCCAAGGCTCCCGCGGTCCTTGGGCCTCAGGTTCTCCTTACAGTCAATGGGATTTAGGCACTTAAAAGCTTTCGAGGCTGGAGGCCAAGGTCGGCTCCTGTGCAGCAGAGCACCCTCCTTGCTCCCATCCTGCGCCGGGCTCCTCTGCCAGCTCCAAAACCACCCCTTTGTGCTCGGATGGAGGGATGGGGAGCGCGGCTCCAGCTCAAGCCACCACTGAAGCGCTGCGGAGCCTTCTCCCTGCGTAGTAAACGCCGAGCAGCAGCACATCCACCCACAGCAGTGTTTTAGCATCCAGGGAGGGGCTGCTGCTGACACCTCCCCCTTTTCCCTTGCTCCGGGCTTGTGGCTGCTCATCCTCTCTGTGCCGTGCTTTGGATGCAGCCTGTGACAGTGGGGGTGCACTGAGAAATCAGGGTCTGTGCTCTGAGGGGAGTTATTCCCGTGGGGATGGGGCTCAGTTATTCCCATGGGGATGGGGTTTGGCTCGACCACAGCATCCAAACCAAGTGGTGCAGGCGCTGCTCTCCTGGCTGGGGGTGGGAGATGACACCGCTCCAGTGCTGGCTGGGCCGGGATCAAACCACAGCCCCAGGGTGGATGCATCCCGCTGGTGCCAGCGATGCTGGTGCAGGTGGATGAGGGAAGGATGAGCTGTCAGCACTGCAGTGGGGGGGGACTGAAGGACTCAGGGACCCCATGGACTGGGGCCACCCCGGTGCTCTCTGGGGGCTCCTGAGCACAGATTTCACTTGGGTTTGGCCCCAGGCACCCTGGAGGTGTTGGCAGGGCACAGAATCACTGCTGGGCACCCCAAAAGCACAGCTCAGGGTAGGAGGGATCCAACAGCCCCAGGGCCAGGTTGGATGGGGCTTGGGGCTTCCTGCTCCAGTGGAAGGTGTCCCTGCGTGTGGCAGCGGTTGGAGCTGGAGGAGATTTAAGGTCCCTTCCAACCCAAACCATTCCATGGTGCTGATTCTGATTCCCGAAACTCACAACCCCCCTGATTCCCATTACTGCCCAAGTGTCCCAATCTGGTTTCAATTACACTCCTTGACATCCGTGCCTGTGATTTCTCCATGCCCCCCGCTCCCTTTTTCACTTGCTAATCCCCAGCCTGATGCTCCCGGCTTCCCTCCCTTTCCTTTTCCTCTCTTTAGCTGTCTTCCCAGCACAATCCATCACCCGGGCTGCAGAGGGGGGATCCAGGGCAGCGCCTGGGAAGAATCTCTGGTTCCTTATAAGGACCGACCAAAGGAATCTCCGGCGAGCAGCGACCACGGTGTCCAGGAAACTCAATCCCTGCTCGGGATGGAGCCGTGGCAAAGGCAGTGAAACCAGCCCATGGCTTCCCTGAGCCAGCGGTGGCAGCGCAACTGTAACCCCATTTGCTCCTTTTACACCCAAAGCACCCAGAGGAGAACTCGGGGGGGTCAGGGGGCTCCCATCTCCTCTGCTTGTGCTTACAGTGCAAAGCATTCCAGAGCATTTAGGGGGAAACAAAGAGATCCGGAGAACTGCCTTCGTTTTCCTGGGATAATGATACCACTGATGATGTCAGTTAAAGGGGGGGGGCTCAAATGACCCCCACAGCCCCATTCCTCACATCGTCATGTGGTTCCTCCAGCCCCATCTCCATGATGGATGGGCCCTTCCATCGCCTTTAGTGAGGGCAAAAGGTGCTGCCGGTGCCTTTCCCTTGGGATTTGGGGTGACTTTGGGCTCTTCCTGTCGAGGGTTGGGTCAGGGGATGCTTTTCCACCCTATGGGGCAAGCAGGGGACTGGTGCAGCCACTCACTTTCATCAAGGTTTAGTGCTCTTTGGGAGCTGTCTGATCATG
The DNA here is from genome assembly GCA_028858755.1 of Ara ararauna. Lineage (NCBI taxonomy): Eukaryota > Metazoa > Chordata > Aves > Psittaciformes > Psittacidae > Ara > Ara ararauna. The sequence continues at coordinate 2,553,051 of CM054393.1, read as the reverse complement.
TTTCCATCCATCCATCCTGATGTTCTCCACCATCCAGTGCTTTCCTCCTGCACCCACCCGATGCTCCCCCGGTGCAGGTGGGATTTGACCCTGGCAGAGCTGCTGAATCAGGCTCCTGACAAGGATGCCCGAAGGGAGAAAAGGGAAGGAGAAGAGGCCGGGATTGCAAATGAATCCCGAGCTGCCACTCCAAGATACTGTCCCTATGGCAACTGCTTCCAGCGCCCGGCTGCAGCATCCTCCTCTTTCCATCTCCTCCTCGGTGCATCTGTGCACAAAAGCGGGACAGGAATCCTCCTGGGAAGGATGGAATGGGGCTGGAAAGGGGCTGGAGATCAGGCACCATCGCAGGGCTGTGAGGAGAGGGGGGGAAACCCCCAGGGAGCCGTGGGTTGGGGGTCATGGGGCTCCTGCTGCAGCCCCGTGTGCTGCTATGGGAGATGCCGCATGGCCAGAGCCCACATCCACCTCTCTCATCCCCAGGAGGCTGCTGTGGGACAGCCCGGGGGGGAGGACACCGGGTGGAGGCGCCTCCCTTCGCTGTTCCCACATTTCCCATTTCTCCCCAATCCCGGGATGACACCGGGACCATCCCAGGTGGAGCTGAGGCCCCCAGCAATGGTGAGGCCAGGCTGGAAATGGGTTTGAGCCCACCTGGGTTGCATTAAGGTGCAGGGGGCTTTAAGGCAGATGGGAGGCAGGAGGGGGTGTGATGTTTGTATCATTGCACCTGATGTAACCCCAGTGCTTGTGCTGTGCTCTTGGGAGGCTGCTCCAGAAAACCCAGGAGCTCCTCGCTCTTCCCTTTGGAATGCGGTGAAGGCTGAAGTGGTCCTTCCCAAAGCTTGGATGCATCAACCAGCGGGATGTGGTTGGGAGAAGTGCATTTCCATCCATCTCCCTGCAGGAGAGCGGCTCTGAGCAGCGCCCGGCAGCACTCGAGGTGAAGCTCCTGGGAGTGCAATGGGGAGAGGGCTGCTCTGTGCCTCCCAGGCGCAGCGGTGTTCCTGCAGGGAATCAACCCTCATGGAGAGCTACAGCTCTGTGCTGAGGGAGCGAGGGGGCTGGAAGAGGTGGGCAAACGTGGGGAGCCCAGCGGGAGGGTGAAGCAGGAGCTGTGTCCCTTGGGAATTGCCAGACTGCGGCTGGATCTTGCCCTTCCCCAAGCAAAGCCGGTGCTTGAGGCTTCCTGGGTTCCATCTGTTGGGTAGAGATGAGCTGGAGACGAGGAGGGCACGTGCTGGAGGCTGGGCCGTGGGAGATGAGGATGGATGGGGGCTCTCATCCCATTAGGCTGTGCCTGGGTGCTCAGTGCCTCCCTGCCCGTGTCCCCGGAGCTTCTTCCCAGCAGCTGTGATTGCCTCGAAGGGAGCTCATTTCCCAGCCTGATGAGGTAAAGTAATCACTGCCTTCATTCCCTATGCAAATCAGGCAGCACCGAAGCCCAGAGCATCTGTAGGAGGGGGATGAGCCACCAGCTCGGGTGGGAGCTGCTGGGCTCCATGCTCTGACCTCTGCTAACCCATGGTGGCTGTGTGTATTGCATCCATCCGTGCCCACCAACACCTTGTCCTGCCCATTCCCAGTCCAGATCCTGCCCATTCCCAGCCCAGCTCCTGCCCCTTTAACTCAATCAACTCAATGACAGCGTTTGGGTTCTTTCATGAGCTGTTTCCCAGTGGGTTAGGACAGGGTTAGGGGCTGGCTGCTGCCCATACAGAGCAGAGCCAGGAAAGGAAGGGAAGAGCCCATTGCAAGCATCCTGTGCTCTGGAAATCAGGTGAGAGCTTTCCAAAGGTCAGATGAATGAAGATCAATTGGATAAGGGTAATGTGATTGGGATGAGCAGCGCTGTCTCCGCAGGGAAGCGGACCCCTCGGACCTGCTGGAATTCTGCAGTGAGTAAACAGCCAGGAGGAAATTGGTAAAGGCAGCTTTATTCAGGCTTCTAGAAGGGTTTTAATGAGGTCCATAATGTGATAGCGATGCAGAACCGCAGCTGGGGCTGGCAGCAGCAGGATGGGGAAGCAGGGGGGCAGAAAATCCACTTGGGAAAAGCAGAGCCTGGTTTGGGATGAGCATCCCCTGTGCTCGCTTCAATGTGGTGAGGCCAAGGGCAACCAGCACTGGGATGCTTGAAGAGGAGTCAGGGCTTGGGATGCATGTGGAGGTGGAGTCCTCTGATCCCTCAAGGTCTGCACCCACCGTGGGATGAGGACACATGGGATCAAGAGGCTTTAATGCCTTTACAGCCCACAAGGGGTTTGCTCCAAGAGCTGCACAGCCCCATCCTGATGCTGGGGAGGAGCAGGGATGGGATGCCTGGGCCAGGCCACGCTGCAGACTCCCTGGGGACCCATGAGATGCTGAAAGCAAACAAGTCACTGTCTGCTGTTCCTGATGCCAAAGGCACGAACAGCTCCATGGACCAGCACATGGAGTGGGAGCCAAGGGCCGGGGTGGGCACTGAACCCACCACTGCCTGGATTTAGGGATGGGGCTGAATTCCTGCTGGAATCAGCCAAGCCAAGCACAGGAAATGCTCTCGAAGCCATCGGGTTGGAGAGGAGGAGGAGGGGGTGATGGCCAACGCAGGGCACCTCCCTCCCCATCCCAGTTTTCTGATAGGCAAGGAATCCCAGCCTGGTTTGGATAGAAAAGGACCTTAAAGCTCCTCCAGTTCCAACCCCTGCCACGGGCAGGGACACCTTCCACTGGAGCAGCTTGCTCCCACCTAGGGATGCTGGATGAGGTTTAAGGCTTTGGCCTCTGGTCCTGCTGGCAGCCCAGGGTGGATCAGGATGGATGTGGATGGATAGGGATGGATGTGGCAGCTGAAACCTGAGCAGCAGCCCTGGCAGTGATGGATGGGCTGGGGGCCGGCTGCTGCTTTTGAAGCTCCCCCTGGTCTAAAAGCATTACAGCTCCCTGGCCAATAAAGCGAGGGATTTGCCAAAGCCGCTTGAGGTCCCATTTTCTCTGGAACCCATTTCCATGGCATGAATCACCGAGCGGAATGAACTCAATTAGTTCAGACAGAGGCAGGAGATAAATCAGGGTCCCATTAGGAAAGGCTGAGGTTAATTTATGGCCTCGAGCAGCTCTGTCTCCCTTCTCTCCCCATATGCAACCTGCTCCAGAGCAAGCCGAGGAGCCGGGTGGGATCTGCGTTATCTTTGCCCGCAGTGGAAGATGCACCGGAGTCATTCAAGCAGCGCTTGCCTTGACCGGATGACCCAGATACGGGAAGGGAAGCAGCTTTCCTTGCAGGGAGCCTCATTCACCCCAGTGCTCATTCATCCATCACAGCTTCCCTGCAAAGGGATGCTTGGAGCCTTCAGGACATAGAATCACGGAGTGGTTTGGGTTGGAAAGGACCTTCAGATCATCTAGTTCCACCCCCTGCCATGGACATCTGGGCTGCAGCTCCCCTTGCCGTGACCCAGGACCTGGGTGCTGCTTAAATCCACATGGAGGTGATGAGCTCCTTGGGCTGCATCCTGCTTCCCACTACTTGTTGGGTAGCTGGATCCCCGTTAGCAGCAGGGATGCAGGGAGGAGCTGGGAGGCTGCAGGAGAGGGGAATGAACCCGGGTTTGGCTCTCTCCAGGCTTGAGCATGCAGCGAGGCTTCTGCTTGCTCTGTGTGCGCTCTGGAAGCTGCATCTCTACCCCAGGCCTCAGGCTGAGATGCTCCTATAAATAATGCAGTTGCTCTGCTCTCCTTCCAGTCAATGGAGAGGGACAGGAACCTTCTGGGGACAATTTATAGCTCAGATGGGCTGAATCATCACCCAGGAAGAAAAAGGCATCTCCATCCCTGGCTGAGGGACCTCGCTACAGGTGACTGCTCAGGAGGAGGCTTTGTCTTTGCGCACGCACCCAGTTTCACTGCACCCCTGAGCCTGGCTTCTCCAAGGCACAACAGATGCCAAAAGCCTGCCCTTTGCTGCACAGACCATGGGAAAACCCTGGGAACAGCCTCTGGCCACCTTGGGCTGCTCAAGCCCTGGAGCTTCTCCACAGGCAGTTTCCCCTGGGAGCCTCCTGCAGAAGAGCAGCTCCTTCCGCACTTGGGGAAGGCGTTTGGGTGTCCTGCCAGAGCATCCCTGCTGATGGACCAGAGCATTCCCAGCCCTTGGAGGCTGCGGGATCAGCTCTGTGCTGCCCTGGAGGTCCTGGTTCATCAGGGCCATCCGAGCTCAGCAAACTCCCCATGGAGCAGGATGCGCCTCATGCTCTGCCTGAGTTAAGGATAGGTTCCTGCTGCCCTTTTCCCACTATCCACGAGTTAAACATGCTCCGTGTCAGCAGGGAATCGAGGGAAGCAACTGGCAGACAATTAAAGTGCTCTGAAACGCGGGTACACGGAGAAATGGGAAGCAAAAAGGTTCCATCTCGGAAAGCTGCCGGTGCCAGGGAATGCAAACGCTGGGAGAGAGCCATGGGAGAAGTAATACCCAGGGAGCGATGGAGACGCATTTGGCAGAGAGAGCCCCCGGCCTTTTAGGGGCTGGAGGAGTTAAGGGAAGGGCTGGAGGCGATGGGGGCTCAGCTGGGGGGTGCCTGACCCCCAGGGCCGCTGAAGCCATCGGTGGCTCCGGTTGCGCTGGTGGGCAAAGAGCAGCGGCTGCGTGGCTCCTGCCCTGACCCTCGGCAAAGGGGCCCTGCGGTTCGGGTCCCCCCCCCCCCCCCAGTGCTCTGCTGTGGGACAAAGGGCAGCCTGGGGCTGCCTGACCCTGCCGCCGCTTTCCTTCCACAAAGCCATGGATTGTTCCCCCCCGGCAGCGGGAAGTGGGAATGGGGGGAGGCTTTTGTGCAGGAAGCTGCTCCAGGGATGGCTCCGGCATTGCCCATCCATAGCCCAGCGTGGCTGGACCCTTGTGGTGAGGATGCTCCGGCTGCTACCATTCCCCGAGGGGCTGCACATGGAGCACGACGCTGGGGATGAGCTGGGCAGGGGGGGGCTGTGCCAAGGTCATGTCATGGGTGAGGGCTGTGAATGTGCACACACATCAACCCCAGCTCAGTGTGGAGAGGAGCCTCAACCTTCCCCGGGATCCAATTGATGCAGCAGCTCGGAATAGCTGGACCAGGCTGGAGAGGCATCCGCCAGGGTCACACAGGCGGCATCCAGCACCTGGGACTGATTGCACTGAATAAATGAGCAATTAAAGGCATCAGGAAGACTAAAACATCCCAGACCTCTCCCTGACCCTCCCAGAATCCTGGCTGTAGGTCTGGGATGCTCAGCCCGGCTCTTCCCAGTGGGACATGGGCATTATGGCCCCCCAGGGTGGAAGGGGCACAGGGCACAGGCAGCTGCGAGGCGAGACTGAGGTGCTGTTGTCCCGAGGTGGATGGGCTGCAGTGGGATGCATCCCAGCATGGGATGCACTGAGCCCAGCCTGGATTCCCAGGGGGATTTCAGCTCAGGGCTGGGGAGCTGAGCTTATACCTATGGGGAGGTATAAGGGGGGGGGGGGGGGGTGATAGGGATGCTGCAGCAGCGCACAAAGCTCATTTGGGGTCTGTGCAGCTCCTGGTACCCAAAAGTCTTCATCTCATTTTAGCCTTGCTTGAATTGAAGTCTTAAACCCCCGTCATGGGGGGAAAGGAGCAGGGGCTGAGAGAGCAGCTTCTTGGGGTGCCGGGGCTCAAGGCTTCGGGTCAGTGGGGTGCAGGATGGGATGCATGGGGCGGTGCTCCCTCCAGGCTTGGCTTTATGTGTCCCCCCACACACTTAATGAGCAGACAATTTGCAGGGAAGGAAATGAAAAGGTTTGCAGTGGAAAGCCGGTGGCCACAAGGAGAGAGGGGCAGCGGTTCACGTGCTAATGCAGCAGATTTTGTTATGATTCATTAAGCCATTAAACTCCCTTTTAATTGGAGGCAGCCTTTATGGAGAGGCCATTTTATCCTTGGAGAGCAAACGGGAGTGGGAGCAAAGGGAGGGTGGGAGAGACCCCCCCCTTGCAGCACACAGGGTACCCCCTGTGCTCCCGGGGAGCCCCAGATCCCCCTGGGCTTGTGTTGGTGCTGGAGACCAGAACAGCCCAATCGTTGTGTGAATGTGGTGCGAGGAAGGGGATGGGGAGCTGGGAACATCAAGGGGCTGCGGGGTTGGGGGGGCTGAGGTCCTCTTTGGGGCTGCTGGTCAGCAATTCCCAGCCATTAGAGCCTTCCCAAGAGCAGCACAGGGCTTAATGCAGCTTCCACCCCGGAGAATGCTGTAGAGTGGTGATAACCATGGAGGAGAGCCCAGAAACCCTTTGGTGCTGCTGGGACCGGGGTGGCACTGAGCTGGGATGCTCCGGCTCCAGCTCATTGTGCACTGGAGAGCCCATTATGGGCAGCTGCAGCACAGAGCTCGATCCCAGATTATCCCCTGATGGGATTAGGGATAATCCTGGTTTTCTCAAAACCCTCCCAGGACTTCCCATCCCCGGCGCCCACTCCTTTGGGAAGACGTTTTTGCTGCTGTGGGATGAGTCAGGTGAAGTTGTGTCTGAATGAAAGACAGGCTCGATTTTAAAGCAGATTAATTAAGCTGCATTAGGGGCCTGTGTGGACAGGGTTCAGAATGAAAACAGCCTTAATTCGATTCCTCTGACTTGCAAATCGCAGCGGGGAAGTCAGCTGAGATCACATTAAGGCCGTTTCCACCCCGAACCGTGTCCTCGCAGGGCTTTAATGCAGTTTAACTAATTCAATTGAAATGCTTATCGAGTCTAACCGGGTTACATGCTGGTGCGGGGCTGGAGCCGCCAGGCCTCGGGCTGGGACCCCTGTGTGGGGCCAGGAGGGTGGGAATGGGGCAGGAACAACAGCCCCATCCTGTTGTGCGCCACCCAAATCCGTGGCTTGGGGTGGAAAAACCTCCTTTCTGCCCCTCAAGTGCTCTGGCAGAGCATCCCTGCGGATGCACGTCTGGATCCGTCACCGCCACTTGGGTTCTGTGCCCTCGGCACACTTCATGCCACGGATGTTCCAGGGCTGCACTGGCTGGTGCTGGAGGGATGGAGAAGAGGAGGCTTGTTGTTCCCCGCTGCAGTGGCCAGAGCTGGGCTCAGGACAATGAGGGGCTTCTTGAAGCCGCCGTTCCTTTGCCCCATAGAGGAAATGTCCCCCTGGCACCCCCAGAGAGCAGCAGCCCCATGAGAACACCCAAGCGAGGGGTACATGGAGCCCAAGGGCAGGGTTCCAGCCCGGTTCTGGTTTGGGTGCTCCTCCGTGGCCACTTTGGCTTCTCCGACAAGGGCACAGGATGCACCGGGTGGCTCCAGCGCTGCTCAGCCGCTTGCCTCCATCCCGCATCCCGCAAGTCACAGAGGCTTTGGACCGTGTCCCGCAGCTCACAGAGCCTGGGCCAGGCTCGGTGGGCAGGGGGGGGACACGCCGGGTGCCCCCCCAGCGCCGAGCAGTGTGTCAGCCCCGATGGCCGGCGCTGAATCACCCGCCTGATATTCCCCACACAAAGGACCCATTCTGCTCCGGCTTCGCCGTGCGGGTGTCACCGGCTCCGATGTGGCGGCTCCCGGGGCTCCCAGCCTAAAAGCCGGGCCCAGGCCCAAAACTCCTCATTGCCACGAGCCTTTTTCCCTTTCTTTTGCGGTATGAATGGGAAAGCGCCATTTAACACGGGAAGGGAAAGGGGCCGCAGAAACCCAGCTCTGGAACGCAAAGCGTGAGGCAAAGGGGGTGCAAAGCCCCAGCCAGCAGCTCCATAAATCCCAGCTGAGGGTTGAATCGTGCCCCGTGTGAATCCCACATCAAAAGGGAATCAATCTCCCGGTGTTTACAGCCGCGGCTTCGCCACCAATTAGGATGTTGTGATTGGATTAGATGTGAGTGGATAGAAGCCTCTCGGGGCAAAGTCATCCCCGGGGAAAGCCCGGCGGCTGCTGCGCGTGGATGCTGCAGGGCTTCATCCCTGGAGGCAGCGCGCGACTGAGGGCAGAGCACCCGGACTCGAGCTTCCCCCTTTGCTGCAGCCAGGATGGGACCTGCGGTGACTGCGGGAACGGCGATCCCAAGCGGGGGCAGCTCGCAGGGGCCGCGGTTCCAGCCGGGCTCCAGGGGGTCCCCGCAGGTCCCAGCGCCGCCCAACACCTTCACCGCATCCTCGTCCTCTTCGGCACCCGCTCCCCAGCGCTGCCGGGGCGCAACGGAGCCTTTGCGGGCTCTGAAGGAGCGTTGCGAGGCGCGGGGACACCGGGAGGGGGGGGGGGTCACGTCCCGAGGCGGGAGCGGCTCCAGCGCAGCCCCCCGCGGGTTTTGGGCCCCCGCTCTCCACCGGCCCTGAGGGAGGGGGATCCCGGCCGGGGGGATCCGCACGGGGCGGAAGATGCCCCCGGGCCCCGAGCAGCGGCGCCGGCCCCGGTTTTCACCCGGAGCTGCGGGCGGGGAGGATGCGGCCCGGGGTGGGGGGGAACTGAGCCCCCGGCGCTGCCGAAGGAGGCGGCGCCTCCGCGGTGCCCCCCCCCGGGGCTGAGGGTCCGCGCTCCTCCTCCGGGGCCGCCGCGGAGCGCTGCTTCCCTCTAGCGGCACCGGGGGAGCCGCGCGGTGAAGCGGACGGACCCCACCGCGGCGCCGCTCCGGTGCTGCGCGGCCCCGGCACCGCCTCCCCCTCCCCCCCACCCCGGGGCTCCGCTGCCCCCGCCCCGGGTGGCCCCGGGGGGGGGGGGGGGGGGGGGGGGCGCACGCGAGCCCCGGGCCCCGCAGGCCTCGGCCGCCAGGACTACAACTCCCGACAGGCCCCGGGGCAGCGGGGAGATGCGGCCAATAGAAAGCGGTTTTACTCAGGACGCGGCTGGGGTGTAGCTGCTCACGCAGGTGAACTACAAGTCCCAGAATGCCGCGGGAGAGCGCGGGCCAATAAGGAGCGCGCGTCTTGGCGCCGGGCGCAGGCGCGCTGGCGCGGGTGGCCGCGGATTCATGTGGAGGTCAGGAGCGGTGCGTCCGGGATCGGGATCGGGATCGGGATCGGGATCGGGATCGGGATCGGGATCGGGATCGGGAGCGGGAGCGGGAGCGGGAGCGGGAGCGGGAGCGGGAGCGGTGCGTCCGGGAGCGGGATCGGGAGCGGGAGGGGGACCGGGAGCGGGACCCGGGAGCGGAGGTGGAGCGGCGAGCGGGGCCCGAGCTGCGGCGTGGAGCAGAGCGGAGCCACCGCTCTCGAAGGCGGCTGCCCTGGGGGCGAGGGGCCTGGAAGGGAGGCGGCGGCCGCGCTCGGGCTCGGGGCTCGGAGCGGGTGATGGGGTGCGCTGTGCCGCGGGGCTCGGCTGCACCTCGGGGGCGCTGAGACCCCCCCCCCCTGGGTTTTGCAGGAGGGAGCTGCCGAAGGAAAGGCTGGAGCCGGAGGTGTGAGATGGCCGCGAAGGTGTTTGAGAGCCTGGGGAAGCTCGGCCTGGGGCTGGCCGTTGTAGGAGGAGTTGTGAACTCGGCGCTTTACAACGGTGAGTGCGGGAGGCTGAGAGCTTCCAGTTCGCTTGCACTTTGGCTTTGGTCAGTGTCACAGCCACCAGGTGCTTTCGTTGCTGATGGTAGCGGGGGACATCGATGGGAAGCCTTGCTGGGCTGTTTTATGCCCTGTGCATCGCACAAGCGGGATTGCAAGCTGTTGGCTCACTTGGGAGCACACTGCAGGGCCAGGAGCCATGGCTGCATCTTCTTCTGGCCTTGTTGCTCCAGACAATGGCATTAATGTCGCTGTAGCAAAAGGCTTTAACCCCCCCAACAGACCACTTCCACAGAGGTGGTTTTGGTGCCAACGTGGCTTTTGTCTTCTCCAGTTGATGCAGGCCACAGAGCTGTCATCTTCGACCGATTCCGTGGGGTCCAGGACGTGGTGGTAGGAGAAGGCACCCACTTCCTCATCCCCTGGGTGCAGAAACCCATCATCTTCGACTGCCGCTCCCGGCCCCGAAACATTCCCGTGATCACGGGCAGCAAAGGTGAGCACTTGCTTTGCTTTGTTTTTTTTCTGGCTGTGGAGATCCCAAATCCAGTTGGACACAGTCAGGAATGGTTTGAGCTGTGGTTCTAGTTCCAGAACAGGCTGGACCATTCCTTCAGTCCTGTCAGTCACCCCTTTAACCGTAAAGTCCCTGTCTTTCCATGAGGGCAGTAATTCCCTGCGTCACCAGTAAACTGCAGTTTGAATCTTGTCTGGGATGAGGATTTGGATCCCAGGGTGCAAAGGGTAGCAAAAATAACTTGTCTCTTTCTCGTTTAGTCACCCTGGAGAGGACAAACATCTCCTGTCCCTGTGCTTTGCCACTCAACTCGTGCCTCTTTTCCTACAGACCTCCAGAACGTGAACATCACGTTGCGTATCCTGTTCAGACCAGTGACTGCCCAGTTACCCCGCATCTTCACCAGTATTGGAGAGGACTACGACGAGCGTGTGCTGCCCTCAATCACAACTGAAATCCTCAAGTCTGTTGTGGTAAGGACAGGCTCTGCTGCTCATCTTTCTTCCCTCTTTTTAGCAGCTGGAGCATGGAATACGTTGTGCTCTGGAATAAGGCTTCTCTTTCCACTCCCAAGGCTGTCAGAGGCCATCCAGAAAAGCTTACACTTGAACTCCCAGTCATTGAGTCTTTTACTTCCAAGCCATGGGCAGCTCGACGCCTGGGAGCTTTGGGAGAGGAGCTCTGCAGCTCATGGTGCAAAGACAGGCAGGACACAGAGAATCTGTCACTTCTGGGAGCTTCCTTCTCACTGTTCATCCCGATTTCAGGCTCGCTTTGATGCTGGAGAATTGATCACTCAGAGAGAGTTGGTCTCAAGGCAAGTGAGTGAAGACCTCACGGAGAGAGCAGCAACCTTCGGGCTCATTCTGGATGACGTGTCCTTGGTAAGTGCTCCCTTTTTGGTTTTTCTCTTTAGAGTCTGCCCAAATAAGAGCAGTGGAGAAAAGAGTCAGTGCACGGCCGGAGAGGAGAGGGCTGGGAGTTTGGACACATGGACTATGTTTGCCTGCCTGCAGTTGCATGGGATGTGGTGGTTGCAGCTCAAAGCACTAACTCTGCTTTTGTCACGGGCTTCTGTGACCTTGAGCAAGCCCTTGAAGGCTCCTCTGCGCTGGCTCATTGTCAGGATCCACTGCTGCAAGGCTTTTGTAGCTCAAATGAGGAACAAATGCTTCTGGGGGTGATGGATCAGGCTTTAGAGAAAGCAGCTGCTTCCACAAGCACCTTGAGATACAGGGAGAAAGTGCCAGGCTTGAGGAGGTAGTGAAAATACCTGCTTCTGATAGTGTCCTCTTCCTACAAAGTGTTTGGTTTTCTCCTGGCTGTGTTCTCCAAAACTGTTCAAGGAGGGAGCTCTCCCTGTCTCCCTGCAAGCTTTGTAAATGAATTGTGTTGTAATCTGGCTTGTGCTTGCTCCTCTCCCTCTCTTCTTGGACCTCTCTCAAAAGCCTGCTTAGAGGACAGGGGTACTACAGGCAGTCTTTGCAGGAAGGTGACTTTGTTTCTTGAAAATGTAAGTTTTGACTCGTTTCTGGTGCTTTCTCCTGAGCACATTCCTGAAGGAGATCCACCTTTCCCCTGTCCGGTTCCAGGAGCCTGCAGCTATCCAAACTACCCAGGCTGAGCACAGTGGGGCATAATGGAGGAGGAAAGGGCTCTTTTAGGGATCCTGGCTCTCCATCCCCATTCCAGTTCCACTGATGCACCCTGGGAGCTGCGTGGGTCGCAGCCACACTGCTGTATGCTGTCAGCGGTGTGAACTTTGCTTGCTTTGTGTCCTGCAGACTCACCTGACCTTTGGCAAGGAGTTCACAGAGGCTGTGGAGATGAAGCAAGTGGCCCAGCAAGAAGCAGAGAGAGCCCGATTCATTGTGGAAAAGGTACCTTGTCCTTCTGAGAAACGTACTAAAGGTTCCTGGTATCTCCTTCCCACTCCAGCTTGCAGTGAACATCTGACCGGGCCAGCTGAATGATGAAATCACTTAGTGCCGTAATGCTGATGTGGTTCTCAGCTCTGGCTTGTGATTATTGGATAGATAAAGCCTAAGGCTGGGTTTGGGGGTTGTCTTTTTCTTCTAATAACGTGTCACAGTCTTACTGGGGTGCTGAACAGAAACGTCTGCATGGAGCCAGGAGGAAATGGCACTCGGAAGGGAGTGTCAGTTAGAAATGGGGCTCAAGGCTGAGGACTACATCCCACATGATCCCAGTGTTTGTGAATTTTGAGAGTCTGGTCAGAGCTTTGTGTGGTGTTGATATCATTGGCATGGGGGCCTATGTCCTAGAGGTGTTACTGACCACAGAAGATGCACGAGCACATGATCCCAGATCAACCCAGGATCTCAGTGAGCAGCCACAGAAACAATTTGGTGTTCAAGTGTTGAAGTCCCCTGGTCCAACACGTGCCTGTGGGGATTGCAAGGACCTACAGCCAACACCCCAGGCAATAAGATGCATGTAATCTGTCAAAATGATTGAACAGCAGAAGTGTTTATTTGACCTGGGTTTAAATCTACTGGTGAAGTTCTCCAGTCTTTCAGGGACAATTTTCTACCAGGAGTGTCCTTTGGTGGGTTAATGTTTCATGACGTTAAAACTGATGAGGCAATTTCAAGATGATTTTTCAACCTTTTTTTCCCCAGTAGGCAGAAAAAGAGTCTTAACAGAATACAGCTTTAAAGTAACCCCATCTATCTTGGGGGAGGAGAACAGGAGGGAGGCGAAATGGGAATTCCTATTTTAAACATGGCAGTAGCTCTTGTTTTCTCTGTTGGTTATTCCCTCTCCTGTCTATTTCCAGGCTGAGCAGCAGAAGAAAGCAGCTGTGATCTCTGCTGAGGGAGACTCCAAAGCAGCGGAGCTCATTGCCAACTCGCTGGCCACTGCAGGCGATGGCTTGATCGAGCTGCGCAAGCTGGAGGCCGCTGAGGACATCGCGTACCAGCTCTCACGGTCCCGCAACATCACGTACCTGCCCTCTGGACAGTCTGTGCTCCTCCAGCTGCCTCAGTGAGCCCGGGCACCTCTGCCTCCCAGATCAGCCCTTTCCAAAAGAATCTGTGCGATTTCCTCATTGGTAGAAAGAGAGGAAATGAAAATTCAACCCATTTTGAATTCTTAATCAAATAAAACCGACCGCTGTTGAGAACAGACCTGCATTCCTCCCCTCTACAGTCAGAGCAGTGGCTTTGGCTGTAAAGCTAGGTTTGAGAATTGCCCCTTTCCAGGCAGTTTGAGCAACAGGAGCAGAGTTTCATCTGTTCACTCCTGGAGCAAAGCAGTAGCCCAGGTGACTCCCTGACCACAAGAGTGCTCTATCCATCAGGTTTCACAGCAATGCTTCAGTGCCTTCAGGCTGGCTTAGCTGGGGTTGTTACAGACTTGCAGGTCCTGGACTATGGGACAGGGATGCCCAGGGCTTGTTCTTTAGTCAAGCCAGTCTGTTTTCAGGTGTTGGCTGAGTGTAAGAGGACACCTCAGCTGTCAGGGCAGTGGCTCTGCCTGTGTGAACCATAGCACTGATAGCTGGAGGCACAGGTTGAGTGGCATGTGGCTGGGGGTGAGAATAGCAAGAGATTTGCTTTATGTAGTGGATGGATTTCAGGCACAGAGGAGAGGATACTTCCTCTGCAGGAAATGCTTCTCAGGCACATGCTGGACATCTCCACTTGGCCCCCTGCTGCTGCACTCTGATCTGTTTGCTGCTGCTTGCCTTGTTGTGCAGCATTGGCTCTTTCATTGAGGTCAGCTGGCCTATTGCAAACAGCACCTGGGACAAAGAGGGGATGACTCGGTGCTCCGTGGCTCAGGCAATTGGAGGTGGGCAGAATTCTCTGTTACATCAATGCTCTTTTTATGTAGGGAACCTGAATTGTGAGGAGGATGTGATGGGTGAGATTGTATAACCAGCCTTCAATAAATGTCACAGTCCCAACTGGAGTCGTGTGGGGTGTTGGGGTTTTTTTGCTGTCACAGAAGAATGAAGGTTGGGTCAGTGGAGCAAGAACCTCGTGCTTGTGCTACTGTGTGGATATGTCACTTAGCAAGGCCAATAAGTCTTGTTCCTGACAACTTAAAGCTTGAAACATGATTCTTAGGCTGAATTCCTGCAGCAAGGTAAGGCTGAGAGTATCTTGAGGTTATTGCAAGGGCTTTTAACTGCTTTCCATGCACTGTTCAGGCTGTTGTTTACTGCATGTGCATCTTCCAGGGTGCTCTTTTGATGCCACACCATGCTGTTGGAAAGAAAATGGGGATGTATTGTACCAGATAGAGCCTACAGTGCTTCACGTGTGTCAGCAGCTACTCCTATCCTGCAAATAGGGTGCTTGTACAATGCCTGTTATCCTGAGGAATGGGATCTCTGGTGTGGGTGTCATCGCTGCCCTGAGGGTGTTTAGCCCTTGGTAAAGCTGCTGGGAATGGTGGGCTTGTTTCCTCATCTTACAGCCACTTGGGAGTCCTTGCCCTCGAAGTGGAGAGACTCCTGTGTTCTTTCTGCTGGGCAGAGTCTGTGCTTGCAGTGATGAGGTGCCTGAGTCTGCAAAATATTTTAAGCAGCTGAGCAGTCAGGTCCGTAACTCCCAAATAACTTCCAGACCTCTCCCCCCTCCAGTGCTCTTGTTCTTTATTCCTCTGGTTTACCACTTCAGACACTTCTAAGGAAGCTTCGACTTTCCTCCCAAGGCTCCTTTTAAAGCCCCCTTAGTGTTTTCTGCACCAGGTGTTGGGCTCAGAGCACAGCGTCTGAAATCCCTTCTCAGCTTCTGTGGTTCTGCACCCCTTCTCCCTCCAGTCCTGCATTTTCACTGGAGTGTGGAGTGTTTCCTGCTGCTTTTGCTCTTAGCCTCTGGAGGAGGGGCTCCAACTGTGGCCCCTGGGTCTGATTAATCACCATTTCCTTTGCTTTTGGGTGTAATTCTTTTCACAAATGCTCCCTGGCTGTTAACTGCTCCTTTTACCTTCGCTCTGCCTCACTTAATGCCTAAAGCTGCCATCAACTCATCAGACTTCAAAGCTGATCTTGAACCTGTGGCTGGCTGGGGGGGGGTGTTCGCTGAATGCCATGTTTATATTGTGCTTACAGCTGCTCTTCAGCCTTGGGGGAGACCATCTCCAGATTGGAGCAGTGACCCTAAAACCAGGATGTGGTTTAGTGCACAGGGATACTGGGTGGGGAAACAGCCACTTGCTGGCTGGATGCTGCTCTGAGTTGTGCAGCAGTGAGCAAGCATTGCCGGGCATCCTCTGCCAAACTCCTCAGGTGCTGGCAGGCTCCTTGATGTAAGAACAAACCAAGAAGTTGAGCCTGTGGGGCCAGGGCTGGACTGGAGAGTCAAAGGCTGGACCCTGCTTCCCAGAGCAGCAGTCGGGAGGTGTGAGCAGGGTGTGAGCACTTGCTCTCAGCACTCTGCTTGTCAGGGCAATAGACGGAGCTTTGGGCTTGGGTAACATGCAGGCAGCTGCTCTGGCTGCTCCCACAGACAGGGTGTCCCCACCCTCTCTGGCCTTTCCAACCTTGTTGCTCTTAATAACCCAGTGCCAAGAAGTTGCTGGTGAAAGTGGAGCACGGCCTGGGGTGGAGAATTGAGAGAGGGTCAAGGCATGTGGCTTTGCCCTGAGGGCAGAGAGGTGAGGGATGGAGGCTGCAGCTTTGCTGCCAACCGTGACAGACCGCAGTAGCGAGCACGGATGCTTGCCAAGAGGTAGACCGTTCAGCGGCAAGACAAACCCAAGCTGAGGAGCCGCAGGGGCCGCAGCTCGGCTGCTCTCCCACCAGATGGCAGCAGCAATTCTGCTGCTGCAGCGGGGAAGCCGCAGGACCAAAGGGTGTCCCTCAGCATCCCGGGGGCTGGGAGCGGAGAGGTCACCCTGCCCCGGGCAGAGGGCGCAAGGAGTGGAGATGGACGAGGGCTAACACTGCAGCACAGTCTCCGGGCGAGGAGGAAACGGCACAAGCTGGTACAAGAAGGGAAGAGGGCTCAGTCCCTGTGCCAGGCTGTCCTGGTAAACCTCTGCTGCACCTTTCGCTGCTGGGCACCTCCAGCCCCAGGTTTTAACCTCCCCCAGCCTAAGGCAGCACACTGAAAGGTGCAAACTCCCTTTCTACACCTGGTCCCAGGGTGGCTTGGCTTCGCAGCCTGACTCCCTGCAGCCCTGTTCCTCCTTTCCCCAGGCCATCTGTAGTTTATTACTAATTCAGAGTGGATAGGAACAACAGAACTGGCTAGGCATGACTTCAGAAGTGCAACGTGGTTTAGCTTGGTGTTTGAAAACAGCATTGAATCTTTGGGTCCAGAATGTTAGTATGACAAATTCATACTGGAGCTATGTTGGTAAAAGCTTGGCAATTTTCAATCTGAAGTCCTGTGGTTCCAGGGTCATTAGAGTATTTCTCTGAATACAGCCCAAAAACTAAGCTACAGGGACCAGGTTTGGGGCAAAGTCTGTTTGTAATGGGCAACAGAAGGGCTCTGTGTGATGGGGAGTGCAGCCCTCTGCTGCCAGAATGCATCTCTCGCTTGAGACCAAGGAGCAGCAGTTAGTTGCCACCTAACAGGGTGGCCTCTCCCTGCCCATCGCTTTGCATTAGCTGCAAACCTCCAGAGAGGTTTGAGTTTGGGGGTTTCTTCCTGGGGGACTTTGCCTTACTTCTTCCCCTTGTGCTAGTGGAAGAGCTGAGCTGGGCACCAGCCTGCTGGCAACATTCACACCAGCCAAACAAGCTTTTGTTCCTGATAAACAAACAGGAAACTGCCTGATTTCCTCTGTGTGCTCACCCCCTCTTGTGCTCCCTCCCTATTGAATAGATAACCAGCATACCTGGCTTGTGAAGAGGAGCCCAAAAGCAGCCACATGGACAGACACTCGGGAGCAGTTGGAATTTGCAGCATGGCTGTTGCACTGAAATGGGCATTTCTGCCCTGACAGTCACGGATGCACCCGAGCTGAAGCATCTCCAGGTAAGGGAGCTCCCTGAGTTTGTGATAATCTGTACCCTGCAGCAAGCTGGCAGCATGGCTGAAAGTGGTTAGAGCCAAGGGATAGGGAGGAGTTTCCTTATTGCTTCCTTTGTGCTGTTTTTATCCAAGTGGATCTAGTGCTTCTGTCCCAAAACACAGAGGATATGGTGGGGTGTGCAGGGGAAAAAGCACTTGTGGAAGCCGGTAGGAAATGATGTCCTAAACCAGGCTGGAGCTCAGCTCAGCTGGGAGATGGGAAACAACTCTTAGGGCCAAATTTGGTCTAATTATTCCTTGCCTGGCATTAAGCAGCACTGGGGCTGATCCATTCCTCATATGCCTGTTTTCCATCAGCAGAACTGAGCTGACTTCAGGCCAGCAAGTCCTGACTTACTTACACTGGTGTAGTTCTCAGAGGTAGGTCAGGTTTATTTAGGGATGATTTGATGCTTTGTGCTTTGGTTTTCTACTCAGTGAAGGGGGAGAAGATTGTCACAGGTAGAGAGGTATCACGGTCAATGATGGGGGACATGAAGTCCATCCTAGCTAGTGGATGCAGAACAAACTTCCAGAGAAAGAAATGCATCTGATGTCTTTAGAGAAATGCCCACCCATAGCCAGGCTGGGCTCACTTTCCCCACCCACAGAAAGCTATAAAATCCCAAATCTACAGGGAAAGGACCTGGTGGAGCAGGCACCCAGCTCTTGCTGAACACAGAAAGAAGAGCCAGAGACACCAGGAAGCTCCCATGGGAGGCTGAGCTCAACTGGTGCTGTAACCACAGCATTTGGGGTTCCTCATACTGGATCCACACATGATGCAGATTTGGACTGAGTCAGAGCCCAGCAGTGAATTGTCCTTGATCTCTGAGAAGCCAAAGCTGTGCATGAGCATAGGAAACTGTCCCAGACTGAGCTGCAGGAGCACAGTGCACAAGGTGGAGACAGTGGAAGATGCCAGCTGCAAGACGTGTTCATGCCTCCCATGCTGGTAGGGGCAGGAAGGGCAGGAGGAGGCTGGAAAGAGTGTGTGCAGGATGCCTCTGAGCTGCGGGTTAAAAATACACAACAGAGGCAAGAACAGGAAGGAAGCAGGGGTTAAGCCTGAACAAGGTGAGTCTATCCCAGAGCCATTAATTCAAACATGATTTCATGGGCAGAAGTCTTGCAGTGCCCCTTCTGCAAAGCTGGTAAATACAGCTCTGTTTCTCTGTTGCTTACAGCATCTTCCTTCCAAGCACAGCTTTTCAAACCCAGATGGAAGTTTCTACCAAAACAGCTAGGCTGGAAGATTGGGTGTGAACAGCAGGACTCCAGTTAAACCAGTTTGTTCCTCACCAGCCATGGTACATAGACCCTTACTCGCACTGCTTTGGTAGGAGTTGATGCTGATCATAGCAGAGGTGCTCTAACACAGGAACAGAAATGTTTCTAACAGCCTGCTGGGGCAATGCTTCCATTTAACAACTACCTCCCCCCTCCAAACTTTAGAACTTCTCTTATGTAGCCAGTCTGCTGGGGGGACCACCTGAGATCACAGTGTAACACCAAAGCTGATTAAACAGACAACAGAAGAGTAAAACCCCAACTCTGCGAGTTTCTCTCCCCTCCACCCTGCCCTTGTTCAGCTGCCATACCCCAGAATCTGTGTCTTCCTTAAGAAAAATGAGAGGCAGAAAACCAAGGCTACCCAAAGAGAACTCTTTATTATTATTTTGTGGTATGATTTTTATGCAGAGGCCAACAGCTCTGACAGTACAGTCATGTTACCCTGCTCCCAGCACCCCAAAGCAAGTTAGGAACCTACAAGTGCATCTGCCAGGCAACAGTAACAGGCTTGTGTGACACAGAAATGCCCCACCTGGGCTGAGCTCAAGCCCTGAATGCAGGAAGCCCTGTAAAACCATGTTGAACCCAGCTGGCCATGCTGGCTCCCTGAAGATCTGCCCCTCAGTTTGCGGGGGAGGCAGAGTTAAAGCTACTGGTATTGCAATTCTGCTTCTCAGGTTCTTACTGCATGTCAGCTCTGCCTGTGCCCTGCTGCTCCAAAGGTCTAATCTCAGACACAAGGAGAGGCTGGTGGGTGTTAGCTCTGCTATATTATTCGGGGGTGGTTAATCTTTACTTGTGGCCTTACACTCAACTAGTCAAGGAGAAGGGAGAATGAGAACGGGAATTTCCTCTGCTTGAACTTCTACTTTTCTCTGATAGAGCCCAGCGCCTCTGTGATCGGTGGTGGTGGTTCCCTCAGACAGTGCAGGGCTTCCTGTGACAAGAGCTAGCAGGAAAAACCCTTTGTTTTCCTTTTGCTTCCTTCCCTATTGCTTGAGAGGATCCTGAATCCTGCAGGACATATCTGGATACCTAAAGAATAAAGCATTAATGTGAGAGTCAGCTGGTTGGGTTGCAGCCCTGGTCAGCAAGGTGTCAGCACCCTGTCTGTGCCTCAGTTTCTCTTCTCCCCCTTGGCTTGTTTTCCCAGTGGGGCAGGGCCTGGTTTTTGCAGGGTCCCTAAGCAGCACTGAGCTCAAGGACCTTTCTCCCTTGGGGAAGGAGAACGAGTCCCAATCCCAACTGCATTCCCACAAGTGTCAAGTCAGGCCCAGTTCGGGCTGTTCCCAAACCAGAACTGTTAGGATGGAGGCCTTGGCAAAATACCAAGCACACGGAGACGGGCTAGTGCTGTTCCACTTGGCCCTGCTTAGTGCCAGCCCTGTCACCAGCACCAACAAGCCACCAAGAGCCACCTCACCATGGGAGGAGGTGGGTAGGAGAGCAGGAAGGCAGCCCATATCCCTGTTGGCTGTGGAAAGAACTGCCTGCTGAGTTTCCCAAGAAATCATCACAGCAGGAGCGTGGAAGAAGCAGAGGAGCTTTACTCATGGCTGCCTGTGGAAAGCCAAGAGCTCTTGTAAACTGGGCCCCATCTCTCAGCAGCACAGCTCCCAGGGGACTGCAGGCCCTAGGCTGGGCAGGCAGTGCTCCTACTAGAGGGTCGCAGCCCTGCTTTGCTGCCTGAAAGCCATAGGAAATAACCAGAGCAGATGGCTCATGGATTGCCCAGGAACACACAGCTTTGCAAATGCAAGAAGCCTGCCCACGTCACAGGAAAATTAACAGCTGATAAAAGTAGGAGTTCACCACTGATTTTTCTCCTTCCCACACTGTTCTGCAGCTGGTACTAGTGGTTATCCCCACCACCGAGCTCACTGCATCTCAACAATACTCTTATTTAAGTTTGCTTTCTCAGTAGGTCTAGAACATCTCGTCCTCTAGGAGAAAAGGTGGGTAACGCTGTGTTCTGCTGTGTCTGTGGCCCATGGCCTAGCAAGTTCTCATACTTTCATTGTACTTTTCACCCTGAAAGGTCCTAAGCTGCTTAGCAGAAAAAAGCCCTGTTTTCCAGGGAGGGACAATGTCACCTACTGCTGTAGTGCTGCTACTTCTGGAGTGAGCTGCAAAGAGCTGCTTGCTGAGACCCTGCAGCAGTTTAGGGAGGAAATGAAGATCTCTATCATCTGCCCCTGGCACCACATGCAATGAGGAGGACACACAAGGGCATTTCCCACACTGGTTATACTCAAGAGAGAAGGGAAATACCAGAAAGAGGGGGCACAGGGGCCACAGCATCTTACTGTGCTGGAGATGAGCTGCAGAGAGTTGCCTCTAAAAGGTAGACACCAGGGTGAAGGGAAAGCAGAGATGACAGCAAGGAAATGAGAGGGCTGATAAGGATCTGTGGCTGTGAGGCAGGTGTGTGCTAGGAGCAGCTCATGTGCAAGCAGAGATGTGGAGCTGTTGCTGCATTCTGGTTGTTTCCCTTTGCCTGCCTGACATGTCTTTTCATGTCAAAAGCTACATCAAAGAGAGGGATGTAAATAGTTGAACAGGCTTCCTTGTGGGAACAGGGCTGAGTGCCACAGCCAGCCCCTCAGCTGGATCCCTCCCTGGGAGCACCATGAGGAGCTGTCACCCTCCATTAGCTAAGCACCTAGGGAAGAAAGTATATGACATGCAGGAGCCAAACTATGCAGCGAGGCTGGGAAAGGTCACTTGCCTCTGCAGCTCTCTCTTCCCTAGGCTACCCCTGATGCTGACAGACACAAGCATGGCCACAAAAGCAGCACCACATCCCCTCTCTATTTTTCTCGAGACATTGCATTGCACAAGAGTGCTGGGCTAAGCCGGAGCAGCGTCCATGCTCTCAAAGCCCAGGCTCTCCCTTGGTACCCCCTCCCTCTCCAACTACGCACAGGTCACAGCAGAGCTCAGAACAGCCCAGGGGCTTCTCTGCACTGGGGCAGCTTGTGACAACTCTCATGGGGCTGGCAGAGTAAAGCACACCCTGCCCTGTTCCCGTAAACCCACAGCAGGGGCTGGAGAAAGGAAGAAAATTGGGAGCATTGTTCTGATCCCACCTTGGGGCTTCCCCAGCCTACTCTGCCCCTTTATTTGACTGTGAGCTTAAACTCTGAAAACCCCAATCTCTGCTCTGCACAGGGAGCTCAAATCTCAGGTTTTATGTTCAATAATCAAGAGCGGGTCAAGCGCACTGGCATGTAACACTGCACACGTCAGGGGTGAGGACGTAGAGATGTTATGCACAACTTCAAATCAAGTGCCCTATGCTAAGGGGGCATTTGCAGCAAACAAAGCAGATAAGGAAAAAAATCACAGCTAGAAAAGAGATTGTAGACTGAGGGATTTAAAACTATAGCATGGACATAAGTCAGAGAGGGGGCAAGAGGAAGCCAAAGCTACAGGGCACAAGAGATTCCTGAAATCCCTGGGAAGCAGGTAACAGTAGCAAAGTGGTGCCCTTCCCCCTTTTCCTGTTACTCTGCCTAATTCTTTTCCTGCTGCCAAACCCAAACCACAGCAGTGCTCTTCCCTCCTACACAGCGCTCAGCAGCGGTTTCCAAGGCTATGGATGAGGCTTCGCCACTTCCTTGGGGTGGTGGTACCGCTGTGAGATGCGGTGCCAGCTGGAAAGGAGCAGCCCCGACCCTCCCCACGTCCTTTCGTGAGCCCCGCACCTGCTGCCAGCAGGGAGCTCTACCAGCAAAACCTATTTGGTTTGTATTTACTTCTTGTCACATCTCCCTCGCAGGTGGGTGAGAGCAAGAAACCACAGGCCAGAGTTAAGTCGTTATAAGTATTTGAAGGGGAGAGGAAGATTGGATCAAGCGGGAGCTGGGGTTTGGCACAACAACAAAAGCAACCGCCTCCTCCGGCTACTGCAAACCCGGCAGGGCCTCGGTGCTGAGGCTCGTTCGAGTTCTTACCTGGCTCCCGCGGGGCAGCTCCCTCAGCCTACGCGACACCGGCCCCTTCCCCGCGCCTCCCGCCCCGAGGCGCCAACCCCGCCTCTCGGCATAGGACGGGAGCGCCGAGCACCGGCGCTGCCGCGGGTCCCGCGTTGGCGGGCGCAGGGCTGGGACCGGCGGTTCACCGGGACAAGGAGCGGGAGCGGCGGCCGCAGCGCACCGCAATTCGGGCGGCCCTCATTACCTCAGCGGAGCTAACGGTCGGCGCCTCACCTGAGCCCCGCGCATGCGCATCACCCCCCCCCCCCCCGCACCTCACCTGCGGCCCCGCGGCTGCCGGAGGTGAGCAGGGAGCGAGGTGATGCCTGAGTGCGCATGCGCGCGGGACGCGCTCCCCTCAGCCTATGGGTTCCCCCCCCCCCCCTTTCCCTCCCCGCGCGCGCGCTCGCGCGCTCCCCGCCCCGCGCGCGCGCCAACCGCCTCCCCCCCCCCAACAACCCTCCGGGCGCGCCCCCGCGCGCGCGCGCGCGTGCGCGCGGCGGAGTCGCGAGACTGACGGCGGCCACGTAGCGCTGCGGCGGCGGCGGCGGAGGGGAGCGCGAGCGGGAGCGGGAGCCGCGGCCCCGGCGGCGGCGGCGGTGGGGCCTGGGCCGGGAGCCCGAGCCCGGCGGCAGCGGCCACTGCGAGCGGCGCGGCGGCGGCTGAGGGGGCCGAGCGGAGGGACGCGGAGGGAGGGCCGGGCCGCTCTGCCCTCCCGCCCTCCCGCCTCGCCTCCTCCGCCACCCTCCCTCCGCCGCCTCGCCCGTGCTCCCCCCTCGCTCCCTCCCTCCCCTCCCCTCCCCTCGCCGCCCGGCAATGGAAGGTGGCGGGGGCGGCCCTGCGGGGATCGGCCTGGGTGAGTGCGGGCCGCCCGCTCGGTTCGGGATCCCCTTTCCCTCCTCTCCTCGGGCCTGGCTGCAGCCGCCGAGCAGCGCTAGGCCCAGCCCGGGGGTGGGTGACGGAGGGAGCGGGGCAGAGCCGCCTCCCGGCCGGGAAGGATTCCGGGGAGGGGGGGGTGGGTAAGCGCACGGCCCGGCCCCCCGGCGGCAGCGGGGTGCAGGCGGGGGAGCTCCCGCGGGAGGAGGGGAGCGGGCGGCGGAGGAATGCCGCCGGGGGCCGCTGGTGCTTCCCGCTGGGAAGGGGCTGTGCCACCTGCCCGGGGAGGGGAGGGGAGCGGCGCTGGGCGAGCCGGGGGCAGTCCTGCTGCCTTCCCGCACCTCGCTGCCTCCTGCCCCGGCCTTCAGCCGCCTCCCGCCGGCGGCCGCACGGAGGTGCGGGGGCACCGCAGCCCTCTCCTTCCTCCGTGTCACTTGCTGGGGGTGCAGCCGCCGTGGTGCCCGGTCCGCGGCTGGGGATGCTGCTGGGGCTGGAGTTGTCACTGGGTAGGTGAGGGAGCGCTGTGTTACCTTTAAACTGCTGCGGGTTCAGGGTCTGGGTGTGCGAAGGGGAAAAATGAGACGTAAAAACCTGATGTTTTATCTTTTCCTTAGTCTTTTCCTGAGGTGCCTTCCCCACTGCTCACAGGACAGATGTAGTGGTGTGTGCGCCCTAAGGTTTGGGGTTTGGGTTTGGTTTTTAACTACCTTCTGTGCAACTTTGGGTCCTGTGGGTGTCTCGGAGCGGGTATTGTTAGAATGAGAAGATGTGCTTCAAGATAGCATATCTCTTTGGTGTTAATAGTAATTATGCGTCTTTAATCACGGCAGAGTTTTGGCATCTTGTGCAGCAGCAGTGATTGAACTCAAAGCGAGGGAAGTGCCGTAGACATAAAGGATGTGAGGAATGTGCATTTTTATCTTTCCAGGGGAATGACCTGAGCGGTATTGTTCTGGGAATGGCAACTGGCACATGCTTTGTTGACAGTGGTGTATGCGCGGTGAATCAAGAGAAGGACGGTGCGGGATGTGTGTGTGTGTGCGCTGAATAAAGGAGGTGCAACGGGAGAGCACTGATTTGTGAAGCCTGGCCCGAGTGCACCTTGGTTTGCCAAGGCTGCATGCAGCTTGTTTGTTCCCTGCTGGAAGTTGAGGGCATTTCCTTTGGAGGTGGCTGGTGGGTATGAGAGAAATGGGTCTTGTAGATGCGAGGCTGTGGATGCTGCTCGTGTTAAAAGGGCTGTGGAGTTGCAAAGTGTCACTTTAAAAGGAGGTAGGGTTTGATGGTAACATAATTTACATCCTTTACATGCATCTGGTGTTCTCATCGCTCTCTGTCTGAAACCCCTTTATCTGTCTTTCTGCCTGCCTGTGAGATGGATTTTTTCCTGCTTTGTAGAGATTAATCAGGCACTTGTAGTATGCTTGGTTTGCTGAATGAGTGAAAAGCCCCATCCCTGTCCTAGGCAGCCAATGCTTAAATCGAGGTATTGATAATCAAGTGCCGATACAGACTAAACGCAGTGTAAACATGTAGTTGAGGGGTGGAAATTTTGCAAGCTGCTTCAGAGTGTGTGTGAGAAAGAAAAGAGCAAACTCCCGAAGGCTTTTGATTTCTCTAACTAAGCGGTTGGTGACCGGGATCTATAAATCCTTCAAATTTAGCTGCAGGAACAGAGATTTCATGTAAATTTGTATTCGCTGTAAAAAAACCCTTTCAAATATTTACATGATCAAAAGAGAATTTGGCATTATACCTACTATGAATTTGTTGTAAAGGACTTAAATTATGGTGTTGTTATTCTTATCTAATACTGATACAGGAAGCCTTTAACTGATGTTTTCTGGAGAGTAAATTCTTCCAGGGTTCTGTATCTAGGGGCTAAATTACAGGAGCAGTTTGCCAGGTTCTGGTGCAAGTGCAAGGTATTGGGATGTTCTGATTTTATTCTCTCTGCTGGAATCGTAGAACATGGAAGTTTCAGGCTTAGAGGTGCAATTTCATCTACAAATGAGAAGTCTTTATAGGTACAAGTAGTATAGATCAAACAGAACTGTTTCTGGTGTCATGCCACGCAGCGGTGTCCATGTAAGAATGACTTCGACCTTTGAGTTGGTCCAACTGCATTAAACAGATATTTTCTGTAAGCAAGATCCCATCTTCCAGTCCTGGATCTCCTGTGTCATATCAGTGCCTAATGGAAGAGTGGGTTACCAAGAGCATGTTTGAGACAGGCACAGGTATATTTAAGGTGGTTATAAAACCGTGTCATCAGTGACCTATTTCTCTGTGGCACTCTTCTTATCAAAGAATAGATTTCTTTCTGACCCCACAACAAAGAGAGATATATTAGAAGGAAGTGCCAACTGATTGAGAAGATGGAGATGTTCTCTAACAGCCTCATTCTGTGCTTTATTATTGTATTAGAATATCTTACAACCATTCTCTTGGTTAAATTCCTACAGTGCAGAGCAGGTGATCTCTGAATGTACCCTGCTGTGACACAGCACTCTTCCTACCAGATCCAGAGCTTGGCCTCTTGTTCTTGAACTTGCAAACTCTTGTTTGAACAGCTTCCCTTAGAAGGGAGTAAATGCCCATCATGGGTCTTTGCAGGATCTTCCTTTCCAGTGGTTTAGGAATTGGGTGGGATTTGCATCCATGAATCCATGCAGCTCATAACCAGTGAAATCATAACAGACTTTCGCAGCACAGGTGAAACCTTTGTTACAACCTGAGCTTCTGGTATCTCATTTCCACAGTACCTGTGCAAAAGCTTGCATTTTCCAAGTGATCTCCAATGGGTGATTTTGAGGTTGCTCCTCCCTCCTGAAAAACAATTGCATAGGGAGTGAAACTCTGGCAGTGGCTCTGGTGCCAGCAGCTTAAACTCATTAACAAAGCAGCTTGCATTAGTTTCCTTGACACTTTCAGACACCCTTCCCTGAGGAGGTTTCAGACTGGTAGTTTTCACTCTAGAGAAACGTTTAGCTACGCTAAGCAACTACCAGCACTTTGGGCTGCCTTCCTCTCCTGTGTATTCCTGAGTTTTGAAACTTGATTCTTTCAGCGGAGAAGCGATTTGAGGAATGTAATATGGAAGAAAAGGCCTGCCTGAAGGTTGCTGCCATTAGGATCCCTGTTTAACACTGAGACAAAACCTGTGAAGCCAATTCTGTCCCAGGTACTACATACAAGCGAGCAGCAAGTTTTCCAGCTGGAATTTTGGAGGAGTAGTTGTGGTAGCGCTGTGAAGACAGACCGCCTGGTAGGATAAAGCAGTAGAGTTGTTCTGATTTTACAAGCAGAAAGTTTTATAGTGGACAATTTACAGACAAGCATCCATTGATCGACATCCCTTCTTTTATGGGAATGTTGTACACGAGCAGTCACAAATATTTGAGTTGGAGCCTGGCTGAACCTTGCAGGTGCAGAAAGCTCACTAGGACTTGGTTATTCTGCTGGCTGGTCTGGTGGAAGACAGTACGTATCTGTTCCAAGCTCCACAGTTGCTTGCAGGTCACGCTTATTTAAACCTTTTTAGTGCTTATGTGATGAAAAGGGAATTAAGGAATGTGTCTTAGTAGTGTTGTCTGCAGACAAATCGCACCCGGTGACAGCTATGGATTTTAATGGGAGAAAGTAGGCTCTTTCTAGCAAAAAGCCTGATTGCTGTTAGTGTCCACTGCCCCAGCATGGAGCAGGTACTGGGAATTAGCTGTGTCACTGGGATATTTCTGGCCATTTGCCAAGCAGCACTACTGATATTTTCCAGTTGATGCAGAGATTTTTGCCCCATACATTTTAAAGCAGCAGCTCTCCTTCCTGCTTGGATTTCTGTAGGTTTTCTGGTTCTGTCCTCTCTAACACTGTCCCATACAATGATGGGAGCTCCAGCCTTGAGTCCAGTAGTTTTCCCTTTTTGTTTCTCTTCCAAGGTAGCAAATCAGAGGTGTTTCTCCCAAAAGATGGACTCAGATGCATTGCCATTCCTCAGTACGCTTTGTGTGTGTTCTCCAAGTTCACTATTAAGTGCCATGCACTATGTTTGATTTCCCATGTTTGGGACATGCACGTCCCTTGATGAGGGACTCACGTTGGTGTTTAATGCACTGTGACACCAGTAGGCTCAGCAATGAAAATACAAGTTGTGGTCTATAGGTGCGAGTCCTGAAGCCTTTAGCATGGAAACATACCTGATAAATCTTCATGTCATGTCATAGTGAGAATGGCTGCTGAGCATCTTCAGTTTGCTTTATTGTAGCGTGCATGTCTTGAATCATTCATCTCACACTCCCTGGCTGCAGGACCAAATCTGGTTGAGGAAATGCCATGTTGACTGCCGTGTGAAGGGCTCAAGCAAATGAGGCCCTGAATGAAATGGCAACCTTTTGCCAGGCAGTTTTGGGTGAAAACACACCTGGTTGCACTTCCCTTCCTCCACTAGGACCTTTCTAAATTCATTCCGATGCTCCCGGTTTCCTGTTTGGTGTCCCCTCACCTTACCCTTTATTACACTGTTTTCTACTGCCTTTTTTAGAGTTGTTAACTAAAACCATGTGTTTTCTTTTCCCTGTTTTAGACTTTCATAGCTTTTCTAACCTGCAGGTTTCTTGATGAAGGATCCCACCTTCTACTTAGCCCGTTTCTGGTGCTATGAAATCATTTGACATCATCTCTCCTGCGCTTCTGTTAGCCCTTTGAATTCAGACAGGAAGGTGAAATGAATTATCCCTGCTGTCAGTGGATACTCTTTTTCCCTTCTCACCCTCCCTTTGCACAAAGAACCCCAGTCTTACTGAGCTGCTATTCCTTGTCTTGCTTAGGAAGTTAAGTAATTGTTCCTTTTTGAAAAGAGAGAATCAGAAAGGTTTGGGTGGGGTTTCTTCAATTTTGAAGTGTTTTCCCTCTCATTCCTGAGACCTGGAATTCGTGTGCCACTGAGTAGGTCCTGGCGTGGTTTCTGTGACACTGTTCAGACCGTTGCCAAGATGCGGATTTGACTTGAAGCCTCTAACACTGATACTACTGTTCTTAAAGAGACAGCATTGAGTTTGGGTTATAACATGCTAGTAGTAGTAATGAAATTGCTCTGTGAGCTGGTTCAGAGAGCTGATCCAGCTGAAAAATTATCCCAAGGAATGGTTATTTTCCAGGCAGACTGATTTCCCAAGGCATCTTGCCTCGCAATCGTAAGAATGCTGGTGTTGGCATATAAACAGGGAAAGCGTACTGCCTCCTTTGGCAGCCACGCAGCCTTAGATCAGATTAAAACAAACAAGTAACTTTGGCCTCAACTGATAATTGGCCTCACTTTGCCCAGAAGGAAATTTAAATACCAAGAGAGATAAGATGTCCATAGCTGCATAATGAATTAGAGGAAAAACTGGGAATAGAATCCACTGTATCGGTGGGAAGAGTATTTATGCTTGAGAATCACAACTGTTAAAACCTGTGGAGGTTGAAAGGAGCTCCTGTTGTGGAGCAGTGCCTGTCCTGGTCACGCATGGACTTGCTGAACAGCTTTCCATCTCCACGTCTAACTCTGGTACCTCCAGGGAGAACGCTGGCTGTAGTTTCTACTTGCAGAGGGAGGGGATGCACAGGCAGGAGTTCCACTGAAGTATTGCTGCTTATTCAGTGTTTCTTAGTAGCTGATAAATTTGTGTGTTGTTAAAGGTGCTTTGTTAAATTCTGTGAGTATGAGAGCAGTGAGATGCTGTTTTCCCCCAAGTTCCCGTTGTGCGCCTAAAACGAGCTGCGTGTGTATTGTTTGAGAAGATTCAGGAGCTCAAAGCGAAGATGGAAATTGGTATTGGGAGATAACGATACCAAACAGTTCCACAGGGTTTACAGGAGCGTGGTGACATTGTGCAAGAAGAAACACAATAGTAAGGGTTTTGGTATTGGCACATTTAGACTTTGTCAACAGTAGATTACCTAAACCTGTGCTGGTGCTTTGTGCGTGCATGGCTACACACCTCAGCCTTGTACTAACCCCAAGGCTGGGCTTCATCCCAGCAGTGCTGGCAATGCAGTAGTTAAAATGCTGCTCAAAGTTACAAAACAAACTCTCAAGGCGAACGCAGGTGTGTTTTTGTGGGCAGTGTGAGAGGAGGAGGCACTAAGAGAAGCCCAGGGAAGGAAGAAGGCTCCTGGTGCTGATTTACCATGGTGAGAGTGGCACATCCTGCTCCAGCTGGTGCATCCGCCACTGCGCAGAGGGCAGTGGTGCAGCTTTTTTGTTGCTATGGAGCTTTATCGAAACTTGTACTGGTTTCAGAATCAAAATGATCTGCCTGAAAGCATGGAGAGGGTTTAAACCTATCCGTAAGCACATTCCAATGATGTGAGAAGACCAAACTTGAGTTTGGAGAGGTCAAAGTCACGCTTCTGGAAGCCAAAGGAGATTTCGCTATTTCAAATCTCTTTTCTTTTCTGCTACGTACAGCTCTCAGCAAAATCCCCAAATATTTAAGGGGTTTTTTCTTTTCTTTAGGGTAAACTGGTTATCTGGCAATGAATCAAAATGGGCTTTAAAAGCTCCATTGAACTGTGACTGAGGGACTCTAAAGTGTGTGTGTACCATCACGCTCTCAGCTCAGATGCGTATGTATTCCACTATGTAGTATACACAGTGTGGAAGAGGAATGCTACAGGAGCACATTACGTGCTGGGATATGTGTGTAGTACGGGCTGGCCAACACAAAGCTGTAAGCAAAGAAGTGAACCTGTCTCTGAGTTTTCTTAAGCTGAACCCTGGGGCCATGGGTTAGTGGTGGACTTGGCAGTGCTGGGGTAAAGGTTGGACTTGATGATCATAAAGGGCTTTTCCAACCTGGTTGATTCTATGGTTCTGTGTTTAAAATACAAAACTTGGTTGTTCCCTCCGCTCTGCATCCTGCAGAGGTCTCCTTTAGGGCTTGCTAGGAGAGGAGGGAAGGATTCTAGGATCCTGGATATAAAAGTGCTGCATTAAACAGAGGTAAACTCTCTTCTCTGGAACAGCCCAGGTGGAAGTTCTGCCGGGCAGCTTGGCTTGGCAGACAGCCATTTACATTTTCTCTCTTAGCTGATCTGCATCTCCATATTCCGAGACACACATACACATCGAGGGCCTCTTTCTCCACTCCTCCTCCCTGGGAAGCCAGATGCTGACTTTGGGGAAGCACAGGTAGAGATCTTGGTGATAGTTTTCCTTTTTGCTCCACGGTTAGTGCAGTTATTTACAACCTTAAAGTTAGTGATGTTTAATAAGGTCAGTGCTGGCATCTATGAGTATTAATGGATGGTTTCAATCTTAGTGCAGTTGTTACTAGTCTTGGAGCAGATAATGGTGAAAGGAAGAGTTTTTAAAGCAAAGGGGAATCTTGCCATTGAACGAAGAAAACTGAGCAATAAAAAGTGACTTGGACCAAGGAGTAGGCTGATGGGTGAAACAATTGCTCTTCAGTATCGTGGCAGTGGGTAGCTTTGAACTTCTGGCACATATTGTGATGAGTGTTCAAGTTTGAAGGGACAGAGGATGTGTTAATGTGGATATACAAAGCTTTTTTGTTTTGTAGATGAGTCCTTAAGTTATCAAAGTGATACATCTCAAAGGTGCATACATGTGAATGACCACTGTTGAGTGGTAACTGCCTGTGTTTCAGTTTCTTGCATTGAGAAATAGAGGTGGGAGACAATGGATATGAATACAGGGAAGTTCCTAGATCAGTCACAGGAGTTGAATTTTTGTCTATTTAAGGGAGTAGGAAGGGCTTAAACTTCTACTTTGAGTGTGTATCATTGTGTATTAGAGCTTTTCAAGATGCTTTTGCTTAGTAAAAGGAAAATGCTGAGGTTTAGGGTTCTCATATCTAAAACTAGTTGATAGGCCATAGAAAGCCTTTGGCTTATAGCAAAAGCTGAGGAATTCAAATGCTGCAGAATTCCACACTGGCAACGTCTTCAACTGAAGATAATGCTTGAAAAAAATCCAGATTCCCAGCTCTGGAAATCCCTGCTTCGAAAGCCTTTGTCCCTTAAGGCAGATTTCTGGATGCAGCCAAAGAATTCGGCTGAAGAAATGGAAAAAGCTTGCAAGTTTTTGATTCTGGTCTCTGTTTTAGCTGCAGGATATTCTCCAAGGCATTTTTCTGGGATTGGGAATACGCTCTGCTTCATTTTCCATTAGACTGTTAAGTACTTACGGCAGATAGCCAGCTCCATACAGTGCAAATATGTCTCCTGCTGAGTTAGCAAGATACCTCTCATAGATTATGTTAGGAATGGTCAAAACAAGTAAAAGGAAGACGGGACAGTGTAGATGCTGCCCTGCATCTTCAAGCTCTCATGTATCACCTCGCCAAACATGCTTCAGCCCCTGGAGAATGGACCAGGATGTATTCACTCTCCACTCTTTTGTTTCCCTGCCAAGCCTTGCTGCAACGCTTGCAGTCCCTGCTGGTGTTGTTGGGCTTTATGATGTGTGTGTCTCTTTGCTTGCTTGGACCGAGGCGAATCCATTTGAGCCAGAGGTACCCAAACGTGTGGCGTCGCTTCAGTTCTACCAGCAGACAAGCCCCAGTGGCACACACCATTGTACGGCTCGTCTTTCCTAGGAGTTGATGGGAAAATCAGTTTCCAGAGAATTGGAAAGAAGAGAGTGCTGATTTCTGTTTTTCACAGGGATTGGGAATGCTGTTTCCAAGCAGCCTCTTGCCATGTGGGCGCCATATTCCCAGAGTCTGTGTCAGCCTAGCCTGATGCAGCAGATTGGATTGCTCTTCCCTCCTTTCCTTTGTACCTCCTCTAAGTGGGAACCTGGTAGAGATCCCATCTCCTCGGTGGGTGTCACAAGCTGGCCCTGGGTGTCCCACAGATGGCGGAGCAGATCCTTAGTAGCAGGCAGCGGTTTTAGTTCGCATTTACATGGGCAAAGGCAGCCTTGAGTACTGAGCATAGAAATGCAGAAGCCGTCAGGATGTGCTGAGTGCGGCTCTGTCTCGGAGAAACCTCACCACTTCAGAACATATTTGCAGGGCTTTTGCATATAAAGCAGCTGAGATGCACAAGAAAGGAGGGATTGTACCAGGATCTAAATTCCCTCTTGTGTTACAGTCCTGATTACTATCCGCTGACATGATGTAACTTGGACCAGATGTGTTTTCCTCCTAACTGGAATCGCTGTGCCTGGAATTCTGGTTCATGCACCTGTTCTTCAAACTGTGCAAGGATATTGAAGCTGCTTTTCTATGTGCTCTAAAACCACTGCTCGTGTGTTGAACTGCAGGTGACTGGGCTTAGTCAAGCGCTGTATTGTCACACTGCAGCTTCTAGTTCTTTCTTGCTGATGCGCTGTTCAGAATTCACATTACCTAAGGACTGTAGCGAGAAAGCATTGATGTTTTGATCCCTTTAGGGAAAACACAGCGGAACTTTGTGCTGGGCAGTATACTTCAAGCTAAATTATAGCTCTGCAATGAAAATTATCTTTTTCTGAGATATTTTCTTGTATTTCTATCCTGTCTGCTGATGAAATTGATTAGTGAGTAACACTGATGAATATTAACAGAAGCAAAGTGAAAAATCACACCTTTATCTCTACATTTATAGTCCCCAGAATGATGCTTTCTCTTATCAGCCTTTCTGAATAAACACGTGCCAGTTTATCAGTTGATCAGAGTTCTAATGCTTCGGTATCCAAATAATGTGAGGAGTAGGTGTGAAAGCGTTTGACTTAAAAAGATGCTGCTCTGTTGCAGGGGTTGAGCTGCACTTGCATTCTGAATCCACACAGGCTTTAGCTGTACTGGAAGCTCCTTCCCGCTGAGTAGAAGGGCAGCAGGGATGTTGGCTGGAAACGGGTGGTGGCCAGGCTGTCATGTGTCCCAGGCTTGGCATAGTGTTGGAGCTCTATTTCATTAGTCCCCCCAACCTGCACCCGCTGCCTTCCTCCCAAGTGTAGCTTCTTCAGAGCTACTTGGCTGGTTTGTACCTGGTGCATTATCTTAACTAATGTAAAATGTTTCTTCATGCACATGGGGTTTCACCGCTTCTCAACTGTGGGCAAATCTGGTTGCCCCAGGACATAATGGAGCTGCTGGATTGTAGCTTCCAACCAAAAGGCATTCAGGATCCTTCAGAACTTCAGGTTGTGCATGCATATGCAGAATGGCATTGCCTTTAATTACAGCAGTTCTAAGGCTTTTCTTTTTCTAACTGTAGGCTTGTTTTATGGAAAAGAACATTTCAAGGTGTTTTGAGCATCTTCAGTCAATCAATGAACGATTGAACTTGGGTTTATGTATAGTGGTCAATGCACCTACGTGGCAGAGTGGCACAATCTGTCCATTCCTTGCAGTGCCTCTTGTATCCATTTAAAAGCTGCTTTAAAGGGAGATCTGTGGGCTCTTAAACTGAAAAGGGGAAGAAAAAGAAGTTCTGGGGGTTGTCTGGTGTGAAGCCACAGGTCTTGTGTTGTCAAGGAAGCCTCAGCTAGGTTGGGATGCTTGTAATGGTGTGTGGTGTTTCAGCGCTGCAGTGTTAGCAGTGGCTCAGATCCACACCCACTGTAGCCTTTTGGAGACATAAGTTTGTCTTGATGTCTTGTGAGGTATATTAAGGTTGAGAGCACTTCTAACTGTACCAGGATGGAAGCAAAATCTAGTCCAAGAGGCTGGTAAATAGAACCAAACAATTCTATCCTGTGCCTGGCTCGAAAGGCTCTGTTAGAACAGAGCAAGAAAAGAATGGATGGGTTATAAGTTAATGCATTTTTAATGTTGGACATTGACTCCTGCAATCTCTTCTCTCGTAATAATCACTTTTCATGTACGTATGTGAGCTGCAGGAAGGCCCCAAGTTCTTACCCTTCCTCCTCTCTTTTCCTTATGGTGTGTGTAAAACCCAAACAAATGCTACTGATGTGTGAATTGAAGCATGGGCGTTTTGAAAGGAATTTTCTGGTGGTTATGGCTATCTGGGAAGAGTAGGGAGAACTTCCAGATGTTAACTAAGTAATAAATCTATACAGAGCTGTCTCTGTGTCAGCAGACAGATCACCCTTGTGCCTGCAATGCTTCTGCACTTGCCAACCTACAGCAAAGCGGATTAGACCGCAGTCTGATGCTCTTCAGAGCTATTATTTAGTATTGATAACTTTTCTATGGGCAGCAATTCAAATGGTTTCAAATAAGAAAGCAAACATCAGGCCACTGTCCCCAAGCGCTGCTTCTGTCCTTCCATGGAGCCACCAGCACCATCCAGTGCGTAGGATGTGCTGGGGTCAGTGGCTCACAGGGAGCCTTGGGGTGCAGAAATGACTGCAAGCACTCCACTGGGTACCAAAGCGGGGAGAAGCTGCTTTTATCTTGTACATCAGTGCCTGCCTCTGGTGGGTGCTTGCCAGGAGTCAAATCCTCCGGCCTTGGCACAGGTTGGGTGTAAGCGCCAGGCAGCCAGTCCCTCTCTGGGGGCAAAGTGAGGGCATGGAATGCAAAGTCATTAACCTCGGAGTACATCACACTTGCTGTGTGTGATTTCAGGGCATCTCCTGAGTCAGAGCTGGGGCAGGTAATTGCACTCAGTGCTCTCTGCTACAAACGGGTCTATTTTTAGGACAGATAATGTGAAGAAATGTGGTTTTTCTTTAGAAGCAGCGCAAGCAGCGCATGCCGCGTTGCTCCCACATACACGTGCTTCCTCCACCTACACATCTGTCTGCAAGTCGGTTGCACTTTTTTTCTCCGGGTTTGAGCCTGTAATATTTCATAGAATCCCAGACTGTTTGGGTTGGAAGGGACCTTAAAGCTCCTCCAGCTCCAACCCCTGCAGGGGCAGGGACACCTTCCATAGAGCAGCTTGCTCCAAGCCCCTGTGTCCAACCTGGCCTTGAACACTGCCAGGGATGGGGCAGCCACAGCTTCTCTGGGCACCCTGTGCCAGCGCCTCAGCACCCTCACAGGGAAGAGCTTCTGCCTTATCTCCAACCTGAACTTCCCCTGTTTCGGTTTGAGCCCATCACCCCTTGTCCTGTCACTACAGTCCCCAGCATCCTTGTAGCCCCCTTCAGACCCTGGAACCTGCTCTGAGGTCTCCACGCAGCTTCTCCAGGCTGAGCAGCCCCAATGTCCTCAGCCTGTAGGCTTGCAGGACTTCCTTGTATGACCTTTGATTAGTGTTGAGTGTAGCTCAGAAGCTCATTCTGTGCCCCTAATACAGTTACTCCTCAGGTTTAGGTCTTGATAAGCTTCAAAAAGTGCTTTTAAACTGTGTCTCTTTTCCTGTTTTAACCACAGACTGCATTGCTCCCTTTAGCTGTGGGGCTGGAAACCGTTCTGTGAGCTCCAGCCATCCAGCAGCTTTGAAAAAGGTGGATTCACCTTTAAAAACCAAGCAAAAATGAAAGCATCCAAATGCTGCATCTTCCATTTGGGATGAGAAACTTCCCAAAACAACCTATGCCAATGTTTGGGGCAGCGCTGCCTGGGAACCACCAGCAAATCCATGTGTGCCGCTTGTATTCCATGGCTAAGGAGGGCTTTGCTTTACCAGCTGTTAACTCCTGTTGTTGGAAAGCTGCAGGTCCCTTGAGGGTGGCAGGCGGTGCGTTCAGAGTGAAAGTAGGTTACTGATGCTGCGAGTGAAGTGGTTTTGAGACCAAACAGCTTTGATAACTCCGAAGAACCCCTTTTGTTGTTCTTCCTTTGAAGTGGGACTGTGCTTGTGCAAAGGGGTTGGTTACACAGGATATTCCTGAGCTGAGCAGGGATGAAATGATGGCAGGGCACGGAAAGAGAGTGTTTTACCATGTAGGAAACGGGGGTGAAGGTAAAACTTCCTTTTGTGCTTTTCCTGGCTCTCTGGCAGCAGCCTTTCCTGATTGACTCCTGCACCTCAAGAGAGATGCTTAATGTGCTGAGGAAATAACCGGGTATCGTTTTCTACATGACACAGGGATATTCCTGAGCTGCTGAATAATTCATGGAGTTTTAAGGGAAAGGCTAAGCTGGATTTCCTCATGCCCACTGCTTTCCAAGGGCCATCCTGGCTCGGGGGTTGTTCATTCTGGCTTGCAATCACAACCGGTTTAGTTTATTATTTACTAGTTTTCCCATCGGGATATTACTTGTGATCACAAGCCAATGGTAACAGCCCATCTCCACGTATTTCCTGGCTCAGCTGGGTCTTGGCTTCTTCCTGCCTCACCTCTGGAGCTGGGAAGCTCCCAAGACCCTGCTGCGGAGGAGAAGGCAGCAGCGGGAATAGACGCTGCTGTTGCGGTGCTGCAGGTCTGGCATCCTCAGGGCCCTTTCTCAGTGCATCTGGAAAGCCTGGAAAACCATTCCAGAATGTGTTTTAGTGAACTTTGAAGCTGCTGATCAGGTATCTGGATGTTGGGTTCCTGCTTGCCCCAGCGTGGCACCTCACAAAGAGCTGGAGGGCACAGTTCAGTCTTTATTATTCAAACCAGCAAGACCATTGGTAGGTTCATCTCCTGTTCAGCTGTATTCACTTTAAAGGGGGGAAATGCTGGAATTTTCCCCCTTTACATATATACATTTATCCATATATATAAAAATATATAATTCCATTAGAATATAGAAGTTGTATCAAAACATGTTTGGATGGAAATTAGGGCATTTGCCCCGTGAAGGATATTTCAACTCAGTATGATGTGGAAGGAGATTTATCCTAAAAACCCATGTCTGTGAGACTGCTTTATGTTGGTGGCTTTTTATTGTTGCTCCAAGAATAGCAATAATACAAACGGCCCTATGATTCTGTGCAATCCAAGTGGTTTATACCTGCCTGCTGGGCTTAGCCTCGAGGAATTGGTCAGATTCCAGTAGTGAGATTCCAGTTTCGTTTGTATTCAGCTGCTCAATCCATCGCTTTCTGGGTTAGGGCCCTTCTCTGCCCTTTAGTCAAGGGATGTCTCTTAGGCTCCGTCCTTAATTCTCCTCTTCTGCGTCCTCTCGTCCCAGGTTTAGCTCCCGGTGTGTTTAGGCAGGACTCGCATTTCTGATTTGATCAGCACAGCCCAAATCTTGGCTTGCTGCTGCAATGCTCTGCTCCCGAAATGCAACTGTCCCTGCGAAGAACAGATGTGAGAGATTGATCACTTGTATTCAGTGGAGATCACGTGGCGTTTTTTACAAGAGGAAGTAACAGTGTCCTGGTCAAATTCCAACTTGGATAACTGCAAGTGGAATTTGGATGGGCAAGTGTCCTATCGTTTGGCTACTGCATTGGGGGAAGGGAGAAGGAGACAAAAGAAGCAGTGCTTCAAATCAAGAGGCTGCGTGAGGGATCTCTGAGGTGGAAACGAGCAGGGGACACGGTGTTCTTAATGTGATTTAATGCTGTGAGTTGAAAATGGCTCCATTGAAATCCTTCATGCATATCCACATTAATGGAATGTTGTTCAGTGGAATATGCCCTCTGCCTGGGCAAGGATGGGCTCCCTTTGGGAGATACAGGAGGAGAAGAGATGTTTCTGTGCAGGTGTGTACCTTGTTTGATGGGGAGGCTTATAGGAGTAGAGTGGGGCTACCTGTGCTCCCGAGGGTCCAGGAGAAGCACAGATGAGCATCTTGGTTCAGCCTTGAGGCAGGGGGTGGTGGACAGTAGTCACTGCCTTGAGTTCCCTATCCCAGGAGTCCAGCAGCACTTCTAGTCCGCACAGAAGGTGCCCTAAAGCTGCCAGTTTTGCTTGAGACAGTGCTATAGGCCAGTCCAGCCCCAGCAGATAGAGCTCACAGATGCTGTACCCTGTGTTATCCCCCAGTTTTGCAAGCTCAGAACAATTAGCTGATGATTTTAGGGCTGAATTGTTAATTGACTTTGTTTTCTCTGTTGTCTTTTCTAGATACGATGTTCAACGGTTCCTTGGCAACTTTCTCCAGAAGAATAAATACTCCTGTTCTGCTCTCGCCATAATACCAGAATCCTGTGACCTACACGTCAGTGCTCCACACCAGCAGAGAATCCTGTTGTGTTCATTCTGTGTAGATGGAACAGGCGTCGGTCTTGAGAGTCCATCCTGATTTCCAGCTGCTTCCTTGGTTTTTCTGGGATTAAAGGTGCTCAATGAATCAGGGCCCCCCAAATGAGTCAAACAGCCAATTCATGCCAACAGTTGGTTGAAAACTGTGCGGCGCATGTAGCAGGGATGGCGCAAGAGGACAGTCGCCGTGGTCAAGTGCCACCTACCTTTTATCATGGTGCCAGCCAGGAGCTTGATCTGTCCACCAAAGTATACAAGAGAGAGTCAGGAAGTCCTTACTCTGTGTTGGTGGACAGCAAAATGGGTAAACCACATCTCCATGAAAGAGAGGAGCAGCCATATTTCAGGGAGAACAGAGCGGTAGGAGAGGTCCGGGCTGTGAAAGAAGATAGAGAAAACTCTGAGGACTCTGAGGAGGAAGAAGAGGAGGAAGATGAAGTGACTTACAAAAGGGAGCAGATTATAGTAGAGGTAAACCTTAACAACCAAACATTAAATGTATCAAAAGGGGAGAAGGGTGTCCCCTCCCAGTCCAAAGAGACTGCTGTTCTTAAGACCAGCAGTGAGGAAGAGGAGGGTGACAGTGGGGAAGAGGCCACTGAAGACAGTAGTGATTATGAGGAAAATGAGAGGCAGAAGAAAAAAGAGAAAAGAGTGGAAAAAGTTAGTGTTGCACAAAGGAGAACAAGGAGAGCTGCATCTGCTGCAGCAGCCACAACTTCCCCATCACCCAGAACTACAAGGGCTCGTAGAAAGAGTGTGGAGCCCCCCAGGCGTAAGAAGAAAGCTGCAAAGGAGCCCAAGGCACCTGTGCAGAAATCAAAGTGTGAAGAGAAGGAGACTTTAACCTGTGAGAAGTGCCCCAGGGTGTTTAACACACGCTGGTACCTGGAGAAGCACATGAACGTCACTCACAGGCGCATGCAGATCTGCGACAAATGTGGGAAGAAATTTGTGCTAGAAAGTGAGCTGTCCCTTCACCAGCAAACAGACTGTGAAAAAAACATCCAGGTAGGTTTGCTCACCTGCTTGCCAGATTTCCAAACCTTCTGTCGTGCCCTGGATACAAGCTAGTGGACGCTTCAGAGGGGGAAATCTTTTGTGCTGACCAGGTTCTGACCAAGACCTTGTCTCTACGTATCAACACTTTGGTCTCTTCCAAAGGAAGTAAATGGCAGGGAACAGAGTGTACAGCTGCCATCTGATGTAGCAGGTACTCTAGTCTTTAACCACGAGTTGGGGAAACACAAAGCTGCTAATGTCAGACTCAAGAAACAAGTGCGTTTGCACTGAAGTCCTTTGGCAGGATAAACCCTCCTCCTTCAGGTGCTGAGTGCCTGCAGCTGTCTCTAGCGTTAATGTTCACAGTGTTTCGGTGTCCTGAAACTCAGTCACAGAGCATGGCCAGGTAAGATTTTAGAGGGAGAGTGGAATTCTGGCGCATTGCTAGTCTTGGAATTGGAATTGTGTGACACACCGGAGAGGCAAGCAGGTGAGAAAGAAACTGGGGAAGTCAGGTTGTGAACTGGTGATCAAATGGAAATCCTACTGAGCTAACTGCCCCCAGGTAACTGACAGTGGGTGTTCATGTATGCATTTAGCAGTGCATGAATTCAGTGACTCAGTCTGTTAATGGCCTTTTCCCAGTGTAAAAAAGCTCAGTAAATCTCACTGATAGTATAAAGATCTCTGGTCTTTGTCACCCAAAGATTTGCAGCTTTTAATTGGATACAACAATGGCAGCCTGTGTTGTAACAGAACCATTTGAAAATCATAAGCTGTGGAAAGAGCTCCAGAGTTTCTGATTCATCTGTGGTTTGTGCTTTGCTCATAGGCATCTGTGTTCTCATGTAACTGGGGGCACTGTTGTTGTATCTGCTGATTCAGATGTGCTTTCTTTGCCTTGTTAAGCTCGGCACAGCATTGCCATCTACTTCTGAAGTGATCCCACTGCCAGCATGGAGCTCAGCTTTTGTGCAGCTGAAACACTGGGAGGTTGTAGGGCTTTGGCGGGTTCTTTGTCTGCCCAATGAGTTTTAGCAGCAAGATTTAAGATTCTGTTTGCTTAAATGCTGCGCTGAATTGGGATTCAATTCCTACTGTGCGGGAGACAGCTGAAGTGTCTGTCGTGATTTCTCTTTGCTGTAAGACTCCAACGCAGCTCCGTGTAACGTTGTGCTGTTTTTCCTTATGTTTCAGCTCAGAGGAGGAAGACTGAAGGAAGGAGTAGAATATACGATAATGAGTCTTGAGCCTAGTTAGCAAAACACATCAACATTGCAGTATGTCCCTGCAGGTTTTGAAATGAATACTTCACGAGTTTAGTGCAGAGAACATTGAAATGCAGATGGCAGCAGTGCCCCATCATCCAGGTGGCTCTTTCACAGCATAAAAGTCTTTAGACTTGAAGCAGGAATTCATGAATATTTGGAACACGGGGCATAGAATGGAGAAGGAGACTGTAATCCATGCACACACGTGCTGCTGAAGGGTTCCATTCCTGTGCCCCGAACTGATAGGATAAGAAGAGATGGTAGCAATTGTACCCAATACAAGAAGAATCAGGTCTAGAAACCTTCCCAAATACTTCCAGTATTTTATTGTATA
The DNA here is from genome assembly GCA_028858755.1 of Ara ararauna. Lineage (NCBI taxonomy): Eukaryota > Metazoa > Chordata > Aves > Psittaciformes > Psittacidae > Ara > Ara ararauna. Next base: position 2,512,332 of record CM054393.1, on the reverse strand, counting down.
TTATTGTAGACTTCCAGTATTTGGGAATCTGAAGCACCGCTCGTCATCTTCAAGTTCCCACTATAAGCATGTATTCAACAATTCTTTCTGTCTCTCCTGACATTTGGAATGTGGTTCCCAGCTGCCTGCTCGTTTGGTTTTATCACACGTGGCAAAAGGAGTAGGGGGATATGGACATGTTACATTATTATAGGGTTTAATGTGTCACGGGGGATATGGAGCTTTGTCTAGGAGAAAGAAATGGTTTCATTATGGGAGTGGTAATTGAACTGATAAAAACATGAGTGGCTCCTCTCTGTATTTTTCACCTAAGTGAGGGGATAGATCTGTTTTTCCAGGTAATTTCTGGGTTTCATCCTTTTAAATGAGCACCTTCACAGAATTTCTGTTGTCACCTCAGCCTCTCTCTGTAGCAACTCTCAGTATTCTACGTGACTTGCTGCTAACCATCAGTTAAATGTAGACTGTCCAATCCAAGGGTTTGCTTACCTTAAATCAAAGCTTTTTGAGTATTTCTTAGCATTGCTTTACTCTCCAGGGTTTCTTTCCCCGCCTCCAAGGGCTACAGTTTGGTCCTCACATGCCTCCACATAGGCACTTCTAGATGCAGAGTCTGTCCTTGGCGTCAGCACGGTGAGTGGGGTACCAGAGTTTCCAAGCCTGCAGAGAATGAAGCACTGTAGAAGCAGCGTAACTTGGCCGTGCAGACAAGAAACAGCTCGAGCTGGCAGAAGGCACAGCAGTGAGCAGCAGGCAGATCTCCTTACCTTGAGGGAAAGAGGGTGATAGGGAGGCAGAAAACCGGAGACGCACCAAAAACCCCAACACAAAATAACAAGCCACAGTTCCTTTCTCTTCACGTCAAAGATGAAGATGACTTCGTGTCCTCGCGTGTGTCTGCTGTCAAGCTTTACAGCTCGGGTGTGCTGGAGTTCTTAGACTGCTCCAAGGACTTTTTTTGTCAAGTCTTTAGCAAGAACCAGCTATTGGGGGAAGAAGAGATGTGGGAGAGCGCGTGGATCCTGCTCATCACTGACTTTCTGGACGTATCACAGGAGGTGTGGGAAGAGATTCAGACACTGCATATTGTCATTTTAGACCGGTAGTGCTGCTGATCCGTATAAATGAAGAGTCGACACCAAGGATGGAGGTGACAACTTGCTTTGTGCCACATTCTCCACATGGTCAAGAGCTGCAAGAGGGAAACTACCTTCTGTGTAGAGCTTAAAGGAGATGAGAGAGCTCCGAGTAGTTCCTAAGGTGTTGGCAGGGTCACAGTGCTCCTGTGAAAGACAGAGCTGGACGTGCAGATGGGTTTAAAGGCAATGTGGTGGTGCTGGCCTCCTCCGCCTCTGTTGGCTTCTCCCCACACCAGGGGTTTGGCTTGCTCCCAAGCCAGCAGCATCAGTGCCTGTGAAGTTATCTTCTCTGTGTTAGCTCCTTGAGGGCTGATCCAGCTGTATGTGCTGTTGTGTTGGGGAAATAAGCTCGTGCAGTGGCTGTAATGCTCTTCAGGTGGCACCACCGTGCAGTGCGTTAACATCCTCTCCAATCCTGCTCAAGCTGGCTTTTCTTAGTGTAATTGTTTCAAGTCTGAAACAATCAATGTAGACTTAATCTGAGACAGTACACAGCATTTTGACTTGATTTGGGCTTCTTTTGTCGTGCAAGAGGAAGATCCATGGCTTAACTCCACTGACTTGAATTACTGAATCTTTCTAATTGAAAATTCCTTCTATTTATCCCATTCATTCAGTGCGTTTCCTGTAATAAATCATTCAAGAAGCTCTGGTCCCTCCATGAACACATCAAGATTGTCCACGGATATGCAGAAAAGAAATTCTCTTGTGAGATCTGTGAAAAGAAGTTCTACACCATGGCCCACGTGCGGAAACATATGGTTGGTGAGTTATTGATCAGTGCTTCTGCTCGTTCTGCCTCATAAGCATAGAATGGTTTGGGTTGGAAAAGACCTTCAGATCATGCAGTTCCAATCCCTTGCAATGGGCAGGGACACCTTCCACTGGAGCAGCTTGCTCCAAGCCCCTGTGCCCAACCTGGCCTTGAGCACTGCCAGGGATGGGGCAGCCGCAGCTTCTCTGGGCACCCTGTGCCAGCGCCTCAGCACCCTCACAAGGAAGAGCTTATGCCTTATATCCAACCTGAACTTCCCCTGTTTCAGTTTAAACCCATCACCCCTTGTGAATCTTAACTCCTCATTGCTGTTTTGTGGAGAAATATAACTTCAGTTGGCTGAGCTTTATCCTTAGCAAGTTCAGGTCTGTAGTTCTGGGCAGCAAGCTAAATCTGCGTGTGTCTTTGTGTATGTAGCTCTAAGCTATTCAGTAGTTGGAGGAGAACAAATGGCTCGAGAAAAGATTGCATTGGAATGACCCTCTCTAATGTACTGTTGTGTTGCAGCACATACAAAGGACATGCCATTTACATGTGAAACCTGTGGGAAATCATTCAAACGCAGTATGTCTCTCAAAGTACATTCCCTACAGCATTCTGGAGAGAAACCTTTCAGATGTGAGGTGAGGCAGCAACTGGTAATACAGTAATACATGTAGATATGGTAGCAGGAAGGTATAAACTTAGTAACCCTGTCAGTGGGGAATGTAGGTGGAAACTGTATTGCCTTGACTTGTAACTGAGGGGTAGTTCCATTAAAATCTGGGCAAACTGTGGAGAGCACAGCAGAGATGCAGCCGTTCAACCTGGGATGCCTGTGGTTTGCTCTAGCTGCTGGCTCTCATGTTTTAACTCAATGAGTACCCACTACAGCAGGATTTGAATCCCACTGTTCCCTCAGTGTTCATAGCAAAGCCTAATGCAAATGCCATTAATCCTCCCTGTCCTGCCCAGTTACTTGAAGCAGATGGCAGTGAAAAACCAAATCACTGCTGGCTTTTCACTTGTGGGAAACACTGCAAAGGGCGACCTCCTTGAGATCTGAGACCCTCAATTGGTATCTCTTACACCAGGTGTGTGCTGGGAAGGGAAAGTCTCTCCCTGCTGCACTCACAGACTTTTGCCATTGTCATTTTATGCCTGCCCTGGGGAAGGAGACACAATGGGGCAGATGATGTCTCAGTCATCTGATGGGGATGCTTGTGGGTATCACATGATGGAGGCAGGGGGTGCAGAGCCCTTCCTCTTTCCAGAGCAGGTCTGGTGGCTCGCTCTGCCCATCAAATGAGGCACAGTTCCAGCCGGACACCGAGTAGTAGTGGTGGTTGTGCAGCCACGGTAGTCCTGGGACTAAGACTCCTTGGGAATGGACTTCCCTCATAGCGATAAATAATGGCTGTAAAGCCAGACCCATAAAGCTGCTGTTGGCTTTGCTGGGTGAGCAGTGTCCTCTAGTGGAGGCTTGCTGTAGTCCAGCAAAACCTCCAAATGACATCTTAAGCCTGCAGAAGCACTTTGCTGTTGGCATAACCCTGTCTCTGCTGCCAGCAGCTGTGTCAGCTGAAGGTTGTGACTGTTCCATGCTCCCTGCCAAGGCTCCTGTGCCAGCAGAGCTCTTAGCACCGCCCAAATTCTACTGGCTGCGTCATTTAAACCCAGGATCTCTGTGTGTGCTAGATGAGGTATTCTTAACTCCTTACCATAGTCAGTTCAAAGTGCTGTCCCCTGACTGCCTTGTTTCCTGCTATGTGATGCCTGAGCATCATGGGTTGCTGTTTTTCTGTTGCAGAACTGTGATGAGAGGTTTCAGTACAAGTACCAGCTGCGCTCTCACATGAGCATCCACATTGGGCACAAACAGTTCATGTGCCAGTGGTGTGGCAAAGACTTCAACATGAAACAGTACTTTGATGAGCACATGAAAACACACACTGGTAAGAACTAATCGAGGAAAAGCACGAGTCCCCCCAGGACAGAAACTTGCCTGTACTTCCAGTTGTATTCCCTTGCTTGGACTTTGGGATCAAAACTGCTCTCCAACCTAAAAAATCAGAGAGGGTTAGGGTTAGGTTCATGCATTATCTCACTGTTAGATCTGTAGTCCTGTGATTCAATGTGGGGGAAAATGAGAGCTTAGGCTTACTTCCTTCTCACTGCAGTCTGAAGAAACCCCTTGCCAAAGCCTTGTAAAAGATTCTCATGCATCAAAATCCGAAGGTGAGAGAGGATTTCCCAAAGACCAAAGGCTGCTGTGGAGCAGCTGTGTCTGTTTGCTGAAGGCAGCAGTCACAGGAGCCTTTGTAGGCTGCAGTTTGTTTGCGTAGATGTGCTGAAGTGTAAGGATTCGCAGATGCTCTGTGCCTGACTGATTGCTGGCTCTGCTTGCAGGAGAGAAGCCCTTTATCTGTGAAATCTGTGGCAAGAGCTTCACCAGCCGCCCAAACATGAAGAGGCACCGCAGAACTCACACGGGGGAGAAGCCCTACCCGTGTGATGTGTGCGGCCAGCGGTTTCGCTTCTCCAACATGCTCAAGGCGCACAAGGAGAAGTGCTTCCGTGTCACCAGCCCCGTCAGCGTGTCAGCTGCTGTCCAGATCTCACTGTCCACCACTTCTCCTGCCACCACGGTCCCTGCTGTAGTGAACACACCCACCGGCCCAGCGCCACCCATCAACCTGAACCCAGTCAGCACCATTCCTCCGCGCCCCATTCCCCACCCGTATTCACACCTTCACCTACATCCTCATCCTCACCATCCGCATCACCTCCCGGTGCCCCCAGTCCCTCATTTACCCCCTCCTCCAGCTCTTTTTAAGAGTGAGCCTTTAAACCACAGAGGCCAGAGTGAGGACAGCTTTCTGCGACACCTGGCAGAAAAGAACAGTTCAGCACAGCACCACTAACGTCGCTGCTCCCTGCCAGCTATTGCCCCATTTATGCACATGGAAACCTGCCCTCCTGGCAGTCTGGGAGCGTTGGTTGGTGAGGATCCTTGTCTTTCTCTTAGCCCCAGCACACGGTCCCGATTTTATCCCTTGAATCAGTTACCAACCGAGGAAATCCTGTTTCGGATCAGCAGTGCTCCTTTGAACCTGGGACCCAACAGGACTTCAACCCCATTTGCTTGCGTTTTGCTGGTGACTTTTCTACATTTCAGATACTGAGACTTGTGGGATTTTCTAATTTCATATCAGCTGATGAGGTATGCTTGCTTTTATAGCCTGGCCTTCTCCTCAAAGAGGAGACAGGCCTGGTTTTCCTTTGTACTAATCGGAAAGGCTGTGAGATTAATACAGAGCATTAATTGTATCACTGTGTATCGTAATGGATTCTTTTCAGCTTTTGGGGCCGGCTGTGGAGTGAGCCAGCCACGTATCACAGTATATTTGAGCATTATAAAGAAAGACACAGAAATGTCTTGTTTGTGTAGCTCTCCTAACACACTCTTTATTTTACTACAGAAATTATTTTAGAGGTTTTTGTATAGACCTATTTAGTAGTCTGTTTCTAAAATGAAATGTATTTCAATAAGCGGTGTAATTTTTTCAGTGTAGCTGGACCTATGTTGTATAATAGATAAATTTTTATAATCATCAAAATGTGATTCTTAAAAAGATGCATAAAGCTTCTAGAGTTAAAGTTATTCTTACAACCGTACAATTTAAAAGGTGCTGCAGAGAAGAAAGGAACCCAAGAGGTCTCTGGAAAGGTTGCCTCCAAAGCGATGGTGATTTAAGGACTTTAATTTATTTTAGTAGGGCTTGTTTTATCCCTTTTTACAAACCTTATGTTTCCCTTCTCACAGTTTTGGACAAGGACATTGGGATACCGTATTCCCACCGCACAGGTTTTCTTGGGAGGTGTGGATGGGTTAGAAAAGGAGCCCCTTACACGTAGGGACCCGCTGCTTTAGGAATAGGGAGTCATAGGAGAATGGGAGATGTGACAGCAGAGAGGACATCGAGTACCTCAAGTCAGCCAAGCATCTTCTCCCTCGAGGAGAGCCGGGTTTAGTGGCTTTTCATGGTATGATTTGAAGTCGGGGATCACATCCGATGCTGCTCTTCAGATTGCTTTTTGGAATTCCTGGAGTTGTGAGGAGAGGGGAATAAAGGGAGATCATACAATGGGGTGTTTCCGACTGCTTGATTGTAAGAGTGAGAAGAGAAGTTTGAATGAGACGATGGTGTTTTCAGTTGCATTGTTGAGGAAATGCTGGTAGCACTGTGTGTACCATGTGAAGCTCTGTCCCATAAATGTAATGTGCATAAAACGATGGGATGATTTCTGGGGGTCGTAGTCATACTTATGGCAAAGCTAAGTTTTCCAGTTGTAGGATAGGAAACTTTGAATTGTAGGCATGTCACTGTTTCATAATCCCGGGAGGCAATGAGGGGGGAATGAGAGGTTTAGTGCAGGGCTGGTGGGCTGGAATGCCACATGTATCTGTTTTAACCAGTGAGTAGCTGTTATTTTTTCAGGTTTGTATTTCTCTTCAACTCAAACTAAATATAGCAGCATTATGCAATCTAGGAACTTGTTGCCACCGTCACTGAAGACAGAGGCCCAAGGCAATGTACTGTAAGTCCTCTTTTCCTTAAAATTCCGACTTTTCCATGCTGCTTTTTGAATGAAATCCCACCAAACTACATCCAGAGATGAGATCCTCATAGGCCAGATGTCTGCTTGGTAATGAAGCGGCGGTTTGTGGCTGATGGGATTCTTCCTAGTGTTACTTCCTCACGGTTAATGCTTTGAAGTGTTTTGAAACACCAGGTCCTCTGTTGAGAATTAGCTCCTGGGTGATGTTCTGGTCTTCACTGTTTTCTACCACCTTACCATTCATGTTGGGTTTTTCTCATCACAAGCATAGGAAACTTTAGGACCTAGAAAGGGCAATTTGTGCCCAAGAAACCCTCCTCAGTTTTGACTGAGCTGAAACCCTTGAATAATAAAGCAATGTTTTTTTACATGTTTTCTCTATCATATTTATATGCACCCTCTACCTTCTAAAAGCAAAAGCCAGTTATGGAACTGAATTCCCACTCATGATGATGATTACTGTTGTATTTACCGTGGCTGGTCCGCCCCAGAGGTTCTATGCATTCCACGTCACCTTTGCAACCTACGTTTCTGTTGTGCCACTATTTTCTGGTCAGGCCTGTTATGAACTGATTTTTAAATGCTAAAAAAGGAAATAATAAGAATAATAACAACCTTGGTAAATGGATTGTATTCCAGTTTTGCAAAATGATTTTTCTTCTCAATAAATTTCCAGTATTAGGCTGCTATTCAGAATTCCAAAATCTGGGACAGTTTTGTTCTATTATTTAGTTCACAGCAGTGTTGCACTTTGTCTTTCTTTTTCCTTCTGAGACTTCCCAACTTCCTTTCCGTGGAAGAAGATTAAACTATAGAGCCCATTTAATAGTCTGTCAGGATGTGACATGATGTCAACAGATTCTCCTCAGTATCTGGGACAAACGTACCAAGAGCTGACAATAGTGGGGTAAAAGCATTGCAATGTGATAGCTGAGAAAGTCCATATTCCAGCAGGAAAAGGAAAACGGGCGTTCCAAAAGGCAGAGGAAATTCAAGGATGAGATTTGCTGTGGCTTCTGCTTAAACATGCATTGCTCTGTGCAACGCTATGGAACCTGTTCCGGTGTGCTCATGACTTTCTGCTCATGCTGACAAACCAAGCATGATGGTTTGTATCAGCTTCTCTGTATTGAGTTATTAATGGGGTTGCTTTGTGGTGTTACAATACTTCCTTCAAGATGAGCAAAGACAAACTATGCCAACTGTACCTCTTCAGCAGGGACCGTAGCGATAGGACAAGGGGTGATGGGTTCAAACTCAAACCGGGGAAGTTCAGGTTAGATCTAAGCAGAAGTTGCTCCAAGCCCTGTCTAACCTGGCCTTGAACACTTCCAAGACTTGGAGACATGGCAAAAGAATTAAAACCATCCTTAAATAAAGGCGAGCATTTGCATCTCCTATGGATACTAGGAAGAAAATCCACCTTTGGGTCCACACGTGTCCTCAATAAGAATTTTATCCTGGCAGCAACAAGGAAATTTGCAGGTTTTCGGCTTCTGGTCTAATTCTGACCAAGGAATGAGAATTGCATGAACTTCATGGCTGGTTTCTGACCCAGCGAGATAGTTTCTGCCTGACTTAACCTGTTCCAGCTTATTTTAATGCCTGAGCATTGGTCATGGATCCCAGGGGCTCCCTCTGCTCTCAGCAATAATCAGTGTGTTTTGTGGCCAAGGCCACGTTCTGTGTCGCGTGAGCTGTGGGGTAAAGACCGGGCTGGGATGTAGTGGTTTGGAGTGGAGGTTTGGATTGCTTTTAAATTGGTCTGTATGATCCCTGCATTTTAGTGACTTCATTTATTCCTTTCTTGCTCTGTTCCTGCCTTTACAGATTGGAATTGGCAAATACCTTCTGATGTAATGTCTTGGAATATTGAGGATGGCTGCCTTTGTCCTGAGTCATAGCCTGCATGTATGTGCAGAGTGGATGTATTTTGCAACGTAGGGCATCTCTGTGTACTGAGAACTCGGGTACACACACATTTAGCCAAAGGAGGCTCCCCAAGAACAGGAGTTGCTCTGGATGTTTGCTAAATACTTCTTTCACCCTTGTCTTCCTGATCCCTCTGATTTATCGTGCAACAGGGGGGGTGTGGTATGTGCGTGCATTGATAATCATCATTCTCCATGCTCCGAGGCTCTTTCCTGTGTATCAGAACTTTATAACTCACAGTTTGACAACGAGAACTGATGTGAAATTTTCCACCCAAAGGGAAATGCAGCTTTGGGTTGGATTCCCTCTCCTGAAGAACCTGCCCAGCCCCTGAGCACAGTGCGGAACCAGACCAGAAGTCCCCTGTTGAAGGACTCTATTAATGATTATCTTCCCCTTGGAGAGCTCTGACCAGGGTCATTCCTGTTTGTTTTAATGGGCCTACACAGCAGGAGTTGAGTTCCCTCAGTTGTTTTGCATCTTGTTTCTGCACAGAGGAGAAATCTGTAATAACCTTGATGAGTTGAGGATGGCTTTCCATGGAAATGCACATTCCTGCATGAGGTGTCTGGTGTCCCAAAGGGTCACTGAAGCCGTTTAACTTCTACGGAGCCACGCTGAGCGAGCTGGGCTGGTTCAGCCTGGAGAAGAGAAGGCTCCTTAAGAGGAGACCTTAGAGCAGCTCCAGTGCCTAAAGGGGCTGCAGGAAACCTGGAGAGGGGCTTTGGACAAGGGCCTGTAGGGACAGGACAGGGGGAATGGCTTTAACTGCCGGAGGGGAGACTGAGATGAGCTCTGAGGCAGAAGCTCTTCCCTGGGAGGGTGCTGAGGCGCTGCTGTGGCTGCCCCATCCCTGGCAGTGTTCAAGTCCAGGTTGGACACAGGGGCTTGGAGCACCCTGCTCCAGTGGAAGGTGTCCCTGCCCCTGGCAGGGGTTGGAACTGGAGGAGCTTTAAGGTCCCTTCAGCCCAAACCAGTCTGCAGTTCTGTATATTGACCAGTTAGAGTCTTGCCTTAACAGCCGGTGGGGAAATGCCCCATCCCTTTCAGGGAAGTGGGATTGATTTTTCTGGTACAGCACTGAACCTGTCAGTTGTGGAAAGCTTCTGGCGGTTTGGGGGTTGTGTTTGTTTGGGGACATTGTGGTAGGTTGCTTGGTTTGTTGGGTTTGGTCCTTTTTAATGCAGCAATAACTCATTAGTGAAGCTTGAGTGCCATGGGAAGGTTGTGAAATGAGTGGTTGCTCCATATGAAAGTCATAACATGGCATGTTCCTCAGAAATGCATAGCAAGGATTTTTCCCTACATGAGAAGTTGTGTAACACATGGGAGGAAGGGGGAAGGATGGGCACATAGGGCGCTAAAGTTGTCTTTCTGAACCCCTCTTAGAGTTAATGCCTTTCGATTTCTAATGAGAGCTGATAGAAGCAAGAAGTGAAGGGAGTTAAACTGAAGTCAGGAGGAAGCTGCAGCACAGACCTGCAGTAGCCAAACTGCTGCGAGCCCTTGCCACCAGTAGCCCTGACCTGAAAAGCCAGTGAGGATCAGCCCCGGTTGCTTATTTGACCTGAACAAAGGTGAGTGTGTTGTGGCCAAGTGCTCTTCCTCTTTACAAGCTCAGGTTTGCAGTTTCAGCTTTGCCTATAGTCTGAGAATTATAACCAAGGGGCAGCTGATAGTGGAACACAACTTTGTCCTCAGCCACTGCTGTGTCACTGCCACGCACTGCACGTATGGGAGTTAAAGACTATGTGGCGTTGTATTCATTCAGATTGGAGGTGTATTTGCAGCTGCAAAATACCCCTGCAGCCATGAGCTGGGCTGAGAGCTTGCAAAACGAAACTGAGCGCATTACAAAATCACTTCCAGTTTTGCTTTTCCAACAGGGCTCCTGCCTGTTCGAGTTACTTCTTCCCCGGTAACTCAGTGCAGGCACTGAACTGAAGTGTTGTTTGTGTCCTTTCCCTGTAAAATACGGGCATGCTTTCATCCAGAGCTCTCAGCCTGCCTCCTGCAGCCTGGGAGAGTTACTTCACACCTTTAGCAGGAAGCCAGCTTGCTCAGTCAGCTTTGATTCAAACTAGGAAGAGCTGTTGTAAAGAGACCTTGGCTGTCGGAGGGGTTGCGGGGCTCACTTGAGCAGCCAGGGTGAGTAAACAACCAGTAACAACCCTGTCGTGCAGCTGTGGAGCTGGGGGACCTGCCTGACATGTGAGTGACAGCGGGCGCCAGCGCTCTGCTGTTTCTGATCCAGACAACTGCCCTCAGCACAGGGTCACCACTTCCCTTTTCGGTTCTTAGCTTTTCGGCATCATTTCCCCTCTAAGGTTTTTCAGCCGTAGATAGCGTCTGTAATCATAAAGGAGACCACGGTCGGTTGCTTCTTGGTGGTTGTATTTTGCCTACATAGGGGCTAAAAGCAGGTCGAAGGAGGTGATCCTGCCCCTCTGCTCTTGTGAGACCTCGCTTGGAGTACTGTGTGCAGTTCTGGTGTCCTCAACATGAAAAGGACATGGAACTGTTGGAACAAGTCCAGAAGAGGCCACGAGGATGATCAGGGACTGGAGCAGCTCCCGTATGGAGCCAGGCTGGGAAAGGTGGGGCTGTTCAGCCTGGAGAAGAGAAGGCTGCGTGGAGACCTCAGAGCAGCCTTCCAGTATCTGAAGGGGGCTATAGGGATGCTGGGGAGGGACTCTTCATGAGGGACTGCAGTGACAGGACAAGGGGTAACGGGTTCAAACTGAAACAGGGGAAGTTTAGATTGGGTATGAGGAAGAAGTTCTTTCCTGTGAGGGTGGTGAGGCACTGGAATGGGTTGCCCAGGGAAGCTGTGAATGCTCCATCGCTGGCGGTGTTCAAGGCCACGTTGGACAGAGCCTTGGGTGCCATGGTTTGGTGCGAGGTGTCCCTGCCCATGGCAGGGGTTGGAACTGGATGAGGCAAAGGTCCTTTCCAGCCCTGACTATTCTATGATTCTATAAAATAACAACTGGGAAATGTTGCTCATGTCACAGTGTGTTTGTGATCGCCTCAGCAAAGCAGGGAACAGGCCACAGACAGGGTTTCAGCTGGAGAGGTCTCGGATAATGATCCATAAAATTTGTTCAGAGTGAAAAATGATTCCTTCCAAGGCAGCCCAAGCATGAAGGTATCGGCTTTCTGTTAAGCCTTAGGTCTCGGTCCAAAGGTCTTGAGCAGGACGTAGGCTTTCTTTTTAAAGCTGGTTTAGTCACTGTGCTCTGACTCTCAGGGAGCCCCTGTGATCCCCGCAGGATCCCTGCACCTCCCTTGCCCAGCACAGCTCTTGCCGGGTGCTACAAGGAAATGCATCCTGTGTGGACAGCGAGGTTGCATTTGCCTTTAGCTGCCCACCGGCCCAGATCCCAGGGGCAGAAGGAGAGCACTGAGAGCACCAAGGAGTTATCTAAGTGCCCATTCCGGGTTGTAATGGAAAATGATTCATCAGCCATCACCAAGGAAACGGAGCAGGTCAGAATATGCTGCTTTACCAGGACTCAGGGTTTGGGTTCTTACAGACACCACATCTTTAGTTAATTCATAGGAAAATTCCTGCTTGGCCTGAAATGTTGGCTGCCGTTCTGTGAATATTGAAGCTACTACCAGAACACAACTGGGGTTTACTATGCAGTGACTCACGGATTGTCATTAACTCGGTTTAGATGTGTATTTTCACTGATGACAGTAACCCAGACACTCTGCCTGCTCTGTACAAAACTGATGGTAGATTGGCACAGAAGAGAAATTCGGTTCGGTTCAAACGGATGTCACTGGCAGCGCATTGTGGTGCTGTTGGAGCGCTTGGCTTTTCCCATCCCACAGAGAAATCGTTCCCCAGGGGGCTGCAGTTTAATCTAAGTCCTTTCTGTTGGGGAGAGCCCTGCAGAGGACCCGCTGGAGGAGGATGAGCCAGGAGATGGCAGTGGAGCTGATCGCTGCCTGCTCCTCCAGGCAGCCGATGAAGCGGATGAAGGCAGGCAGCTTCTGCTCTGCCAGTATCCAGGGTGGAATCCGAAGGAACTTACTGAATTAGGGAACATCTCCACCGTGCAGCTTGTTCCTAACTAATTGCTACTGCCCTGATCCCTCGGGCTGTCACATTGCTGAAGTGCTTCCCTAATTAGAGCCACTGAGCACTTATGTCCGTGTTGCAGTGGCTCTTCATGGCTCTTGTCAGCACAGTTGTCTGAGCTCCTTTAGGGATTGCACTGGGACAGAGCCCAGAGTTTTGTTCTCAGGTGTTTTCTAAGCACGCTCAGCAACTGGAGGCTGCGATGAGACGTTTGTCAGCCCTGTCAGTCCCTTCAGAAACCATTGTGGTGATCAGTGCCAGTTACGTTGGGTGACTGGTAGGGAGTAGGAGGCCTTTTAGGCTTGGTTTATGACAAAGCAGGCTGAGACTGAACTTGCTTCCATGGGTAAGAGTAGGATTTCCAGCAGAATGAGGGCAGCGTGCTCCGGGGGAGCTGCAGTTACTGAGAGCATCACCTTGCTCTGCTCACCAGCACGGTGGTGTGAGCATGGCCACGTGTCCTGTGTGGAGACGATCAGTGTTACCTGGGCATCTCCTGTGCCACCTCAGCAGAAGCTCATCCCATCTGATGAAAAGCCCGGTCTTGCTGCCTACATTTCCTGTTTTCTCCATGTTCTATAGAACTGAACATACAAAATACGTTGACTGCTGATGGGCAGTGACCTAACCCCTGCTCTGCTGAGCCCTTATTTCTTCCTTGGTGACTTTCAATGCTAAATACAAAAACAAAGCCCATGTCAACAGGAGAAATGGAGGGAGGCTCCATGAAATGAATGGAGCTCGCTGTTGTCTCGCTTGTTAGTTCTTGAGGGTTTTCCTGATATTGACCATATAAATATTATTCAGCCACCAAAACTGCTGCTGTAAAAGACGCTTTGTTAGAGAACACTGTGTTGAGACAGCAGGAAGTGACAGGCTGCAATTGAAGGTTCCTTTATCCATGTGCCTTGGAGACTGAGCCAGAGGGATAGTAAAGGAAAGCTTTGGTTTTACGCAGAGCACAAGGGGGTCTGACACAGATTCCATGGGTGCTACCGACTAAGTCATAACCCAGCTCGCTCTGTGCGCTGCAGGATGGAGGTGAAGCAAGGGAGGGACTGGCCACAGGACGTGGATGCTGCGGGCTTTAGCGCTGGTTGTTGTGCGCTGATGCAATCTGCTCGGGGCTGAGAAAACAGGAGACGCTCCAGGAGGAACGTGCACCGGGGGCTGTGTGGTTGCGGGGACGCATGTTGGGGCGAGGGCCGCCTGCCTGTCCCGGGGCTGCCAGGAGCTGGGCCAGCCCAGTGCAGCGGGCGCTGTCCTCACTTGCTCTCCAGGGTTCTTCACAGTGGAAAATCACTGGGATACAAGGATCGCTCCCTGCCAAGCTCCTCCGTCTGCCATGGGTCTGGAATGATCTTTGCCCCACTGCCTGTCAGTGGGAAGGAGATGGGAGGCAGCAGAGAATTTGCCCTTTTGAGGGTCGTGTACCCACTGCTGTGGTTTGAGCACTGCTGCTGGGTTAACAAGAGCTGGTCTAGCTCCGAAGGTGGGGAATACGTAAGGAGACCTATCATAGCCCACACCGTGCAGGGGAAGCGGGGTGCACTCCGCCTCAAACCCCCCGGATGCCTCCGAGTAAATAAAGGATAAAACACTCCCTTGATGGCTGGGCAGTGCCTCGGGGAGGTTGCTGCTGTTGGTAACCGGAGGTGGGTGTCCTTTCGCAGCAGGGCGAGGCTGAAGGTCTCAGAATAGCAGCGGTTTGGCTGCAGCAGCGCTCGGAGCTCTGCCTGGTGCCAGCCGGGGGGAGTGGAGAGCTTTGGGGGTTACAGCTTGAGCACAACGTGGCAGTCCCTGGAGCAGCGCCGGGCACAAAACCACGGCCTTTTTGCAGACCTTCGCCCTTTTATTCGCGTCCTTCTATTCTCGAGCATCCTTAATTAAAAGCGAGGCAAAACCCAGCCCTTAACGACGTGTTCTCAGGGCCGGGCGGCCGCGTCCCCTCCCCGCCTTTACGCGGTTATCAGCGCCAACGAGAGGCGCTGCAAAGCCGCCGATACCGCGGCACCGCCGCCCTGCAGCCGAGGGGGGGACGTGGGGCTGCGGGCGCGGCCGCCCGCTCCCCCCGCCCGCTTTGGGGAACGCTGCTCTTGGGCATTGCCTGGGGGCTGCCCCCCCCCCCCCCCCCCCCCCCCCTCGTTTTGGGGCAAAATCCCCCCAAAACGGTTAAATTGTGCCTTAATGATGCTTTTGGTGATGCCGGGGGGGGGGGGAGGAGCGAGCGGCCCCTCCCGCGGGAAAGGGGCGTGTCCCCCCAGGCCTCGCCCCCTGTGTGAGCGCCGGAGCGGCTGCCATTGGCTGAGCGGGCTGTGACGTCTGAGGACTGCGGTTGTTGCGCCGGGCTCCGTTTGCGTCGCCTTAAAGGGGCCGCGCTCGCTGCAGCCTCGGCAGCGGCGCCGGCCCCGCCGCACCGCACCGCACCGCACCGCACCGCACCGAGCGCCCGCCGGTGCCCGGCCCGAGCAGCGGCCGTGGGGCTGCGGCTGTCCCCGCGCTCCTGCACCGGGGCGAACCGGGCGCTCCCGGCAGGTTCCGACCCGGTAAGGAGGCTCCAGGGGTTCATCGGTGCGAGTGGGCACCGGGGCGGCCGCTGCCGGTACCGGGAGGTGCCGATCCCGCAGCATCCTGCGGGGAGCGGGCGGCCGCTGCCGGTACCGGGAGGTGCCGATCCCGCAGCAGCCTGCGGGGAGCGGGCGGCCGCTGCCGGTACCGGAGGGTTCCCTGCGCGGGTCGGCACAGCCGCTCCCGGGAGGTGCCTCCCGGCACCGATCGTGCCATGAGTCCGCCCCGTTGCGGCTGTCACCGGTACGGAGAGAGCGGCGGAGAGTGAGCGGGGAGCGGGGCCGGGGCGCGCCGGTGCCTGCACCGGAGCGGCCGCCGCTGACATTCGGCGTTGGCACCGCCGCCGGTGCCTTGGAGGTGCGCTCCGGCACCGCAACGGGGACCCCCCCCAACCCGGCACCCCCGCCCGCGGCGGTTTTGGGGTGAAAACCGCCTGTTTCGGGGTTGCCGTGGGCAGCGCACAGAGCGCCGGTGGCTGCGGTGACGCTGCGGGTCGGGAACAGACACCATAAACCCATGGAACATCCCCGGGGTGCCCGGGACCAAGTCCCCGTTGCCGGGGGTTTGGGGGGAAGCGGGAGCCGCGGGGCAGCGGAAGGGGTGAGGTGGCACCGGGCAGGGGTGGCTGAGAGCCCTCCGAGCAGGAGGACTTTATCCTCTTGGTTTGCCCTTAGTGCCGGCTCTGGGAGGTGGACGTGAGTTTGCCCAAGGTCAGTGGCGAAATTAAGGTGAAAAACGCTAAAACCCGGCAAAAGCGGCGTATGGCGCTGAGGAAATGCCCCCGTGTCCCCTCGGCAATTCCCGGCTCCAGAATCGGGAGCTGATCCCCATCCGCATGATGGAGGGCGGGGGGTGCAGCTCAGCACCGCTCCTCTGCGTTCGCCTTGTCCTGCCCTGAACCCTGCCCAGGATTAAGGCTGAAGTCTGCAGAGATAACGGGGGTGGAGAGCGCTGCGGGGCCCGCTGGGGACAGAAGGATCCCGGGAAGGCTGGAAGGGTTGCCAAGGGGAAGGAAAGCTCCGGGGTTAGGGATAAACCACGCTGGGAAGTGACCCTGGGGCTGAGCCCGGCAGCTCACCGCTGTTATCCAGCGGGGTTTGCTCCTCACCATGGCTTCGGTTGGATTCTTTTCTGTTTGATGGGATTAATGAGCAAATCCTTCTGTTCTGTTCCAACATTCAGGCTTTGCATAATGGTCGGAAGCGCGGCCGCTTTTCCCTTAGCTTGGAGGGAGTCCCTGTTCTGTGGACGCTGGACGGACACATTCCCGGGAATCAGCCGCCGGGTGAGTCATCTCCGTGCAGAAATAGCTCTGCTGGGAGTAGGGACACGATCCCGATGGGATTCTCTTCTCCCGACTCCGGATGGAGCCATCCCATGGCGCTACCGGTGTGCCCATTGCCGGGATTGAAGTCATGGAGGGCCGGGAGCTTCCCTCTCCTGCATGGGGCAGAGCCAGGGCCTGAGTCCCAAAGCTGTGCTCGTCCATAGGGAGCACTGGTTTATTGTCACTGCCAGTGCTGGGATCTCCCTTTTCTGTATCCTAAGGGGAAAACAGCACATACGGAAAGGGCATCATCAGCCCAGCAGCCCCCAGAGGCTGGTGGTAAATCCCATCCCGGGTCTTTATTCCCTAAATAACTCCAGTTTAGGTTTTAGTGTCTCCTTTGCGTAACAGCAATGCTCCTTTGGATGCAGTGAATAGAGGGCTGAGAGCAGAAGGCAGCTCTTGCAGGAGCGTGGTGGGATGCTCTGACCTCCTGCTGGTGCACGGGAGCAGCATTGTCCAAGCTGACTTCATGGATTATCGTTTTCCTTAGAAATCCCATAGAAAACAGCCCAGGGGCCTCTTCCCTCCCCACTGACTCCTGAAGGGAAGCTGAATCCAGCAGGCTCCATGCAGCTGCACTGGGACACTGGGGCAAGGAGCCCAGTGCAGCAACTGGGAGCAGTTGGATTTATCCCTGCTGGGGCTCACGATGCTTTAGGAAGAGCAAAGGAGCTCTGGAGAGCTGCAGGGACCTTTGCTGAGGACAAAGCAACCCGAGGGCGAGGTGAGTGCTGCACTCACCAAGGAGGAAGCCAGGAGAGACCAAACTGGTTTTGCTCCAGCTTTTGCTGTAGAACCATGGAACCGCAGCCTGGTTTGGGTGGAAGGGACCTTAGAGCTCATCCAGCCCCCAGCCCTGCACGGGCAGGGACATCTTCCACTGGAGCGAAATGCAAGGACCTTGGGCTTGGAAGAGCTTTCCCAATGCGGGGGAGCTCCGCATCCACATTGTCCCTTCCTGTGCCCACGATGGTGTCCACAGGATCAAGCGGCCATTCCAGGGCCCTTGCCCTGTACCACGCAGTCTCCTCCTTAGGGCTTCGACCCAAGTTTTCGCACTGCTGGCAGCTCTTTAGGCCATGAAAGGAGCCCAAAAGGACAATTCCTCTTTCATGTTTGGTCTTTTTCTGTCTCTCTCGCTTCGGACCTGCAATTTGTGGTGGCTGATCCCACGCCCAGGCTCAATGGAGCGTTACTTGGCTCCCGCTGATGCCTGTGAACACCCCTTGGCTTCTGGTGGGTGCCTGGTGTTGGGCTGGGAGGCTCCCCAGGACCAAGGTTTCAAGCTGGGCTCTGCTGTGGGTGCCAGCTGTGGTTTGCTCTTTCAGCACAGTCCTGAATCGTGCTGGTGCCCAAAATAGGTTGGTGCTGGGCTCCCATCCAGCCCAATCCCCCACAGATCACCTTCGGCTGAGAAACCCTTCCCGCTGTCGTGTGCTGACAACCAAATCACTGCAATCCTCCCACCCCGGCTAAGCCGCGCTGCTGGCGCCCAGCTACAATCGGCCCTGTCCCAGTGCGTTATTGCTCTGCCTCATTCCGGGAGGATTCTTCCATTAAAAACCCCATCCCAAATTGGGATAATAGTGGGAAAATATGAGGGCGCCGTTGGAACAGGCTGTGCGTTGATGGGGTTTATGGCTGAGCTGCTCTGCTGCCTGCTCGCACATGCAGCAAAGCCCGGGCGCTCGGGGGGATTAAGAGGGATCAAAAGCATTAAAGGGGCTCTGCAGAGACTCCTTTAATTCCTCCATTCCCGGGACAAAAGGTCCCGAGTTTGGGAGTTGGCTGCAGGATGCGGCTGTGCCATTCTGTGCCAGGCCCATTAACAACCCCCCTGCTCTTTGTGCTTTGCAGGCAGGAGAGCCCTGAGCGCTGCCTTCAGCGAGACGCTGCCCGCAGAGTGATGGTCTTACCATGAAAAGGTGCTGCGAGGGCGTGGGGCTGCCATGCCTCTTTAAGGTCAGTGCATTCCCACCCGCATCGGCCCCTCGCAGGAGCAGGAATTGGGTCCCCATCCCGCAGATCTCCGGTCGGGATTGTGGCAGCAGCGGGAGGTGCTGAAGGGGCCACGGTGGCTTTAACTGAGGGAGGCACTGTGTCTGCTTTGGGGGTTGGAGCGGGGCTCTGAGTTAGCCCGGACTTTGTGGTGCCTACAGAGCCTGACCGGGGCCTGGGGGAGCTGTGTCCGGGTGATGGAGCGAGGATCAACTCGCAAAGTGTTTTCCTGTTGGGAAGAGCCAGACTCATCCTGCAGGGACACAAACGCCTTTTCCAGGAGCAGGTTGGGGATAAACCCACCCCCAAAGCATCCCCTGGGGGAACGGATGCGGCGCTTGCTCGGCCCAGTGACCCCTTGACTGCAGGAACGGGATTAGCGGTCACAAAATGAGCTCTGTATAAGGCAGGCTAAAGGCTTTAGGGCCGGGGCTGAGGGATGCCAGCAGGGATTACCCCCCCCAGGCCCTGCTGGGCTCATTAGCTGCAGGGGGTGAGTTGGCCAAGGAGCATCCCAGGGCTGTGATGCCACCCTGGCTGTGCCAAGTGCCTTGCGCTAACGGTGGGCACCATCCCGCACCCGCAGGGTGTTGGCATGGCCGCTCCCCGGCCCCCCAGGTACCTCCTGGTCTTTGATTTCGATGAGACCATCATCAACGAGAACAGCGATGACTCCATCGTGCGCGCGGCGCCGGGGCAGGCGCTCCCGGACCACCTCCGCCAGACCTTCCGCGAGGGCTTCTACAACGAGTACATGCAGCGGGTCCTGGCCTACATGGGGGACCAGGGCGTCAAGATGGGCGCCTTCAAGACTGTGTACGAGAGCATCCCGCTGTCCCCCGGCATGCCGGACCTCTTCCAGTTCCTCTCCAAGCACCACGAGCTCTTCGAGATCATCCTCATCTCCGACGCCAACATGTTCGGCATCGAATGCGCCCTGAAGGCAGCCGGGTTCTACTCCCTCTTCCGCAAGGTCTTCAGCAACCCGTCCAGCTTCGACAAGAGGGGGTACCTCACCCTGGGGCCCTACCACAGCCACAAGTGCCTTGACTGCCCGGCCAACATGTGCAAGCGCAAGATCCTGACGGAATACCTGGCAGAGAGAGCCCAGGAGGAGGTGGAGTTCGAGAGGGTTTTCTACATCGGAGACGGTGCCAACGACTTCTGCCCTTCCGCCGCTTTGACTGCCGCTGACGTGGCTTTCCCCCGGAAGGGCTACCCCATGCATCGGATGACCCAGGAGATGGAGAAGAAGCAGCCGGGAGCCTTCCAGGCCACTGTTGTCCCTTGGGAATCAGCTGCGGAGGTCGCCCGCTACCTGCAGGAGCTCCTCAAGAAGTGTTGATGCTCACAAGAGACCTGGGTGCTATGAGAGGATGGGAGAGGAGAGGCCTGGGGGGGGGGGGGGGGGGGGGGTCACGCCACGGACCCCCGCTCATCGGCACCGCTCGCTTGGCCCCCCCGCTCCTGAGCTCCTTTCCTTTCCTCTCCAGCTCCTTCCTCCCCGCTGATAAAAGCACTTTCTCCAGGTCCCCCTTCCCCTGCCCCATTGACATGAAGCCTTCTCTATGCACTCGGACCCCTGCCCATGGGTGTTTGCCAACACTAAAGGTAATCTGGGGGGGGTGTTTGGTTTTCTTCCCTTTCCTTTTCACCTTCACGAGAGCAATTCCCAAAGGACCAGGCTGGGTCGTCCCCACGGCTGGGCCCTGCACATGCTTCCTCCCGCCTTCATCCTCCTCACCCACCCGGCCTTGCCATGAGCTGCCTGCTGCTGCCTTCATCCCGC
Organism: Ara ararauna; assembly: GCA_028858755.1. Taxonomy (NCBI): domain Eukaryota; kingdom Metazoa; phylum Chordata; class Aves; order Psittaciformes; family Psittacidae; genus Ara; species Ara ararauna. Next base: position 2,492,109 of record CM054393.1, on the reverse strand, counting down.
TGCTCGAGGGCTCTTCAGGAGGCCACTGGAAATGGATCCCAGGAAACCTGTGCTGCCTGAGCTCCCCCTCTGCATCCCAGCCCTGCTCCCGAGCCTGGTGGTGGAGCCTCATCCCTTGGGACTTTACTCCCTGAAACCCCCGACACGAGGAGCAGTGTTGGAAAGGTGGCACCTTGGGAAAGGCCTCCTCCAGCCCATCCGCACTGCATGGGCACCGTGACTGCATCCGAAGAGGAGGACCTGCCCTTGCCTTCCACTGCCACCCTCTGCTCCTGCTTCCAGGGCAGGTTCCTCCTCATCCCAAGCCATCAGCAGTCACCTCCCCGTGTCCGCTGGTTCAAATCAACTCCCCTCTTACCCTGGGGATGAACTTCCCTCCTGACCTGGTTGAGGGGTGCTGAGCCTCCCCCGGGAGGTCTGGTGCTGAGCACTTCTCCTGGCATCAGGTCCCCTTTCCGTCCCCTGCAGTATTCATTGCCCCCTTCCAATTGCACTCTGCAGAGGGGACCTTCAGTATTTGCTGCTCTCTGGTGCTGGCTTCTCCCGGATTTATCCACAGCCTTACCGGCCCCTGAGGGCGGCGGAAACCCCTCCAAAGCATAGGAACCCCGGCACAAAGCTGAGCAGTGATAACCAAAGCAGCCCCGAGTTGTTCCTCCTCTTCCTTCATTCCCCCCCTCTCCTCCGTTCTTCCTCCTCTGGACCCCGTTCAACTGTGTGGAACTTAAAGCCATGGAATTAAAGAAAGACATATCTATGTATATGGATATAGAGCTATATATTGCAGAGACACAAAGTGTTTGTATCCAGGACATAAACCTGGGTGTGGAACAGCTCCCTACGTGTTTGTTTCTCTTCCTTGGGCTGGTGAAAGGGGGGGGGTGATGGAGGGGGAGCAGCAGAGTGGGGCCAAGCGATGCTCTGCAGGAGGGAGCCCTTTGGTGGAGGATTGGGCCCTGGCTCATCCCTTTCTGCATCTCAACAGGCGCTGGCACAGGGGGCCCAGAGGAGCTGTGGCTGCCCCATCCCTGCAGTGCTCAAGGCCAGGTTGGACACAGGGGCTTGGAGCAAGCTGCTCTATGGAAGGTGTCCCTTCCCCTGCAGGGGCTGGGACTGGAGGAGCCTTAAGGTCCCTTCCAACCCGAAGCAATTTTGTGGCTCAAGCTGATGGGGAACGGGCAGCAGGTTCCTGGGGCTGCGAGCATCGCCAGGATCAGCCCATGTGGACCAACGTTTCCATCCCTGGGCTAAACCTCCCCAGTACCAGCAGCAACCAGTGCTGCTGCCATCAAACACACAAAGCAAGCGCAGGGGATGCTCTGGGTGCTGAGCAAAGCCAGATCCTGAGGTGAAGCACAGCTGGGGCTGAGCAGGAGCTGATCCAGGTGGGGATGATTCCTGATGGGAACGCAGGGAGCTCACAAGGGCTCCACGTAATTGCCAGGGAAGAATCCCGTTTCCTCGCCCATGACACCCTCGCACCAGCCGTCCGAGTAGCGCCGGGTGATGAAGAGGAGGGCGCCGGGCTGGAAGGAGAGCTCATTGTCCTTCTGCTGCGTGTAGGGGTACAGGGCCACCACTGTGAGAGGAGGGAGAGAAGGGCCATGGAGCCACCACAGGGACGGGCAGGAGAGGGGGACACGAGCAGACCACGGCACTGCTCTTCATGACAGCCCCAGGGTAGAGCTGCACCCTCGGTGCAGTGATTTGGGCTCAACCAAGAGCACCCTGGGGATCAGCGATGGGGGGATCCGCAGTACCTTTCTCCACATAGCTCTTGGGGGCCCAGGGGGGCTCCTCTGCAGTGGGGGGTGGCGGTGGGACCATGTCCTCAAAGTCAGGCAGAGCTGGAGGCGACGGCGGCGGCAGCTCGAGGTCATCGGGGGCTGCAGTGGCAATGGGGGATGAGGGACTCCATGGGGGACAGAGGCCACACGCGCTCCCCGTGTCCCCATGAGCCCCCTTGGATGAGCATCCCCGGGCTCACCTGGGGGCAGGATCTCCAGCGGGAGCAGCTCCGGGTCCCCAGGCAGCGGTGGTGGTGCTGGGATGGCAGCAGCGGGCGCTGGGCACGGTCCTGGCAGTGGTGGCGGTGGAGGGGGGGGGATGATGCCTTCCCCGGGGGCCCCGCTGGAGCTGGGGGGGCAGCAGTGACAGTGTCAGGCTGCCCCCTAAGTGACACCCATTGAACAGAGACCCTCGGCACTCAGACATCCCTGTGCTGCAGGAGATCCCGACGTGGGTGCAAACCCCGGTGCCCCAACCCTCCCCATCAGGGACCCTCTCCAAGAGGATGGAGTCGAGCCCTGCCCAGAGCAGCGAATCCCCAGACCCCCGTTTGTCATCAACCCCCCCCCTGCAGCAGATGGGCAGTGGCTGCCCTGGGCTCTCCTGCCCCCCCCAGACCCCCTCAGCCTCCCCACAGCACCGGTACCTGATGGAGACGAGCGAGGAGGAGGCTGCCGAGACCTTGCCCTCGGGTACCACGGGCGGCCGGATGGGCTCAGGGACGCGGGTGCTCCTCCTGCGGGCAGAGCAGGCACTGAGCCCCATCCTGGCTGCTGGGATGGGGACACATCCCCAGTGCCCCCCAGCAAAGCCCCAACCCCATCCCCACGCGAGGCTCACCCCAGGGTGCCCGCAGCCGATGACTTGGGCCCCTTGCGAGCCAGGGTTCCGGTGCGGGAGAGCTGAGTGCTGAGGTCCTGCGGGCACGGGGAGGCGCGGGGTGACGGCAGCGGGGCCGGGCCCCCCATGCACAGGAAGGGGCACCCCCAGCGCTGCGCTGGGTCCCCCATGGGAGCCGCGGGGTGGAAGGAGCCGAGGGAGGCGCCTGCACCGTGGGAACCGCAGCCCCAGCGCTGACACTTCCCCCCCCCCCCCCCCCCCCCGGGCCCCACGGCGGCTCCGTGGGGACCGAACCCCCCCCCCGGCGCCTTCCTGTGCCGATGGTTTCGGTGCTGGGAAGGGCCCCGTGCGGGTGAGAGCGCGGCTTTGCTGAGCACTGGGGCCGCACTTCCCCTCTGCTCCATTGGGCTGCGCCCCCCTCCCCGGCTGGGACCACCGACCCTCTGTGGGATGAAGGGGGGGGACGGACGGGCAGAGCACCCCATTGAGCCGCTGTGAACGCATCAGTGCAACGCTGGGAACAGTGGGTTCAGGCAGCGCCCACCCGAACCCCCACCGCAGCCCCGGGCCCACCTTTATGCCATGGCCGATGTCGTCCAGGACGCTGAAGTTGAGGGGTTTCCTGCAGTAGGGCTCCAGGCAGGGCGGGCTGGGGGGGGCCACCACCTTCTGGCAGGATGGGAACCTCTTGCTGACGGTCAAAGCGCCGATCTCCCGGCGGGAAACCTTCTCCTTGTGCATCTCAACCCGCTGCGGAGATGCTGCTGTCACCACTGCCCCATCCCGGCTCCTTCCCACCTCCCTTCCCAGCCCCATCTGTAAGGGACTGGGGGATGGAGCCTGAACTCCATAGCCCAGCCACAGCCACAAGAGCAGATCCTGTTCTGCTCCATCGTAAGTGATGCCCTTGGTGCCAGCACAGCAGATCTGGCCCTTCCTAAAGCAAGGAATGGGGCAGGGGGATGTGTGAGCCTCAGCCACCCAAAGCTGTTTCCCTGTTGCTCCCGGTGTCATGGTGGGGTCCCATCTCCTCCCATGGCTGGAAAAGCTCCAGGCAACTTCCAAGTGCCAGGAAGAGGGCGGGTGGTGACGGGAATCCACATCGGTGTCCCCAGGCTCTGCGAGGACAAAGCCGACCCCCAGCAAGGGCAGAGCCAGGCCAAGGCTCCAGCCCCATCGCTTCACTTCAGAGGTTTTCCCAGGCAGTTCCCATGGGATCCACTGGGATTTGTGAGTGCCCAGACACCAATGCCCCAGCCCCAGACGGACTCATTCCCCCCCCCCCACCACATCGGGGGACCATCAAGGACATGGTCTCCCATTTCCACTGCCAGGTGATGCTGCAGGGGGTGTGTGTGAAGGGCTCTGGAAGACCTGGGGGGGAGTCTTTGCCCCCTCTGAGCTGCCCAAACCCCCCTTTCCCATAGCCCGAAGCCCAGCACCGAGGGGTCCAACCTGGGCCACGCAGCTGATGTCGGCCTCCACCTTGCGCAGCTCGGCCGCCCGCAGGTCCAGCAGCCGCAGGAAAGCGGTGGCCAAGCTGCTCACCTGGTAGGTGACGCTGGCCAGGGACTGCGTGCTCAGCGCCATCGTCTCCTCCAGCGCCTGCCGCTGGTCGCTCGCCTGCGGGGGGGGGACACGCAGGCGGTGGGACGGACACCGGGACCTCCACGCGGAGCCACGAGGTCCCTTTCTTCTGCTTTCCAAATGCCTCCAACTTCCCCCAGCCCCGGCGGCAGCGCTCGGCTTCCCCAGCACCAGGGATGCTGCTGCTTCGGTACCGCTCCCTTGGGGACAGCCCAAGGCGCCACCAGCACCACTGGGGACGGCGGCTCAGAGTCCCAGGCTAGAATGGGTTGGGCTGAAGGGACCTTCAAGCTCCTCCAGCTCCAACTCCTGCCACAGGCAGGGGCACCTTCCATAGAGCAGCTTGCTCCAAGCCCCCGTGTCCAACCTGGCCCTGAACACTGCCAGGGATGGAGCAGCCACAGCTCCTCTGGCTCTCATCACGTTTCCCCTTCTCTAGAAGCTCCAACCCCTCAGGAGCAGCCTCAGCGTCTGGCTTGAGCCTATTTCATCCCAAAGGTCCCCATCCTTCCCTCAGCGGGGGCCAGGAAGGAGGGGGGATGCTGGTGGTGGCAGCGCTTCACACGTGCTCTCTGTGCACAAGCATCCGGTTCACCTCCGCGCTGCCAAGAGGCACCCCCAGACCCTTGGGGACAACAGGGCTGGTGGCACAGGGGGATGATTCCCTTCATCCCAAACCCACACTGGCAGCTGAGCACAAAACCCACTGTGGAGCAAGAGGGGAAACTGAGACACGAGAGAAACCCCCCCCCAGGCAGCAGCACCGTGCGTTGGGTAAGGGACACTCAGGTTCCCATCTGCAACGGCAGAGCCTTCTCATCACCCCCTCAAGACCACCGACCCCTCCGGTGCTGCCTGCATCGCCCCAGGCCTCACCCCAGCCGGTCCCGTCCCCCTCACCTGCAGGTAGTTGCTCTCGCAGTACTCGGCCACCCTTTGGAGGTTGCAGTGGTGCTCGCGCAGGACCTGCCGCCCCGACGGGATGCGCTGCTGCAGCTGCTCCAGCTCCGCCATGGTGCCGGCTCTGCTCCCACTTCCTCCCCGGCGCCGTGGTTTGAAGCTCGCGGCCGCGCTGACGCAGCCCACGAGGGGCACCCCAAGGGCCTGGGGCCCACCCCGGCCCCCGGCCCATCACAGAGAGCTGCGGAGGAAGCCTCATGGCAGCAAAGGATGTGAGTCACGGAGCAAAACCCACCCCGACCCCCGCGTCTGCCACCAGGTCCATGCGCTGCTGCTGCCGGTGTGGGGCTCAGCCAGGCAGGGCCAGGCCCCCTCCCTTCACCTCTACCAGCCAGGCAGGAGATGCAGCCAAAGCCCCCGCTCAGCACCACCCTGGGCACGCAGGCATGTGCCAAGTGCCCCCAGTGAAGTGCCTGTCCTCACCGGGACAGCACATCCTTTGCTGACCACAGCTCACATCCCTCGGGTGAGGCCGGGCAGGAAATTCCCACTCCCCAGTGCCTGGAGATCCCTCTCCTCCTGCAGGTGCTTCCTTGGGGCCTCCCCTGCTCTATCTCAGCCCCAGCGCCTCTGCACCCGCCAGACAGAAGCAAAACCCATGTCAGGGCTTGGCCCTTCCTGAGCCTGCGGCCCCACCAGCACAGGGATGAGGGAAATGATGAATCTCCTCCAGCTCCTCACACCCTGGAGGACCAAGAGCTGCTCCCGGCCCCCAGCGAGGTCCCCTGGCCCCAGCTCCTCTCCTCTTCCTCCCCTTCCCAACTCAGAGAAAGCAGTTCCGATTCCCTCTGCCCCAGCCAGGGCAGGACACGGGGGGGGCAGAAGGCCCCATCCCTGGCAGTGTTCAAGGCCAGGTTGGACACAGGGGCTTGGAGCAAGCTGCTCTGGTGGAAGGTGTCCCTGCCCGTGGCAGGGGCTGGAGGTGGAGGAGCTGTAAGGTCCCTTCCAACCCAAACCAGGGATGGGATTCTATGACACAGACACCATGGCAGGGATTCAAATGCTTCCTCCCCCATCCTCACCCTCCCCACAGCCCCACCACCGATTACCCTGGACTTTGAGGCTAATGCCCAACACCTGACCAGCTTATTCTCCTGAGTCTATTATCAGCTTAAGGACCAAAGTCATCTGTTCCTTACCACCCTCCTGCAGAGCTGAAGGAGTCCTCAAGCCTGGAGCAGGAGAGCAAAACCGCAGGCAACGGCATCTCCCCTTGGATGGGTCTCTGAGCGTCTCCACTGCTGAGAGGGGCAGCCTCTCGTCCCCAGAGGTGAGTGACTCTGCTCCCTCCAGGTACACATCACATCGTGGGGTCCCCCTGGTTTAGGTCAGTACCATGGCTGTGCCATGGCTCTTGCTTATGCTCTGCTACATGCACCTCCTGGGGCATCGATGGGGAGAGGAGCGGCCATGAGCAGCCACAGAAAGCCAACAGGGCCTGGGACACACCAGGTTTAAAGCCCAGTTCTAAGATGAGAACAGATCTCAGGACAAGGCAGCTTGTGCAGGGATCTCACACAGCCCTTGGATGGGCTTTTCCAACCCCCATGGCCCCAAAATCTTCCAGTAGCAGCCAGCAACGCCTCTGGGTGTAAAGAGGCAAGTTCAGAGCAAGGAAGGGGCCATAATCAGCATTACCTGGGGGGGAAAGCACTGGTCTGGTTCGCAAACCTGGCATCCAGGGTCTCTCATGAGGCTCCTGCTCTGACAGCCCGAAGGCAGAAGCAGTTTTCCAGGCTCGGCCCCATTCAAGCAGTCACCTCATGGCTTGGGGGAAACTCTGTGGCAGCAAAGAGCTCTTTAGAAACCAGGCTGGGTCCTCCTCTGCTGCCCTCGAACTGATCAGTCCCACTGTGCCTGCTGAGAACAAGGCAATGGCAATCTGGTTCCAGCAGATGATACAAAAAGGGCTTTGAAAGGTGCCTCCTGCCTTTAAAACCTTAGAAGGGTTTCCCTTTAGCATCAGCCCATCTCTCACCGTGGGAGGAGCCGAGACATCAGAGGCATTTGCAATACCAGTAGGGCTGAAGCGGTGGTCCTAATGTGCTTTAGGAGAAGCCCAGCTATACACTAATGAGCTGTCTCCCCATGCTTACAGGGCAGAATGGCTCAGGACATGACAGAGAAGGAGCTGCTGAAGATGGAGCTGGATCAGCTGAAGAAGGAGGTGAAGAACGAGAGGCAGATGGTGAGTCCTGAACCAAAACACAACGGGGCCGTTCCCTGATTGTGCTGCAAGGCCGAAGAACCACAACCCCTGCAATTCAACCTCCACAGGCAGCAGCATGCGCACCCACACCTCCCCTCAAGGCAAACACCCCCATCGGGCTTAGCCCTGTGTCCTTAGACCCCAAGAGGTGGCCCCAGCACCGTGGGGATGCTCCCAAGGACACCCCACGCTGGGTGGGATGCTCATGGCCATGGTTCCCCTCTCCTGGCTGCACAAATGGGTTTGCAGGCAGCTCTGCCATGAGGATTTGATCCCGTACCTCCCATGGAATGTCTCCTTCCTTGGCAGATCTCCAAGACTGGCAAAGAGCTCAAGGAGTACATCGAGTCCATGGCAGGAGAGGACCCGCTGCTGAAAGGAGTCCCCGAGGACAAGAACCCCTTTAAGGAGAAGGGTGGCTGTACAATAAGCTGACCCCACTGCTGCTGTCACTGCTGGGCACAGGGATGCTCCCATGTGCAATCCAAGACTGTCCAAACCTGCTTTCCCTGTAGTCTGCCCTCGGCACCGGGGAGTCCAGAACCCAAGCGTAGCGCATTTAAGGGCCAGCAAAAGAAGCAAACCAAAGAAGAACCCCCCCATTCCCCCACTGCCACGGAGATGAGGTTCAGCAGCCAGCCCAGCACCGGCTCTCATGCTCCCACGGCTCAGCTGCACGCGGTTTCCTGCAGGCAAAACTTCTGCATTTTGAGCAGGCAGCAGCACGCTGGGCTTTAACGAGACCAAGGAGCCGGGTTCAAGCAGCCCAGGTGCCGAGCTGAGCCCCACTTGCTGCAGCAGGACCTTGCCCAAGTCAGTTCCTCTCAGTGCATCAGGCCCAGGAGGGGTAATTCCCAGTGCTCCGAGGTCAAACCCTTACCCCACCGCTCACTCTCACTTCCTCCCCTGGAAACCCCCTGGCAGCCATGGGAATGCAAACCCAGGTCCTGCCTGTGACCACTGCCTCTGCTTCCCCATCACCTCCCTGCTGCTGCCACCACCAGGCCCCATAGAAGGGCAGAGGGGCGCAGAGCCCCATCCCACCATGTCCCAGCAGTGATGGGGATGACTTGGAGCAGGCTGGGGTCAGCAGCTCCTTGGAGCAAGCAAGGCAGGACTCACCAAGCCCTAAGCTAGCAGTGCCAGGCTAGGATCCTCCTGCTTCCAAGGGCAAATCTCATCCCCTGCTTGATAGAAATAAGCCAGCTTCTGTGTTCTGGAGGATGATACTTTGTGGAAGAGTCCTGGGGCTCTTTGGGGTTTTCTGTTTCTAATCCATCACAGCTTCGTATGACCTTTGGGGAGAACACTCCAAAACTTGCCCAACCTTTTTATTTCAGCTCTTTTTATTCGCAGCTCTTCTTATTTCTGCGAGTCCCTCGGGTCCTGTCCCACTTCTGCTTCATGCCAGCCCACCTCCGACAGCACAGCAGTCCTCAGAGCCCAGAGCTGCTCAGCTCCACGCATCCCACGGCAGATTCAGACCCAGCAAAGACAAAGGCTGCAAACTCAGGGGAGGGGCAAACCTCTTTCATCCGGTGCTTGGGAAGAGGTGACGGTGCAGCAAGTACCTGTTGGGAAGGGTGCGGGGGGACCAGGATGCTGAGGCTCCAGGAGCACATGGAAATGGGCCTGGCCCTCAATTCAGTGCTGTGCTTGAAGGGAAACCGCTGTCAACCCCACTTGGAGCAGCGTTTTCCTGCCTGCTGGGCCATGGCTTAGTTCCCCCCATGGCCAACCCTGCTCAGCACCGCCTATGGGACCCCTCCAGCCCCAGCAACGCCCCAGGATGAGGGTTCCCAAGCAGGGACTGCCACAAAGAAGCGGCTTTTCCTCAGGCGGGGTCCCCACCGCTCCCTGCAGCAGCACCGGCACTCACCGACCTCCCCAGCCAAAACCGACCAGACCGAGGCGGTTTATGTTCTTTCCTGCAGACGCTAAATAAACCCGCCAGCTCCACCTTGGCCTGTCCTTCCTGCGGCGGCATAGGGCAGGGTTGGAGAGCGGCTCCACCGGCGCCCGCGGAGCGCCAGAGCGGCGCTGCCTGAGCTGGGGGCCGATAACCGGGGCGCTGCCGAGCCTCCTGAGGGGACTGACCCGTTAATAGACGTTAAACGGCTGGAAACGTGCGTCAGAGCCGCTAAGCCGCCGCTGAAGGGATTCGGGACGCTTCTGGCCCCAACGGCGGCTTAAGCCCGGACTGAGGCAACGCAACACCGCGATCCGCACCCCTCGGGCTCCTACGCTCGAATGCGGCGTCGCTCCACAGGCAGTGGAGGGAGGCGGGGCGGAGGGCGCTTCCAGCCAATAGCAGCGCGGGGACGTGAGAGTGACAGCTCAAGAAACCAATCAGCGTTGAGAGCTCTGCTAGCGCGCCCCGCCCTCAGCACCGGCCCGCCTCTCTAGCGCATGCGCAGTCGAGACCCGGCGCCCCCGCACAAAATGGAGCCGGGCGGGTGCCGGGGGTGGGATTGGGGCTCCCGTTTGATCTCCCGTTTGCCCTCACGTTCCGTCCCGCTTCGCGTCCGCTTCCGTTGCGTTACCGGAACGGCGGCGGAGGAAGGCAAAAAGAACGCGAGGTCCCACCGAGATTTGAACTCGGATCGCTGGATTCAAAGTCCAGAGTGCTAACCATTACACCATGGGACCGCTGCGTAGCGTGTGTATCCCTGCGCTCTCACTGTACCCCGGTACCCGACGCCGTCCTGATGCTCGATCCCGTTATCCCGCTGTTGCGGGGATGGGATTCTGCTTCCTACCCCTGCCTGCCCGCTCCGGTACCGGCAGCCCCCGGACCCCCCCCGGGTGGCTCAAGGGCACCGAGAGCGACCGTCGGTCGCTCTCGGTGCCCTTGAGCCACCCGGGGGGGGGGTCCGGAGGCTGCAGCCGCGCTGCTGCACATCCAGAACGCAGCCTCACCCCCCCCCCCCCCCCCCCATCATCTCCGAGATAGAGAATGGTATCAATTAGCCCTCAAAAACCCCGTTAAATCACGATATCGGCCCCGTTTGGATGCTACCCGCACCGAGGACAGTTCGGAGCATCCTCTGGGATAGCTCCGAGCTTCACCGCTGCTGCCTGCACTCAGTCATCACCAACCCTCAACACGGATTTGTCCTCTTTATTTGGGGTTTCCTCCATTTCTCCTTTATTTTTCCTCTGTTCACTCTTTATTTTCCCCGTTTCCCCTTTATTCAGCATTTTTTCCTCTATCCCTCCCTTTCCCCCTCCATTTCCCCCTTTATTTCTCACTTTTCTCTGTTTCCCCTTTCTCTATTTTTCTTCTATTTCCCTTTTATTTTCCTCTTTTCACCTTTATTTCTTGATTTTTTCCTCCATTTCCCCCTCTATTTCTCCTTCATATCCTCAATTTCTCCCTTTTCCCTCCCATTTTCCTCCATTTCCCCTTTATTTTTCTATTTCCCTCCCTTCATTTCCTCTATTTGTCCTCCATCCCCCCTTTATATCTCTATTTTTCCTCTAGCCCTCCTTTATTCCTCTATTTCCTCCTGTAATCCTCTACTCTTCCTTCTATTCCCCCCTTTATTTCCTCTTTTCCATCCCCCCCCCCCCCCCCCCCCCCCCCGTACAAACACACACAAACACTTTATGGAGGTTTTTTTTTTTTGCTCATTTGTCTTTTTTTCCTCTTTATTTTTCAATGAAACAGTGGAGTGAAGCGGTTTGTGGCCAAAAAAAGAAACCAAACCAAGAAGAAAAAACAACCTCGCTGGAAGAGCAACGGAGCCCACGTCCATCCAAAACCCCAACTCCACATCCAAGCCACCAAACTGCCTCACGCGAGGGGACAAGGCAAGAACACGGATGAGAAGAGGAAAGGAGGAGAGGGAAGGGGAGAAAAGGCGAAAAGAAATCAGCTGAAAAGAGGAAAAAACAATTCTCAACACAGGAAAGTACAATTGAGCTTCGGAATAGCCTCAAGTTGCATTGGGGCGGCTGCCGGGAGGAGCAGCACCCTTGGGTGCACCCGGCCGGTGGATGAGGAATGGGTGCTCCCAGTGATGCGGAGTGATGCAGCACCCCCAGTTCAGCCCGATCCCTGCCTCACGCTGCCACCAACCCCAACAAGCCACTGGAAAAAGAAGGAAAACCATCCCATTGCCTGCGATTCCCACAGCAAAAGCCAGGCTTGGACCAGGCTGGGGAAGCGAGGAGGATGGAGGCGCACTGCTATGGAAGTACTGCTATGGAAGAAGGAAATAGCCAAGTTCTAAAGGAAAAATGGAGGTCATGGAAGATTGAGCATTCAAAAGAACATCAGTCACAACCCAACATTTTGGACTGCTGAGGTCTGGAGCTTTTACAACTAACGATCACTTTCAAGTGAAAAAGAAAGCCCATAAATTCTATTCTTAAAGAACATTTTTCTTTGGAAAAAGAGAGTATTTATTCTTTTTTTTTTTTCTGGTTTTTTACTTTTTTTCCCCTAAACTACAGCCTGTGGAGTTGCCACTACCTAGGTTTCCATCTATTGTCGCTAAGAGGTAGATAAAACAAAAATGAATTGGTTATATATAAGGTTGTGCCCCCCAGGTTTGATGTGAGGTGAAGCTGAGGGGCTCCACGGGCACCGGCCCCTTGGGGTTCTCGGGAATAGCTCAGGCTTCCTCTGGAGCCACCCTAAAATGAATTGGGCCGCAGGAAGTGGCAGTGGCACAGGGGGGGCATGGGTTGGGGACAGTTTTCCTCAAGTCAAGGAATTTGATCCCGAGATGAAGCCAGATGCGCTTTGAATGAACCAACGTGATTAACTGCTGGGTAGCGAGCACTCACACCAATTACAGCCATGGGAAGGATTCCTTTCTGCCCTGATTCCAGTCAATCCTAATGATTTCCCAGGATGATCTGCCAATAGCGATGGGAGAGCCTGGCAAGCCCAGTGCCATTCCCTGCCTCCCATCCTGCCAGAGCCATGCTCCAGATCAGCCCTTCCCCACTCCAAAACATCAGCAAACTCTTTCCCACTGGATTTGATGCTGCTTTACCAAGCCCATTTCCCAAACTGGTCCAAAACCGAATAGCTTCAGTCCTGTTGTACATTCTGACTCTTGGGGCTGAAATTCTTAACTAAATTGGGGGTTTTTAAAGCAAAAAAAAAAAAAAATCCCTTTCGGTGTCAGTTTGTGCCGATCTGCAGCACCTGAATGCTTTCCACAGTTCATAACCCACTGCTCTGCCACATGAGTGGGGACAGGCTGCTGCTGTGGGCCAGCAGAGCGTCCCACCACCACCAATCAGAGGTATTCAGACAACTAAGGAACCCTGTAGTGCACAGTAAAGCAGCAGAGATCAAACTCGCAGCCAAGTCAACCTAAGGTTGACGTTTCAAGGGGTCCAACTCAGCCACTGTCCCACCCCTCCCCATCTCGGCATCCTGCAGAGCCTTCCTCATCCGCTCTTCCACCACACAGCTCTCCCTAACAGCCAGGACACCAAAGCCACCTCCCACCAGCCAGGAGGGTCTCTGCTGAGCTCGGGGGTGCCAGAGGCCAGATCCTGCCACGGGGGCAATGAGGGACCCCCCATCCATCCCTGGGGACCTCCCATCAGCTCTGAGGTAGTTTGCACGTGTGTGTTTCCAGCTCGCAGCACCTGCACGGTCTCCATACTAAAACTCCTGATTTCAGAGCCTTGGGCTGGTTTTGCTCCGCTCTGGATCTCATCCACCATCACCAATGAGTTAACAAAAGGAAATGACATTAAAATCAAAACACAAACAAAAAGAAGGAGAAAAGCCGATTCAACCAAGTGGGGACACATCTCTCTCCTCCCCAGTACAAAGCCACCATTGGGCATCCCAAATCCATTCTAGCCTGGAATAGTTACTGCCAAGCACCAGGTACCTGGCTCACGGCCACCCACCTCCAACCAGCAGATCGAAGCCTCCCAAGCTCAAGCACTGCTAATTCCCACTGCTCCCAGAGCAAATCCATAGCCAAATCCAGCCCTTCAACTGGGAAAGACTTGACACGGCACAGCCCGAGCCCAGCGCGTTAGGAGGATGCTGAAATACGCCCGTGCCCTCAGGAGAATACACACTTCACAGGATCACACCGATTTCATCCAAATGCAACAACAAAAAAAAGCTACAACAGAAAATAAAAGAAATTAAAAACGACCAAAAGAAAACCAAAAGCAGAAAGAAAAAAAGCAACCTAAGTCACCTAGATTCTCCCCAGATAAAGTTCCGAACCTATCAAAGCCTATGTTGCGTGGAGCAGCAAGCGGCAGGGAGGGAAGACCTACACCAATAAGAACTTAACTGAAAGACGTCTTCAACAGTCTTAGAGCAAGCCTGCGTTTCTGATCTTTGCCTTTGCAGGGCCCAGAAACCATTCCCAATAGCAGGAGCTTCACAAAGGCTTTTCTTGCCGGCACTGATTCACTATCTAACTTTCACTCCTTGCTTCTTGTTCTGCACTAACGCAATAAAACCAAACCCCCAACCTAAGGCCCGGGAAACAGCAAATGAAGCTTTCAGGCAGTTTCTTTCCAATATTTACAATGGATTTTCCTCTAAGTTTGACTCCATCAAACCCTTCCCCACGCATCAGCCAGGTCAGGCTGCAGGGAGGGAGCATGGTCCAGGCAGCACTGCCAAGCCCATGGATGCTCTTAATGGCTAAGAAAACATTTAGAGCTTGGAAGAGAAGAACCATTGGATTTGGGGATTCGTGTGTTCTTTTTCCTCTCTTTGCCTCCAGCTGCATGGCAAAAGAAGCCTCCAAGAGCATTAAAATGGGGCGAACCCCCTAAATCCAAGTCTCTCCATCACACGACGGTGGCTCGTTCCAGTGATGCTTTGCACAGGACACAGCACCAGGAAGCACCAAGCGCTTCCAAGACCTAAACTGGCCCATCCTCACACCAGCCCTATGAGGTAGGAGAGCAGCATCACCCCCAGGGGGGAAACTGAGGCACAGAGAAGTGCTTGGTTTCCTTTTCAACCCTGTTCCCAACCCTGCCCAGAGGATCCCTATGTCCACTATAAAGCTCTGCACCCTCCTTCCCCCATGGAGAAGGATGTTTCAGGACCCCCCGATGCACCCCAGGATGGGGCAAGGCCTGGGGCTGCTCCTTGCTCATGGGGAAGAAAAATAATTGCAATGAAAAACCAGGTTAAAACCAGCTTATTTCTGCTGTGACAAAAACAAGGCAGAGAGGAGCCGACAGCGCCGCTCCATGTGGAAATTCCCCCTCAATTGCCTCTTATCCCAGAACAAAGACAGCAGCTAAAGGAGCTACTGTGGGACGGGGGATCCCTCCTGCTTGCTTTCGGGGTTCACTCCCATTATTTTTTCCTACTTATTCGCTCCATGCATGATCCAGGGCTCACTCAAGTCTCCTGCCACCCATCTCATCCAGCTGTGCCAGGGATCCCGGTTTATCCCACTTTTGCTCTTCCCAGCTCAGCTTGGCTCCAGAGAAAGATGGGAGAAGCTTGGAAGCATCGAAGCATCTTCCTTACTGCAAATCACTTTATATATATAAATAATTTCCCTAAGGAAAACAAAGATATCCCCCTTGAAATAAGCACCAATCACTCCTACATTACGGCACCGGGACCAGCTTGGGGGTGGGAAAAGCACCCAAGATTTCCCTGAATCGTCAGATTTTAGGTCATCTTCTCACTGCAACACCCAGATTGACAGGACTGGGGGTGCTCAGGAGTGGGATCTGGAGTGTTTCGTTGGGGTTCTGTGATATTTTCCTTATCAACGATACAGCTTGAAGCAGTTATCCGAAACGCTTGCTGTTGGAAAGACAATTCTCATCCCAAAGTCCAAATACACTGTTCTGTGCAAGGCTGGAATGAAAGGAAAAAGACAAAAAAAAGGGAAGTGGAGAGCCACAGATTTCAAGCAATAAACCTGTTTTTCCCAGGAGAAATGCCAGGTTTCCTAAAAAACAGAGAAACCAATGAGGAAAACCCCATGGAAGCCCCTCTGCCATCACATCAAGGGGCAGGAGCTGCTGGCAGGGTGCTGCCAAACCTGAATTTTGCTCTTTTGAGCCCAAATTTATGGGAAAAACCAATAAAGAAAAGGGTCAGCGCTTCCCTACTGGAGCTGGGCTGGATCCCACGCTCCGCTCCCAACCTAAACCTCTCAATGGGAGAGATATGGGTGCTGGGATGAGGATGGCAGCACTTGATCCATTAAAAACCCTTTATATTTAACCCTCATTCAAGCAAGGGCCTTTTACTTGCAGGTGAAAGATAGCAGATGGGACTTTAAAAACCCAATAAACCAACCCCGGGAACCTTTCAGAGCAGGCAGAGAGGTTCAGGCCCATCAGTCCTCAGGATTAGATCCATCTTTCCTCTCCTCTATGCATCCATATTAAAAACGTGGCTCCCGTTCTTTCGTATTTCTTTTTCCTCACTTTTTTTTTTCCTTTTTTTTTTTCTTTTCCTTTTTAAAAATCATTTAATCCTCGATAAAACGGAGGCAAATCTCTGTCAAATACTTAACAGCATCATAGTGGAGAAGATGGTTTCGACGCCGCCTCCGTGGCAACCCAGGAGGCCGATTCGTTTGGGTTCCGGGATATATATATATAAAGATATATAAATATATAGATATATATATATGGCTTCCAAGTGTTTGTATAAAAATTGCCTGAGCTGGTGTGGTTTCGATACCAGCAAACCCCTTGTACCCCACTTTGCATAGTCAATGCTGCCTAGGAGTCCATCCTTGCATCCCGGGAGTGGAAGAGTTCTGATCCCAAAGCTCTTTCGTACTTTGATTTCGCGCCGGAGTCGGCTTGAGAAAAGGCCTTTTGCAGGCAGTGGCAGGTTTTTGGTGGGTTTTGCTTACTGGAATTAATTCCCAAAAAAAAAAAAAAAAAAAAAAAAAGAAGAAGAAGAAAGAAAAAAAGAAAAAGAAAGACATTAAGGTTTTCCAATCGAAAAAAAGAGTTGGTGGCTGTGATTTATCCAAGGTCTCGAAGAGTCGCGACATGTGACAGCCCTTGTGTCGTGCTGCCATTCATTACGTGGCATGAAAAGGCCAGAAACGTAAAGAAGAAGCTGCTGCCATCTTTTCCACTATGACATTCCTGTCGTTCTCCATAGAGAGCTCATAACACTTGGGTTTACCTGCACGGAACTCCTGGCTCAGAAGAAATTCTCCAACTTAACTTCTCTGGTTTTCATTAAAAAAATAAAATATTCAAGACTATTCACGACTTTTATATAAAATATCAGCAAGCCCCAAAGAAAAAACTAAACTCAAGAAAAAAAAAAAAAACCAAAAAAAAAACACCACAAAACACCAAAAACATCCATTGCTGAGGTAACGTCATACCTTGAGGTAGCTTTTTTTTTTTGCTTTTATCTTCTTTTTTTTCTTTTTTTTCCTCTTTTTTGTCTTTTTTTTGCGCTGACGGCGGCGGCGGTGTTCTCGCGTTGCTCAAACGCACAGCAATACCTGGCCTGCCCCCTCCCTCCCCACACCTCCCTCTTGTTGCAATGGCTTCAAGGACAGGACCTGCTGCCACATTCTCTTCTCAATGGAAGCCACCCGTCTTCCTGGGCCGCTGCGTTGCAAGCTGGGCTTGGCTTTGGAGGAGGAGCCCAGGAAAACGGCGGCTGGAGCGGGAAGGCTGGTCTCCACTTGGGAAAACGACTGGTTCAAAGCACCAGCTGGAGGTCGGTTCCCAATTCCCTCCTTTTAGCTGCAAATCGGCTCACCCAGAGCTGCTCCCAGGTCTCCTCCCACCCAACGCGTGGGATCCAGCATCATCCTCTCCCTACAATGAATCCAACGTTGCTTTCCCACCCTCCCGCTCCGATGTGCGGGAATAAAAATCAGTGTAAACCCACATTTTAGCTGGATTTGCAGTGGAAAAACCACGTTGTGGCTGCCCCACCATGGAGACAAGCCCTTCCCCTGCCTGGAAGAGGCGATGGCAGCAGTTACTGTCCCTTCCAAAGACTCACTATTCAAACCAAATCATTCCAATAGATCTACAATAGCAAATCCACATAAGAGTGACGGGAATCAGTAACCATCTTACATTCGATTGACGTATATATTTGGTATCGTCTCATGAGAACAGTGACTCTTACTGCAGAAAGGGGGGGGGGTTTGTTCTTTAAATAATGAAATATGCACCAAATGTACCCAATTTCAAGACTCGGCTTTTTCCCCACTTAAGAGAGATTTGGAAGAAGGGTTGGAATGAGATGATCTTTAAGGTTCCTTCCAACCCAAGCCATTCTCTAGGACACAAATAGCCCCAAGGGAGTTCACTCATAAGAAGACTCCCTTCGTGTTTCCTCAAAAACCCCGCAGGCTCTGATAGGATTTTGGGGCACAAACCTCCTGTTCCACGAGGGGAAACCAAGGCTGAGGATGCATCAAAGGAACTGGGCAGCAAAGCCAAGTTCCCCTGCACTGGGAATCTCCTTGCTCAACCCTCCAATCCCCCAAACCATTCTGCATGTGTTTAGTTCCCATCATCTAATTACTAAAGAGCTGAAGTCGATGTTTCCTACCAAGCAGGGGTGGTTTTTGGCTTTTCTCTCTCTTTTTGGTGGTGGTTTTATTGCTGTTGCTTGAAGGGAAGAGGGAAAAGCAAAGGTACTTCCTCAGCCCTTCCCTTCCCCAGGCCGTTCGCCTCATCTCTAGGATAGGCTGGTGCCTCCTCATGGAGAAAAACGGTCACTTGTTCCACTCCTGCCATTATTTCATAGGCTTAAAAAGAAATAAAAATAATAATAAAAAAAAGGAATCTTTCTTTCAACTGACCCCAAAATGAAAAGAAACATTCAAAAAACTGCAAGGGGGAAAAAAATCATCCTGGGAAATAGAGGTGCTCTCCTGGCTTCTAAGGCTCTACAAGGCACTGCACTGCAGGCAGCACAGGCAGGAGGAATCCTGCCCTCCTGCCCGCTGGTGGTTCGGAGGCTGGAGCGGTGCAGAGCTCCCAAGGGACTCAAATCCATTTGGTGCTAATACGAACGGGGGATATTTCTTTTAAGCATCACTTTTTAGCCCACAATGGATCTTGTTACCAACGAGGGTTGGTAAAAATCCACCGGGATTTCTCTTCCCAAAACTGAAATTAACTGCTCCAAAAGGCTTAATGCCACTCTGGGAATATCCAACCAGCCGGGCTGGGATGGGAACCTCCAGAGGCTACTTAAATGAGAGGGTGAATGCTGCACCCATGAAGGGGGACTCAGCTTCACCATCCCCGGGGCACCCGGTGCCGCGCCGGCCTCAGCATCGCCAGCACACAGCAGCACCTCTCACTTCATTTAAGTAGCTGTCCTGGCACGTGGAGCTGAAAATGGATCCAATGTTTTTCCTTACCCTAGCCATCTACCTCGGAAGCCAATCAAACTGCCTTTAATCTTGATGGGTTAATGAAAAGTTAGCATTTTGTCTACGGTAACTGATTCCCAGCCACTCTTAAGCCTGGCATTGGCTTGTTCCGCTTTTCCCGCTGGTGTCGGTGCTGCTCTTATTTCCTCCGTGCTTGTGTCTGACCGCTCTGTCCCTTCTGCTGCTGCTGCTTCACCTGGGCCAGGATGTCCCGGATCTTGCGCTGAGCCATCTGCGGATGAGAAGAGCAAAGGAGGGAGCAGGGGGACAACGCAGGTGAGACCCCAGGGGCACGGCCAAGGTCCCTGCTTATTGTGAAAGGTCACAGAATCCCAGCCTGGTTTGGGTTGGAAGAGACCTTAAAGCTCCCCCAGCTCCAACCCTGCCACGGGCAGAGACACCTTCCAGTAGAGCAGCTTGCTCCAAGCCCGTGTCCAGCCTTTTCCAGGCTGAACAAACTCAAGCAGATCAGATGGTGCAGTGCTCAGCAGGGCCGGGTGAAGTGGCTCCTCTCAATCCCTTCCTGCCCTATTTTCAGAGTGCTTTCCCCCAGAAGTTGGATTTGGAAGGTCACACCCCACATACGCGTGCACCCTCACCAGCTCTCCTGCCTCCACTACCCCCACACCACCACCCATGGCAAAAAGCACAGCTCACCATCACCCACTTCTGCAAACACCACGGGAAAAAAGCCTCCGACAGGAGAATACACGCATGGGCACAACCCCATACGAGCCATCAGAGAATCCACCGTCACCTGGGCAGGAGCTGCCCGAGCTGTACCTGGCTGGCGTAGAAGTGCCCAATGATCTTCACAATGACCTGCTCATTCTCATCAGGGGTCTGGTCCCGCGGCACCACCACCTCTGCTGCCGTTAGGTTCTGCAGCTCGTTGACCTGCGAGGAAGGGGCAGAGACCCCCCCACCCCGCTCACTGTGTGGGAAGAGGAAGCCCCTCCAGGAAATCCCAGCCAATCCTGTGGGAAACCTGCCCCAGGCACTGGCATGGAGCAGCCGCCCCCCCAGGGACACCCCTCTCCAGGGTGCTCCCATCCCAGCAGCGCTCCTGCTTACGGTTTTGCCCCCTTTGCCGATGACTCTGCCCGCGGCCGAGGCGGGGACCCGGATGTGCGTCTCCAGCTTCACTTCTTCCTTCGGTCCAAAGAAGTTCTCCTCCTTCAGCTTCCCATAAATCCTACCTTGTGCCTGAGGAGAGGAGGGAGCACACTGGGCATCATCCGAGGTGTCCTACCCCCCCCCCGCCATGGGACAGCATCCCACCAAATCCCAGTTCCTTGGGCTTTTAAACCAGCTCATCCCCTGGGAGAGCTGATGCTGGGTTTACCCAGCCACAGACTGGGGGTCAGAATTGGGGTGACCACCCTCCTCCTCCCTTCCCAGCTCCATGGGGCAGCAGAGAGGGACACCCTGAATCCCCACAGTGACAACAGCGCAGGGGGAACCTTGAACTGAGCTTCCGGAGGGCCCGTGATGACCACCATGCGCACTTTGGAGTCCGGCGTCTCTGGAGGAGCAATCTGGAGGGGGAAAAGAGACGGTGGGGATCAGCACAGGCAGGGTGGCCATTGCCCTCCCTCCCCTGCACCACAGGACTGGGTCTCCAGCCTCATCATCTGGGCTCCTCCAGTGGTTTTCCCAGCCCAGAAAGGTCTCCCCCATGAGACAACCCTACCTTGATAGAGGCACTTGCGAACCGGGAGAGCTGCTTGATGTGCTGGCCCTTCTTCCCAATGATGGCACCGACCGCCTGCGCGGGGATGAAGACGTGCACCGTCTCCTGCTCCGGAGGCTGCGGGTACAGAGCTCAGTGCCACCACAGGGATGAAGGCTCCAAGTCCCCTCCCAAGTGATGCCCACATCTCTCCCAGGGGTGCAGAGCTGAGGCACTGCTGGGTCTGAGCAGCATCTCCACCACATACACAATAGTTTGGAAGACCAGATCCTGCATCCATGCTGGACCTGACCTCCTGCTGACAGCAGGGGATGCTGAAGACATCACCCTCACCATCACAAGGGTCTGGAGATCCCCCAGCTGGAAGCAGGAGCAGTTTTGCTGCCTGGTGTTCACCTACCATGAAGGAGCTGTACGGCGCGGCCCCAGAGACGCTGCTCGGTGGCGGAGGTACTGCGCTGGAAGAGGCAGGGAAGAGGCCAACCGCAGCCAGGTTAAGGCCAGGGATGAGGTGAGATTGCAACTGAGGGCGAGACGAGAGAAACGGGTGTTGCTTTTACCAGGGCATCCTCCTGCAGAGCTCCCGTCAGCTGGAACACAGGGCAGGACAAGCCCCACTCACACTCATGGCAGCCACATCGTTCTCATAGGCTTCCCTCACTTTCTTCATGATCTCCTGCTCTGCTTTGCAGCAGTTCTCAATGGAGCCCTTCACTGTGATGGTCCTTTCGGGGTTGTACAGAGTCAGGTCCTGCAAGCTGATGACAAAGACACCATCAGTGCCAAAACCAGGCAATCAAACCAGTGGGTCCTGAGCTCTGCAGCCCTGCAGTGATGGGGAGGGGACACCGAAGGGACAGGAAGGGGAATATAGACAATACAAAGCCTGGCTTCCCATCTGACCCCTCTCCTCCTCATCCTCCCCACCCGCCCCAGGCCCTGAGGAGCCTTACGATGAGATGGTGATTTTTGTCTCTGTGTCCTGCTCCACTTTCTTCAGGTTTCGCCCTTCTTTGCCAATCAGGCGCCCCACAAAGTTGTTATGGGCCAAGATTTTCAGAGGCACTTCATCAGCTCTTGAGAGAGGAATGAGGAAAAACCAACGTGAGGACCAGCGCAGCCAGAAGAGGAGGGATTTGGTATAGAGGGATGCAGGGAGGTCAAATCCCTTTGCTGGGAGTCCCCCAAACCGAAGCTCCGGCACACATGGGAGCATCACAAGGACCTGGGTGTTAGGATGGTGCCACAGCCTGGTGAGGAGGGATACACAGGCACAGAAAGGCAGGGTGAAACCTTACGTCTTGGTGTCCTTTGCCTCCTTCTGCATGATCTCCAGAATCATCTTGCAGGCAGCGGAGCAGCCCTCAGGGGTGGAGTGGATGCTGATGGCTTTTTCTGCGGCTCCTGCGTTTTCTTTCCGGTGCACATCAATTCTGGAAGCACAGGATGGCAGCTGGGGCGGAGGAAGCAGCTCTGCAGCTTCCCAGCAGCACAAGTGCCGGCTGCTCCACTCCCCATGGAGCTCACACTCGACTGTAAGGTTATATGCACTCCGGGAAGGCAATGCTCAATTGCTCGGCGTGGACGCAGCGGTCAGGAGCTCAAATCACACAAACCCAAATAAGGCATCAGCATCTATTTATTTTAAGCAATAGGAGTGATTAAGTGGTGGAGCAAGCACGTGCCTGGGGGCTGGGATGGGCTGTCCATCACTCCACATCTTAGATAAAACCTTCCTTGAGGGATGAGAGCCGGAGCCAACATAAGCTCAGGGGTCAAATGGAAGAGCAGGGGGGTGAAGCTCAACAAGAACATGCTAAATGAGACTGTTTGCCTGGGTCCCATCCCTCCCAGGGTGGCCCCAGCAAAGGGAGGCACATAGGGAAGTGCAGGCAGAGAGCCTGGCTGGGGCAGGGCATGGGAAGGGGGCTCTTGGACACTGCCCTGCACAGCACAGGGGGGCTGCAGCGGCCTCTGACAGCCCAGAATAATCCGACCTCATAAATCACTGCAAGCCACAAGGCGCAAACCAGCACGCGGGAGAACGGACTCACTTGGACTGCGTCTGCTTGGTGATGTTCCTGATGGTGGCCCCTTCCTTGCCGATGATGGCACCCACGTACTGGGTGGGCACCAGGAGGCGGAGCGGGATATCCACCGGCTGCTGCTTCACCGGGGCCCCCGCGGTGACGGGGGAGCCCTGCCTGGGAGCCCCCCGCGCCCCGAAGCCACTGCGCCGCCCGTTCTCCGGCCCCTGCAGGGACTGCTCATCAGGGATGTAGGAGACCTTCAGCGCGTGGTTCTCCAGCTGGTGCCCGTTCAGCTTCATGATGGCTCTGGAAGGGGAGAGGGGCTGGCTGAGGGATCCATCCTGCCATGCTCCCACACTTGAGCATCAGCTTGACCCAAACCAGGCCAAGTCCTCCCTGGCCGTAACACCCAGCAAGGTAACACTGGGAGCAGGGAAAGGAGACGTCACTGGTGCTGTGGGCACCTGGATGAACCCAGATGTTTTAAGGGGAACTCTCCAAGCCCCCAGGGCAAGGACAGGATCCTGCAGGGAGCAATTCCCACATCTCCTCCTCATGTTTGTGTCCAGCATCTCAAATCCCTTTCCTGGCAGGACTTCAGGGACTGCAAGAGCTGAAAGCTGTCGATAGATGGGGCTGGCAGCAAGAGCAAGGAGGCAGCTTCGGCCAACGCTCTCTGCAGCTCCAAAGTGGTCAGTGCCTCAAAATAAACCCACACCAAACCCAAGAACCTCTCAAAGCAGCTGAACTGAGCCTTTCACTGCTCACAGCCCCATCCCTGCAGGATGCAAAGAGATCAGAGAAAGATGTTTGATGAAACCGCACATCCCTCGAGCAGGAAGGAGCAGGGGAGAGCAAAACTATCAGCACGAAACTCTTGCTGGTAAAAGAAATGCAAAATATCCCACTTCTCCTTTAGCAAAAAGTTATGGTTTTACTCCTGAACTGCAGAGAAAAGCCTAAAAACTTCAATGTCTGCCGGAAGGTGAAGGAAATCAGAGCTCGGGAATTGTGTGCTCGAAGATTTCCTGCATGTTTAGCAAAATTTAGGGATTCTGGGATAACCTGGCTCCCAGAATCCTGTTTTCCGCAAGCAGGGAAGGGGCTGGAGCTGCAGCACGGAGGGCAGCCCCAGCTCCCAGGGGACTGCAGGGCACTTACTGCCTGGTCTGCTCCCGGTTGGCATAGGTGACGTTGACCACGGCCGTCTCGCTGTCCGTGTTCACTGCAACAAGAGGGGCAGGGATTAGAAAGGCACCAGAACACCTCAGACCAAGGCTTGCAAGCACTTTCCTCCTGCGCTGAGGCTGGGTTTCATCCTGGCCACCACAGAGCATCCTGCTTCATAGAAAGGATCCTGATGTGCCATTGCGCCCTGCAGTAAAGCCACCAAAGCCAAGTCCATCCTGGCATCCCGCACCGGAGCCCAGGGACAGTCCCAGGAGCTCCTCAGAGCCCTCTTTTCCGTTTCTAAGAGGGCTGTGGTAATTCCGCTCTCATGAAACATCCCGGGGGCAACATTAAACCTCCTGTCTCGACAGATCACCATTAGAGGCGGAGATCAAATCTGCTGGGTGGAGGCGGATGCTCCCTGGCCAGCCTCCGCAGAGCATCCTGCACTGTCCCCTGAAGCAGCTCCTGGTGGGTACCCATAGGGGTGACAGGAATGATGCACCCAATGCAGGGACACCCAAAGGCACTGCGTGGGACTCCTCTTTTAGCAGTAGGGAAGAAAACCCCAACAGCTTCAGCTATGATTCCTGCTGCCAAAGGACAACTGTGTCCATCCGCACCCTTCTCCCAACCAAGAATTGCTGGGGCCGAAAATACCTCAAATACACCTTTTCAGTCCTACCTTGCTCACAGTTTTCTACAGTGCCATACTGGGCTAGCAAACCATCCAGCACCTGGAAAAGGGAGGGAAAAACACCCCACTTTACACTGGGATTGTCAGGACAGAGCAGGGAAATACAATCAATGAACCAAGGCAGCTCTCTAGTCATTAAGATTTCACAAGCAATTAGATGCAGGAAGCTCCTGCCTGCCCCAGGACACTGGAGCAAGGAGAAGTCCCGTCAGCTGGTGGGAATTAAGGATCCATTTTGTTCCTTGGGCATTAGATAAATCACATAAGCCTGTTAATAATGGGGATTTTTGCGGGTGGAGCTCACGTTGCTTCTACCAATTGATTTTAGTCCTGCAGTGGAAGAGGAATGAGCCACGTGGAAGCAAGGGTCTAGTATTAGACCCAATTAATAGCAAAGCAAAGGAGAAGTTAACTTTAACCCTAAGTACGGAAAGCTGGTAGGGGGAAATGAGTCCTTAAATCCCATCTACCCTTCCCCATGTGCTCCTCTTACCTCCCATCGCAGCTGGGGTGGGATATTTCGGATTTGGATTTTCCGGCTCCTGGGAGAAAAGAGAAGTGGTTAAAAACCAGATTTGGTGTCCAGAACACAAACCCCCCCCCCCCCACTGAACCCCTGCGCATGGACGTCTGGAATCAAGCTTTGCATTTCCATGTGCTACCAGGATTCCTGAGGGCTTCTGGCTGATTACACCCGGTCGGTGCTGGATTTATGATGGGAGCTTCAGAGAGAACAAGACACCAACAGCCCCCTAAGCACCGGCTGGAGCCTTAACATGGGCATGGCTGGAAATATCACTGGTGCATCCCTGGTGCTGTTCAAGACCAGGCTGGACAGAGCCTCAGGTGCCATGGTCCCAAGTGCAAGGTGTCCCTGCCCATGGTAGGGGGTTGGAACTGGATGATCTTGAGGTCCTTTCCATCCCAAACCATTCCGTGATGCTGAACTTCAACTGGTGACATCAGGACATGGGACCCAGCTCCACCGCCAGAGATGGCCCCGGGCTGCTTCTCCACTCGAATTTGGGCTCTTCCCAACCCCACTTTTCCCAAAATAGAAACTCTTTTCATAATTCCAATGCCAAATTTGCCCCGGGGGTACTGTGTGTGTCCCCCCCCCCATCATGCAGCTGCTGCAGACAGCTGAGAGCAGCCATGGGTTCACCCAACACACCAGAGCGCATCCACAGCACCACAGCTACCCACACCCCAAGAGCCCCCACCTAAAGGCAATGACATCTGTAGGTGCCCAAGGCTTTGAAGGACGCAACTTTGTGGGTGCAAGGCACATTCAAACAGACCCCTACGGGTGGCTGCCCCCCGTTGCCCTGGTTTTCAGGAGTAACCAAACCCACTGAATGTTAAGATGCCCAAAGGTAAGGGAGATAAATGCAGGCAGCTCAATACTGGGTAAATACCCTTGGACCTGCTCAACACAGACCCAGGCCTCAAATCCAAAGCATTTATGTGTGAAATAATCCCCAGAAAAGGAGAGAAAATGTGATTTTGGATCCTTATCTTCTAATGACACAACTCTAGAAAGTGGCTCAGCTCATCTGACAGTGAGGAGTCGCAGCACGAAATAGCCCAAAGCCATTGATGTGGTTTAGCCACACAGGTAAGGATGGAGCTCTCCTCAGCCCCTTCATCCTGCAAGGCAAAAGCAGCTGCCTCCAGCATCCTCCCTGACCCATGCTTCCGATGTAAAGCCACACACATCAACACCCCTGAAAGGGCTGGCTCTGCTCGATTGCTTTCAAACAAAACCAGAGCTGATGGTTCCCAAAGTCACCAAAGATTCCCAAAGATTCCGAGGGATGCAGGAGACAGATGTGAGGCTCCCCCCCCCTCCCCAAAGTCACAATGAAGCACGAGAGAAAGAGGTTTTCCAGTGCTCCCACCAGCTCAGCCACTGGGAAGGCTCCGAAACAGCACATTTTGTAGCTGCTCCAGATGCAAACCAGGTGGATGAGGGGAAAAGAAACCAACCCAACCCTTAAAATCACAGCGTGTTACGAGGGGCTGCAGGAAGCCAGGCGGGGGCTGGATGACTCTGAAACCAGATCTCTCCTTTACATGCTAATCCACATCCTAAAATGAATAGGAGAGAGATTAAGAGATCCAGAATGCGAAGAATGTCCCAGTCCAGGGAGGGTCAAAAGGATCTGAAGTGATAGAGGAAAGCCTGAAGGTCTCCCACCGCCCACCCCTGCCACGGAAACTTCTCCAGATAGCTCCAATGCATGGGCAGAGCATGTGCTCTGCACATACGTGACCAGAATCCAATGTGCTATGGAGAGAAAAGAGCCATTTATGTCCCCACACCGTCATTCTGCTGGTGGCATCTCATTTGCTCCCCCTAAGAACCCCCCTAGAATCAGATCCCTCTCTGGGCTTGCTGGAGCAGCAGGCAGGCAGAGCATCACCTGCATCCCTGACGGCAGGGAAAGGTGTGGGGCTGCTCTGCCCCTCACCACGGCTTTTATCATATGTTAATCACCCAGCAATTCCTCGCATCCCAACCACCACCGGGATTATTCCCAGCTCCTAATGGCCTCCAACACCAATGGATATTAAATCCCCACAAGGCCATGCTTGTAGGGAGAGAAGGGTCTTTAATCAGCTCAGCCAAGTGAGCGGCACAAAGCAGAGCACGATCCCATGAAACCCTGGGTTACTTCTGGCCCATCAGTGCCCATCCGGCCCCAGGGAGGGTGGAATCGGAGCCGCATCCATCACCCTTTGGTGAGGTCTGGCTCCATATGGAGCTGCCCCAGAGCGGGGGGAAATTCCCTTCCGATGATGCTCGGCTCCGGGCGCTCGGCAGCGGCTGTGGTTAGAATTACAGAGGAAGTCATGAATAAATAAACCCTTTGCTAGGAGCAGGTCCTGCTCTATTTGAATCCTCGCCACCACGGAACGTGACAGCCCGGCTCTGCCCGCTCCCACCTCCAAACAAATAACGCCGCGAGACGGCAATTCCCGGCTTCCTATTCATGATGTGCCAAAGGCAGGAGCTCCTCCTCCTGCGCTGCTGAAGGGAATCTCACAGCATCCACTCGCTCAGCTGCCAAGAGCAGCGCGCGCGTGCCCCTCGGGTGGGCAGGAGCCCCTGAGCAGCACCTCCAGCCTGGGGAGAAGGCAAGAGCTCTGCCGGACACTGCTCCGCTTATGGCAAAGGCAGAAGCCCCCCAGATCCTTGGGATGAGCTGGAACTGGACGATGGACCCGGTAAAGAAACGCCTGTTTGCAAACCTGGGCAGCTCCTGTGCATGCTGGTGCCTTGTTTTCACTTAAAAAGAGAAGAAATGGGGGAGGAAAGAGGAGGGTGACCAACGGCAGGGATGCGAGAGGAGCCGCGGGTCCCAGGGATGGATCTTGGTGTAGCCCGCCCCCCGCTCCATGCCTGCAATGATGGGATTTCAACATCTCCCTACGTCCATCCTTCAACCCCCCCAAACCAATGCAGATCTGCAGCGTGTCCTGCAGCCCTGGGAGGCAAAGGAAACCTTTGGAATCTCTTGATGCTCTCAGTAAACCCTCCCCAGCCATGGACTGGATTCACCAGGAGGAAAAATCACCCACGCTGATGTACCTGGGCTGTAACAGGACCAGCACCACAGACAAGCATCTTGGGTCATCCCCTTGTTACTCACCAAGATTTGCTCTACCAGTGGCTTTCCTTCAGCCGGCTCTTTGAACAGCTCAACACACCAACAGTTAAACCTCACCAGAGGGAACAGCAAAGAGATGGAGCAAAGTGCCACGGAGCAAGCGGAGAACCCAGGAAAAGGGCAGGAGGATCCTGCAATATCCGGGTGCTGCGGAGATTTCCCACCCTCTTGCTCTGCGCCCATTGGTACCACATGGATCAAGCCCAAAGGACACCAGGAAGAACCTCTTCTCCAGAAGGGAGAAAGCAAGGTGAGACGGGAAATGTGGAGGCAAAGGAAAGCTTCATTCATTCAGAACACATCCACTGCTGGTATCCAACAGCCCTGGAGCCAGCTGGAAACCACCCTGTGTCCCTAATGCCGCCAGAGCACACCCGGCATCACTGGCTCCTGGTGCCACATCCTCAGAGCCATACACCCTCGGGTGCATGCAGACTGCATCAACCTGCACAGTAAACCCTGACCAGCCGGGGGGCAGAACCATCATTAAAACACTCCCAAAATCAGGTCGGGGTTTGGGGGTTTTCTGCTTTGGTTTTTAGGTTTTAAATCTCACCGGGAAACTTCCCAGCATGGATTCATCCATTGGGATCCCCCAGGATGCACCCCCAGAGGCTGCCTTGGAGAGCGTGGCCAGAACCTCCTGCTTCATTAAGAATCTGCTGGTAATTAACTGGCGTGGCCTGATGCGGTGGCAGGGACCCAAGGAAGGGGCACTGGCGAGTTAGGAGCAGGCAGCCTGGCCAGGGGCCAGCGGGAGGCTGCTCCCAGCAGTGTTTTGGCCACAGGTCCCAGCTGAGAGGAGCACAGAAAGCTGCATCCACAGGGAGAGGAGCATCCCTGCATCCACAGCCCCTGAGCAGGACAGCAGCAGAGCCTGGGACAAACCTACAGCTCCATCGTGTTCCTGCATACGGAGGTGCCTCCTTCCCATGCTCCTGGCACGTTAAGCCTCACGGCACAGGCAGGGGCTCACCAATAGACAATGCATTTGACCCCAAGCATCACCAGCACTGGTTGCATGGAGGGATGCGCACTGGAAGGAGAGGAGGATGGAGGTGCAGGATGCTCAGGTCACCCTGACCATTGCCTTTGGAGCGTTTAGCCCCAAAACAACATTCCCTGTGATCCAGAGGGAACAGACACAATCACCTGTGTTACCAGCAGACGATGCTCTACAAGGGAGCAATGACAAGCTCCACGCACAGGATGGCCCCCCACAAGTGAAACAGCTCCATGGTGTGGCTATCTCCAGTGCAGCCAGCCCTATGGATTCCCTTCCTCTTCCCCCATGGATCCAGGTTTTGTTGGGACAACTTGACTGCTCTTTAGCCCCCAAGCCAGGGGCTGATTCCAGCCCTGAACACGGCAGCAGGAGCTGCTGGTCCTGCATTGCTCTGCATTAGGGGTCAGCAATAGCTCTGCAGTCACACCAGAGCCACACACAGCCCAGATACACTTTCTGTGGGGTGCTTCTACAGCATCTCCCTCATCCATCACCTCCTGGGTCTCCCCCATCCACCTCCATGTATTCCCCAAAGCAGAAGTGACTGAAGACACCAAGATGCTGAGGGACCAAGCACTGACAGCAAAGGACATCCAAGCTCCAGGCTCTTCCCCAACCCCAACCCCATCCTGGCATCTCCTACCAGAACCACTAACACAGCTCCTCAGGGCTGGAGGAGAACATTCAAAGCCAGAGACATGGGGGAGACCCTACTAGAACTGAACAACCTTAATGATGGCTTTTCAATCAAATGCAAATGTTATGCAAATTTGGGGGCTGAAAACACAGTGCATCCCTGATTCAATTAACAGCATTTCATTTATCTAGTTAGGCTTTGATTCAGGAAAGCACTTAATCCTGCGCTTAATGTGGTGGTGTTGTTGGGTTTTAATGTTTTAAACATTTTTTAATAGGAAAATGTGGTTGCTAAGACACAAACGTTGCCAAGGGGACTCGGAGGAAAGTTGTAGCAGGAATTACTTGCTTTTCCCTTATAAATTGATAGGCTTTCGATTTGCCAGCATCTCCTGGAAGCAGGAATACTATCCCTCACCTCCCTGCATCGACAAGGAAACAAAAGCACAAAGGAGGAGGTACCTGCTGGAAGCCCGCAGCAGATCCCTACCTCCAAGCATCATCCACACGTGTGGATGGGATCTGCTCCAGGTTTTAGCCACTTCTCCTGTGATTTGCCTTCTGCATTCCCTTCCAAGCCACCAAATCTCCACTTCCCCACATGCTGGTCGGGTGTTGTGCTATTAAACCCACCGACACATGGACTTCCCAGCAGGACCACGGGGTCCTCATTGGAAGCACTCACACAGTGGCAAGGCAGGAGGAAACCCACATACCTAACTCACCAGATGATGCCTGAGCAAAGCCAATGATCCCAATTCCCTCCTCAAATGCAGCACTACAAAGGTTTGAGTTTGAGTCCTGCTCAAGCAGAGACAGATCCTGGAATGTTGGCTGCATCCAGACCTCCTGACCCAGCAGGTCCCAGTTGAACTTCCAGAGCCTTCACGGTTTGGAGGAAAAACCTCAACGCGGGGATGGGGAGGAAGCATGGCAATGTCTCCCCTTGAGTTTGCAAAGAGCCTAAAACCAGAGCTCCGAGATGTGGAGGCATCACATTAGTTTTGAGCCATAACGCCACAATGGCAAACACCGACTTTTCCATATCTCCCATTGAGGAAAAGCAAAGGTCTCTCAGAGAACCATCCCCAAAACCCCTCCTCCCAACCAGACCTCAACTCAATGGGCAACCAGCTCCAATGCCAACACCCCTTCTTCTAAGAGCATCTTGTGCTATCTCAAGCTGCTGCCTTCCTTGCTTCCAACCCCAGCAACCTCCTTGTCCTCACGTCCTACACCTTCACAAAGAGTCAACTGCTCCATAGCCACACACCAGCAAAAAGCCCCTGTGGTCAGTGGCTGCTCTTCCCTGGGGGCCCTGGCCAAGGCAGGAGAGGAGAGTCCCAGCGGCGCCCATGCGGCAGCAGAGCCGGAGCTGACAGGGAACAGATTTAGGGGTGGAATAAAAGGAAGGGGAGGTTGGGAAAGAAATATGCAAATCCCCATAATGATGAGATGAAAGCAGCAGAAAGAAAAGGAGAGAGAAACCCAGGCCCATGCCTCGACTCAAGAAGCCCCTCCCGAGGAGATCAAACCAAGCCAACAAAGCCGTTTGGCTTCCCGCAGTTGGAGGGATGCAGGAGTGGCCCGGCCATGGGATTTCAGAGGAACATGTCACCCACCAAGAGTCTCATCCAGACCCACTCGCCGTGGCACAACGTGGTTCATCCTGCCCATCAACCAGCTCAGCAGCCACAACTGGACCTTGGCCTAATAAATCTGATTGGTTTCTCCCCATTAGCTCTAGTTCAGAACTGCTTTGTACCCGGAGAACCACACCTGGTAACGGATGAGGTCTGTTCATGAGTTATCCGTGAGCATCCCTTGGAAAACCTCAGTGAACTCAGTCCTGGGTTTAGAAGAGCCACTGCACCTCAGGTGCAGAAGGAAGGGACTGGTTGATGCATAGAGCTGGGAAATGCTCCTCTATGAAACTGCTGTGTTGCGTCTCCACTCTTCATTTCCCCACTGATCCTGCTTAGATGGTGCTGGCATGGAGCACACGGCACATCCACACTACAAAGCGCCAACCTCTGAGAGGAGCCAACACCTCGGTGCTTCAAAAGATGCAAGAGGTCTCAAACCCTCTTAGCCTCAACTTGCCCAGAGGAAGACTCCGGTCACCCCCAGGCTTGTGCACTCAGTCCTTGCCAAAGTCAATACCTCAAGTATCTGCGGACAGGACAAGTTTAACAGTCAGTAATAGAGAGGAAGGACGGAGGAGTTTCATACAATGCATCCATTTTGCATTATCTTCCTATTCTAATTTACTGGAGGGTTGCCATGGATTGAGAAGCTCTTTGATGCTCACAACACGCCCCGGAGCCAAGCTCAGGTAAACTCAGTGGGTTCCCTCAAACTGATCCTCAATTGAACCCAACCCATGAGGTGGCACCGGATGGACTGGGAACACACCAACAAATGTGGAGCTCAAAGACAAGGTTTCCTGCAGACCATCGCACATGCAGGGGTGGCAGAAGTGGGACTTGTTCCTCTCCCCGTGGACCGGGAAGCACCTCCGAAACCACCACTTCAGAGCACAGCACAACACAACAGGCTCTAAAGGAGCACACAGCATCACCTGCACATCCTTACAGCACCAAAGCACTGCTCTCAGCTTCCCTCCAGCCCTGATGGGGACATAAAAACCTGACTAAAAGCACACACAGAATAAAGCATATTCTGCATTTCGGTGCATTCTGCACACCTCAGAGCATCTTCCCTCACCCACCAGGGCCAACTGGAACAGAAAAGACCTAAGGCGTTGATTCTCTGTCTCCAGGAGCTGCTGCCAGCCACCAGCACAGGAGAGGGCTCATCCACCAGATCTCCTGCCACCCTCCCCACATCCAACATGGCACAAAAGAAAAGCAGGGATGGTGAAACCCACAGCATGGGCACAGCTCTTCATGGTTGCCTTCCTTAGGGTGCTGGGGATGGGGTTCCAGCAGGCAGCTGCGTGCTGCCCATGAACCTCTCGCCCTCTTCTCCTGACCACGAGAGGGCACCTCTGCCCTGCTCCAGTGCCCAGGGCTCCTCTCTAACTGGTTTCCAGTGGCTCGAATGGTGCTGAGGGCTCCGGGATGCTGCGAGATGAGTTCAGGCTTCACAAAACAGCCAAGTGAAGCTTCAGGCAGCTCCCACATGCTCAGTGTCAGCAGGAACCCCAAGCCCCATCAGCACATGCTCTTGGGTGGCTCTTAGACCACTCTGATTCCCCAGTAATGAAGCATCATTACAAGGGTGACAGACAGTGTCACTCATTACCCTTCATACATCTTGGCTACAGAAAGTGGCCAGGGCAATTATTAACTCCATTTCCAGCCCCCCATGCAGTGGGGGATTGGCCTCTTACAAACCCCACAGCCTCGGAGCACTTTGAGCAGGGGAAATAAGGAGGGATTTGATAAAGCCAAGGGGAGCTGCGAGGCTTCAGGGCCCCAACAACCTCAAGCTGCACCAGCACCAGAAAGGAAGAGGAAGCAAAACCTGTGACTTGTGAGGCTTTTTCTGGTTGAGGTCTATGTCTGGAGGAGGAGGCAGCAGCACAAGGACCGCTCCAATGCAACATCACAGTGCAAGAGGATTGCACGGGGCAGATAAGGCTGGATTCAAACTTGATACAAGTCACCATGGGCTCTGTGCCAGCGACACCGAGTCCGTTTCCAGCCCAGTCAGGTTGAACCAGTGCAGTGATTGCAGGCACTGCTTTGGCACAGCCAACCCGACAAACACACCCCAAATAAACTCAATGCACCGTTAGGGAAACCCAGCACGGTTTGAGTGTCTGACCTGGACATTCCCCTCAGTGAATTCATGTTTGTGCCCTCTCTCCCGTCCGCATTCCCTAAACATTCCCATCGCTAAGTTTTAGTGGCACAAAGCAGCTTTCAAAGCTGCAGGAACAAGGATCTGGGGACACTAAGGATGAAATTCGCACTGTGGGCCAGGAAGGAACAATATCATGGGGCAAATAAGCTGGGAAGCTCTTCATTAAAGGCCAGATCTTCTCTCCCCCCCCCCCCCCCCCCGATCCATCATCACGAATAAAAGCCACAGGCACTTTGCATCTCTGCCATAAGCAAGAAGAGGCTGCAGATGTCAGAGCAATTGGTCGCATTATTAGTCCAGCTGTAAGTGAACGCTAAACAATGACTATATAAAGTCCATATAAAGTTGTATATTTAGGCTCAAATTCAGCACATGCCACATTTTACCACCGAAGCGGCCCCACTCACACAAACGGATGGCTTCCCTGGTTAAAAGCACATCCTTCAGAGCCTTGTGATTCCAAGCCTAAAAGCACAACCTTTATATGAGGTTCTTGGCTTCTCATGGAATTACAGCCCAACAAACAACCCCATAAAAGCCCAAAGCAGCCCCAAGCTCTCCTTCCTTAGAGAAATCACAGCTTCCCTTTAGTTCTTGCTCGTTTGATCAACTTGTTTGTAAACAGTTTTGTGCCAGAGACTTGAACCACAGGAGATCACCAAACACTTGCAAATGTCTTCATAGCAAAGAAAACACACTCACGCGTATCTATATACACACATATATATACATATACACACACAGGACTACCCACTGGTGTGACCAAGTCTGCTTGAACGTGCCCAGTAATAGCCAAGGAATAACTTGGATAAGATGGATACTCCTGGTTATGAGGCAGAACCTCAGAGCTCACCCCAGCCCAGTAGCGCTGCTGTTGAGGACACAGCGCTTCCGACACCTCACAGGTAAATGCTGCTATTGCTTGTGATGCCTTCCTACGGGTATCATTTCACTGCAGGTACTTCTGTGTGTGCCACGCAACCAGGACTGATCCCACAGCCTTGGACCATGCAGAAGTTTAAGCAAAGCCAGAGGAAACATAAAGCTGGAAGGGAGAATGGAGCATCTCAGGCATCGCTCCAGCCCTATCTCACCAGGCAGCGGCTCTGTGGCCCTTATTCAGGTCCTGAGCACTGCCCATGTGCACTCCCAAAATCCCGAATAGTCCCAACAACCCTTTCCACATGAAACACAATGGCTCCCAATGCAGGTAAGAGCTAAAAGGTAGGGGAACAAGCAGCAATTCTGGACCCGTCTATGCCCCCATCACCCATTCCCTCCTCTGCAGCAAACCAGGAGCCAGGGTCCAGTAATTGCCGAAACCTCCCAGGTGTGTGACCTGGAGGACCTAAATCCCAAGAAACAAGGAGGATCCCAGCAGCCCGATGTGTTTCAGGAGTGCTCAGCACATGGGGCACCAAGAGCTTCCAAAAACAGAGCTTCCATTTAGATGCTTAAATGCAAGTTGGAAAAGTTTGGCTTCAATCACGGGTGAAAATCTGGCCCTGGGAGCCCTTTTCTTCCTAATATTCATTCCCCTTTTCCTCGTCTCTGGAGCACAATTCTCCTGTCTCTTCTCCACTCCGGACCTGGAAGCAATTCCTGCAGGATCCCTGCTTTTAACCTTGGAATAAAGGCAAACTACAGCAGGACCTTCATTGGAGTCAAACCTTTCTCCTTTCTGTGCAAATCCATCTCCCTGTAATCTCCAGAGCTGTTTACACATCCCAACACCCTGCTCCGGGTGGGATCTGCATCTCACCACGTGCTGCATGGAGCCCTGCCAGCTCCCAGCGCTGCTTCCAGGTGCACGGGGTGCCTTTTCCTCCAGGTGGGACCCCTGTTCCCAGCATCTCACACCCACCCTGGGCCTTGGCTCTTTAAATCACAGCCTGGCCCCAGTTGTGCCGGGCAGGAGGGGTTGGCTTTCCCCATGCTGGTTCGCTCCTCCGGGCCCACAGCATTACAGTAGCCAGAAAAGTGTGAAATTTCAGCTCTGACCATGTCAGGGCTCCCAAGTGTCAGTTACAATAAAATAAATGACCCATTTCCTGACGGATCAAGAGGGCTCCTCCCAGGCCCATGGACACATTTCTTTATGTTTGTTGATTTTCCCTGCTTTTTTTCCTCCTTCTTTTCCCCGTGGAAAGGCTGCGCTTCCCTGCTCTTTTGCATCAGAAGGTGGGAGCAGAGGAGGGATGCTCTCCCTCCTGTCTCCCATCCCATCCCCAGCACTTGCCCACCGACATCCCCTTCTCCCTCCCCACTGAGCTCCACCACCTCCCAGTCCCTCACTTCCAGCCAGCATCGCAATCAACTGTGTGTCCCCCCCCCCTTCAGGTTTTATTACTCTCCTTCGGGAAGTTCCCATGCAGGGGCTGTACAGGCAGCAGGAGCATTAACCCAGGACAACAGCACAGGGAGGATGAACAGGTTCCCAAAGGCATTTTCCAGCAGACACAGACCACTTGGGCACCCCAAAGCCTCCCCTCCAACCAGGCACCAGCACTCCAAAGCCACAGTGCAGGACATCCCACAGCTTCCCAGCAAACAGGCAAGGATGCCGGAGAAACAAGGAAAACCTTCCAGCCACAACCCCTGCAATCCCCTGCTCCACCTCCTCCAGCATAAACATGGAATTCCCAAGTAAATCCCAGCAAAGGTTCCTGAGCTGAATTCCCACAGGATTCACACGTTTCCTGGTCATGAGCAGATGAGCTGGGAAGGCAGCCAGGACAAACCACCACACACATCTCCAGAGTGGACAAACACCACCATGGGTCCAGGCTTCTCCTTTCAGGACGGGTTAAGAAGAGCTTTTCCAGGTGAACAGGCTATTCCCCAGCTCCCCGTCACACTCCCAGCTAAAAGCCATCCCATGCGGGTGCAGGAGGATCCAGGACTTCAGCCCCATCCATGTTTCTCCCATGCCACTTGTTGGGTGAGCGGATTTGTACCCCCCGGGTACTCCCTATAGGACCCTCCCACATCATTTCCATGCTTCAAACTGGACACAATACGAACTCAAAGGGGCACAAAAGCTCAAACCCATCAGTAAGGGGGAAGGACAGACCCTGCAAACTCCTCCTCCTGCTCTATCAGGGTTTATCAGGGTCTGCCTGGCAGTGGGAACCCCTCTTATCCATAAACCCAAAGAGGCAGCAGTCGGTGCTGCTCAGAGGGGGCTGATTTCAGGGTGCACATCTTTGCTTCAGCTTTTAAATGTCTCTCATCATTTAAATGAGAGTTATCACCCAAAAAGCTCAAAGAAAAACAGCCCAAACCCAAACCAGCAAATTCTGGGACCTCTTTAGAAGGCTTTTCTTTTTCTCCTCTATTTTTCCCCAAAAGAAACGTGCACCCTCCAGCTTTAAGGCTCCCCAGTTTTCTCCCACTTAGTTCTTGGGCAAGGGAAAGAAAGCAGCATCCCCTGGGGGCTTCCTCACACATTTGCTTTGGGCTCTCACTTCTCCCCATCCAAACTGCCCGCTAAAGCATCATTCAAAGAGGAAAAAGAAGAAACCAAAACACCTCCCCCCTGCACCGACAGAGGCACCTTCCATTCATCCCTCAATCCTGCAGATCTGGAAGGCAGCGGAAAGGCAGGAGCTGGAGCCCCTGACCCCGGCAGGGAAAAGGGGCTGGAGACGTTTCCTCCTGCTCCAGCCTGGAGCTGCAAACCCTTGGGCCACCCTGAGCAGCCTGAAACCCCCCCCCCCCAACCCCTCCTGGCAGCTCTGGAAAGCATTAACAGCGCTGGGGGATGGGAATGGGGCAGAAATCGCCCTTTTTCAGGGTTTTTTAGTGCTGAAAGGTCTCAGTTTTCAAAGCAAGAGCTTGAACCCCCACCTCCCTTCACCACAGCTCTGTTTGCTTGGGGGGTTTAACCCAAAAGGCAAAGATAGAAACGAATTCAACCAGAGCAGCAGCTTCGGTCCTGGCAATCGCCACCAAACTTCTCCAGGGAATTCAAGGTCCTTCTTTGCTTCTGGGATTCAAAAGCATCAAGCTCTTTAACAAAGAGCATCCACATGGGATGGGCTCCATCTCCTACAGGTTCCAAACTTGAAGCGCTCAAGTTGAAAAGTTAAATTGCAATTTCTTGGGCAGATTTGCCACGTGGAAAGGGGGAAATAAAAGCATTTCAGGCTCTAAATTGGTAAATACATTTTTCATCGATTTTAACCTTTCTGGCAATAAAACTCGCTCAGTTTTACAGCTCATGGGTGAAATTTCCTGACAAATTATTAAGGATTAATTTCACAACAAATTCTTTCTAGTTTTTCCTAGCTGGAAAGCATCCGAATGCATTCATTTCCACGGCAGGGGGGTTGGAACTGGATGATTTTAAGGCCCTTTCCAACACAAACCACTCTGATTCCCAAATGCCCACCATTCTCAGAGGAGTACAATCGACAGCAAAGAGCCCTCAGCTCAAAGCTGGGGGCTCACGAACTAAAGCAAAGAACTCAAGTTTCTTCCCCTTTTTGGTAACCAAAAAAGCAGCAAAACACCAAATCCCCTTAAACTCCACATCCTCCGAAAGGAGCACTCATCCTGCCCATCCCTTTCTTTTACTGATACTCTTAACTTGTAAACCAGACTTGGTTAAAGGGGAAGAGAATGAATTTAAGGCTGGATTCAAAGCACATTTTATCTCCCCATTCAAGACAAGTGTCTTGATTTCAACACGGGGAAGAGCTCCCGAGCTGGTTTTCAGTTGGGTTTTCAGCTCATCCCCCCAGCACGGGGCAGGAAGGCACATTTGGGGATTAATGCTGACAAACAAAGGAATCCCCCTCGTTGTTATCAAGCCATTTCTCAGGATTTCGTTAGGAACAATTAATTGCCCCATTTTGCACAGGCAAAAAGAACCTTTCTCCGGTGGGAAAACGTTCATTTGAGACAAGGACTAAAGGGGGGGGAAAGGCACTTTTCAGCGTTCTCCATCCATTTCCATGCACTACACTAAATCCTCCCATCGCTAACGACATTTAACAGCTCCCACCTCTGCTCGGGAACACACGGAGCCTCCAAACCTCTGAGCTGCTTGTGAATGAGCTCTGCTTAAAACACCCCTTTGGGTTTAAGTCTGTGTGCTGTTATCAACCCAAGTCCCTCTTCCCCCCCCTCCTCAATTACTTGGTTTCATTCTCTCTGGCCGACTCACTTCCACATTCCTCATATTTGGAATGTCTGCTTGATGGATTCACTTTTTTCCCCCCTCACCCCTCCTCCTCCATTCATTCATTCTTTTCGACCCCAACGACTTTGGGCTTTTCAGCTTCCCACTTCCAACCCCCCCAAACTAATATTTCACCTGAAATAGGAAAAATGAATTCTTTTTCCTTAAGGATTTTTTTTTCCCCTTTTTCATCTTCAGAAGAATAAAACACAAAATAATTTGAAAGAGTTGGGGAAAAATCCTCTTTAGTTTCGCCAAGTTTTCCCTTCAGCAAACTTCAAGGCAAAAACCCCAACAACTCCCCAACAGCCATGAAATGCTTTAAACAAATCCCAACCAACTTGAAACCTCATTTTGCTCCGTGAAACAACAGCTTTATCCCCACTGAGTTTTCTTTCCAGCCCGATACTTCTCAAGTCTTTCGTTAAAATGGTTCCCATGATCATGAACATCATTCCCAGCTTTAAGTGTTATTTGAGGAATCACTGTAATGAAACAACTCTAAATCAGTTTATCCTCCTCGGCTACCCCACGGCAGCAGCTACACACACACACACACACACCCATCACTCCTGCTGCTGCCATATTAACACAGCCTTTCTCATTCATTCCTCTGATGGGTTTCGGGGAGGGGAGATGTGAAAGAAGGAAACACACCAGCAGGAAAGGTTCCTTCCCAATGTGCGATTTCAACCGGACACATTCATTTCTCACACACACCCCCCAAAATCACTTTTCCCGAGCGTTCCCATTGCCCCTTGCAACCGGCAGAAAACACAACCAAAAAGCCAACTTTTAATGCATTATTACTATTATTATTTTAGGGATTAGCTGGAAGCCCAGCAGTGCCCATTTTCTGTTTTCCTACATTTCTAAAGGGGAGGGAAATGAATATCAGGTCGGGGGGGGGAGGAGGTTGCATGGTTTTGATCCCACCAAACCCATCTGAGTCTCTCCTCCCTGCTCACACTTAATTAACCGTTTCCTGTTCTATGGGCTTTTAAACTGGAAAATCCAGTCTGAAAAACAAGCAGAAAGGGAAGGAGGGAAAAGGAGAAACCAAAGCGGTCGCTTTTGAGGCAGTTCCCCGGCCTCATTCAACCCAGGACTGAGCAAAAGGCACTGGATGACACCCCCCGAGCTCCACCCCGGCCCGCTCACAAGGAGTTGCTAAAAAGTTGCCTTCTCCCGACCCAGGAACAAAAAGTGCTTCCCCAAAGCAAGACAAAGTAACCGCAGTCCCCGGGAAGGTGGTGGGAACTCCCCCCCCAAACCCCATTCCCACCTCCCCCAGCCCCTGTGGAACACACAACAGAAGCTCCTGTCCCTTTAAAAGCAGCACCCGGGGGGAGGCAGCTCATTTTAACCCCCCAAAACCGGGTTTAGCAGCTAAACACGAGGCACAGCACAGATTTCAGGAGATCCAGGAGAAACACGAACCCTTCCTTCCACCTATTGTAAAGTTCACACAGCCCCCCAAGCATTTCTTTGCATTACACCAGAGGAATATTCCCATTTTTAGTGCATCTCTCTTGAAGGGGGGGGGGGGGGGGGGGGGGGCAAAATCCGGTCCCCCCCGAC
Organism: Ara ararauna; assembly: GCA_028858755.1. NCBI lineage: Eukaryota > Metazoa > Chordata > Aves > Psittaciformes > Psittacidae > Ara > Ara ararauna. Next base: position 2,451,865 of record CM054393.1, on the reverse strand, counting down.
CTATCGATTATCCAGCAGCACCAAGGAAACAGAAGAGGGTGGGTTTTTTAGCCATTATTATGTTACCTCGCGTACTGCGATTGCTTTTCCAATCACACCCCTCTGCTCGCCCATATTTAAGCCACATCAAGTCAGGGAGCACTATCGGATCGCCCTGCCACGAGCTGCTAGGGGATAAATACCAGGAACATTTTGGCTAGGAATGACCGAATGGATTTGGGGTTCGCCTTCGGGACCGGAGGAGCCCTCTCTGCCCTTGGCCATGCAAAGTCGGGCAGCAAACGGAAGGGAGGACAAGGGGGGACCCCAAAAACGGGCTCCCACCGCCCAGCCAAGGGGGGGTTCACCATGGGATGAAGGAACCGGGAAGAGTTTGGGAAGGAAGAGTTGGCTTCGCCTCCTCCCTCCGCGCCCGTTGAAGTAACCGCCTCGTCACGTGGCCGACGCGGGTTTCGGGCTGCACGATCCAACGTGGACTATTTGGGGTTAGGAACTAAAGTCACCCTTAGCCCAGGAGGCCCCTCCTGGAGCTGGGAATGGGGGGGATGCTCTGCTCAATAACCCACCCATTCAAACCACTCTTTCTAGCCCATAACCGAGCCCCGGCGGGGTCGGGAAGCGCGGTGCTGGGGCTGCTCCGGCGTCCGGCGCGCAACAACAAAGAGCCAAGAAGATGGAGAGGGCCGGGCTGGGCAAGGCCGCCGGCAGCGGGCGAAGCCGCTTTGGCAAAGAGATGGAAAGCACCAGGAAGCATGGGTCTTGCCCCCAGATCCAAGTTGATGGTTGGTAGGAGCTAGGCCAGCGCCCGGGGTTTAAATCCCTGCCTGGCATGGCACGGTGAGACCAGCCCCATGGCTTGTTGTTTTTTAAGTCCTCAAATCCCAGCAAATTCCGCTTTAAAATTAGGGAGATATTTATGGGGTTTATCATGATTCCGATTTAATTTTGCAGTTCCCTTGGAAAACAAAAGGTTTCGCCCATTTCGCTGCAAAGGAGCCGAGCGAGGCTGGGAAATTCTTCCAGTGCCACAAGTTTGAAAATCCTAAGCCAAGCCTCAGCCATCCATCACCTTGGCCTAGGAAGCTGCGGGATCATGGCTCAACCTTCTCTTTCTTTGCCTTTTTTGCCCCCTTTTCAAACTTGCTCAAAGAGGAAGCTCCATTAAATGAAAGAATAAAGAAAATTCAACATTGAGCCTCAAAACTGCCTCGCACCGCGCCGGGGACGGATCCAAGGCCAAGGCACCGACAGCTCTTCTTTCACACACACACGTATTTAGGTAAAATCCTTTTTGCCTCCTTTATTTGCCATTAAATGTCCCCCTCCCCAACGACTGAAATGAATCAAATCCCATGAAAAGCCATTAAAACACGGCATTACCTTTGCTTTTTAGGGACCGAATGTTCAATCTCGAGCTGTTTTCCATGAAGCTCCACTTTCCCTAAAAACAAAACGTGTCTGGTTTTTAAAACGGGGCTGGAGGGGTCAGAAGGCGTTGGAGAAGACCTGAAACCTCCCCATTGCATCCCCATTACAACCAACTCCGCACAAACACATCCCCAATTCCTTTACAACTGCATTTTATTCAATGGAAGACTGGCTTCAAATGGGAAGCGGTGGGAGGGAGTGGTGAGTTCGCTGCCTGGACAATGTTCCTTAGGAATATTTAATTCCCGAGTTCATCCTGCTTTGGAGCGCGAGAAAACGAGGAATAATATTTGGAAGAGCAATCCCTCGCTGGGATGGAATTCCGCTCCTTCCATCCCTCCAAGAAGTCCTTCAGGCAGGAAAGACCCCATGAAAAGGCTCAAAAATTGTAACTCCATGGCAGGAATGGATTTCTCTTTGGAAAATGGAGTGGGATTCTCTGCTGCGGGGTTATTTATAAGGATTTTTTCCTTTTTTTGGGAAGGGGGGAGAGGAAGGGAAAGGGTCGGGAGGGGAGAGGGGAGCCCGGGGGGGGGCCAAAAAAATGTTAAAATTCCCAAGATTTGGAGCCTCCTCGTTTTCCCGGGAGCTTTCTCTCTCCCCGCGAGCAGCATGGCGACCTTCGCGCTACTCCGCACATCACATGCCCCAGGAAACCCAGTTTCAAATCAAAATGGCCAAAGTCCCAACCCCCCCCGTCCGCACCGCGACGGGACCCCCGCGCTGAGCCCGACCTGGAGGGGTGCGAAGGGGATGGGGGGATACGGGGAGTGGGGGGGGGGGGGGAAATCCCCGCTTTGCCCCCCCCCATTCCCTCCCCGCCGGTGCTCTTTTGGGGCAGCGCTGGGGAGGGAAGCGCGGGGGCCCCATGGGGGGGGTTGTGGGGTGAACCCCGGAGATGGAGGGGGGGAACGACACCGCTCTTTTGGGAGAGGAGGAGGCGGAGGGAGGAAGGGCGAGAGGACGCCGCTTACCCGAGAAAGTTTCGATGGCTTTCATGGCCCACTGCTCGTCGGGGCAGTCCACAAAGGCGTAGCCGGACTTGACGAGGAAGGGGCCGCTGAAGGAGATCTTGTGCTCGGTGAAGACTTTCTCCAAGTCGGCCGGGGTCACGCTGTCGTTGAGGTTCCCGATGTAAAGCTTGTTCATGGTGGCGGCGGCGGGGGGGGCGCGGCGGGGCTGGGAGCGGGCGGGGGGGGCTGCACCGTGCACCCGCGCCGTCGGGCTCCGGCCGCGGGGTTGTTTCTCCTCACCCCCCCCCTCCCCTCCCCGGCTTTTCCTTTTTCCCTGGTTTTATCCTTCCTTTTCCTGATGGATTTTGTTTTCCTCCGAGGAAAGGGGGCGGCTGCCGGAGGAGGAGGAGGAGAGGAGGGAAGGGAAGGGGTGGGGGGGGTGTCCTTGGGGAGGGGGCGGCGGCGGGGGCCCCCCGGGCGGCGGAGCGGTACCGGGTGTCACCGGACGCCTCTCGCAGCCGAGCACCGCCTCTAAATAAAACCGACCTGGAAAAAGGAGTGAAAATGTTTGCAGGAGGAAGCCACGTGGTGATGCGGGAGGGTCCGGCCCCCGGGGGGAGGGGCCGGGGGGAGGGCGGGGGGGGCGCCGCTTATTTATTTATTACAATTTAAATACCTCCTTATTCACCTTCACCCCCCCCCCAGCGGGGGGCGGGGGGGGGAGCCCCCTCCTCACCCCCCCCCGCCACACAAATCCCCCCCCCACCCGCCTCCCCTTTCTCCTCCCAAAGCCCGTCCCGTCGGAGGCACTTTCCCATCTGCTGCAGCCCCCCGCCCCCACCGCGCCCCTCCCCCCACCGCGCCCCTCCCCCACCCCCCTTTTCCCCCGGTGCCTCAATGGGATTTTTCTGGGTGTAAAAAACTTCGGCATCAAAGGGGCCGGGAGGTCCCTGGCGCCGGGGATGGGGGTGGGGAGCGGCCCCCCCCCCCCCCCCCTCGGGGCTGGCCCGGCCCGGCGGGGCTGGGGGGGACCCCCCATGGTGGGGGCTGCGTTGTCCCCGGCATTGTTTTAAGCGCTTCATGCGCAGCCCCACGGAAGCCTTCGGGGGAAGGGAGCGGGGAAGGGGGTGGGGGGGGGGCTCCTCCCGCACAAAAGGGCCCCATGGTGGAAGGGGGGGGGCATCTCCCCAACGGGACCCGTCGGTAAAGCGGAGCACACGCCCCCCCCCCCCGCTCCCTCCCCCCCGCCTTTTCTGGAGACTTTTATTTTTAGGCTCAAGATGGGTTGAAAATAGCAGCGAACCCCCCCCCCCATCACCCACCCCCCGCATCCTGCCTACCCGACGGGGCGGTCGGGGGCTCGGCCCGCGACGCTACAGCCGAGTTCCCCCTAATCCCCCCCCCCCCAGCCTCCGCCGCGCTGCAAGTAGAGACACGGTCCGGCCCCTCCGCCACTACAATTAAATGTAACGCGCCCGCGGAAAACTCGCGGCCGGTTCCCCCGGCTCCGCGCTGCGCCCCCCATCCCCACCCCCCCGCCGGGAAACGGCTCAAATAAAATAACATAAAAATTAAAAATAAATAAAATATTCAAAAATAATCACACAAATTCCGGCCTCAGCGTTTCGCCCATCGAGGGAACGGCTCCGCTGAGGCTCCCGCGCAGCTCCGCGCTCGCCCGCGGGCGCGCAGCCGGCTCCGCGCCCCGCTTGCGGCAGCCGCCGCCTGTCGGGGTGACCCCCCCCCCCCCCCCAGTCCCCAGCCGAGCTGCGCCTGCTCCCCCCCTCAATACTTGTGTGCTGGTACCTAAATACTCAGTGCTATTGGTATTATTCTTCCTGTTCGGCAGAGCCGCGCGGGGGGTTTGTTGGGAAATAACTCAATCGGATCCCGCTCCGGAATCCCACCGGGTGCAGACCTTAAGGAATAGATGCACGTGCCCTTGGGATCGCACTAAAATGAGGGCTCAAAACCCCGGGAACCGGGCATTAAGTACACTTGAGCTCTCTCCCCTTCCCGTGCCCGAACCATCCCGCTGTCCCGTGATCTTTGCCTTGGAGCCATGGGGGTGCTGCTGCTCTCTGAGGGCGCTTGGGTCCCATCCACCCCGTGCCCATCCCTCGTTCCTCAGTTCTCCTCAAGCACCGAAGCGAGCGAGGAACCTCTGCGCGTTCCCGAGGCTTCCAGCGGGTCCCAGCCTAAGGATTCACAGGTGAAAAGGGGGAAAAAAACAATGGAATTGGGAAACAAACTTCTCGCCGCTCAGGACTTCTCCCTTCTTTCCCCCCACCCTTCCCAGCCTGGCTGCAGCTTCCAGCGTGTATTCCTCCCCCCCCAGCTGAAATAAATGAGCAGGATCTGCTTCGGATCTATCACTGAGCTTGCCCAGGGTACTTTTGTTGTTGCTTTGATTGGTTCACTCAGTACCTTCCCCGTGTAACACAATCCCCTGCAACAATGAAGGAAACCAACCTAAGGGGAAAAATGGGGGGGGGGAATGCAAACAAAGAGGGAAGTCTTCAATTTAGCTCTGCACCAGGGAAGGCTCCCAGGGAACCCCCTTCCCCTCGCTGCAGCCTTCCAGATGCGAGGTATTTGGAGAATGCAACAGCAGAGCCCAAAGCATTGATCTGCTGCTGCGGGGAGGCAGAGCCGCCCTCACCCCCGTGCAGGCGCTGGGGGGCTGCCCCTGGACCTCAAGTGCACCCCCCGCTCCCAAGCTAACCCCGACTACCCCCAGACCCCAACTGCCCCCAGGACCCCAACTGCCCCCATTCAGTCCGAGCCAGGGCAAACCCTGCTCTGCAACCCCCCCTAAGGGAAAAAGCCTCTCCCGACCTAAACGTACCAGCAAGTGGGTGGGATTCCTGGAGCAGGGAAGGGCTGAGCAGCAGCGTTGCACCCCAGCACTGCCGCTCCTAAACCCCTCCGTGGCCTTTTTCCTCTCCCAGGATTTCCTTCAATTGCGTTGGGAGTTTCCCAGATCACTCTGAGGAGCTGATTGCTTTTCGTTTGCGAGCGTTCCTGCCCGGCTCTCCCATCGAGGTGAAGCTGCTTCTGCTCGAGCGCAGCAAATCTGATTGGGGCAAAGCTTTGGGGGGTTGTTTTTAAAGCTTGCAGTCTTTGAATGAGGCAGAAATGGTCCTGAGGAGTTCTTACGATTTCCCTACAAATTCCAATCGTTATTGCTGCCACTTGGGAGTTTGGGGAAGTTCCTGAAGGGAGAAGGTTGAAGCTGGGGGGTGAATAACACCGCTGAGATTGCACTGAAATGGGGGGTTGATGCGAAGGGGTTTAATGACTGCAGGCTGTGAAGTGCTGCTGATGTGGGGCAGAAGACGGCTGAAACAGGACTAGTTTTTATGACAGATTAGCAGGAAACAAGAGCAGATTCTGTTCTGCTCTTGTTCTGCCACTTCTCATTTGAGTCTTTCTTCAATTTGTTTGTTTGGGGGTTGCTTTGGTTTTAAGAACTCTCCCATTTGGACGGCGTTAAAGCTGCCCTGGGCAACCTCAGGAACGCTGAGGAAGCCTCATTTTGGGAAGTTCGGAAATCCCTATGAATTTCTGGTTAATAAATCTGGAAGTTTTCAGGAAAATTCAGAGCTCATCCAGAAAAAAAAAAAAATCCAAAGTTTTGTTTTCCTGGAATCTGTTTCAATCCAATCTCAATAAGAGGAAACAACTGGACTATGGAGCGAGCCTGTCCTTAGGACAGAGGTGAGAATGCAACAGGGTAAGAAGAGTGAGGGTTACAGTTGGGAAATATTTCCTTTTCCTTAAGTGGAATCCCAGTTTAAAGCACCTTTTGTTCAGTTTGGGGTCTGTGGAAAATATCCATGGCTGGAAAAAGCCGCTCCTATCGAAGAAGATCCAATTGATTAAAGCTCCGGTTGATGAATTTGTTACAAATCAAACTTGCTGTGAAGTGAACAGTTTGCTTTCAAACCAAATCAAGGCTTGAGGGAGGGCAGTGGTAACCCCCTGCTTCTCTGTGCCTTTGAAGCATCGTCCTGGTGCTTAAGGGATGTTTTGCTGGAGCTCAGGGGCAGAGGCACATCCCCAGCCCAGGAAGGGGCTGAGCGATGGGAAATGCCCCTCTGCTCCCCGGGGGGGTGGGAGGTTCCGATGCAGCAGAGCTGAAGACGGAAATGGTTAAACCTGCAACTGGCTCCATGATGTGCCTGCTCCCTAAACATTACAGGGCTTCAGTTACAAACAAAGCAAATGGTGCCATAGACCCTGCCTTCAAAATGCGCTCCCATCTTGAAAAATCCTTTAGTTCTGGTACTAAAAAGCTGGAGTCTCCTTCAAACAACCCCAACTGAAACCCACAACCAAGCAGCTTTTTGCTTCCCTTCTACATCTGCTGCCTTGTAGTCTCTGGGCTCCCTCCAGAGCCGGGTGCTCAGCTCCATGTGGGGCTGGTGGCACTTCCCAGGTCCCGCATTCTCCTTTGGGCTTTGCGAACGCGGAGAGAACTGTTCAGATCGCACCCACGCGAAGGTGCTTCGCGTGGATTCATTTCGCACACACACAATGGAAACGGTTAATTTGGGGTTTGCTCTCCTTCGGGGGAAGCGGTAAACTCCAAATCCGAGGAAAGGAAACTGCTTCCCAGGATGAGCCCTGAAATGTGGTTGTTCCGCTAACCCCTTTCGTTTCCCAGTGTTTCCCTCCCAAATGAATATGCCAACACTTCTTTAGAGCAGACCTTTCTAACCTGTCCATTTAGTTCTAATTCCTCAAACACTCAAGGGGAGCAGCTCTAGAGCAGCCATTTCTCCTCTGGATGGTGGGAGAAAGCTTTGGTCTTGCTACAGCGACAAACTAAACCGAGCTGCTCGTTGAGAAAGCATCGTGGGGGATGACTCCTGCCATTGCTGAACTCCCCCTGACCTTATTTCAAGTGGGAGCTGCTCTTTTGAACCCCCCTCCACACATCTGCAGCCCTTAGCGAGCACAGAGGAGACGTTTTCCTTGTGGTAACCATAGGTATTTGTAGCGCATTTCCTCCAGTCCGAAATAAACGCGTTTAGAGCAGATTTATGCTCCACGAGTACAAATTTGGGGGCCCTCTAATATTAAAACCCCATGAAGAGCAGGGCGCTCTCCTGCACTCACCGCCTCTCATCCCTGTAGCACGAGGTAACGAAAGGCTCAGCCGCTAATACCAGCCCTGCCTAATTCTCTCTACCCAAAACAAGCGTATCCCGGGAGGTGGGAAAGTGCCCAGCACCACTTTCTGCTGTGGGTCACCTTAAAACATAGAGGTCATTTCACAATGGAAACCTCGAGCCATACCCCACCGCCGGGCTGCCACAAGGGTGATGTTAGGAGAGCAGCAAGGGCACGAGGTAGAACTAATCTCACGTTACTGACCCAGCCACTTGGGCAGGCGCCTTGCCGTGGTGTGGCCTCTCTGGTTTCTTGTCCTGCTGGTACACGCTCAGGATGGAGCAGGACTGATTATTCCCTCTCCTTTCCTGCAGCTCCACCGCTCTTATCTCCCCAGCTGGTTACTTCTGGCTCCATCGTTGCTCGATGGGGGGAATAAAGGATGGTTTCCACGTTAGGAGAGCTGCCACCAGGCAAAGCGCTAACGGGGTGGATGGAGGAAGTGTCATCAAAGCAGGTAGGTTTGATGCTAGAGCAAGTCCAGATCATCTCTCCGGCTTCTACAAGTGGTGATGGTGTCACTGCACAGAGGGAAAAGTTGTGGTTGTGCAGCTCAGTGGTCCCAAGAAATCTTCCCTACATGGATGCTATGCTACAGGTGCTGTCGTGGGCTTTGTGTTACAGCAGTTACCGTCCTATAGGTCCCTGCTCCTGGTGGCTAAGACAAGCGTTTCAGGAACAAGCAGAGCAGGAGGCAAGGAGAAATCCACGCTCCCCGTGGTTTGTGGTTCCCATTGTTCGTTGTTGGGGGGGTTTTTTGCCACCTAAAGAACTCGTGATCAGGGAGCTCCAAGAGCCACCCCAATGAGCTGAATGACTTCGTCAAGAACAACCTTAAAAGGCCCTAGGGTTTGGCTGCAGTTAAAAGGGAGTGTTGGCATTTAAAAACATACCTGGTACTCTGCCACTGGGAAAAGATCTGCTCCATTCCCACCAGCACTGGAGAGGGAAACAGCTCTGGACCCACAAGAGAGGATGAAGTAGTGCTTGGCACTCCGAAGATGCTCGGTAAATCCATCCAGCCCATCACTCGTGCCCTCGAGAGCACTCCACACTCCTCTGCGAGCACTGCTGGCATTTTAGGGAGAGAACTGAGCGCCCAAGAAAAGCTTTGAGGTTCTGTGCCTTCAGAATCAAGCCCAAATCAGCACCAGAGTTCAAATGATGTTCCAGTGCCCGTGATTTCAGGGAGAGGATGGGACTGAAAGGCTTCACAATCCCTCTTTTCTCCCTCCCTGTGCTTCGAGGAGCAGTGCCAATCCTAGCACTGATCCATCACGGCCAGTTACAATTAGGAACCTCAGAGCAGGCTGATGCCTGCACCCAAACCAGAGCCGAAAGTGCTGCGTTCACCTGGGACATGCAACCCCTGAATCCATCTCTGGCAGAGTTGAGGTGCCCTGAGCTGTGCCACACAAAGCCCTGCTCCAGCGGGAAAGGGAAAACCTTACTCACTGCATGCACTGGGAAGAGGGGAGAGGTGCGAGCTGCGCCGTTGGAGGGGAGGTGTTCGAGTGAGACACAACAAATGCCATGGGGAGTTCGCAGCGCTTTCATTGCCAAAAGCTTTTGGGAATGGCTCAGAGTGACTTGAGCAGAGCTGAGGCTGTCTGGGAGCAGAGGCAGGGATTGGTGACCTCTTAAGGTCCCTTCAAGCCCTATTTTCTGTGATTACAGCGACATCTAATACTCGAAATGCTTGGTAATCAGAGTTGCCCTTGAGATGTTTCGGTGTCTCAAAGCAGAGCAGAACCGTTTCAGCAACGCAGCTGTGACCTTCCCAACGCATTCCCGAATTCCTGAAACACCAACTCCTCGAGTCAGGTCTGCTGTGGAGGGCAACAGCGCTCGCCCAGGCAGGGCAGGATGAAGCAGGGCAGCCCCAGCTCCCCTGTTTAACTTGTTTAGTGGTGGCTGAGTGAAACCTAAGTTCAAGCCTCCTCTGTCCCAAGCAGGGACCCGGCTGAAGCTTGTACAATGATTTGTGCTATCAGAGAAGGCAGCAGAGCACAGATAACACTGTGAGGGTAGTGCTGCCATAGCTGTGATGGGCTGAGCCTGGAGGAGAGCAAGGTTTGCATCATTAATTAGACCTCCTATTACCCTGGAGGAAGCAGATGTGGGCATGGGGCCCTTCTCCAGGTCAGCATCTCTCCCACTGCTTCCCAGACCTGACCTGGCATCTAGGGCCTTTGTTTGAAATCTTGGAGTGATGCTGTTGTCCAAACCACATCATGAGCAGATGCCCTGAAATAACCATAACTGTGAACCCTGGGTCAACATTTAATGTTGCTGGATATTTACTTCACTCTATTAACTTTATATCCTGCAGAGGCACTTAATGAGAGGAAAACAAATAGGTTGCACTTTGGAGACACAAGATATCTGCGTTGGCTGGGAGCAAAGTACCCAGAATACACATAATAAAGACATGGGGATAAACTATTCCATTTTATTGATTAGCAATGTGCTAGGAGTGTAAATTGGTTCCTATAATATAACTATTATAGTGCATCATTTATTACAGCAGGCACGACGTTCCCGCATGGGGGAAAGGCTTGTGGAGACCCTGGCATGCTCATGTGCTGCTAGCTAAGGGACTAAGCCACATGTTAAATAGTTCCTGTGAAAGTAGTAATTACTCCCTAATAGCCCCAAACTCTTAATCTACACTAATAATGTCCTTCTGAGCCTTTACCTTAATGCAATATAGATGCAACCCTGTTTGCTGGTTGTATAACCACAGGGCAGCGAGAGCTCACCGCTGCCCACGCTGGGGTGAGCTGCATGCGGCTCATTCTGTGCTCTGCAGACTCCCGGTGCAGGAACAGCGGCAGTGGTTGAAAGCAGCCCGTGTCCGACACCGTGTCCCTGCAGAACTCCTCAGGAGAGCAGAAAACCCCACCACTTGTAGAAAGGAAGTGCCAAATGGAGTCTTTACGTGGAGATGAGGACCTCATCGCGCTGGATTCCTGCGCGTGTCTGGGACAAGCTCCACCAGGGCACTGCGCCAGCACAGCGAAAGCCTCTCCCACGCCGAAACCACCGACACTTCAGTTCTGCCATTATTACTGCAATTCCATTAAGGGCTGCTTCTTGCTCAGCCCTGTCATCCCGAGATCCTGCTCTTACCCGCACAAATCCCTGCTGTAGTTGAGCCAGCACAAACTTGGGAGGATGCACACACACATCCCTCCTACAGCCAGGTGTGTGGGGTTCCTGCTCTGAGGAGCTCTGCTGAACTCCACAGCAGGGAAGGATACCAGGCTGGCAGACCCGAGGGGGGGGCTGTAACTTGGATAACCTCCTGCAGAGTTCAGAGCGCTCCAGGGAAGTGAACAAGGACGGGAGCGAGCTCTGCCCTCGCAGCCACGGGCACTGCTGAGCTGCAGCAGTGGTGAGAGCAGAGCTCAGCTTGGGGGATAGGCAGGCACCAGCATCATCCTCCTCCGCTCCTTCAGGTTGGAGCTGGGTATGATGGGAATCCTTGACCCGGTCCCTGACCAGGATTTCCATGTTAAAATGTAATGGAACCAGTTCTCCCAGAGAGACCCAGGGGAAGCGGGGCAGGGCAGGCACCGGGGAGATATCTTACCATGCACATAGTCACAGCGGAGCTGATGGAAGTGGATTTACCCCTTGTACTTTGATGGCACAGTTAACATCTGCAGAACATCTGCTCTCCTGGATCCAGCTGTGCAAGGACAGGGTGAGGTGGTGGCCTCACTGACCCACGTCCCCAGCAGCTGCAGAGCCGCAGGGAAACACTCCATCACTCACTCAGGACAGAAGAAGCCCCAGTGGGTGCTCAGGTCCAGCTGCTGCCTTTCACCCCACACAGGCTGCTGCTGTGCCACCACCCTCCTGCCTCCCTATTTCCTACTGGTTTCCTGTCTGCCATTCTTCATTCCCAGCTTTCCCCTCTCGGAGCACATGTTTTGGGGGACAGATGCTGTTTTCAGTGTCTGGGGGTTGTACAAGGGGCTGCTCATGATGCTCAGACTCGACGGTGACAAAAATAACCACGATGGGAGCTATTGATTTTAGCAAAGTTATTCCTCCTGTAAGGCAAAGGAGGAGCAGGTTGGAACTCTCTAAGATAGCGCTTACACTGGCAAAGGAAAAAGTAGAAGTTAAGGACGTTTTCACCATAGAAAGGGGATGCTATATGGAACTGAGTTTTTTACCATGGAAAGGGGATGCCATATGGAATCAAAGTTTAGACTAATGCCACATGTATTACACCCAATCCATATTTGCTCTTGATTTCGTGATATAGTAATGTTTAATTGCCATTAATGTCAACATATTTTAAAAGGTTATTTTCCTGCTCTGTAGGTCAATAGAGTTAATGAAGCAGCTCTAAATGGGTTTGAATTACATTGATTAGGTGCTTGATTTCCTGTTTACCTCATGCCAGTGGGTTTGGTCCTGCACAGCGGACGTATATAAAAGCTCTGAAGGGTCTCCTCAGCACCAGAACCAGCTGAAGTCCTCCAGGCAGCTTCAGAGACAGAGCAAGGTAAGAAGCTCTATGTCAGCCTCTCTTCTGAATGTGTTTTCTTTCCTAAGACAGCTGTGGGAGTGAAGAGTGTTTGAGTGTGTCAGGCAGCAGCAGAGCAGGAGCAGCTCATACCTTTGCTTCTGCAGCAATGGATGTGTTGGGTTGTAAAGGGAAATGCTGTTATTTCGGAGGAATAGTTGGTCCACGGCAAACAGCAGGTTGAGATCTGCACCTACACAGGGAAATGAGGAGAAATTGGTTCTTAGTTGCTGTTTGGGACCTCCCAGCCATGGATAAACAGGGATAATGCTTCTTCCAGTGCAGACAGGATCGCATAGGGGACAGGAAGACCTTTGTGTCGTAAAGATCCCACCAGTTGCACCTCCCTTTGTGAAGAAGACAAATTATAAGATCAAAGCAGCATAAGTATTGCAGCAAACCCCACACTCCAGATCAGTGTGACCCAGGCAAAGGGGTCCTCCATTAATCCCCAAATGGTTTATCAATATTCTCTGCAAATGCATTCTGCTTTTCCTCCCTTTTGGGGTCAATTCTGCAAAGAGAAGTACTGCCCTTCCTCAACGTGAAGGCTTCAAGGCATTTCCCCTCCCAGCATCATCAATAATCACCTTCCAGCATCACAGTATTCTTGCACAACTTCCCTCTTTTCAGATGCATCATTACACCCACAGTTCTATCACCAAGAGAAGAAAGAAAAAGCAAATAAGAGGGGAAAACCTCAGTTATTGAATCATCAGTTTTTCCCCGTTCTCATTTAAAATACTCCTCAGCTTTTTGTCTAATGGGCTTTCCTCTGATGTTAACACACTGCAATGATTTGTCTTTTATGGCTTTAAGAGACTTTGCCAGCGTTCAGCCCTACACCTTTGCTTTTAAGAGCACTCCTCAGAACTTGCTGTAGCTGAGAACGGAGCGCAGTGAGCGGTTTTCTCTCTTAATAGGAAGGGCTGAAAACATTAGTAAAAGGTGTCACAGTTTTCCAGAAGGAAAAGAATGCCACAATTCCAAACAACATCCAAACTTGCACATTCGCTCTGTCCAAAACGAGAACTGGGCTGGTTTAAGAGTATAAATAACAACTTAGAGGAATAAAGTTCTATCAACGTATGAACACGTTTTTGAAGGATGGATACCTGAGTCCTGGTACAGACCTTCTCTTTTTGTTGCTGAACTATTCCTGTTAACAGCAGCTCTCCCTTGCAATGCTGTTTCCAGAAAGAGCTATAACAAAGAGTGAGGTGAGGAACAACAAACTGCATCTGTGAGCCAGGATCAAAACCATTTTTGTATGGAGTTTGCAGAGCTGGAATAGTAATTAAAAGAGCTCAAATGTCCGAGGGCTATGGAGCTGAACTGTGGATGTGAGGACCAGGAACAGCTTGAAACTAATAAATCTTGGAATCTAATCCTGATGCTGTCCATGGGATATTTTTCATATCTGATACTCACCGACTCTGGCTCCAGTCCCTACCTAAAGCTTTATCCATCCCAGCAGAAACTCTCCTACAAATTAGATCAGGCTCCTAAGTCCGGCAGAACCACAGTGTGGGATAAGCAGGATGCCATGGCTGCTGAATTGCCTGATCCAATATACGTTCCCGTTCACATACTCAAGCTTGAATCGACCCTTAAAGCACAAAGAGGTACCCACAGGGTCAGCTTGTAAACATGGAGGAAGACAAAGCCCTTGACTCCAGGAATGTGCAACCCACAATGAATTTGATGGTTACAATAAAAGTATAGGGGACCAACATTAAAAGACACCACGGTGGGAAAGAGCACTGGCATTGAAAAAGTAATTTAATGGGGAACGGCAGAAGAGGGCTTTGTAGGATGGAGAAGGCTGCTTGAAGCACAGGGGCTGAGGAGACACATTTACAGGCACAGGCACGTGCCCAGCACCACCCATCCCTCTGGGTTCAGCATCCTGTCACTTGTCCCCTGTGTCCCCTCTGCTTTTGAACAGAGAAACCTGCGGAGAAAATGATGTCTTTCAAGGTTCTCTCTCTGCTCCTTGCTTCGCTGGGCTTTGTTTTGATGGAAGAGACCGTCTCGGGGTAAGTGTTTTGGAAAGCTCATGGTGTATTTGAGCCTTTTCCAGCTCCTCACTGGAGGCAAATGGGCTCTTCCATTGGCATCCTGATAAGTAGGTGAGAACATGAGTCCTGAGGTAGATGTCAGATAATAGACAGCCAAGAATACAGAGATAAGCAAATGATAAGAGAGATATCAAAATAAAGGCCTGAGCCTTTGAGCCAGAGCCAGGAACTCCCAAGTTTTCCCTATAAATTTCATGGCTCTAGGTTAGGAGGAACAAGCTGGAAGTAAACCAGGAAGAGAAGAAGGTTGGCTGAGAACTAGAAACAAGATGTAATCGTCTCACATGAGTGAGGCTCGGGGGCAGCCAGTATTTGGAAGCTTCTGAAAACATGACCAGTTTCACAAAGCAGGGATGTAACAGAGACTTCCCCTGACTCCTGCTATGGATTTTCCAACTACTACCCCGGATGATCCAAAAGAATCCTTGTTAGAGCAGTAGGAGTTGCTTCAGTCCTCCATAGTAGTCCTATGTTGACACTTGCTAGGTCTGTACTGGTCTCAAGGTCAGCTCTTGTCTCCTGCCATCCACACCTGAACCCCTTGAGGACATAGGAACGGGCTTCCTTGGTCCTCAGTGTGCAGGTCCCGGAAGGAAGGAGCTTGAGCCCACTTGGTGCCCTAGCACAGAGCCAAATTCCATGTGAATCAAGCTACAGCAGGGCAAACCACACTGACTCCAGGCAATCAGCAAATACCTAGAGCTCATCTCCTCCCAAGCTGCCAAACCTGAGCTGCCACTGCAGGAGCAGCCAGCAAAATGGATGAGGAGGATGTTAGCCCCTTCCCAGGGCAGGAATAGGCACTGTGCCGAGAGTGATCACCAGCCCTTGCTGGTGCAGGGACCGCGTGGCCACCGCGTGTAGCCCGAGCAGAACTCGCGTACGGCGTTCTCCCTGTCGGTGCCAGACTCACTGCCTCTCTGCTCTCACCCCAGCGTAAGTCTAGGGACTCCCGGCACCAGACCACTGCAAAGACGCTACTCCGAGGCCACCCTGGCGAGCGACTACAGCCGCACGATGGATGACATGCTGAAGAAGAACTTTGTGGAGTGGTTGCTAGCCAGGCGGGAGAAGAAAAGCGAGTAAGTGTAGACTTCCAACGCTCCTACGATCCAAACTCGCGGCCGCCGTCAGCCAACGGATGGCTCCCTAAGAATGTAGAACCGAGGATGTATTTCGTAGGCTGCAGCAATGATTCTATAGGGAGATGGGTTTCTTTTTGCTGTCATTTCTCTAAGTCCTTGAGATGCTTCTGGTCTGTGGGCGCGCAGCACAACCGCCGGTCCCCGACCGCCGCGGGGAGATGGAGCGGGAGGGAGCCGGGAGTTGCGGAAAAGCAGCATTTGGGCGCCCTCTTGTGGCATCTCCGGTTCATCTCCTCCCGTTCTCCTTCCCAGCAACATGATCGAGCCGTATAAGAGGGCAGCCGAGCCCCAAGGATCCGCTGCGAGCGGCCAAAGATCGGACCTGGGCACTCAGGAAGCCAAAGATTTCTTCTCCTGGCTCCTGAAAGGCAACAAAAATCAGAGGTGAGCGGGGAGGCTGCAAAGAGAACGCCTGTGCTCAGGGGGGGGTGAGGGGTGCGAGTGGGTAACCTCTGCAGGGACACTCCGGGGCAGGGATCAGTGGTAACGGTGTCGTGGAGGCAAACAAGAGGAAATGCCACGGGTTTGGAATTCCTCCTCCCCAAAAGAACAAAGACCAAAACCTCCACATTTCTCCCACATCACAGATTTAAAAAAGACGACGATCGGGGTCTTTTTGTGGCTGTTGTGTTGCGAATCTCAGCACAGCCTCATCAAACCCCAGCGCTTTGATGAGGTCAAAGTGGGGCTTTTTGACAGGGCTGAAGCACAGCCGCTTCTCAAACAGCACCAGAACAGAGAAGTCAGAACCGAGCGCTTTGGTGTAACCCAAACCAAGCTCTTTCCAAGGGTGCTCTCCATGAAAATGAGATTTAAGCGATACATTTCTGCAGAACATTTTGATTGAGATCAATCAACTCACAGAGAGAGGGGGGGGAACAACAAAGGCCAGGTTGGATGGGGCTTGGAGCAAGCTGCTCTAGTGGAAGGTGTCCCTGCCCGTGGCCGGGGTTGGAACTGGAGGAGCTTTATGGTCCCTTCAGCCCAAACCAGGCTGGGATCCTACGAAAACTCATTCACACACTCGATGTGTTGAGCAATTTCTCTCCTAAAAAGGAAACAAACCACTTCTTTCCTCAGATCACTACTGCAAGGTTACTGTCACAATAATGATGGCGATAGGAGCTTGCTCAGAATAGGCTCTTCTGCGCAAGGGAACCCAGTCCATACGGAGCTCTGTGCTGCTGT
The DNA here is from genome assembly GCA_028858755.1 of Ara ararauna. Classification (NCBI taxonomy): domain Eukaryota; kingdom Metazoa; phylum Chordata; class Aves; order Psittaciformes; family Psittacidae; genus Ara; species Ara ararauna. The sequence continues at coordinate 2,435,349 of CM054393.1, read as the reverse complement.
AGCTCCTGCCTTCATTTCCTAAGCCATCTGGCTGAGAGCACGCTTGTGCATCTCGGCTTTGTGCTGTGTCAGCACATCCACAGCCTGTCAATAGCCGGTTTCACCTCCCCCAGCCTCAGCTCATGTCACAAATGTTCAAACAGCACATTAGACACGAGCCCAAAGGCAAAGCTGTTCTCAGGCACTTGGTGTGCTTAAAGAAAGCCCCCCCCAAGGGAAGGAGGGACACATTTCCTTGCACATGGAGGGGGTTCTGCAAAACTGAACAGGTTGCTCTTACTTAATCCTAAAATGGAGGCGAGAAGGGAAAAGCAAAGCCCTTGCCGCACGCAGCCCGCATCCTTGAGGCCCAGTCCTGGTGTCTTCTGGCAAAACCCATGGGATTTCTAAGCGCAGGGAGTCACAGGACAGTCACCCAGGTCAGGAATCCGGGGAGGATTTGTTGTCTTTAACAGCTTGTTGCATGGAAAATGCTTTAGAGAGCAGCGTGTGGGGGATGACCCAGAGCAGGGAAACGCGCGCGGGTCTGGTTCACAGAGGTGTCCCATGCCAAGCCTGCGGAGCATCAGACCCTGAGCATTGCTCCTCATCCTGCAAGCACGCAGGCAAAGGAACGAGGGCTTTGAGGGATCTCGGGAGGTCACCGAGCCTGACCCCTGCTCCAAAGCAGGATCAGCGCGCTCCAAACTGCTCCTGACAGATGTTTGTCTAACCTGTTCTGGGAGGGGGAAGGGAAAGCTTTGATGCTCGGGATTAATCAGCTTGATTAGCTTCATTAAACCAAAAACTGCTTCCTAGTGTCTCCCTTAATCTGCTTAATTGCAAATAAACCCCAAGACTTGGAGAGGAAAGTGCTGCTTGGAAACAAAGACTTCCCTTTGTGAGTTTGGAGCAGAGACGCTGCTTCCCCCACGCTCTGCCTTTGTTTTGCTGCCTGCTGGCTCTAGGAGGAGGTGGGGTGCAGGGGGGTCACTGCACTGCTCCTTCTCACCCCCCCTTGGCAGCCCAAACGTGCCGAGGGCAAGGCGGTGTTGTGCGCAAGGAGCTCAGCATGGCAAAAGGAGGTTAAAGCTTTTCGAGGGTTTATCTGAGTCAAAGACATTGGAAGAGAAGGAAAGCATCCCTGTGAGCCGTAAGAGGCTCTCGCACGGTGCCTGAATCCCTGCCTCTCCTCTCTCTTTCTGGCCTGGCTCGTTTCTTGCAGTTCTACTTCTCCGCAAGGTTCAGAAGGTTTGAAGGATGTTCTGAACCAGGAGTTCCTGACATGGCTGATGTCGACTGATCTCTGCAGGGCAATGTGAGTGGCTGCTCTACCTACTCCTATTGTTACAAGCATCCCTACAGACCCTATTCCAGCCCTGGTCCCAAAGGTGCTCGTTGCAGCGCTCAGTCAGTGGGTTTCCTTAGATGACCACTGGGTGCTCTCAAGAACAAACAGGGATGAACTGGCCATGGATATAAGCAGGTTGGAAATAAGAGGCAGCTCTTCTTTATCTTACTGTTAGAGACTGACTTGGATACACACCTTGCTGTCAAAACGGCTTTTCGAGGGATCAGAGGGAGGCGGCTGGTAGGGAAAGCAGTGACTTGTGCCTTCCTATCGGAACCAAATGGGTTCAGTGCAACGCCACAGGAATTCATGTGGTTCCCTCTCCCTTCTGCTTCCTTAGGACTGCGTAACTCCAGGGCCCTCCCGAGGAGCGCTCTCCATCCTCCCATGGCACGTGAGGAGGCAGAAGTCTTACATTCACTCTGTCCTGTTGCATATTGGCTGTTTTGCTCATGCAAGCAATAAAGGATCTCCTTTGAAGCCGAAATAACGCTTGGATGAGCCCTGGGTTGGGGATGGGCACAAACCACTACCAAACGGCTACAGGAGCCACAAGGCACCTTGCGTGGTGGCAAACAGGCCTATGGCTGCCTGAGCTGCGGCCCCGGCAGATCCTGACCACGGCATTCCAGGCTCTTGGACCACGGATCAAACGCTGGGATGTGGAATTGAGCCTGGCCCGTGCGGAACCGAGCCCGGGCCTCCCGTGGCCTGCGGACCCCTTCCCACCTCCCCATCCACCCAGAGGGGTTCCAGCCCCACACACAGGGACCTGGGTCCATCTGGGGGTGGCCCTGATGCAAGATGGGGCTCCCCCACCCCTGGGGGGCTGAATCCCCCCCCAGTGAGGGCCGTACCCCTTTGGGGGGGCTGAATCCCCCCCCTGTGAGGGCCGTACCCCTTTGGGGGGCTGAACCCCCCCCAGTGAGGGCCGTACCCCTTTGGGGGGGCTGAATCCCCCCCTGTGAGGGCCGTACCCCTTTGGGGGGCTGAACCCCCCCCAGTGAGGGCCGTACCCCTCGGGGCACCCCTCACCACAGAGGGACCCCCCCAAACAAAGCCTCTCCCCCCTCGGTGACCCCCACTCCCCACCCACACCAGGGCCCCCTATCCCTAACCCCAACCCCAACCCCCCCCCAAAGCCCGAGCCCCTCAGTGCCCCCCGGCCCCAGGGGGACGGATACCGGGGGGGGGGGGTGTCCCCGTTACACGATGGGGGCACCCATGGGTGCTCTGGAGGGGGGAAGGGGGGGGGGAGGGGGGGAGCTGCCGTTCGTCGGCACCGCCCGTCGCGAGGAGGTGACGTAAGACGCAGCGCGACCGGCAGCGGGAGCGGGATGCACCGGCGCGGGGTGGGCGCGGGCGCCATCGCCAAGAGGAAGCTCGCGGAGGTGGGGGGGGACCGAGGGGGGGGGGGGGGCAGGACCCACCCATCACGTCTGGGGGGGGGGACGACCCACCGGTCACATCTGGGGGGGGGAGGACCCACCCATCACGTCTGGGGGGGGGAGGACCCACCCATCACGTCTGGGGGGAGGAGGACCCACCGATCACGTCTGGAGGGGGGCAGGACCCACCGGTCACGTCTGGGGGGGGGAGGACCCACCGGTCACGTCTGGAGGGGGGCAGGACCCACCGGTCACGTCTGGGGGGGGGGAGGACCCACTGGTCACGTCTGGGGGGGGGGGAGGACCCACTGGTCACGTCTGGAGGGGGGCAGGACCCACCGCTCACATCTGGGGGGGGGGGAGGACGCACTGATCACCTCCGGTTGTGGGGGGCAGGACCCAGCGGTCACCCCGGTTTGGGGGGGGGCAGCTGATGAGCTCCACAGGTACGGTGTGAGGGGACCAGGCCCCTCCGGCCCTGTGCCGGGGCGCTCCCCACCTCCATATCCTCCATCCCGGCCTCTGGCAGCGCCGAGCCAGGTGCCCGAGTCCTGTCCCACCTGGCCTTGAGCACTGCCCGGGATGGGGCACTCACAGCTCCCTGGGGTTACCTGTTCTGCCCTCCGGGCTTGGGTTCTGGTCCCTGCATCCTTCAGCGCCGGCTCCATCCTCCCGTTTTCCTCCTGCAGGCGAAGTACAAGGAGCGAGGGACGGTCCTGGCCGAAGACCAGCTGGCCCAGGTGGGCATCCCCTTGCCCTGGCAGTGGGAGCTTCATTCCCCCCCTGCTTCGGCATCCAGAGCATTATCTGTGAGCAGCATGAGCAACGATGGCACTTGCAGGGCTGTTTCTCCTCCTCTTCTGAGCCAAGCTCTTGGTTCAGCAGATCCCACTGTGGCCTGGTGTTGGTTTGTGTTCAGAGGGTGCATGTGGAGAACTCTGGTTCCATCAAGTGACTTTTATGTCGTTTCCTTCCTCTGAGGCCATCAGCACTGGGTAGGCGGCACATCAGAGACCTGTTCCTTGAGGTCTCCCTTAGTGCCTGCTGGGGGGGGGCTTATGGAAGACCTGCGTTACATGAGTGTTAAGACAAACGCTCCTCTGCAATCCCCTTGCAGATGTCTAAGCAGCTGGACATGTTCAAGACCAACCTAGAGGAGTTTGCCAGCAAACACAAGCAAGAGATCCGTAAGAACCCCGAGTTCCGGGTCCAGTTCCAGGATATGTGTGCAACCATCGGAGTGGATCCTTTGGCATGTGAGGAGCAGGCACTGGAATTAACACTCGCAGATGTGCTTCACTGTTCTCATGCTGTAAAGAGCTCATGGTGAAGCTGGGGGAAATTGTCCCTGAGGAAGGTGCTGTGAGTCCTAGGGCTTGTGATTTGATGGGATGCACCTTTGGGTGCTGTTTACTTAAAGGGTGGGGGAAAACACATGGAGATAACCAAAACGGAGGCTGTTCACTAATAGGTCTGAGTCCTCACAGCAAGGTTTGTGAGCAGCCTGCTTCACACCACTAAGGAAGGATGGTTTTCCCCCTTTCTTGCCTCACAGCTGGTAAAGGATTCTGGTCAGAGATGCTGGGAGTTGGAGACTTTTACTACGAACTGGGTGTGCAGATCATCGAAGTTTGCTTGGCTCTGAAGCACAGGAATGGAGGTGAGGACCCCGCTCTTGTCTGGTTCTGAGGAGATCCTGAGATGGCAATTTTGCCTTTGTTGTCCCCAGAAAGCCTTGTTAGAGCTACAGCAATATCAGCCAGTTTTATGGTTCCTACAGCAATCAACCAGCTCTGCCCTGTGTAGGTACCAAACCATAGCTCACAGTATTTTGGGTAAGAAGCAGGGGTCAATGACAGGTTTGAAGGAGTATAAAGCTGGTAAGTTACTACTTTGAGCCTGGCATTAAGATTCTCTCTGAAGTGTCACAGCAATGTCCAGAAGAGTTGGAATAGCAGGGATAAGTGCCTAATTAAAAGATAATAGATGCTCTTCACTCCAATAGGGCAATTGGAGACCAGGAATGGGCTACAGCAAAGGCAGCTGAAACTTGAGTCTGATACATCTGTGGGAGAAGGCAACAGCAACTGCTGCATGTTAGTTCTGGGAACAGAAGTGACTCAAGGCTTATCTCACCCAGCACTTGATGCTGGGAACAATGAACAGCCCCATGCAGAATGGAAAGCAGGGGTGAGCCAGTGGCAAGCACACAAAGGACCCTTGACTGCTCTTGCTGGAGTGGTTTTGTTGCTGGTGCACTAACACTTTCCTGTCCCTTTCTGTTGTCTCCTAGGTCTGATAACACTGGAAGAACTTCATCAGCAAGTGCTGAAGGGAAGGGGGAAGTTTGCTCAGGACGTCAGCCAGTGAGTGTGTGTTGCAGGGAAGGGGAATCGGGTGGCATTCGGGATGAAAAGGGGGTGACTGATTTCAGCAGCACTCAGAGGTGCTGCTGTTAATTGGAGTCTAAATATGACTTCTAGCAATGGAGCCACTCACATGTGAGCCACTTTTAATGACTTAACCATTGCAGAAAGCAGCAGCGTGTTTCCTCTGGGAGCCCTAAGGCACAAAGGACTCTTGTCTTGAGCTGGGGACAATTGGTTCACTGCAAATCCAGCTATTGCTGCCAGTCTGTAAGGAAGGGACTGACACCCATCATTACAGGAGCAGACGGGACACAGCTCACCATGATCACTAGTTGAGGCTGAAGTTCAGCACTTGCCGCTCGGGTGCTACAAGTGTGTCTCTAATACAAGTCTGCCCTTCTGAAGGGGGGCACAGATACACAAACTTCCTTCTAAATGGCTTTATCCAAATTACCTGACACTGCAGCAAGTTTCAAGGAGCTCTTATTGCTCAGAGCTTCTGCACATCAGGTCTTCCTCATTTACAGGATGTAGTGTGTATTTGAGAGAGGCTCTTGCTTTAAAGCCTTGCACTGACCTCTGCTTCTCAGGGATGATCTCCTCCGTGCAATCAAGAAACTGAAGGTCTTGGGGAATGGCTTTGGGATTATCCCTGTTGGTGGAACATACCTGGTCCAGTCGGTGCCAGCTGAACTGAACATGGATCACACGGTTGTCTTGCAGCTGGCAGAGGTACTGAGCCAGGAGGCTTTCAAATACAACCTCCTTGAAAGAACCTTATTGCCTCCAGGCCAGGGAACCATAGAGCAGGCCTGTAGGCAAAACAGCCCCCACTCTTCTGAGCTGCAGGCTTGTCTTGACTATAAACACACAGTGATTTCCCCTCTCATTTCAGAAAAAGGGCTACGTAACAGTCAGTGAGATCAGGTCCAGCCTGAAGTGGGAGATGGAGCGTGCAAAGCAAGTGCTGGTAGGTATGGGCTTGTGCACCGTGGAGCTCAGTGTCAGTGTGGAGGCACTGCTCCCACAGCAGACACTTGCCTGGGGCTGTGTTACCATGGAGTGCACAGGGGGTCCAAAGCTGGGCGGTGGAGCCAACGCAGACTACACCCAGCATAAACCTACACTGAGGAGAGCAGTCTCAGAAGCTGCAGAGATTCCTGTGGCTTCTTCACTCATCTCCATTAAACCCCGGCTCACTAGCTCAGGTCCTACAGGAATACCCACAGTGGACATAGCTGGATGTCTGAACTACTTACTGGAGCCCAAATTCTACACCCTCCTTTACCCTAGAAGTAAATATGGGGTCAGGCTTCCATTGTGAATAGCTTTTCACCCATTTGGTTGAGTTTCACTCACTTTCTGCTCTCTCTGTATAGGAACACTTGCTGAAGGAAGGAATGGCCTGGCTGGACACGCAAGCAGCAGGAGAACCTCAGTACTGGCTGCCTGCTCTCTTTACAGAGCTGTACTCCCAGGAAATCACTCCAGAGGAAGCCAAGGAGGCAATACCTTGACTGCTCCGTGTTCTGTGCCTGTCTAGAGTTCTTCTTGTGAGGTTATTTGCATATCACCTGCAACACAGGGACAGCGGACTTGAAATAAAGGTGTCTAACTTGAAAAGTTTTAAGAGGATGCATTCACACTTGCTTACCTCTGCGTTTCCTCCTCATTGTGGGTGGAAATGCCACTTACCATCACAGACAACCGACTGCCACAGCAAGAGGAAGGTTATCTAAGCTGCTACTGGCAACTGCAGTCTGGGAGAATACAAATGGGACCCTGGGTAAAGAATCTTGGGAGCCAGCAGTGATGCTGAGAAGCTGCTCTGTAGTCCTCTCTCTCAAGGAGTTGTTCCACTAAGGAATACCACAGTCTAGATTCTGCCAAAACAAACTTTATTGCACCAAAAAAAAAAGATCTTATGTACAATAGTATATAAACAGGTATCTTAGAGTGACTCTTGTGCATATATTTTCAACTCAATTAGGTCTAAAAATCTGTTGCTAAAACATCTCTGCCTAAAGCAGTCAGTTGAGGATTGTCACTTTGAAATGGAAACATTCAGAAATGGTAGGACAGACAACATTAGAGCTATAAAACTAATACTTCTCTTTTACAGCCACATGCTAGTTATGTGAATAGTGTCCACGATAAGGCATTTTCTTGTCTCGTTGTATCGGTGGATGGTAACGCCACATGCATCACAAACAGATTTCAGGACCAGCTCTGCCTCGGGAAGGCAGCAGAGCCACAGCTCTACCCACAATGCTACTGAATGGTGAAAAACAACGTGGCATTTACAATGGGATTATAGAGAGGCAGTGAAGTAGCACACGGCTCTCAGGAGACCCTGCTGCCTCCCTGGGACCTCATTTCGAGGTGCACACTGCTCATTCTACGCTCATCTGGTGGATGGGTTGAGTGAGTCTTGTGTAAGTTCAGCTTTCCCTCAGCGGAAGACAGGGTTTCAGTCTAAATCAAGCCAATGACCCAGGGGAGTTTGCTTGCTAAAGGGAAATAAAGGTTCCCAAGTTGTTAAGCGGCACCTGAGGGATTCAGGAATGTTTCCACCTCTCAGAGCTGTGGAAGAAGCAGTGTGCAGGCTTCCGAGTTCTGCAAGGGTTACAGAAACCAGAGACTGAGAAGTCAGTGGCACACTGGGCATTGCCTTTCTGTACAGAACACAACAGGGGTCTTTGGGACCCTCTCTCTGCGCTTCTTTTAGACCAAAGATGACCACTGCAAGTTCTCCCACCACTGCCAGGAGTCTGAAAAAGGGCCCAGCAAGGGGGGAGGAAGGTGTTTAAGGAGAGCAGGAGAGGGCCCGGGACAATGTGCAACTCTGTGCTTAGCTTTCTATCAAAGCTCCCATCAAATGAATCATTAACAACCAAATGGAAAGTAGACTGCGCTCCAATCCATGGTCACCTGGCTCCTTTACCTGGAGAAACGGATATTTCACCTCCACCCAAGGAATACAGCTTTGACGTAATGGCACTTGCAGCCAGCTGACACCCCTCCAAGAGGGTGGCCTTCGCTCACAGTAAAAAGCTGCTGTTTGAAATGGTCAAATACACTGAAGTGCTCAACTTCACACATTCGTCTGCCTCAAGCTTGGCCAGGTTTGGCAAAGGGATTTGTTGGTAACAAGGCCTCTGACAAAGTGGCTTCCTTGGCTAGAACTGCCCCTTATTGTAGGATCAGAGTAGCAGCAGGGCAGTGATGGCAAGAGGAGGAAGGGAGGAAAATAAACCATGACACTGACTAGAGGTGGGAAGCAGAGTACTCCAGTGAAGGGAACAGTATTTCTATAGAGTGCTAAATCCAAATCAACACCTTAGAAAACAATACACAAACTGGACTTCTTAAGTGCTCCTCCAATCTCTGAGCAATGATTTCCTCACCCTCCCCTTCCCCAAAACACCAGGATGAACACACCTGCACTCGGTAGATGGGTTCTTGCCGTTTCCACTTTCCATCCGCCCCTCTGCACCTGAAGTCTCAGGGGATGAAGTCACCCAGGGCTTGAGTAAAGCTTTCAGAAAGGAGCCCAGATTCCACCACTGCTCTTTATCTTTGGTCTGTCTAGAACAGTGTCTAGAAGAAAGACATCAGGTAGCTGGGCTCCACAGAGCAGAGAGGCTCCCAACCTGCACAATAGGGTTTCACCAGCGCACAGGCCCTGGCATACCCTGGACTCATCAAAGCACTCCCACAGCTCCCGCTCCACGTTCAGCACGGCCCCAGGGAAGGGCTCACTGTCTAGGAACAGAAAAGCTGTAAAGAGGATTTGCAGTCTGGATCTCATTCTTTAATCAAATGGAGAGGGGAAAAAAAAAACCTAATAATAATAATAATAATTAAACAACCAGTGTAGGTGTTTCCAGAAAATAACCTGATGCCACATGCTCTGGCTTCCTAGCATAGTAAGTACCTTTACAAGTAGCCTGTCACAAGCTTGGCTTTGTCTAGCGTGAAGTCTTCTCATTCAGCGTTCTCCACCAGAGCAGTAAAAGGAGACTGAAGATATCCCCCAGTTTTCCCCGCTCTGGCCTTGGTTTGGTTGTCAAGTCTGTCAGGGGTACTCTCGAGTGTGAAGACAGAACATCCCCATGGCTTGGCCTCTCCACCGTTAACGCAGCTCTAAGCTTTAGGGCAGCCCTGAGTGTCTGTCTCTGTCTCGGAGGAGCTGCTCTCAGAGTCTATTTCTGTGTTCTCCTGCTGGTGTTTCTCGTGCACCTTCTGCCGAATTCCTTGCAAACGCACCAATAGGGACTGATAGTCAAAGTGGCCTCGTTTCTCACCAAAAGGGTCCTGGAAGAAAAGCAGATAAGCCTGTTAACATGGAGCAGCATCCTTCCTGCAAGAGCCAGAAAGCAAGCTGCCAGAAAACCATCCCTCACCACCGCTGGGAGCTGAGCGCAACACCACAATCTTCATGAACCCTGGAGAAAGCAACTGAGCCCCAGCTCCATGAAGAAGAAACAAGAGTGGGCCACACCTGGCACCCCTCTAATGTCACCAAACTTCACTGCATGGCTTTTAGATCAGTACTGTGTGCAGCTGTAAGTCAGGCACACACCTTCCTTATGGAAACTTCTCACTCCAGACATGAACTCTCCTGCTTTGGGAGTGCTTTCAATTTCTGAATTACAGCCAGTGATGGCACTGACAGGAAAAAAAAGGGCTCAGAGACACAAGATCATTACATCAACCACCTCCATCCTTTCTTGGAAATGGATTTTCTCAATGAGTCAGACAAGAGGTGGCAGATGAGGGAGGGAGACGTCTGTTCACATGCAAATAGCTTGGCAATCTATAAAGTCTACTTTCCTGCAGCAACAAGCTCCTGTATTCAACCTGTCTACATGTGTCTGCCGTGTTGTCACTGTTCCTCCACCTCTTTCCTGCCCTAGTAGCTTTAACTCAGCCACTTGCAATGGTACCTGCCAGAACAAGAAGCATCAGAGAAATGTTCCTATCTGCTGCATGAGCAAAGAAACCTCAGAAGAAGAGAAACTACCAGTTACCAAGAGGAAAGTACTGCAGTGGAGTTCAGTAGCCACCAGCACGTACTGGTTCCACTGCTGAAAGAAGAACCTGCCTGCCTGGAGAGTGTCTGAGGTCCAGCACTCAGCCTTGGAAACACTGCACGTGTACTCTGAGCCTGGGGATGCCCACAGGAACGTCTCAGGTCTCAGTTTCATGGTGGCTTCAAAGTTGGAACAGGCATTCCACAGAAAATACCCATGTGCTCCAGGTGCTACACATTGTTCTTTGTCTCTAAGGACGCACCCTCATCTAAGGCAGTGCGTTATCAACAAGAAAATCATCTGCCACTCACCTGCATTGTCTGTCCTTGGAGATAAAGTCTCTCTTTACACACCCCTTCATAGAAGTCGTAGTATTCCATGAAGGATTTCTCCATTACACCCCTGAATGCAAGGAGAGAGCAAACAATCAACACAAAATGACAGTGTTACAACAGTCACATCATCCAGGGCCATGCCACCCCACTGAACTCCAGTTTATGCAGTCAGCGTGGACACGCAGACAGGGTGTCCCAGACAACTACCAGGGTACAGCGAGGCAGGACACAGAGTGAAATGAACCACAGCATCACTGCAGCTGAAGAGATGCTGCACGTGCTCCCACCGCAGCTGTGCTCCCCTCCCTCTGAGGGGGTTTTTCCCCCTCCATAAGACAAGGCACATTTATTCCCCAACACAAATGTGAGGATGCTGCCATTGTACCCAGGAACACAGCCTTTGTCAGTGCTCAGCCCTTGGGTACCACGCAGATGCAGCCATTCGCATCAGGGGAACCAAAATGACTCTTTGCTGGACCGGGCAGAGTTAAAGACTTGCTCTTCCCAGAAGCAACTCTCAAGATCCCAGGAATAGCAGCCAGAGAAGTTCATCCTGCTTCCCACACCCACTTTCTTATGCTCCCTCCACGCCTCTCATCCATACCGTAGTGGCTCAGGACAGGGACACTTTCCTTCCAGCATGTCACACACTGCTACTCGGATGGTCTCGTGCCGAATGCATTCGTTATAATTCTTGCTGTCCCCAGGGTGTCTCTCCTGGAAAGAGAATTTAGGCCAGTGAGTCCACACTACTGCAGGGGCTCTTCATCCCCGCCTGATGAATCTCGCCAGTGCATGATCCCACAATGGTTTTGTCTGCTCTGTGTATGCTGGGCCCATTTACGCTGCAAGTGAAAAGCTGGCAAGATTTCACATGTCTCCAGAGGTCAACTGATGGAGGCAGCACAGAAACCTGCCTGTTTCCAAGATGCTGGAGACCATGACAAGCTGAGCAGTGTGGTGCCTGCATGACAGCATGGCCCACGGAAGCCATTTCAGGAGTCATGTAGCAGGGAAATGAAGAGCCCTCTCATCTCCCCGGCAACTTCTCGAATGCCTCATGTTCTTCAGTTACCTTACACATAGGAGAGCCAAGCAGCCTCTGGTTCAGAGCTGCCTTACAACTCCCCCTCAAGCTCTGACTGGAGGCAGAGCAAGCTGGAGAAGAGCCAAGCAACATAACCTATTTCTGTCCCCATTCCCAGACTGGGATTTGCCACCCCCCAAACAAGGTGCAAACCCAAGGCTGAGCCGCCTTCCGCTCTCACCTGCTCAAAGCCAGGTTCGTTGTGATAAGGGTTCTCAGTCATCAGAGACTGGATGGAGATGAGGACTGAAGAGATGCACTGCGCTGGGCTCCAGGCAGGCCCGGTCCAAGTGCTGGGCATCAAAACAGAAAAGCAGCATTAAGGAGGCAGGACTGGCTCAGTAAGCACCATCCCTCCAACTACCACAGAGCAGAAAGCTTGGGAAACCACGGCTGTCCCTCACAGGAATGCGACAGGAGGAGAAAGAGCTGCTACACATACAGAAAGCACCGGGCATGGAAGAAGTTTTCAGGGTCCAAGTAATTTATTCCCTCAACTAAAGCAGTACTTTAGCTTGAGTGAGGCAGGAGGGGCTGGTGAACCTCACTCCACTGCATCACACATGAGGAAAAGCAGTATTTCCAAGCATTCCACAGGCAACTTTGAATGTGTGGCTATCGTCTGACACAGCAGCCTGGAGCAACGCTCCCAGGAGTCAAACCCAACAACTTTCCAGCGCTGAAATCTCATTTTCGGACTCAAAGAAGACAACCACTTGTGGAGGCTGTAACAAACGGCACAAGGACGGCCATCAGAAGCACTCACGGATGCCCTGCTATAGGAATAAGGTGCCTGTTTTGTACACACAGGGTAGCAAAATCCTTTGCACGGAACAGCATAAGCAGAAAAAGCTGTTCTGCTGCTTGCCCTTAATATCCCACTTCCAGATACAGACCTGTCTCCCTGTGAGCTGAACAAGGATGTGCTGACCCACATATGGTCCTCCTAAATCCTTTCATTTGCAGTTCCCTCTGTGCTTCCCATTCCTGCTAAGGCTGAGGCTCTTTGTTCACTCTTCAATAACTCAGCTTCCACGGTGGGGGGGCTATAACTGCATGAGCAAGAAGGCAGCTTGTGTAGGGGCATTCACACCCCCAGATACACGTGTGCCCTACACATCACAGTGCCCTGCAGGCGCTGGCATCCAGCTCACTGGATCAGGAAGCCTCCTCCACTGAGGAAGATGCTTCCTAGCACCACGCAGCCCTCAACCAGCCCTGAGCCACTATCTATCACCTGATGGTATCAGCTTCCAAATGGTACATGCCCAGCACTGCTGAAACCATCCCAGCAAAGGCAATCTTATAACCACCTTAGAGCAGGTGAAGCCATCACTGCCCCTTCCTCACCTGGCTGCTGTTCCTACCTCTCTGCAGCAGAAAGAACCTGGCACAGCTCAGCTGCACCCATCTAGAGGCTCAGCAAAAGCCTTTCTTTCCCGGCTGGGGTTGGGAATCCCACACCACAGCCAGGGATCCTCTGCCAGAGCTGCAAGAGCCATTCAGTCCATGTTTAAAAATCAAGCAGGTGAATAACCAGCACTGGAGCCTGTTTGAACAGGCAGCACGGGAGCCGTGCTTGTAAATCATTACACCCACTGCTCAGCCCCACATACTACGTGTAGGTGGAAGCCCAGAGCACTCAAATGGCTCTCAAGGAAGTTTTTGGCTTTTAATGCTATTTATTTATTTCTTTTAAACCCACACAGAGAGAGGAAATTAAACCCACAAGCCCCTTCATTCAAACAGCATTAAAGACCAGGCTGCAAAGCGCAAAAGCAGGGCTTGGTCCGAGGCTCCGCAAGGGGAAGCAGGAGAAAAGCAGCAGCATCCACTGAGCTTTGTGCTTCCCCTGGTCCCTTCTCAAGTGCTTTTAAAGACAAGTTAAAACTCAGTAGAGGGATTTGTGCTGCTTCACGGCTCTGATTCCGCACACAACTCCACAGAAGCAGAAAGGTGCATCCAAGCACACATCTGGGGCGAGATGAGGGCACAATGCGCTGAGAAGGATGCGCGAGGCAGAGCACAGCCTGCAGCCACCTCCTGACTTCCCATCAAAACAGCCAAAGGCTCCTCTTACCCTAGAATACTCAGGCAGACTTTCCCATTGCGGTAGAAGTTGGGGTTAAACCTCACTGTGTTATTTCCCGTTGTCATCAGTTTGACCCTTGGTGGGTGGATGGGATAATCTGGAGGACAGCGAAACAGGAACAAGAAGAAACCCCCTTCATAAGGCGTGTCAAATGGGCCTGTGATCAATGCATGAATCTGGAAAACAAAAGCCCGTCTTGCGCACCACTTCAACACTGTGCAGCACCATCCAATCCTCCACAAAGCCAACCGAAGGCGAGAAACCTCCACCCTGGCAGCAGCACGGAAGGAGGCAGCATCTTCCACAAGCCCAGGCCACGTGCAGGCCATGCTTCCCCCTCCCTCCTTCCCTTTGCTGCCCTTCTCCTCCCGCTGCTGCGCGCTTCCCTCCCCTCTGCACGTGCAAAGCAGGTTTCCAAAGGTGAGGCTTGGGCAGAGGCCACAAGAGCTGCTTCCCAACCACCTCCAGACTGTCCGAACCAGACTGAAACCCAGTCCAGGTACTTAAAGACTGCAAGTACGCAGGAAAAGGAATTTCACTCATTTCAGAATGAAGGGAAAAGCACCCCACCCCGGCAGAATTCCTGCCAAAACAACAGCATCCCTCAATTCAATGGTCTCGTGCTCATTTGGTCTTCTTAAAGCCAACCACTGCACTTCCTCTGCCAGGATCCAAAACTAAGACCCTATTGTCTCCATGCTAATTACCCTCAAAGATCCCAACTGCACAGCAGGAGCTCTCTACTCCCTTCATGCTATTAAGGAAGCTTCTTCCACAAGTGATCCAAGCAGCCTCCTTCCATGATCCTCCCACCTCGCCAGGGTTTCAGCTGGAAGCCCCAGGGCTGATGTTCTACAACCCCACGCTTCTGTTGAAGGCTGTTTTGGCAGGTTCAGCTGCACATTAGGAGGGAAGGCAGAGTAAGGAGGAGCTGGCTCTGCACAGACACTCCCTTTGTGCTGCCTCCAAACCCAAAGGGCCCCAAGTCAGGCAGGTGCTCCCATGGGAGGAATTTGGAGGAATCCTTTGTGTGCAGCAGAGGAAAAGCAAAGCCACCCCACGCATTGGCACGCACCCAGCACAGCCAGAGCAGGCGACACTGGCTGGAGAAGGGGCAGCACCAGCCAAGAAATACACGGGATCAGGAACACCGTTTGGGCAACCTCTGCCTCCCCACTCACTGCTGGAATAACTGGGAATTCACACTCCTGGAAAAGGCCGAGAGCCAGGATGGGAAGAACCAAGGCAGGAGAGGCCGTAGCCATACCTGTGTCCCTGGAGAGCAGCTCTGCTGGAGGGTGATGTGACGGGAGAGGCTGCACAGGGCAGACCTGGTACCTGTGGGAGCCCAGCAGGCAGCTCCACAGCAGGACAGGGACACAGGGACACATCGCTGCCAGCTCACACAGTTCAACATCTCCACAGGTAGGGCAGGGATGCTCCAGCCCCGCTCAGTGCTGGTGGATGTTTCTCACTTCCAGCTTCTCTGAGAAGCCCCCCATGGCCAAGAGCCTTCCACGGAGCTCCCTCTTCTTTGAGCTGCTCTATTGACTGTTTTCAAGGATCAATAGGATGAAATAAGCTGGAGCAGCACCCCACTGGTTCACAGGGCCACTAAAGCAGAGCTGGCTCTATCTGTGGAAGCTCCTCAGGTCCCTGTGATGGGATCTCTCCATAGTTTCCTTGAGAGCCTCCTCCCATATTGAATCCAG